>CM067350.1:21793094-22040594 GCA_034190875.2 Urechis unicinctus | reverse complement strand
TATATATATATATATATATATATATATATATATGTATAGGTGCAACGGTGTGGTCCCGCCAGGATATTAGGATAAGATTCCGGCGAGAATTAGGTGGGGTCATGGCAGAGAATATGAGAAACTGCAACAGAGTAACCTGACAAATACTCTTTCAATTAAAAACAATTATGGGTCTTTTATTGCTCATAGTAGACACTGCTGCGCAATCTGCTACTTATATATATTTATATGTAAATTTATATATATACATATATACGTGCGTATGTATGTATGTATGTATTTATGTATGTATGTATGTATGTATGTATGTATGTATGTATGTATGTATGTATGTATGTATGTATGTATGTATGTATGTATGTATGTATGTATGTATGTATGTATGTATGTATGTATGTATGTATGTATGTGTATATGTATGTATGTATGTATGTATGTATGTATGTATGTATGTATGTATGTATGTATGTATGTATGTATGTATGTATGTGACCATATAAGTATAGAATATATGTAACACTGTTAATCCATGGGAGGTCAGTTATGTTCGGTCAGGCAGCCAATTTCTGTTGTGCGCCAGTTAACTTAGTTTATTCAATTTCATAGGTGCAACAATATTGTGAAACCAGTTTCCCAGAGAAGCATTGCGGATATGGCACATCCTTTCGACAAAAAAAAAGAGATAGACGGACACAACTGGTGAGTTTAGCTCGGATAGCTGACCTCACTGAGGTTTATTCTTTTGCATGGCCTTATAATGAGCAGAATATGCTATTGCTGACGTTCTTTGATTGGGCAACATCACAGAAAGCAAAGATACATGTTAATGTAGTTGTCTCACGTATACTACTGTTATGAGCCTCCGTCCTCTTAACATCTTGCTAATGAGAAACATGATCTATGTGTATTCTCCAAAGGTTGTCTGTGTGTGCGTGTCTGTTGTACTCATGCCAGTCCTCTGCTCGAACGTGGCTGCATCTTGCCGTTTGCAAATTGGTTAACATTTGTAATGTTTTATTGCTGTGCTTTACAGGTTTGCCAGTTCGTCGTATTCCTGATCAGAATTGGCTTCAATACCAAACTCGGAATTAAAGACACTGGACAACTTTAGAGAGACACGGCAGAGATTAGGGTGGGTTCCCACAGAGGATTATGGCGAAGTCACAGTTGTGATACGGTAAGGTCACAGTGAGAATTAGGGTTGCATCAGTGGGCATCGGTGTGGTTCCGCCAGGATATTAGGATAAGATTCCGGCGAGGATTATGTGGGGTCATGGCGGAAAATAAAAGAAACTGCAACAGAGTAACCTGACAAATATGCCTTCAATTAAAAGCAATTGTCGGTCATTTATAGCTCAGTGTAGTCACTGCTGCGCAATCTGCTACTTTAAATCAGTTATTCTATAATTAGGCTAGCCTACGTATTTTTCCTCTTTGCAATCATCTTCTTTTGATGTGAAATTTCCCAACATTGAACGGATTACGAACGTGAACATTATCACACTCATTAAAAAAGGGAAACTTTCATAATGAAAGGATGAGAGATGGTTCTGTTTCCTTGTGACATATCTACGTAATGTGACTCACCTTTGTTCGTCTGATGTCGTAGGCCCTCCACTTGTGTAGTTGCTTCCATTGCTCACTTGGCTCATAACAGGATGACCGAAGCAGAGCGCCAACAACAGGCAATACATTGTCATTCTCCAAGTTGCTTAGTCTCTTTCCAATGAGTTGTACAGTCGCTGCTCCGTCTTATATCTTCGGCTGGTGGTTGTAAGGGAGGCGGTATCGGGGAATTGTCTGACGCCTCGTTGGTGAACCAAGGGGGAGGGGCTTGTGGAGCTGTCAAATACCTCATAGATGTACATTGGAGGGACTTATGGAGCTGTCCAAAGCAACGCGATGGATAAAGGAGGTGCTTGCGGTACTGCCAGAAACAGCATGCGGATTATTTGGACTGCCTGTCGACGGATGGGTGTATGGAGGATGGGGTCATTACGGGGGAGGAGCTAGATAGACAGTGAGACACCAGGTGGGTGTACAGGGAGGGGCCACGACAACTGCTAGAAGACACTCAGAACTCCGAGATAGGAGTTTCCGAGCTCATGCTTTGAAAGTCCGATATATAACTAAGATTGTCCAATTAGCTTGTTTTGTAATGGCGGAGGATTTGGCCAATGAAATTCTTGGAGCTGCGCGATAAATCAGCGTGGCAATAATAAGACGTTGCCTTAAACCATCTACAGTTGTTCGCAACGAAAACCTCCTGTCTTTGCTCTCGTATCGTTAGGTAACTGTCTATCGGCTAAGCTGTTAAGTCTTCAGGTGTGATTAATTGGTACACACATTGCTCATTTGTATCATCACAGCCAATTACAGCATGCGAATCCGACATCAGTACGACTACAACATGGTTTTAGCCAACCTTAATAGTGACACAAATTGGAGTTTTTTCGTTTTTTTGTAAACTATTTGCCTCAATATTAGTTCAATCCAGTTTTAATGATCGATGCAGCTCCAACTCAAAAGAATGTAATCCGTTCAGATTAGTACTGCTGTAGGGTAAGAAACTCCCAGCAAACTACCACCACAGTATCACCCAGCATAACATCCTATTAACGAAAGAGTTATTAATCGACAAATCGTCAAATCTTTCGGTGGGCTTCAAAGAGTAAACACCCTGTATTTGCTTTGACCCTACCTGACTTTTTCATCTGCCGTTTTGGATACTCTACTTATTGTCGTGAAAAGTGATATAACGTCTCATTCTCTTGTCAAATATAACACAAAAACGTCAACCATGAGAGATTTAGTTGCATGATTACGTTTGGGCTACGAACACCTTATATCATATGTTTTAGACGAAGGTGAAAATGAATCTCGATCTCCATCCAACTATACACAGATCCACGTTGAGCACCCGCCCTCCCTCACAATGCTTTACATTCTGATAGGGGCAAGGTACCGGCGAAAACGAAGAATTAAGCATAAATGCTGATTTAAAGTAAAAAAAGCCAAGGACAGGATGGCATATTATTGGCACCAAGCATGAGTTACCACCATGCATGAGTTGTCACCAAGCATGAGTTATCAACAAGCATGAGTTGTCACCAAGCATGAGTTGTCACCAAGTATGAGTTGTCACCAAGCATGAGTTGTCCCCAAGTATGAGTTGTCACCAAGCATTAGTTGTCACCAAGCATGAGTTGTCCCCAAGCATGAGTTGTCACCAAGCATTAGTTGTCACCAAGCATGAGTTGTCACCAAGCATGAGTATTCACCAAGCATGAGTTGTCACCAAGCATGAGCTGTCACCAAGCTTTAGATATTGCAAAGCATTAATTGTCACAATCAACTAGTTCTCATGAAGCATTATATTTTGCTAAGGATCTGTTCTCCCAAAGAATATGTTGTAGCTATGCATATTTTCCTGCGTGCATTAGTTGTCACCAAGCATTAGTTGTCATCAAGCATTAGTTGTCACCAAGCATAGTTGTCATCAAGCATTAGTTGTCACCATGCATTAATGTCGCCAAGCCTTAGTTGTCAACAAGTTGTTTGTGCTCGTCTTATATTCTCGATTTCACCGAGCTACCCACGAAGAACAATGTAAATAATCCGTTCATTGTTTACCGCTTTGCCATAGAATAATACAAATACATGTGTTTAATAACAATATGTTATTTATTCAAATGGATGGATTATATTTCTATAGAACATTTACTGACAACAGATTCAAATGCGCTTTACATTTGGAACACTTCAAAATATTATATGTTAGGTGATACAGTCACGGATATTGCTCGCACGACACTGGTCTGTACATGTCCTGCGGCCGTACACGTCTGCATGGAAAAGGCCTAATGAGTTGTATCAACCATTCAAACCGAATATGGATGCAAATGATTCGCAATTAATAGGTAAAAACCATGCGGCACTTGTAATGATGTCAGATTTGCTGACTATGATAAGCAGTGATGCTGCAAATGAGCAATATGTGTGTGTCCCGTACACCAACGTTGTTTGTGACAGTTCCAACAACACCTCTCCCGTACACCAACGTTGCTTGTGACAGTTTCAATAGCACCTTTCCCGTACACCAGAGTTGTTTGTGACAGTTCAATCAACACCTTTCTCGTCCACCAACGTTGTTTGTGACAGTTCCACCCGCACCTCTCCCGTCCACCAACGTTGTTTGTGACAGTTTCACAGCACCCTCTCCCGTACACCAACGTTGTTTGTAACAGTTCCACAATCCTATCTCCTGAACATACTCTTTTTGATAGTTCAGTACGCAACCCCCTTCCCCCTATTTACACCAACGAGGTGTTGTAGAGCGTGGTATGTTTCTAATTGGTAACATATTACAGACTATTGATCTGTATGATGTAAACTCTTTGTACAGTCAGACAAGGATATCACCGCTAATTACTCATGGAGATAGATAATACGGTTCTTCAGATTGCACCTGGTTGATCATCTGTCAATGACAAACAGGGTGATGGTCTGAGGGATGTAGCAGTGGAAGGAAGATTAGGTTATAACAACCCTGATCTCGTCTGTATTCCTCGTGAATTACTTTTGGCCTGACAAATTATGATTATATTAGTATCCTGATTTTTCTTGTTCCTTTCATTGGTATCATCTTGATCTTGATAACTAATTAATTATGATATTCTCTTGGTCTTCAAAATGCCTCTGATGTGCAGCCAATGACATACGGTGTCTACCCGTATGAAACACAAGTCTATGTATTAAAAAGGGTGGACACCGTTACACAATGAGAGTGGCTGTTTCATCACACTTGATTCAAGCCCCTTTTTATGGTGTCTGGCATTTAAAAGTCAGCTAATGGGTTCACGTCTAATTGCCTCAAATGTATCTCAACCTGGATCGCAGTTTTGTTTTGTGCCTGGTAGACTTGCTCGAGTGTACTCGTGGAGGCATCTGTCACAGCCTTGATTAGAAGGAAGACTGGTCGTTTAGCAACCCATGTATAATGATACTTATCACCCGTAATAATCCGCCGAATGGTTATTCTTTCCACATGTCTCTTTGCTTTTGAAGTTAGCGCGGCTCATGTGCAAATACCATCAGACTAAAGTATGTCTCCTGAAAGCCTGTCTGAAAAGTTTTCTACCAGACATAAGAATTGTATGGTTGCATATTCACAATATTGGTGTCCTTATTCACATTCACTATGTTTTTTTTCACTTAGGATTATGAGCCGCTGCTGCACATACTAACAAGAGGGGAAGTTTGCTTGGGCATTCCCTCCTTCACACTTACGTCACACATATTTCACATATTATTCTTCCGCATTTATTGCATAATATGGAACCATTACATATCGGGCATAATTGACAACATGACTATGGCGGCATAGTTATACATTACCAAACTTTATGGGGATATTCACAAATCTCCTTATCAATATATATACAACATAATAATTTCAATATATGCATAGTTTGTTTTATCATAATAACATTAGTAATAGAATATATTTATAAATGTTTTATAATCTAGAAATATACAACATGACATTCTGAGCCCTAAGTTCATGATTGATATAATGAAAATGACATATCATGCATCATGCACCACATTATAATAACAAAGATGAGAAAATGATCAATCTTACATTCATCAAGTTTAAAACATATGGGTATTCGACAAAACATATATATAAATCGCGAGCAAACATCATCAGTTAATATTGTGTTAATTGAATTATTAACACAATGACCACAGTATATCATAACTAATTTGCAGCATTATTACTACAACATTAAAAATATCATTAATTTTTAATGTATCAAACTTCAAGATAAAAATCCAGTTTACTATGAAATCCGTTCTCAGAGTTTATTCTTCCCGGTTGTACCACTGATGGAGAGGAACTGCTCGTCAATGAATCCCTGATATGTCACATGACTTGTGAGGACGACGACGAAGAGGCTCTCTTGATTTGGAAGCCGACCTCCTTGTCCACGAAGCTTTCGAGGAGGCCTCATATTGCGATGAGGAAATGTAAGTGCGGCATTAATAAAATATTGAACTTCTTTCTCACACAATCGAAAAATGTATGCTGGTATTAAAAGTTGGTAGAAATCGCTGTGTTTGTGTTTCAGTTTTGCGTGGTAGAACGTTATTTTGCATGTTGGTTGTTGGATATCACTGAATAAGTGGATTTTCAACTGCGTGTGTTGTAATCACGTGATTAGCGCATGAGTTTACCTTGAGTGTCATAATTAATTATGATTGTCACATTCGCAAATGTTTTAATACAAAGAGTTCTTATTGTAAAGTTAATTTGATTGTTGAATTCTGAAATGCTTAATAGTTAGTGATCACAATTTACAAAACTACTCATTCATCATGCAAATCATTATATTTATTACATCAACTCCATCGAGGTCTGCAGTTCAACCTCAACTGAGACCACAACCTCCGATAATATCAATGTGCCATTCGCACCAAGCGACCTATTTAATGATATAGATATGGAGGCAGAATGTGCAAGCGTCGTCACGATCTGTGAGCCTACCTTCCTGATGGTGACTGCGGAGATGCACGAGCCGCCTGAAAGAAAGTTTAACATGAATTCCGTCCATTCAAAATAAGGAGCATTGGTAACAGATGGCATTTATGCGTCTTTGAGAAAAACTTTTATACTATGATGCCGGTTTCAGGGTTTATTCTTCTTGGTTGTATCGCTGGTGATGAGATTGAAAATGCAAGGGAGACATTCGCTGAAGAATCCCTCATACGTCACATGCGTTGTGGGAAGATTGAGAGGATAAAGAAGCTCTGCTTGAAAGCTAGCTTTCTAGTTCAGGAAGCTTTTTAGTTAGCTTTGAGTTGTGATGAAGAATCAAACTTCTCTCTCACGACTTCACAAAATATATGCAGGTAACATCCCATGAAAATGACTTTGTTTGTGTTTCAGCTTAGCGAGGTAGATTGCATATTGGTTATTGGATGTTGAAATATTATTGATGACAGCTTGGTTGTAATAATGTAAGAAGCTATGCATTATATATTATACTCATTGAGTCTATCATGGTATTTGTGGATGAGTTGACAGTGAATGTTACTTTTGGTTGATGGTTTCACTTACGTTTAAATAATGTTTTAACACTGAATTTATATCTGTATGAAGAACTTTTCTGTCAAATCTTTTCTACAACGCTACAGAACTACACGCGATACGTTATGCCTATTTTGTAAATCATGATATGTGCTCAGGAGTTATCTGTGAATGTTCCTTTTATTCTCGATTGATGAATTTTACAATCTTTAACACTTTATTCACGTGTTCTTGAAAATTCGCTCAAACTTCGTGATCGAAATGTTACAAAACTATACATAGCAACTATAAGTCATAATACATCATCATTGTTTACATCATTACAATTGCAAAATGAGCAAATAATCAATCTTGACTTCATCAAGCTTACAGTATTCGATAATTCAATTATATATATGCATACAAACATCCACTGTAACCCCTGGGCTTATCTCATAATTAACATAACGACCTTAGCATATCATGAATAAATAGCAACATTATTATAACAAAGTAAACAACATCATAAATCGATATTTGATCCAGATTCAACCCGAAAAGTCTACAAACAACGGTGTGTCAATATAACGATTTACATAATGATTGATAGATGCTATGCATAGTTTTGTAACATTTTGATCGCAAGTTTGAGCGAATTTCCATGATCACACTAAAAAAGTGTGGACACATTGTAGAACAATAAACTTGAAAACGAAAAGAAAATCTCTTGTTTTACATAATAAGCTTAACGTTACATAAGTTTTGTAGCATCATAGAAATAGCTTGAGAGACGAGCGTAAATCATACGAATATAAATTCCAGTATAAAAACATTTTATATACATTTGCGAAACCATCATTCAAAAGTAACATTAACTGTAAACTGATGCACAAATCTCATCATAGACTCAATGAGTATAATTTACCACGCATAGTTTGCTACATTATAACAACCAATTTTTCATCAATAATATTTTAACACCCAATTACCAATATGCCACATGACATTCGGAACTGTGGTGCAGAGAAATTTTTCGTCTCTATTAGTCTAAATATTGAAATGGATCAGCATCGGCAGAAATAACATATCCTCGTAATGGGGTCAATCTGGCCCACACACACGTCAATAAATTCACCAGGCGCGTTCCCCAAGCGACAGTGACATGTATGATTATATATATATATATATATATATATATATATATAGATAGATATATATATATATAGAGATATATAGATATATATATATATATATATATATATATATATATATATATCTATATCTATCTCTAGAGAGATATAGAGAGAGAGAGAGATATATAGAGAGAGAGAGTAGATATATAGAGATATAGATATATCTATATGGGATATCTGAGAGATAATATAGATCTCTCTATAGATAGATCTCTAGAGAGATATATCTCTGTATCTCTATCTCTCTCTCTCTCTCTCTATAGAGAGAGATAGATCTCTCTATCTCTCTCTCTCTCTCTCTCTCTCTCTCTCTCTCTCTCTCTCTCTCTCTCTCTCTCTCTCTATCTATCTCTCTCTTTATCTATCTCTCTCTCTCTCTCTCTATCTCTCTCTCTAGATCTATCTCTCTCTAGATCTCTCTCTATCTCTATATATATATATCTATATCTCTATATCTCTATATATATCTCTATATATATATATATATATATATCTATATATATATATATACCAGATTCAGACGTCCTGGTAATATATCTATCATCAGTGTACATTTAAAAGAATTATTATATAATTTCAAAGCACAGATTGCCTATGATTGAAATATGTAGAAAGTAATTACCAACCAACCCCCCCCCCTCCTCAACTACGTATTTAATTAGACTGTATTTATTTACCAGGGCCCCTGTGCGTTGTTGAATATACTTTTTTGGGCCCTTGATAAATTTTGGTTACCACAGAACTGCATGTCCCTTTCTCTGTCGACCCCTGCATATCTAAGTATACTATTTTGCTCACAAATAAAGTCAGAATGCTCGGAAGAATTTGTGAATCATCAACAAACATTGACCGCTGGGTCAGCTTTTGTTATGTGATTGATCTAACTTGGAGTTTGATGTGGCTAAAGCTTGATTTGGGCAACCTTTCAGGTGTAGCTGTCATAACTGCGATCAGATGACCACATTGCGGGAATGTGTTTGTTGTCAAAATTGACCGAAGACTCTGGCAACAATGGAAGAGTGGCCATGTATGACTGAGCACTAAACAATACTTGAATTGGTCTGCTACGAACGCCGATAAATTAAGAGAAACCTCGTTACAATACTGTTGAATGATATATGAGAGGCATTGTCGTAGGTAACGATGACAGACTGATAAATACCGCCGCCGATGACATGCTAGACATCTCAAGTCAATTTTGACTGCATGGTGCCAGATTCGACGTGTGCTTTGTAGTTGGATGGAACTATGGTCATCAATCATATTTGGTGGTTTTATTTTGTCTACGCCTGCTCTAGTCTTATCATGAAAACCCAAACTCCAGTGATAACATACCAGAACAACTGCCCCGCCAGGCGACCATGGAGCCAATTGATCGCAGCTAGAATGACCTGATGCTGAAGGATTAACACACATGTGTGTTCGTGTGTGTATATTAATTTTTTAATACATTTTAGTGTGACTCTATTAGCATCATATAAATTAATATATATGGCTTTCACATCCGCCCTTGATATTCGGGACCACTGCCATGATATCAATGAATGAATATCCTCGGCAATTCTAGAGATTTACTTGTGTTTCCTGTTCTCTTAGCAGCCGGATGCTGCACATCTGTAGGGTATTTATATATACACCCATTCCACATGAAGTCTTCAATATTACATATTCATGTAGCTTTGACTGCAAGCTACAATCAACATTATGCATTGCAGATATACGGATTTCAGATTCGATGTAAAGTAACGGAGATTATAATCAAACATGCTAGACCAACTATAGCACGCCTCAGCTTTAATGTGTGTGCTCAGACAAGGTACCTATTATAACTTCATATTCGTCAAACAGCGTCACCCAAAGAATTCATTGCATCATTACCACCCCTTACAATCTAACAGCACTGAATAATCAACATCATTTGACGGACATCAGGGTTAATACGATACTGTCAAATCTGTATGAATATGTGTAATTGGAAATCAATCGATTTTATATTTAACGAAAGAGGATTGATGTAAGGCACAGGTCGAAATCTTAATCATCGAATTCCCTGTGCCTTTATGGTACATCTTAAGGTCGATATGATGTAAAGGATGATATTAACGTGAGCAGTACGATTGGTCATTTAATTATGGGGTGAAACAGGTAACTGTATTTGGAGTTCATGAACTCTGAGATTTTGTCCTTTAATCTTAGACTCGGCAAAGCAATGGGCATTGCTTTCATAGATACCTTCTCATATTTCCTCGATTAACCACACTTGTTTATGGGCAGCTAGTACCTCACTCATCAGGCGCACTAACAATGGAGCATATGCGTCCCAGAGAGTTTGACGAGCCAACTATTCAACTAAGCTAGGCAGGCCGGGGGGGATGGGGGGGGGGTTGAGGGTTGTAGATCTCCTAACATATTTCATGGTGCTAGTAAAGATAAACCATGCATACTTCAAAGTAAAGTATTTTACACTATTACGCGGAGCATTGTAAATAATATACCAGAGTTGTAGGCAGCAGTTTGTTCTAGTTCACCAAATGGTGTTGCTATAACCGAGAGCTGGATACATGGGAATATTGGAGACGCTGGAATCACAGGTTATCAGCTCTTGAGGAAAGTCAGGTAGTATGCTAAGAATGGGAGAGGAGGAGGTGTACTCGTTTATGTTACAGAACCTTTAGGGGCAGCACCATATGTAACACTTGATGAGGGTTGTGACATGGCATATGTAGTGTAAAATCGGCCACGTTTACTTGCCCCTATTATTTCAACTGAGGAAGGCATGGTTAGAAATATCAGCAACAGAGCGCCGTTAGGGTCCAGTGATTATGCTAGTTCGGATGTTGATATTGTTACCAACATATTCCCAAAACTATCGAGCGATATATTAATCAAGTTGACTGGACGAATATTCCGACAGTGGAATGCATTTACTGATAAAGTTGCAGATGCTACCATGAAATATATACCATTCAGAAAACTCCGTAGTGTTAATAAACATAGATGGCTTAATAACAACGACAAGCGTGCTATCAACAGTAGAACAGAGCAACATTATGATTTCATATATAAACAAACCTAAAGGCATTTACGGCTGTGCAAGGTCATAACTGAAAAATAGGTACCATGCAATTTCGAAAGACAAAGAAAGTGCAGGTTTACTTGATGGATACTTTGCATGCTAGTTCTACAATTGTTAACCTGAACAAGGCACTGAGTCCAGATAAACTTCATGCCTTCTGAAAGAACCGTCAACTCTTTATTATATTTAACCAGTCCATTAACAAAGGAACTGTTCCAGATGACTGAGCATGTGTTAATGTTACACCAATATTTAACAAAGGCAATCGTCTGCAGCCAGCCAATTGCCCGCCTGTCAGCTTAACATGCGTGATGAGCTGATAAATTGGGAATAATTGTTAAAAAAAAACCTCACAGAACACAACTTTAAATACAACTTATTGAATAAATCTCAGCATGGATTTCTGTGTAAGCTTTCTTGCCTTACCAACCCTTTGGAATTTCTAGAGGACGCTACTAAAATGGTAGACTCTAGGGACACTATTTATTTAGACTTTCATAAAGCGTTTGATAAAGTTCCCCACCAACGGTTGGCATGCAAACCTATGGACCACGTCATTAGTGGTAGTGCATTACCATGAATTAGTTAATGGCTCAGTAGTGGAAATAATGAATGGAATTGAACCAGATTGGACAAGAGGTTATTAGTGGTGTTCCTCAAGGGTCGGTCTTGGGGCCCGTTGTTTTCTTAATCCACATAAATGATCTAGACAGAACTGTGGACATGAGTTGCTTGTTAAGCACTATTTAGAATATACAATTCAGATGGCACCCATTTCTTCAATGAGACATTTATATATTAGAAAGAGTTCAAAGGCCTGAAGAGTTAAGAAGAAGCAGCTTTTCTAATCGCGTTGTGACCCCATGGAATAGTTTATCAGCCAAAATAATTTCAGCAAGTTCACTGAACTGAAATTTTGTTGCAATAATTGAATAACAACTGTGGCAGAAAATATTACAAACCTCTATTATTGATTTTCTGGTTGAGAGCTTTTAGCTGTGTTACGAGGGCTCACTCCGACTAGCTATGCGGTAAACATGTTGATAAGTGAACTTTGAGACAATCGGCAGGTGGTGCTCCTAAAAAATCAATAAAGGGCGTTGGACTGTTGCGGCTTCAGATAAAGATATGAAGTCCTCTGATTGGTTGAAACGACCGAGTCTAGAATTGATAACAATAGTCCACGTGATTTTAAGATGAACGCTATAAGCTCTTTTGTAACTGCAAGCTTTCCGTTCAATCAGAGCATGAGAAATAATAGTTTCATTTTGGTTTCAGTAAACTATATGCAACTGAAATGCACTATAAGGTTTGTCGGCCTTGTCCCAGTGCCCTACATGCAATACTTAATTTATGAATGTAATTAAAAAGAAGCGAGTGAAAACCACGAATGCCACATCAGTAACTATCTGATCATGCATTGTTTGACGGGAGTATAGTGTAGCTTTGATTGAAAGGCATTGCGATTATTCATAGAAAATGGTCATATCCTCGACCATTAATGACATTTACAATGGAATTGTTCATTTCCTTATTATCTTCGACTGTTAGAAAATCGAAACTTCGACAGCAACAGGTCGTACAGGGCCGTTTTGACAACTAATGTCAATAGCAAGAGTCGATCTATCGGGAAAAGTTGTAAACTTATCCCCATTCGTAAACTTAAAGAAAGATTTGTAAATAGAACTGGTGATATGTAAATATTGAACAGTAATATCTTCCGCATAAGTTAGGTATAACTGTGATCGTTGCGTAATATTAATCCAGCTAAAAATCTGCTTGTATAAATTCAACGAGCGGTTACTATATATGGTGGCGTGCCGGATATATACGATACGGGTACCGTTGCAGGATCCAGTTGCAGACGGAAAGTCACCAAACGTCTTATAAAATAAGAAACACACTCCAATATTTAGTGCAGTAAATTTATTTGACATGACAGGATGCGAAGAGTCATATTCATCGAGTTAAACCTCCTTGATATGTAGAACTTATCTTTATAGCGCTGTCACGGCTAATCCATCAGACATTAATGCGCAGAAGATGAGTGCAATTACTTATCGCTACCGAGGGACGTTATCATAGTTATCGATTGAGGATGTTGCGATAGAATGTCATTTTCAATAGATATCGATTCCCAAAGCGGTCTACAATAAATCCCATATAACATATGAAATATATTTCCATATTAAGATGTAGCACTGAAGACAGATTAAATTGACCTGTTCCTTACTGCTCAAAACAGTTCACTTGATATGCACCAACTTAAGTGCAAAAGGTTTGAATAAAGCCTTGCGACACCGGTTATCATTCGTATTTGATATGTTATCAATTGAATTACATCGGAAACTCTTGTCAGTTTGAGATCACGTCTTTTGATGAGAATATGGCAGCGTAATAACGCAAACTATGTCAAATGATCTCGCATATATCAGAAGCGTTGGCATTGGTGTTACTTAATTGCACACATCAAATCAGAGAAAGACACAGTTGCAGTAATGTACAGGAATTCATTTCAGGATTTGTTAATATGATGCAAGAGATGCTTCGAACAGAACACATTGATGTCACTCGGTACTTGGCAGTTTTGTAAGCTATTAAAGCAGCTATAGATTTAATCGACACAGCGATATATTGAATGGAGAGAGGAAAAGCCCGCAATGACCCGTGGATACAATGTGATACCTTTGGCACATAGATGAGTCCTGGTTGAAGCCCGTTACCTCAGATAAGCAATGTGGTGGTGCATTTCTGTTGCGCAAGTTGATAACATCGTGATCAAAATAATTTGAAATTGAACTAAGAAACTCTAGTGTATCATTGCGATTCGCTTTATGTGTGAATCAGATAACAAATATTACTGGAATATAAGCTTAATGTAGAAAACTCTGCCTTTGGATTATTGGCAAAATGTACGTTGACCTAGATGACAAATGCCAATCAGATTCTATCAAATTTACAACAAGAATATTGTTAAAATATGTGGAAAGTACTGCTTACGATTAATACTTTTGACCACGGTAGTATGGTTTGAAAATTTAATCATTCTAACAATGTTCACATTCGACATTGGTAAGGGATATTTTATGCGCATAACATATGTCATTTGTGCAGTTGAAGGAGTAATCATACGAATTCTATAAGGTTATGACTGTAGATGTGTAGCCACAGAGTGCAATAGTACTAGTTTACTGCATTAAGAGGACAGATTGCGTTGATAGACAGCCTCCTTCCAGCCATTGCTGCCCCACGTATCCAAGAATTGACATTTTTGTGCTGCTGTTGATTGTCAGAATCCATTTCACGCAATTGGTAAATGCAATAATGCATTGTTCCACGCAAGCGACATGCGTTTTTGTATAAGTATTGGTGATTTATATTTTGACTGGCATTAGAATAAAAACGAGGGTATTGATGATCACTTGAGCACGAGATATGATTTATGCTGGTTTTCACTACCATCATTAACAGCATTACGTTGTAAGTCCGGATCCTCAAATGTATATCCAAACTGAATTCTGGTCTATTGTAAAACAGGATATAAGGCCGAGCAATTTAATTTCAACTGTGATTTAGCTGTGTTATATTGATTCATTCTTACAGTTTTTAAACAAGACGTAGATCCCACCGGTACGATACGGTAATTTAACGATCATCTAGGTTTTGATCCTTGGTTTGGCCAACAAGCCGTTCCACATCTTCACTAGTAAACAAGTTGGGTGCGAAATCAATAAATATGTGCCACAACTTCCTTTTTTCATTAACGTGGGTGTCGCGGTTAATCAGGAAATATCACATTGTTCTGACTGGTATTTTTTTGTGTGGATTATAAATTGCCTAGTCTCACAAAACATGTGATAATTTTTTGTGTATTTGTTTTATGAAATGAGCATTCATATATTAGTAAATTTTTCGTCTCTCAAACACCTAATGCCATTTTGTTATGTTATAGGTACAGCACTCGTCATCGGTTTAGAGGCCAAGACTTACGCCCATATACCAGATATGACCCCGCAACATCAGTCTGAACATTGCTCATGTGCCAAGGCCATCTACCAAAAAAACAGTTGAGTTGCAGGTGTCACGTTTTGATTAAAAATATGATTTGGAAATTTGTTTTTGTTGAAATGTAGAAATCTTTTATTAGTCACATCCAAACTGTAATAGAAGAACTCATGTAATTGGCAAATAAATAATACATGAACTCATTTTAATGTCACTTCTTTTTCATCAGGGCTAGAATTATGAACATAAAAAGCCAAATCTGAAGATAACGTGCCATGACTAATTGACAAGATAATGTGTGCATAATTCTTTTCTTCTGTGTTTGAGAAACGGAAAATTGACTTATATATGACTGTTCATTTCATAAAAAGAATAGACAATAAATTATGAGATTGTTGAAACAAATATGTTCAGAACAAATAATACCACATGTTTTGTGAGACTAGGCAATTACAATACTGGCACAATATAATCGGCACAAAAATACCATTCAGAACATTGAAATATTTCCTGATTAAAATTACCAATTAAAACATTTAAGCTTAGTATATTACCAAAATCTACTTTGTATTAAGCCTGTATACTGTTAATACTTGTCAAGGAAGAGGTCTCTGATCTTCCACACACAACAGGAGAGAGCTACCCTCCTGTTTCACTCCCCCAAAAATCCATGAATCCACAGAACCAATTGCTGATAGGCGCCGTGTCTAAGCATCTTTTTTTTTTGTCCTCGACAACTGCATCCCATAGCAAGTCCACCCGGTACCTGTTAATAACCTCACTGACCATCGGGTCAAGCACAACTCCTTCTGAGGTAGTACATATGTGCAAAAGTCTGGGCTGTTAGTGAAACATTGCCGCTCCACAGGGGTAGCCATTTTCCTACATTTAAGGCAGATGCAACAGTCTGGTGAAGTGGTAGTTGATGGAGAGTGGAATCCTTCTTTCGGCGGTGTGGGTTGTCAGGTGATTGTAAGCGCAAACTGTGGCTGTCTGTCTAAACTGTAACTGCCGAACCCCGTCCAAATCCAGCCACCGCACTAAATTCAGAACATATGAGTATTCAAAAGTCTTCATTTTGATGGATTGAATATCTCCAAGGCAAATATCTCTCTGACCAAAATTGCATGAAGGTTTTTGGAGCAGCTGAAGAGGGCTAACTGCTGAGTTGTACAATACCTTCAATTTCTCCTTCTGTGACAGCTCTAAAGATTTAGCAGCCACTCTATTCTGCTGTAGGGTCTGGTAAGTTATTGGTGTGTTGCCAAGGTAGTCTCTGCGAACAAGATTGACTCGCTTTCGACCTGTCGAGGTCTACAAACAAATGAGAACCAGTGGATAAATATATGGTTTGATAAGTCCAAAATTGAACCTATTTATTGACAAAGTGATTCAATTAGGTAAGGGAAGCCCAAAAGTACCTTGTTCGAAAAAGGTGGGGCCCCTCTACCTCTTCGGGCTGGTCTGCAACCTCCACCGACTTGAACACCTGTGTCATTGTGAACAATTTCAAACCATTAAACACATCCTTCCCAGTCATAATAAATGTATTGAGTTCAATAAAATACCCTTGATAAGAATCCAATTCAAATAATATAGGAACCAACCTCAGTTTCACACAGGTTGTCAGAATCTGTACCATGACCCCCTCCACTGCCTCTTCTTGTACGTGACCCCCTCCTTGGCGTTTTGACTTCCTTTAAATTTGAAAGTGGGTTGGTTCAATTTAATTAATTAATAAACATGACAAGAATAATTCAATCAATAATGTTGCAGTGTTTGAGCCAAAAGCCTGCAAAAGTCAGCCAAACGCAATTTGTAAATAATACAGATTTAAGGTCATCTCTGTCACTAAATTTCACCAAATTTATTCCAGCTATCCAAGGCTTCTAAAACACCAGCATGGTGTTAAAGTAGACAATTATAGACACAATCTATAGACACAAACAATCTCAGGACCAGAAACCCATGCCCAAACCCATACGTCAAATCCTGGCGCGGTCTTATCAGGGTTTTTTCGCAAGTGGGTTTAATGTTGCAACAAACTTAAAATAACCCAAATCAGGACCAGAAAACCTCCCCACCCGTCTACTGTCCCTTGTTCTGCGCCCATACTATGATACATGACTCACCATACCCAGTACACATGGCTCATTTTTGCATTGGACGCGGTGTAATCGCAATATATCTTCTCTGTAGGGTTTTATGTATGCATAGAAATAGCGACCGGCCAGCCAATTCAAATCCCTGTTTGTTCGTTAGTCTTGGCCTCTTAACCGATGACCACGATTCCGGATATCAGCACCATTTAAGATACCCTTGCATTTAGCAACTTTTTTTTCGATTAAAAATCGAGTGATTTTTTGATGAAATACACCTTTAATGGTAAATACTCTCTGATAAGTGCTAATATTTCCTGTATTGCTGCGAAGTGCAAAGTCACTACAATGACAACTAATCACAGCAGAAGAATGGAGTGATCCATTCAACACGAGCGTCGGTTCAATGTAGGCCACAACTGAATTGCAGGGGCCAAATCATTCACTAGTTATACGCAATCCGAATGTCTATCTGTTTTGTGACGTAAAATACCATATTATAATTGGTGAATAGCTTGAAAGTTATACACAATTTCAAAGAATCAATGTTATTTTAATGAGAATATGTTTCTTTGCATCAATTCATATGGTAATGATGTACAACTATCCGGCCAATAATGTTTAGCCCTCTTATTAAATCGAATATGTATTATGGTGAGAATACCGTAACCCGATTATCCATCTATGATGTCGCTTGATTCTTTTGATTTTTGATGGTTACTTAATTATTACTTTGAAATAAGATGGCCAAGATGACGGATAATCATGATCAAAATTATCATCCTTGTGTATTGTAAATTATATCGTACTATCAAAATCATATATTGTCAATCAAACATCGGGTAAACCAGCATCTACGGTAATCTATTTTACCGATAGTGTTCACTATATTGAGGCGGGTTCTTTTTTTATACAACATTCGAAAACTTACAAGAAATTTAGGAGTCCTACCACGGTTTAACTTGCTGAGATAATGTATTATCATCAAAGCCTCTGCCATATGAAGAATCATTCAGCTAACCGTATCCATGCATGCTTGAATATGTCCATGGTTGACTCCTTGGCTAAATATCCAGAAACAAATCAGCATCAGAAGCCATTGCCACGACTATTGCATCAACTACAGTCTATATTACCGATACTGTGAGTAGCATGATCGCACGTTCTTTAATAAAGACATAGAAAATCGCTGATCAATGCTGTTCGCGGTTTCACTGGAGGATCAGTTGGCCGCAGTAAACTTCCAATGCAGATGTTCACATAAATAACAAAATGTAGTATTGCCTTGTTGTCAACATATTGGCCCAGTGCTCCCAAATGATGTAAATTCATAATGGATTTGTTAAGGTAACTTCCAAGCAAAGAGGCAATTAACTATCGTTGCCACTGAAGACCAATCACATATTTTGCCACATGCTTCTAACAAGAACCAGCCTTAGAATGATACAATATTTGACGTGTCAGGCCAGTATTTAAATGTCAGGCCAGTATTAAAATGTCAATACTATGGGGGCAAAAGTGACGATGGTAACCTGAATATAACCCCTTTCTCAAATTTGTTTATTTGTATGTCTTTTGGGTGCCTAGAATTATTACATTTCGAATAACGCTGGATGTTCACTTAAACAGAGAGATAGACCAATGAAATTCCGTAGTTTATTTGCCTAAGTAAACAATAATGTAGTGTATGTATTTCGTTTATATTCGCAATTAAAGATGCAATTTATAATCAACAATGGTGGATTTTTCAGAACCTTCCTTCTTGTGTAAACACTATTCAACTAATGGTATTGTTGCAGGCTACGCGTGGTTATTTTCATATGTTAATATTTTTAATCTAATTAAAAACAGCATATGTTTCCCGAGCTTTCTCGTCTTCTGTTCAAAATATATATATACTAGATTTTGCGACTCGACTTTATTATTAGCAGAATATTTGTGTCTAAATATGCAATGTAATGCAAACGATTCCGTTTTATGGCTCAAGTTTAATCATTCTGGCTCTCATATAATCAGTTAACAATGGTTAGCTTATTTGGCTAACGGTAATAGTTCATGTGATGCCCTACATTGATTGTCTATAAGGCTGATTTATTGTGACGTTTATCCTCAACTAAACAATCCACAACGGGCTTAATTTTCAGATCGAAGATGGGTAAGAATTTACTTAAGCCTCGTTATTGTCCCAAATCGCCGCCGACACCAGAGCAAGTTCCAGGAATCTGGGCATATGATGATTCATGCCTCCAAGATAATGTGATTTACCTCGTATCGAATAGGCTTGAGATCCCAAGTGATGTTGTACCATTGCTTGGTAGTGGCTAATATAGCAACGTCCTGTTTAGCGGTCGAATTGTTGCCGATCATGTATTGTTTGCAAAAATAATATTATTGTTTATATCGTAAGGTGCGTTTAGCTAAAAAACTAGTTTATTGCGACGTAGTTAAGCATTCACAATCCTTTGACCGATATGTAAGTTTGAATATCCTCACCAAAATCTACGTCATTAAGGAGTTCCAAATTACTTCTAACAACATTAAATGGCATAATTTTATCCATAACAGCCACAGGGCTTGCTCAAGATGCTTCTAATCAGTGTCTCAGTACTGCAAGAGTATATGATAGACAATGGTGGTGATTGTCAGCTATCATATTTAGACAATACTAATATTTGGGTTGCATTAAAGCAATGCAACAATACTTATCATCATCAACTATGCGTACCATAGATATCTGTATATAAATGAATGTAGGTAATTGTTGTAGTTATTTTAAAATTTAATCATTCTCCTGTAAGGTTTTCTACTCTTTATTTCGCAGAATTATTGAGTGATACTTAAAACCATTGCGTTGAACCCAGAATCGGTTTTATGTGGTTTATTTGAAATGCATTCCGTCTCATTTGTTTTGTCATGACAAAGTTAAAGATCATTTGTCCTCCATATTAGGTGATGTAAAATTTGCAGTATTTATTGATTGGCATGAACATATTTCATTATTTGTTCATGCGCATGGACGATATTTGGTCAGCTTCATTGGCTGCAAAGTTTTCCACGTTCACTTATACAAGTACCAGTTACAAACGATGAATACAAAAGCCAATTATCGAAGTTGACACTTATACGTAAAGAGCATTTTTTTATTTGCGCCCGTAAATTCGATATTGATAGTCAATTGGACACATGTTGTTGCGTGTGGATCATTGTCATTTTATCGTCTCAGTTCATCTGATGGCCGCTTTCTTAAATGGAGACATTCAAAAAGCAGCCCGTAAACAAACAATTCTAATGAGCTGATACTACCACTGCTATCACAAGCAAAACGCTTTATATCGAATGCACCTGAAACAGTACCTCGAAAATGCCAAGGTATGATTTGTTCCATTTTCTTGCAACAACATGCAATGCATGTTATGGTAATGGAAACCGTGCTGCTATTGGTCACAACGAATCACTATTGTCAAAAATGCTGATCAAACGTGTTACATTCATTGTTACATGCTATTAGTTTGAAATGAGGCACCTATAATCTTCCAAAAATGCAGATCACGTAGGTATGATTATTCAGACCTCTTAAATAGATACCTTTGCCGACTCCAGTGAAGGTTTGAACTATGGGTAGTGGTTGAATTACGATTAAAACTCGTTCAACAAGGTTTAATCTTTACAATGAGATTTATGCTTGCAACCATATCAAGCATAAGCAAGTATCAGGTGATTAACGTAACTTATTGATGATGCCTTTTAACGTAGGGGATTATCACAAATTTCGATTGAGAAAGGATGCAAAGGGGACGACGTCTGGAAATATTTTTTGCATTATTCACTTGCAGTAATTTGAAATTTCTATATGGATACCAAAACAAACGTCAAGAAATATCATTTACAATTTTCCCATTAATTCAGAATGATTAATCATTTTTTAAATGTTAGAAATGAGCAATAACGTTCACGCAGGAATAAACTATTCCTGTTCAACCCATGTAAATAGGTTGTCCATATGCTGGTCACTGCAAAACTTATCAGATTTCCCAGACAATCGATGCGCCTTGACCTATTATTTAGTTTGCCATACACCATCACAGAATCATGCCATAAAGTTATTGACACCATTACGTTCATCAGCATAATAATGTTCAAGCAAAGTGAGGTACCAAACGTAATACCCCCTAGTTAATCATAGAGCATTATATTGGACTGGAGAATCCTAGGGGAGAGGAATTGCACGTGAGGATCCCTGGATATAATGTAACACCTGAGGGGTTTAGATTCATCCTGGTTTATGACTTTCATTCCGGGCACCAAAACAACTGTTTTCCATTTTGCACTGTATTGGAAAAGTAGACCACAGCATCAATTATTACCTAGGTCAATAATAATTACAGCGTGAGTTTTACTAAGAGGATACGATTGAGTAGCGAAGCATTGAAATTACTTAATGGATAAGAAACAAGTATTATTTACATAACTGTTTATGTTTGTAAATAATAACGTCTGGTAGATTTTCTACTAAATCGAAATCAATAAATTGCAGTCCCTTCAATTAACAATTGTTTTGGAATAGATGATAATGTGAATAGAATAATATCCAAAACCGAAATAATAGAATAAGCTATTTAGGCGTTACGATGGTAGTATTGCACACAATTATTTGGACATATACATGTAATCTGTTTGCTGATCATTATACAGCTAAATGATTAATGATTCATTTGTAGTTACCCAATTGATTCAATTAATCAAGTTGTTTGTACCTGCAACGCATTCTAAGGGGAATTAATTAGGCTCGAAGGCAGACAGGTGTGCACTTTCTATGTCTGACCACAAAATTATATCCTGGCTTCTCTTTAATTCTGTTCAGTATCTTGTTGCAGGCTGGACTATAAGTGTAAAATTTATTACAAGCACATAGATATACGATATCCACCCGATTAGCTAGATATGTCTACAGGAGAGGCGGTTTTTGCTGAACAAATGCCTGGTTCCATTGGATTCTTCAACACAATGCAACTGAGACATTAGCCAATGTATTCAAAGTAACCTATACAAGTTTAAATGGTATGTGCGTTTGTTGATTCGAATGCATCTTTGAGATGTGAGGCACCAACGCGTTAGTGGTTGTTAAAGAACAAATGTACTTATTACAATACCAACTGTACGTGTAACCTGCTGTGTGTCATCCGTATGCAAGGACTTTGTAGAACATTACTGGTTCACACCTGTTTCATAAGCAACACAACTTCAAATTAATAATGACCATTATATACATGCACGTTCGTTGTATCGAAATCGCGAATCGGCAATGAATGACAAAAATTCGCCAATTTAACTACTGGTAGTCCTAATGCGATGGGTTCAACCACAGTCGAGCCCTGCAATATCTTACCAAAGGACATTGCATTAATGCAACCGACTTTAAAATGTGATGATGTGAGATAAAATTAGCTTGTTTGAGAAATATCAACCAATGATTATACTCTGAAAGAGCTGTTTCAGTGATATCATAATGAAGTTAAAGTTACATTGGAAGTAGTGATTAAAGAGTTGATAATTTATGGGTAATATATTTAATCCACAATTGCGTGTTTTTTTCACGAAATATCACGAATAACAACGAAACGTTGCCATGGTGATGATATCTGTGGTCGATATCTGCCGCAGAAAAACGGATGGAAACAATAAAGACTGTTGACACGTTACGCACCATCGGAGATTCTTCTACAGCAGACATCAATGCTTTACAAATTTGTTACTTTTATGTCGCTAAGGGTAATTACGTTCAATGCCAGGATTCCGAGGATTCTCACGTGAAATATATACATTGCATGCACTCATATGTTGCATTTGACGAGAAGCGGTCCCATTTACCCTCCATATAAACACAGAAATTAGTTTAGTTCTTGTCTAACTCTGTAGCCATAAGAAGTGATGACAATATGACTTATAGACTCGCAAATAACAATCAGTTCAAATGGAAAGAGACCTTGCCTGACATTAGTGAATAATTTAGCATTTTACCGGCGTATCGATACTGTTTAACATGACAGCATATGCAAAATGGTGGTTAGAAAGGGACAACAACGCAACGATGAGAATGACACTTCCACAGAAAATAGCATGCGTCTTAGTTTTATGACCTGTCATTCTGACACTTGAATCCTGGATGATTCTTGTCGTGATTAAAATAGAAGGATTTCATTCCATGTGTCAGGGTGAATTAAGGTTTTGGATTAATTAAGATAGTACAGTAGCACAGTGGGTGTTAAGAAACAATTATTCTCATGTTTAGAAGCTGATTTACTTCATCTGCTCTCACAGGGAAGAGAAGCGATTGATTTTCAGATAGATTTGGCAAGGTTTTTTCTTTTGCAAGTAAACACACAACGTTGATATTTCGACGGAGCAGCGTCAGCTGCCAGAGGTTTTTATTCGATAAATGATGATTTATGTCCTTAACCTTTTATCGTAGGTTCTTAAAATAGTAACACATGCTATGAGAAGAAAGAATCGCATCAACGCTAATTCCAACCTTTATTAAAGCAAATGTGGTTGCTCATGTAATATGTACATAGCCTTAAACTACCAGCGGAATATATATTCTTGGGTACAGCAAAAAGTGATGGATTAGCGGCAAAGCGTCGGTGGTGTTCAATGCGCTCATAACGATGTCGTCTCTGGCTGCAGTTTCTATAGCTTAATGTATTTGAAGGCGGTCGGTATTGCGGTGGGGGCATTGGTGATTGATTCAGTCGAGATGGTCCATAGTGCTGGTCCTAGATTAGAAATCTCCCGTTATTCCATTCTGTACCCACCAACAGGTAGGGTACTGTGGTGTGTAGAATCTTCTGAGATACTCAGTATAAAACTCACCAGAGTTGCCGCCACATGCGTCGTTGATATTTCTTCTATAACACTGCATGATCGGTGCCAAAACTCGACAAACGTCAGTGCCTGGCCGATATTCAGACAAACACGCCCGTTTTGCCGTGAGCACTGTGTCGGATCCAAAGACACAACTCCCGTATTCTTCCAATATACTCCGTGCTTCGGTACTGCATAGGTACTGTCCCGATAAATACCGGATCATAAGGAGGTTGTCTGTGTTGTTCACACACTCCGGTGCCTGGCGCCACACCACGTCTAGACATGCGGATCTTAAACTTTGCGCGGTACAGTAGATATCCAACACATCTTTATTGTATTCAGCTGTTGCCATCACCTCTATGGTCCGGTTCACTAAGCCGGCACACGCATTGAAAGCGATACGGCAGCTTGTACCGCGGGAAGCAGGCAGAGATTCCGTTGGAATGACGAGTACTGCCGCAAAGGCGATGAGGAGAAGTACACGATTCATGGTTACTAGCACAATGGCCGTGGCGATGGGCTTATATTAGGTGAACACCGGAGGTGAATATCTGAACGCTATGCGATTCCTAACCCGGATATGTTTTGGAAATCGTCAAGGAACTCATTATCCGGATATGTGACACGCATACTCGACTGACTCCATGGCTTCCAGCACAGTGTTTCTCGGAAACATACACACTCATTCAGCTGTTAACTCTATGGTATCCTGCATTCTAGTTTTTATCATCTGGTGACTCGTATTGTAGCATATCCTGAAAGCTTTATGATAACACATACGTCACCCACCCCGGGCATATGACACACTGAAATCATGTACCCACCACCAACCTAAGCTACTATAAAGCCAAGAGATTTTTATATGGTACAAAATGGACGAGGATTTAACGTAAATAAAGGCTGTTGTCAGTCAGCGGACTTGAAAGCCATCGAAAGAAATATCTACAGTCTGACGAGCCATCTGGTTACATTGCCAATGTGTCAACTTCAAGCAGTAAGGATGGCCCTCCGGGCATATCGATTTGTAACGCAGACGCAATAATACCCGCCTCTAAGAATATTTTCCTATGTACTTGCACTTTGTACCTGCACTTTGCGCTTATCATTCCATGATAAATCAATAATATCATCAATAATATCAAGTGCCATCAATAATAATGTCTTATGCATAGGAATGGATTGGTTGATAGGGCACAAACCGTTAATAATATGCTTATGGTGCAAGAATTTCGTATGACAGCATTGTGAACGAGAAACAGTGCACGCTCATTTCGGCCTTGTCTGTTACCGATTTCGATAACCAATCATACCATCACAAGCTGGGTACATCATTATAAAAGCTTACGACCACTTATGACTAAGAAGTGGCGGAAATTATTTTGCATTCGATGATATGTTTACAAAGTGTAAGGCAAGTTATATGCACAGCGTGTATATGTACACGTCCAACCTATACGTCGATCATGGCGTGTTAATATGTTCATAATATACTCTATGCGATATACCGGACTTAGTTTAAGTTGCAAGTTTCGTTGAAAGGGAAGGGACATGGGGGGCATTTACTTCAGTAATAATCTCTCCCTATGTTTCAACGTTTTTCTTGATTCGCCGTTATCAGCTTATCGTGGACGTTGGGCCTTTTCAAGTAGGCGCGCCAGCCTCGACTCCATATGAACGAGCTAGAAAACTACAATTAAGTAGTTTTTATTTGTATTGATATCATTGCTCTCGGCAAGCAGAGAGCATAGGCATGGTAATTCATCTACTGAAGCTATACATATATACCGCAGGTTTGTCTTGCAACTGTCCTCGTCTACCCCTCGGGGGTGGGGGTTCTCCTTAAGTGAATGTCAGCGGGGATGTGCCGTCAATAAGGGTCGGTTTTTTGCCATTTTGGTTTACGAATGGGTCGGGTATTTGGGCCATTTCGATAGGCGCTTGAGACTGCCAGATATAGCAATGGGTCGATTTTGTGTTTCAACAGTCAAGCAGATAAGTTGGCCGGTCAGAGGAAGACATAGCCGAACATTGTTCGCCTCGTACAGCGTCCGCGCTGTTTACAGCTCTCCACATTTTATGCCCGCGCTGTCACAAATCGTCAGTAGCGAGAGAATTTGCTTAGGAGTAACAACAACGATGGTCTGGGACATACTGTATCTGTTAGTGGTATATATAAAAAGTTTTGAGCCTTATCTTAAGTACACACAGTACGGTTCATATGAGGTTAATATGTCCTTCAGCTAAGCGTTTCTGACTAAATAGTCAGTAACTTTACTTTGTTGCGCTATTGTTTACACCATTCTGGTGCGGCAAGGTCTTATCACTGCTTGTACCTGAGTCTAGGTCAAGCAAGGTGTGACTTATCTAGCGCTCGATGACTACTCTCTACCAACCCATTTCCATCCCAACGCCACAAACTCTGTAGTACTGATTTCTTGCCGCTTTTCTCACTTTAGTTGGTCTAGAATTGGGTCGGTTTTTTTAACCCCACGGAGACCAATCCTACACTTTTCTAGGAGAGAAGAACCACCACCACCCCCCCTTTCCCCCACCCCCGGGCGTCCATCATTCACCAATGTGTATTTGTGTTAAAGCATTTGCGATTGGCTGGCCCCGTTTAGCCACGAGTGGACCATACCGTTACCTGATCGCATAAAAATAGAAAGTGCCCCCACCCAAATATCGACTCTGGCCTCGGCTTCCATTTGCCACCAAGCACATTCATAGATCGTTGCCCGTCGATTATTAGGGAAATGCAGCCTCGCTCGATCTTCTTTAGAGGTTGTAAAGGGTGACCAGAAACTGATTTTGCTTTTGCATTTGTCTTTATGAGCCACGAAGTTCAAAAACGCATTTAAGTTAGGTTGTTTGAATAACCAATTCATGAACCTGAGTGTGTTAAGTTTGAACTATCCAGCTTTTGTCAAATATGAACATGTTACCCTGCCGTTTTTTTGAACTGGTTACTCTTGGCACTTTCATATTTCTATTTGAAATATATGGGTCACTTTCTCGCATTTACTATACAGCCAGTGGATGAAGTCATTACTATGATAAAAAAATTACGAAGATTGTCTTACACTTTCGATATCGACAAAATAACGAAGTATATAAAGTAGGGGTTCTGTCACGCTCACCTTTTAAAGAACATATTCACGTTACATCGCGCCTTTATCACTCTCATGTCAATAATGTTTGATATGGTGTGCGAAAAGGCCTTAATAACTTTTATGTCACCTCACATATGAACATTTTGAACTCGTGGTCGGAGATATCAACATCTCCCAGAGCAGTAGGCAAAAGGTCGGCCTCCGTTTCTTAACTTTCCCCATGCATGGTTTGTTTTAACCTTAATGGCCCAATAGAGACTGTTGAATTCTCCATCTATGCTGAATAACATTTAGGCAGCTACGCATCCATAGTAGAGACCATTGGCTAGGAATCCTCATTCGAGTATTGCGTCTACCCTTGTAGGGTGCTTGTTTGTGACTTATGAAAGTATCAAGGTATGCTAATGACCTGTCAAGCATTTGGGGGAGTAAAATACCCTTAGTTCCACCTGAAGCTTTACCCCTTTAACTTCACTATGCTCCTTTACTAGCATATTGGTTTTACACCATCTATTCCAGTTTTCAACTGTCAAATCTCAATGTTTTTTTCATTTCCCTGAGTAGTTTGGCTAATTATTGTAATTGTCGGTGATTGATATAATCAGTACTTATGCCTGAATCACAGTACAAATTTTACGTATCATTTTATAGCATATTTAATCTGTAGTGAATGGGCCTTCCCATTCAAAAATATCAACTGTCTTCCCCCACTGAGTGTTGTGGTTGTTCCTTGACAACCAAACACACTAGATTCACACAATACCTCAAACAATATTGCTGGAAATTTGGTTACTTCTATCTTTAGCGGATCACATTCTTGAATGTGGATACGTACATTTAAGTTTTACAATCCGACTCCCGTCTCTACGCATTTGTCGTTAAAGCTGTTACTTCGAGCATTGAGTGATCCAACATTTGACCAATTAACAGTTTGGGTTTACCTAGAGTACCATCAAAATGATGCGTTAAATATAATATCCAAATGACTGCAACAAATACCAGTCTGGTTATTGGGATACGCTGGTCAATTCCGATTTTACTGTGTTTGATCGTCTCCATCCAATATAAGAGCGTCCGCAGGCAAACAAAAGTTGTCATAAGAGAAACTAGTCCCTCTCTCACTCTCTCTCTCTCTTTCTCTTTCACTATATATCCTCTCTATCCATCTATCTCTCTCTTTTTTTATTTTTTAGCCCTTTGTATGCTCATCCTTACTCGTTTCAGGGAGAGAACCACCACCACGCCCCACCACCACCCTCCACAACAACCCCCCCCCCCTTCATTCGCACAACAACACCCCCCCACCCCACCACCATCACCTCCCATCAGCACCCTCACCAGCCCCCGCGCGTCCATCATTCATCAATGTGTATTTGTGCTGATCCATTGGCGATTGAATGGCCCCTTTTAACCACGCGTGGACCATACCGTTAAATGATCGCATAAAACCAGAAAGTGCCCCCACCCGAATATCGACTCCGGCCTCGGCTTCCGTCTGCCACCGAACACTTTCATAGATCGTGGCCCGTCGATAATGTTTCAAGGAAACCCAGCCTCGCTCGATCTTCTTTAAAGGTTGTAAAGGGTGACCAGAAACTGATTTTGCTTTCGCATTTGTCTTTATGAGCCACGAAGTTCAAAAGCGCATTTAAGGTGGGTTATTTGAATAACCAATTCATGAACATGAGTGTGTTAAGATGATACTATCCAGCCTTTGTCAAATATGAGCATGTTACCCTGCCGGTGTTGAGCTGGTTACTCTTGGTGCTTTTACATTTCTTATTCAAATATATGGGTTCCTTTTTGTCACATTTACCTTGTGGCCAGTGGAAGAAGTCATTATTAAGATCAAATTTTACAAACATTGTCATCCACTTTCGATATCGAAATAATAACAAAGTGTGGTAGTATATAAAGTAGGGGTTCTCACGCTCAGCTTTTAAACAAAATAGTCACGTTACAGTGTGCCTTAATCACAACCATGTCAAATTGTTTGATATGGTGCGCGAAAAGGCCTTTATCATAATTTCTATTTCATCAAACGATGATTTCCGACAAACTCGTGGTAACATATATTGCATAATTTTTTTAGGCATGTCACGTTGGACCTGACAAGCTTATCGTAGGACCGTAACAGGAACAACCACACAACTTTGTTCCCGTCCAATTGAAGGAGCTACTACTTATAAACCCTTAACTTGACTTTCTTTGTGTAACCTCACATATAATCGGTTTGAATTCGTGGTTGAGAATATGAGAATATCAACATCTCCCAATGCAGTTTTGTTTAAACCTAAATGGGCCTCTTTCTTAAATCTCCCCATGCATGCATGTTTGTGTTTAAACCTAAATGGCGATGTATTCTCCAGCTATGCTGAATAACATTTCAGCAGCTACGCATCCATAGTAGAGGCGATTGGCTAAGAAACCTGATACGAGCATTGCGCCTGCCCCTGTACTGGCGCTTGTTTGTGCCTTATGAAAGTATCAATGTATGCTAATGACCTGCATTTGAGGGAGTAAAATACCCTTAGGTCACACTGAAGCTTTAGCCCTTTAACGTCACTACTTCACTACGTCACTATGATAAATGATGAAAGGGAATGCTGACGTTGGACTAGCCTATCTACTATCAGAAATGAAGGGGCATTACCTTCAACGCAGCTTATATATGAAGCCACCCTGGCAATGTTAAGCAACAACTAATCGTTACTGTGCTCCCTGCATACAGGATTTGTGCCCTCGCGTTATGACCAAATCGTCGGGTGTCATTACATGATCTTGTTTGCTAACAACATACGCTATTCCCCGTTCAAAAATATCAGCTGTCCTCGCCCACTGCGTGTTGTGGTTATTCCTTGGCAACCAAACACTAGATTCACGAAATACTTCAGAAAATTTTGTTGGAATTTTGATTACTTCAATTCATAGCTGATCTACTCATCTTGTGATCTATGAAGGAATTTTCTATTTCAGTCGACCAACTACGCGCTTCCTCAAAACAAACACGTGTCTGGACCTGCTGAAAAAAAGATATCAACATTTATTGTCATTACATCTTAATCAACTACTGTATTGTCAACGGTCTGCTGTCATTCTTGTTAGCCCGTCTGTGCCAGATACCACGAAACTTCCTAACATATGCAACTGCTTAGAACTTGCATTTAGCAATTGCTTAACTAAGCAATGCATCAAATCCACTACCTCTAAGCATCTTAGCGCCTGTCGTAGCTAAGTTTATTGTCGTAAGGGAACAGGAGGCTTAACAAATACTAATATCCCAGTGTAGGTGTTCATTTCTCAATGATAGGTTTGTGTGCGAGAGAGATGTGTATATTAAAAAAAATTGTTAGTGGGGGGGGGGGTGAGGGGTGGTCCTACTAATGTTATCAGAGGGAATTGTCAAACAACATTATTTACAACTAATTAACATTGTCTGTGTTTTGACCTCATATGAGTGTTCCAGTGCCCAAGTGCATATTAAAAACCATTTATTCAATCACAATGAAATAACATACTATACAATAATTCAAATAAGCTGAATATTGACAAAGTTATATTCTGTCCAAATGTCTGCCACCACCCATTTTCTGACGTAGTTGAGAGATGCATGCCAAGCTATATGATACCAGAAGCAAACTGTAAGAATAATTGACCACATGTCAGTTCAATACGTTTGGACACTAAACAAATAACGTTATATTCATATTTGTGTAATATAATTTTAAATATAGATCCTAGGCTTCCCAATGTTTTGCTCAGCTAAACCCAGATTTCTTACAGTTCATGTAAAGGGTATATGTCACCACCTATTACACTAAACACTTCCCTGACCATTCTGTTTGACGGAAATATGTGGTACCCATAGATCATGTAATGGTCGATTAGGTATGAATGCTCAATTGAGATGGTGATGATCTGGACGTTATTTTATGTGCATTGGGTTCTGAAAAAACAAGTGAATCAGACACGCCATGGTATATATTACTTATGCTTTTGGCATTTCAGGATCTAAAGATGGCATCTGTTGAAGCAACAGACTGGCGCCTCGGTTTATCACTTCAACAGCGTGTACAGTACATGTTAGATGGCCATTATATGCATGACGTAACGTTCTTAGTGGGTGAAGGCAACTCACAAGAGACCATAAGGGCCCACTGGTTCCCTCTGATTGCTGGTTCTGTTGAGTTTGAATCTATTTTTGAGAGTCGTCGAGAAGATGACAACCGGAATCCAATCGTTGTCACCGACGTAAAACCAACTGCATTCAAGTCTATGCTTAGGTATGTCATTAAATAAATCGACAAATGTGATATAGATTGTGATAGATAAACACGTAGTTATGGCAATGAAAGCAGATATTTGGTTGTTTGTTTCAGATACATGTATTATGAGCAGGTGACAATTACCCGAGAACAGCGTTTTATCACTGTTATCGACATCCATAAAATTTCGTGCTTCACAACTCATTGCGCTATGTGTCGAGTTTCTTGAAAAGAGCATTAAAGTGGATAGCGTATGCACTGTTCTTGCTGCATCTGTGCGGTACAATGACACTGGTTTGAGGCAAAAATGCATCGACTTTATCTGCGACAACGCCAGTTCAGTTCTCAAATCTGCCAACTTTTCCGAGCTGTGCCAGAAATCGCTGATGCTTATTGTGAAATCCGATCATTTGTGTTCACTATCAGAGGTGGACATCTTTAAAGCTAGCATCAGATGGGCGGAAGCGGAATGTGCTCGCAAAAGCCTGGAGAGCTGTGGAATGAACTTGAAAACAGTGTTGGGGGACATACTCTATCAGATTCGGTTCCCTACTATGAGCCATAACGAAATTGCTGAGACCATACATTTGCCACAATTGTTGACATCATCTGAGCGAGGAGACATTCACGACCACATAGCTCTGCATGGGAGACAATGCTCAACTTGCAGTTGCAAAACCCCATTCAACAAGAAACCCAGAAATCTACCATCTGATCCTTCACGTGTGACCATAAGACGGTTTCTCCCAGAAAATGTATCTTATGCTTTGGCAACGAAGACCAATATAAGTGCCATCGAGTTTGTGTGCAACAAGCCGGTTGACTTGGAAGCTGTGGGGATATACGGCGGGAACTCTGCAGCCAACACACACGTTACATTGGCCGTTTATGAGGAGCAGGACGAGCCAGTTGATGACGAGGAAGTGATGACCGCATTTCATGAGCCTCTTGCTATCATGGAATTGCCTATTCAGTCAGATGGGACAAAGGTACCAAAGCGACTTGATTTCACCAAACCAATCCCACTCACATGCGGTACCAGATATTCGGTTGTGACAACGTTTGACTGGAAAATGCATTCTTATTATGGCCAAGACGGAGCCAGCAGGGTTGTTCAAAATGGCTTGTCGGTGAAATTCTATGACAGTACACGGGCATCGCCAGCAGTCTGCGGCTTAGTCAACCAAGGTCAAATACCTGAGTTGCATTTCAAAGTTTAAGCAACTACTACCCATACTAAGTGGTTCCATTGCACATAGATTATCAGGAAGTTCCTGATTGATAACAATCATTTAACGTGGGATAAAATATAGACACTATCTAGGTCATTTAGGAGCTTCTATTATGTAGCATTACAGGCATGTTTAATTATTTGAATGGCTTTGTATCTATCTAGCTTGAAATCCGTGGTCAGCTGATTTTGGCTCTTTATTTATTTTGCATGTGTTGCATTAAGCTGATGATACTTTGAATGACATGGTGTACTTATCAAACATCACCAAACATGTAAATGCATGATCCTCCAACAAGAATTATGATTCTATTATCATATATCACTGTGATTAAAACAACAGCTGGTGAGGGAATTGCACATATTCCCCATGAATGACTGATATACCTTTATATTGAGTCAAACCTGTGCATCAGTTTGCAATGAACTGTAATTTCACATAAATCAATTAATTTAATCAAATAATAAAGCTCTTTGTTTTTGTGCTTCCCATTTTGCTCCTGCATTTATTCTTATTTTCGCACACCCTACTCCTTCATTTATTCTGATCTTACCCTACCTTTGTAGGCACCATTTAACACTACAGTTGGTGTGCCGTTTAAAACCCTATACTGACCTTACCTCCAGATTTATGATTGTAGAAAAAAAATTCCTATTTGGAGCTATGACTCGCAAAACGTCTATGCATTCGTCGTTGGAGCTGCTGTTTCTTCGAGCATTGAGTGAGCAATAAACAGTTTAGATTTACCTAAAGTGCCGAGTGTTTTTTTGTTTCCACATGACCTATGCGTTAAATATAACACATCGCAAACTATGCGTTGGGAATCTGGTCGATTATAACATCCAATATAGCGTCCCAGGCAACACTAAAGCTGTATGCAATACATTGGATGGGACGTATTCGATGCGATGATCTGGTCGATTCAACGATTGACTGGGTGTTCTGTGGATGGTAAAATTCCAGCCAATCTTAGTTATGTGTATGTCCGCATAAACTGCTATCTTCGAGACCTGTCATAAGAGAAACTCGATCTCTCTTTACTCTCTTTATTCTCACTCTTATCAGCCCTCTCTCTAAATACGAAGGATCGTTTAATATCCCCACGAAATGCCGAAAATGTTGTAGCAATGGATGATGAATGACAAATTGTTATCTATATCAAGCCTAATACTTACTTTGCTTGGGCTATCCCCCATACTGTACTTGTGGTAAGCTAGTTGCTTGCCAAGATGTAGGACCTGGAATGTCTCTGGGTGGAAGAAGAGCTGCGATTCCAGTGACCACCTGAACATGTCTTTGTCAAGCTGGAATTTGGCACAGTCATCTTTCACATTTTGCCCTGTCATTGATCTTTGTATCATCAGCGTAATTTTTTCATGTCACATTGTACGTACCTGATCGGTCGTTGAATTATACCACAAACATCAGAGGAACCAAAATGCTGCCCTGAGGAATTCCCTTAGTAACATTTCCCCAGTTTGAACATGCACCATTCACATTAACTCGTTGTTGCTTTCCTTCTATGAAAGAGATCAGCCAGTTTTGCAAGTGGCTTGTCACGCCATAGCTCTTCACTTTAGATAAGAGTCTTAGGTGGGGTACGGAGTCAAATGCTTTCTGAAAGTCATAGTATGCTATGTCTATGTTGTCTCCACCATCAAGCATATCAGCCCATTCTTCCACGCACTCCAGAAGTTGTGTCACGGTTGACCTGCCAGGTAGGCATCCATGTTGGTGGGGGCTGAAGAAAGAATTTTCTTGCCTATGTGTCATTATTTTTTCTCTTACCAGTAATTCCAAACTTCGTGGCATTTTGATGCCTCATGCTTACACCCCTCTTGTATATTGGACTTATTTGTGAGAGCTCCCAGTCAAAAGGGAGGTCTTCTGACTGTGTAGACCAATTGAATATAATAGAGCCATTTGGGCTGCTTGGGCTTCTCCTGCCTCCTTCGATACTTTGGGATGGATCTTATCAGGCCCGCATGACTTGTTGGCAATTCATTGCTTTCAAATGTATCGCAACATCTGCAATCTCCATCACTAAATTTACAAGTTCGGACTTTGGATAACGTGTTACTGGTGTTGGTATATAACTGTTCCTTGGTGAAGGTAGAGCTGTACATTAAGCACCGTGGCTCTGGCGGCATCAGATTAAGCACGTTTCTGATTTTTCCTTGTGTTAAGATCAGGTATCTTTGATCTTGTTATGAGCTTTGATGTCACATAGTTCCCAAACACCTTGGGGTTCTGCTTTGACTCCTTTGCTGTCTCCTTTTCGAAATCTCGCCTTGACTTGCGTATGATCCAACGTGCTTGATTTTGTGTGGCATTTGCACTGAAGTCGGTGTTTTCCGATGGAGTGCGATCATTTCTGAGGTAAAGACAACTACCTTTTGCCTTTGCTTTTGTAACATTGTGAAATAGCTCATAACTTTAGAGTTGACACTCCCTGGGGACTAGCGGGAAATGTGGGTTATCATAGCAACAGTGTGAGGGTTATGCAGCTCAATTACTGCTTGTAGCTCTGTAAACGTATTACTCAGACTATCAGCATTTGTATAGTAAACTTTCACCGCCTCGATATCCCTTGAGGATCCATGTGATGGCGAATCGCAGGAGTTGAGTTCAATTGTTGCAAATCTGTTGGGTGGGCGCTAGTGATATTTGCTGTCTTTTTCTCCTTTTTGTTGGGTTTAGCACGTGTTCTTTTTTATAACTTGCTTGTTACTTTGCTTGTTCACATCAAGGCTACTGGGGCGCTCGATACATAATTCAGGGGAGACACACATTCATCGTCATTCAAGCTACCCAGTGCGGTCACCATGTCTAGATATTTGTGTTCATTCCTGCAAATGGCCTAGCACTCACTGAGCAGTTCCTTCTGTTTGAGAACTGATATATCCGTAGGTTCCGTACTGGACCTCGCAATTAGTATACCCATTTGCCGGTGGTATGTGCCTCTGTCTGGTTTTTTTGCCTCAGTGTCCATTCTCTTTCCCGTTCTGATGGAGTAAGACACTCATGATCTTAAATCTGTCCTCAGCATACTAGCTTAGCTAGACACCTCATGATTTCGGGTCTTCTCGTTTTTGTTTTCCTGGATAACTGTTATCGGCCTCTGAGTGTCTTCTGATTTTTTGCTCAGTCTGGTTTTGACCTTGACCTTATGCTCTTGACCTTGATCTCAGATATTTCAAGAGCCTCTGTGCACAAGGACTAAAATAATTTTGGTCTTCTCCTTACGTTTTAATGGCTCTGCACAATCACTCACTTTCACACGATACATAATCACATTGTTTTCTCTATCTTAGCGACTTTTCCCCTCAAACTACTGCGCATTTATGACATCCTTTCTGATGTTTTTGTAGTCTGCTGCTGATGATGCACTTGATGTGTTGGATGCAGCAACCTAAGCCCAGCTTTTTCAACTGTTTCTTGACATCTTTGTAGGCCTGGGATGGTTTCGATATCCACTCCAACACCTTTAATTTTTTCCTGCACTTTCCCGTCAATAGAGGAGATGATTTTCTGCTCACGAACAAGCAATTTAATCCCCCAATATTGCTGAACTTCTCCATCATCTTAATAGCTACTGCAATCTGTTTGGTTTTTCCCACGCACATGTAACAGAACCAGAAACAATCTGGCATTTGGAGCGTATCATATTCATTGTCACTCATATCGATGCACTTAGTACAGAAATGTTTGTTGCAGCTGCCATCACATTCCAGAAACATCAGAAAAGCTTTAGTTGCAAACTGCACATGTCCGTGCATCTTCTTCATCACCAGTATCTTTCTCCCCACGTTTGCTTTTTGTTTTCTTTGAGTTTTAGCTCCTCTTCTTTTTAGGGGCTGTTAGAGATTTCTTTAGCCATTCTGAAGTCACCACTCGATCCATAGTTTATGTGGGCGAAAACACAAGGTCTTTAGTACCCGGATGCATGGCAAGTACTGGGATTGGTAAATTGATGTTCTTATCCGACAATTCTTTCCGCAACGATTCTGTTATGGCAGCCTTAATGAAGTTGAGAATTGACAATTTCCACTGGCTGTCAAGCAAAAGGGGTCATAATTCAACGTGGACGTAGCAGAGGCGAACGACAGACAGGGTTAGCACAAACAACTGTACGGCTTTAAGTTAATTGCAATTAGGCTCCATGGGTGGTTGAGAAATATCTGCTTTTAGTTCAAAACATTTGTAGAAAATTCATGAAAAATCCTATTTGTATGCGTTTTCACGGGTAAACCGAGCACCTGCCCCGAATAACAGATTACTTATACACAAAATAATCCCAAAATGATAAGAAAACACACCCCTCTTTATGTGGCAACTTCCGAATATAATCCTGCCTTCATGAAGCGTGTGCTGCCTGTTGAGTTTAGCACATGTTCTTTTTATAACATGCTTGTTACTCTGCTTGTTTACATCGAGGCTACTGGGGCGCTCGATACATAAATCAGGGGGTTCGACAGGAAACACACATTCATATTACTCTCAACCTTTGAGGCATACGATAAAATACAGTGCAGGTTCCATTTGTGTATAAAGTTTGCGGCATTTGAATCTTTTCATATATCTGACGACTCATTGAATGCGTCTTTGATGTATAATACGCCTACTAATATCCACACTACCCTTTTCGGTAGATTCTTGCAAAATGAGATGAATAAATCAATTATTACTTGCTTTGTGTTTTATCTAAATTCATGTAAACATTACCTGGCGTAGTTTTATAATGTCACACACACACACACACACATATATATATATATATATATATATATATATATATATATATATATATATATATATATATATATATATATATATATATATATATATATATATATATATATATATGTGTGTATATATGTGTGTGTGTGTGTGTGTGTGTGTGTGTGTATGTGTGTGTGTGCGTATGTGTGTGCGTGTGTGTGTGTTTACATGTAACATCTATGCATAATTATTACGTCGAGTTATATCATAAAATCGGTGGCGATAGTGGAGAGTCATTAAGACGGAGCTACCCTTTCAATTGATGTTAGTTAATTAGCAACATTGCTCTGCTGCATAAATAAGCTGATGGGTTATACCACTTCAGTCGAAATATCTTGATCATATGCATGCATCAAATTACCATTGATATCGAACTCACAATCGGAGGAGTAAGCCCACCACACATACGCTGTCTTTATTCGATATAATATCCAGATTGTTTTGTCGTATATATTGCATAATTGATGTTTGTCAGTAATGTGGGTACTGACATATCATTCTCACATAATGCACCAGACTACGCTGTTATCGATTGTTGCAATAAAGACACGATTGACCAGCATATTGCCATGTAGCCGATAAACAGGTTCACAACAAAATGGCTGAAATTTATTACTTACAACAGATGACAATAATGTAATGGTCAATTCAATGTTCAATCACGTACTTTTCCCACCGTAAACAACAGCTATACAACAATCATTTCTATCAAAGTCAACTAACATAAGGATATCACTGAATATTGTGTAGACATGATACTATTCACCAAAATCACCTGACAATATCAATATTGTACAACGGAAGTTCATTTAAAAGTTTAAATTGGAACTGTATATCACGTTCATACAAAACTAATCGAGAAAATTCATCAGTATTCTGTACAGCCAGCTCTCAAATTCAAATACGTCAATCATGATCAAAGATGTATTATACCATAATTCTCACCTTGATGTTACATGTTACTCTAGGATAGGTTATTCATGACTCACGATGAGCGAAGTTTCAGCAGCAAGACAAAATCAAAATGCTTGACGATAAATACACGTGGTTAAGTTGCATTTGAATATACAGATGAAAATGACGTACATTCTATGTTCCTTCATTTTAGACATTGATTAACTAACATGCTATGGCAGGTCATAGATTGCACATCAGAAGCATCAAACAGACCAAGATGAGCTGTAAATTAATTAGCTACGAAGATCGAGGTTATACTAATGAAAGGAACATAAGATAGCAAGAAAAATACCACCTTGTTGTGTCAAGGCAATGAAACTACACGAGCAATAGCGACAACAGCAGGAACAATGTAATCTTCCTCACATTAGCATCCATGTCCTATATAACCGTACTAAGAACCATGCAGATCAATATTTTATAACGTAGTACCAATTAGCATCATACCCAGTTCGACTAACCCAATAAGAATCACCGACGAAATAATTTTAGGCCTAGTAAGCCCACGTTTTCAAATGTTGACATCATCCGATATTAAGTAAACTTTAAGGCAATATGCTATCCATTGAAAGATAACAACATTTTTCTCACCAAAATATACAATTTTCTGGATTCCTAAAGTGTTACATTCAGTTTTGACTGAGGTATCAACTTAACTTCATTCCACACTACTAGACACATTTTGTGACTCAGATGAAATCGGCTTACGAGTCACATATGTCTGCAAAGTATCTGCACTTGTTTTCTTCGTAGCATTACTGCGTTTACAAAGAAACACAGCCACGAAAGTTTCCTTGACGGCAGAACGGAAGTATCTACCACTTAGGACATAGAGGTAGAAATTCATGGCGTTGTTGAGGTAGTTGAGCATGACAACCAGGGCCCATTTGAGGTTGCTGAGGGCGGCGCTGTGACTCGATGCTCTAGTCATGCCGGGGTAAACGATGTTCAGGATATAGATAACGTGAACCGGCGTCATGACAACGACAAAGGCAACGCTGACGACCAATAACATGATGGCTGTGCTCCAGAATTGATTGTCGACTTTATTCGGCTTGGCTGTTAGTTCTTTGGAGCGCTTGTGCGAAGCCTGTAGAAGTCCTCTCGTGATGATTACGTTGCTCAGGACTATCACTGCTCCAGGGATGATGGTTCTCACCGTGAAGTCAGTCCATGGTCGGATCTTCGCCAAGAAGTAGCTAGTGTTTCCGCTCGTACAAGCCTTGACATTGCGGCCGCCTGCTACGTACAAAATCTGGTGGAAAAACACCAAGCTGTAGGATACATAGGCTGCTGCGAGGAGAGTAGTGATTGACAAATATAAGATAGCGGAGAATCGTGTTAAATAACGCCGACTCTTCAGAGGGATCATGATGGCCAAACAGCGTTCTAGGGACACGCCAGCAAGGATGTAATTAGTCTCGACCGACACAATCGCCATAATGTAAGTCCACATCCGGCATCCCCAGGTAGAGAGAGTCGCCAAGTCGACGCCTGTCAGTGCGCGCGTCCAGTGACGCAGAGGCTGCCCTAGCGTCAGCATGATCAGGTCAGTCAGGGCCATGACAAACAAGTAGACACTGGTGTTGTTATGTTTATCCGACATAAGCTGCCGTTCACGCCATAATAATACAACCATAGTCATGATGTTTCCGAGACTTCCGAAGACGAAGAGAAAAACCCCCGCCATACAGATAGAGCCCGTGGGCGACGGTGTTCTCTATGAAGTCAACTGGCGGCCCGTTTGTATCTAATTCCGGTTTGAGAGTAAAGCTGCAAACAAATATCGATGTAGAAGCTCACTTTATAGCAGGAATAAAAAGAAATAGTCATTTGAGGTTAATCATCTGAGGCTTTACAAATGTAGTGTATATATATCAATATATATATATAAATACTGATATAGTTTTATATATTAAAATTTATATAAACATATATATTTACATATATGTATATACATATATATATATATATAAATATACATATATGTCTATATATATGTATATAAATATATATAGATATATAGATATATATATATATATATATATATGTATATTTATATGCATAAACATATATATATATATATATATATATATATATATATATAAAATATATATATATATATATATATATATATATATATATATATATATCTATATATATATCTATATATATATATATATATATATATATATATATATATATATATATATATATATATATATATATGCATATATGCATATATTGTATCGGTGCATGTGTGTGGTCCCGCCAGGATATTAGGATAAGATTCCGGCGAGGATTATGTGGGGTCATGGTAACTGCTAAAGAGTAACCTGACAAATTTGCCTTCAGTTAGAAGCAATTGTGGGTCATTTATAACTCAGAGTAGACACTGCTGCGCAATCTGCTACATATATATATATATGTATATTTATTTGTATACATATGTACGTCCGTACGTATGTATGTATGTATGTATGTATGTATGTATGTATGTATGTATGTATGTATGTATGTATGTATGTATGTATGTATGTATGTATGTATGTATGTATGTATGTATGTGTATGTATGTATGTATGTATGTGTATGTATGTATGTATGTATATGTATGTATGTATGTATGTATGTATGTATGTATGTATGTATGTATGTATGTATGTATGTATGTATGTATGTATGTATGTATGTATGTATGTATATGTATGTATGTATGTATGTATGTATGTATGTATGTATGTATGTATGTATGTATGTATGTATGTATGTATGTATGTATGTATGTATGTATGTATGTATGTATGTATGTATGTATCTGACTATATAAGTATAGAATATATGTAACACTGTTAATGCATGGGAGGTCAGTTATGTTCGGTCAGGCAGTCAATGTCTGTTGTGCGCCAGTTAACTAAACTTTATTCAATTTCATAGGGGCAACAATAATGTGAAACCAGTTTCCCAGAGAAGCATGGCACATCTTGTCGACAACAACAAAAAGAGATAAGCGGACACAACTGGTGAGTTTAGCTCGGATAGCTAACCTCACTGAGGTTTATTCTTTTGCATGGCCTTATAATGAGAAGAATATGCTTTTGCTGACGTTCTTTGCTTGGGCAACATCACAGAAAGCGAAGATACATGTTAATGTAGTTGTCTCAGGTATACTACTGTATGAGCCCCCGTCCTCTTAACATCTTGCTAATGGGAAACATGATCTATGTGTATTCAACACAGGTTGTCTGTGTGTGCGTGTCTGTTGTACTCATGCCAGTCCTCTCCTCGAACGTGGCTGCATCTTACCATTTGCAAATTGGTAAACATTTGCAATGTTTTATTGCTGTGCTTTACAGGTTTGCAAGTTTGTCGTATTCCTGATCAGAATTGCCTTCAATACCAAACTCGAAATTAAAGATCATGCTTAAGACACTGGACAACTATAGAGTGACACGGCGGAGATTAGGGTGGGTTCCCACAGAGGATTATGGCGAAGTCACAGTTATGATACGGTAAGGTCACAGTGGGAATTAGGGTTGCATCAGCGGGCATCGGTGTGGTCCTGCCAGGATATTAGGATAAGATTCCGGCGAGGATTAGGTGGGGTCATGGCGGAGAATAAGAGAAACTGTTACAGAGTAACCTGACAAATATGCCTTCAATTAAAAGCAATTGTTGGTCATTTATAGCTCAGTGTAGACACTGCTGCGCAATCTGCTACTTAAAATTAGTTATTCTATAATAAGGCTAGCCTACATATTTTTCCTCATCGCAAACATCTTCATTGGGTGCAAAATTTCCCATCATTGAACGGATTACGAAGCTGAACATTATCACATTCATTAAACAAAGGGAAACTTTCATAATGAAAGGATGAGAGATGATTCTGTTTCCCTGTGACATATCTACGTAATGTGACTCACCTTTGTTCGTCTGATGTCATAGGCCCTCCACCTGTGTATTCACTTCCATGGCTCACTTGGCTCATAACAGGATGACCGAAGCAGAGCGCCAACAACAGGCAATACATTGTCATTCTCCAAGTGCTGTGTTGCTTAGTCTCTTTCCAATGAGTTGTACAGTCGCCGCTCCGTCTTATATTATCGGCTGGTGGTTGTAAGGGAGGCGGTATCAGGGAATTGTCTGACGCCTCGTTGGTGAACCAAGGGGGAGGGGCTTGTGGAGCTGTCAAATGCCTCCTATATGTACATTGGAGGGACTTATGGAGCTACCAGAAACAACATATGTGTTAGTGGGGAAGCGGATTATTTGGACTGCCTGTGTATGGGGGATGGGGTCGAAACGGGGGAGGGGCTAGATAGACAATGAGACACCAGGTGGGTGTACAGGGAGGGGCCAAGGCAACTGCTAGAAGACACTCAGAACTCCGAGGTAGGAGTTTCCGAGCTCATGATTTGAAAGTTATTATTTTTCTAAAGGCCTATTCCGATATATAACTAGGATTGTCCAATAAGCTTGTTTCGTATTGGCGGAGGACTTAGCCAATGAAATTCATGGAGCTGCGCGATAAATCAGCGTGGCAATAATAAGACGTTGCCTTAAACCATCTACAGTTGTTCGCAACGAAAACCTCCTGCCTTTGCTTCCGTATCGTCAGGTAATTGTCTATCGGCTAAGCTCTGGGTGTGCAGGTGCCATTGGGCTGGTACGATTGCCTACGTTTCTAGGATAATGGGATAAGATAAGATGAGATCATATGGAATAGTGCTGTATGAGTTATATATTTATTTATAGGCGCTCGTAGATAGCTGCATACTGTCTGTGGTCAAGGGTTGGCGAAGAACAATGTAAATAAACAGTTCATTGTTTACCGCTTTGCCATAGAATAAGACAGATATATGTTTAATAACAATATGTTAATTATTCAAATGGATGGATTATATTTCTATAGCGCATTCACTGACAGCAGATTCAAATGCGCTTTACATTTGGAACACTTCAAAATATTATATGTTAGGTGATACAGTCACGGATATTGCGTCCTGCGGCCGTACACGTCTGCATGTAAAAGGCCTAATGAGTTGTATCAATCATTAAAACCGTATATGGAGGCAAATGATTCGCAAAATAATAGGAAAAAACTCATATAATCCGCTCTTAAGGTTTCCTTAAACCATGCGGCACTTGTAATGATGTCACATTTGCTGACCGTGATAAGCAGTGATGCTGCGAATGAGCAATATGTGAGAGTCAATTTATTATGTTTGAAGACGGAACTCCTTTGCCAACAGGCAGGTAACTAACGAGATGGAAATGAAGGCGGGGGTTATTTTTCGTCGACAGCAGTGTTGAGGATATAGAGAAGCGTCTTGTCATCCACGCTTCTCTGGTGTGCGACGCGGCTTCATGATTTGGCTAAGTCCTCCACCAATAAGAAATGACTTTCAACAGGCCCTCTCCCGTACACCAGCGTTGTTCGTGACAGTTTCAATAGCACCTCTCCCTTCCACCACCGTTGTTTGTGTGAATTACCTTTGGCCTTACACATTACGTTTATATAAGTATCCTGATATCTCACGTTCCTTTCATTAGTGTCATCTTGATCTTGATACCTAATAATTAAGGAAATTCTCTTGGTCTTCAAAATGCAGTCAATGGCATACGGAGTCTACCCCTATGAAACACAAGTCTATGAATCAAAAGTAGATTTCATAGTAAATTTGATTTCTCAAAGTCGTATTAATATTGCGAATCAAATAAATGCTATCAGTTAACAATGCTTTATATTTTGTTTCTACAAAATTAATCTAAAGCATTCTTTCCAGGCGGCTCATGCAACTCAGCAGTCATTGTCAAAAAGGTGGGTTTGCAGAAACGAGTCGATGTCAACGCATTCAGCTTCATTGCCATTACTATCGCACTATAGATAAAATTAGTTACAGTGTTCCTTAATCACTACCATGTCCAATTGTTTGATATGTTGCGCAAAAATGCCTTAAGAATAAATTTTATTTCATCAAACGAAATCCTTGGTCAGCTGGTTATGGCTCTTTATTTGTTTTGCATGTGTTGCATTAAGCTGATGATACTTTGAATGACATGGTGTTCTTATCAAACATCACCAAACATGTAAATGCATGATCCTCCAACAAGAATTATGATTCTATTATCATATATCAACGTTGGTGAAAGAATTGCGCATATTCCCCATGAATGGCTGATATATCTTTATATCGAGTCGAACATGTGCATAAGTTTGCAATGAACTGTAATTTCACATAATCAATTAATTTAATCAAATTTTTTGTGGTTCCCATTTTGCTCCTGCATTTATTCTTATTTTCGCACACCCTACTCCTTCATTTATTCTGATCTTACCCTACCTTTGTAGGCACCATTTAACACTACAGTTGGTGTGCCGTTAAACCCTATACTGACCTTACTTTCAGATCTATGATTGTAGAAAAAAAATCCCATTTGTAGCTATGACTCGCAAACACCAAGAATTACAATCCGACCCCCGTCTATGCATTCGTCGTTGGAGCTGTTTCTTCGAGCATTGAGTGAGAAATTAACAGTTTGGGTTTACCTAAAGTGCCGGGTGGGGTTTTTTTCCACTTGAAACATGCGTTGAATATAACATCCAGCTTGATACTTTGGGATGGATCTTATCTGGCCCACATGACTTGTTGGCAATTCATTGCTTTCAGATGTGTTGCAACATTTGCAATCTCCATCACTAAATTGACAAGTTCGGACTTTGGATAACGTGTTACTGGTGTTGGTATATAACTGTTCCTTGGTGAAGGTAGAACTGTACATTAAGCATCGTGGCTCTGGCGGCATCAGATTAAGCACGTTTCTGATTTTTTCTATTGTTAACATCAGGTATCTTTGATCTTGTTATGTGCTTTGATGTCACATAGTTCCCAAACACCTGGGGTTCTGCTTTGACTCCTTTGCTATCTCCTTTTCGAAATCTTGCCTTGCCTTGCGTATGGCTCAACGAGCTTGATTTCGCGACCTTGTAAACTGTTCTTATTCCTCACTGTCTTAAAACAAAGGAATCTTTTCCAACTGTGGTGCTACTTTTTTACTTTTTTAAGGGTTGTGTCATTCATCCAGAGATTGTTTCTAGGATTTTTCCTTTGTGATGTCTGCAGGATGCATTTCTCACATTAATTCTCCAACTTGTTCTCAAGGTCTTCCAGTATTCATCCACACTTCTGTCGATGAATAAAGCCACTCAGTCAAATGCCATCAGGTTCTCCATAATAGGAGGATAATTTCCTCTCAGATATTTAAACCATATTTGGTTGTTAATGTTTGAGGTGTGATTACATAACATTTCTAATGATACTGCTGAAGGGTTGCTCTTTCCAAGAAATGCTATATATTCAACAATCCTAATTTGTTCTTCCTCATCAGTGAAAACCAGGTCAAGGATAATGGATTTTTTTACCTTCTCTGCATCTGGTCGGCTCACTGGTGAACTGTGTGAGGAAAGCATCATTTGATGCCTCAAGCAACTTGATGTTGGGTATTCTGGGTCCGACAAAATACAGTGCAGGTTCCATTTGTGTATAAAGTTTGGGGCATTTGAATCTTTTCATATATCTGACAACTCATTGAATGCGTCTTTGATGTATAATGAGCCTACTAATATCCACACTACCCTTTTCGGTAGATTTTTTGTAAAATGAGATGTTTATCTCAAATTGCATTCATAAAGAGGATTCATCCATAACGACGTCTTGCTAACTGTTTTTATGCGTAACACAATGTACGCAGTTGTTCAGAACGAACTTTTAGCGAACACCATTATATGAAAGCATCGCTGTCACAAACATGAATGACACAAACCTTCTGATGAGGGTCACTTTTTCAACCATATACGTAATAGAGAAAACCCGATAAGACCTGAAGCTGTATAGCATGAAAAGCTTGCAAAATTTGGCAATCGCTGCTCGTGATAATAATTGGCAAAAACTGTTTGCATATCCGGTGACAAGACAATGGAGCCAGAAGTAGTTGCATAGGATATATACCGCTAGGTGAGCCTTCTATAGCACTACGTCCAATTATACTGTCAATGACGTTTATCTGATGATAAAAGAAGCTATAACTGCCATCGCATGACATTAATCTGACATTTAAGAATGTAATATTTGTGAACTGGGATATTATATGTCAGGTAAGATTCTAGAACGATATATACCTGGTATCATCCAGTTTGTACAGAGCAACACACCTTCGTCCGATCCTTTTGTATTCACGCACATACACACAACTAAGACCTAAATTCGGAATTGAGTGTTGATAGAGGTTTTATAAATGGTATCCTGACCTACCATCAGGTTGGTTCTTTCAATCGCCCTCGTAGTTCATCCTGTTCACTGTGCCAACGCAGTACCACACGGCGCTGATGAACCAAACTATGCTTTCCTTGTTGAGCAGTTTTTTAGGAGAACTGACAAAACGGATTACGAAAATAATGATTTCTTATAAAAAGACCATTTATGGCACCAAGTTTATGATTAACACAATGAATTTAACATGGGTTGAATAATTTACAACATTATGACAGCTAATACGTTCAATTTGACATTTATCAAAATATGAACATCAGAAAATTCTACTATCAAAATCATGACTACTATTATAATTTCTTTGCCTATATAGGGCGGTACTTCGTCGTAATATGCTTCAAAGCTTTTCGTTCGTGTGTGTGCATCAGTTGACAGCAAATTTGAAACGAGTTGTCAAAACTTGGATTGATAACAGCATAAGATATGTATCTTGAACCATAGGGATTTGGATTACTACCACATAAATACTTGCAAATGACATTAAAAAAATATATTCTTTAAACTGATTCGGCGAGATCCATTTGCTTCTTTTATGGAGGTGAGTCCACGTAAAAGTGCTGTACTCACTTATTGGCAATAAATCAATTATTACTTGCTTTGTGTTTATCTAAACTCATGTAAACATTATCTGGCGTAGTTTCATAATGATACACACACACACACACACCATATATATATATATATATATATATATATATATATATATATATATATATATATATATATATATACATATATATATATATTTATATATATATATAAATATATATATGTGTGTGTGTGTGTGTGTGTGTGTGTGTGGTGTGTGTGTGTGTGTGTGTGTGTGTGTGTGTGTGTGTGTGTGTGTGTGTGTGTGTGTGTGTGTGTGCCTGTGTGTGTGTTTACATGTAACATCTATGCATAATTATTACGGTGATTTATATCATAAAATCGGTGGCGATAGTTGGAGAGTCATTAAGACGAAGCTACTCTTTCAATGATGTTAGTTAATTAGCAACATTGCTCTACTGCATAAATAAGCTGATGGGTTATACCACTTCAGTCGAAATATCTTGATCAAAGAGGCCCCATGCATCAAATTACCATTGATATCGAACTCACAATCGGAGGAGTAAGCCCACCACACATACGCTGTCCTTATTCGATATAATATCCAGATTGTTTTGTCGTATATATTGCATAATTGATGTTTGTCATTAATATGGGTATTGACATATTATTCTCACATAATGCACCAGACTACGCTGTTATCGATTGTTGCAATAAAGACACGATTGACCAGCATATTGCCATGTAGCCGATAAACAGGTTCACAACAAAATGGCTGAAATTTATTACTTACAACAGATGACAATAATGTAATGGTCAATTCAATGTTCAATCACGTACTTTTCCCACCGTAAACAACAGCTATACAACAATCATTTCTATCAAAGTCAACTAACATAAGGATATCACTGAATATTGTGTAGACATGATACTATTCACCAAAATCACCTGACAATATCAATATTGTACAACGGAAGTTCATTTACAAGTTTAAATTGGAACTGTATATCACGTTCATACAAAACTAATCGAGAAAATTCATCAGTATTCTGTTATAGCCAGCTCTCAAATTCAAATACGTCAATCATGATCAAAGATGTATTATACCGTCATTCTCACCTTGATGTTACATATACTCTAGGATAGGTTATTCATGACTCACGATGAGCGACGTTTCAGCAGCGAGATAAAATCAAAATGCTTGACGATAAATACACGTGGTTAAGTTGCATTTGAATATACAGATGATTTTAAGTCACGTCTATAGAAAATTTGACAGTCACACATGACGTACATTCAATGTTCCTTCATTTTAGACATTGATTAACTAACATGTTATGGCAGGTCATTGATTGCACATCAGAAGCATTAAACACACCAAGAGAAGCTGTTAATTAATTAGCTACGAAGATCGAGATTATACTAATGAAAGGAACATAAGATAGCAAGAAAAATACCACCTTGTTGTGTCAAGGCAATGAAACTACACGAGCAATAGCGACAACAGCAGGAACAATGTAATCTTCCTCTCATTAGCATCCATGTCCTATCTGACCGTACTAAGAACCATGCAGATCAATATTTTATAACGTAGTACCAATTAGCATCATACCCAGTTCGACTTACCCAATAAGAATCACCGAAGAAATAATTTTAGGCTTAGTAAGCCCACGTTTTCAAATGTTGACATCATCCGATATTAAGTAAACTTTAAAGCAATATGCTATCCATTGAAAGATGACAACATTTTTCACACCAAAATATACAATTTTCTGGTTTCCTAAAGTGTTACATTCAGTTTTGACTGAGGTATCAACTTAAACTTCATTCCACACTACTAGACACATTTTGTTCAATGAAATTGGCTACGAGTCACATGTTCTGCAAAGTATCTTTGTTTTTCTTCGTAGCATTACTGCGTTTACAAAGAACACAGCCACGAAAGTTTCCTTGACGGCGTATCTACCACTTCTAAGAGGTACAGGATGTTAGATAACGTGGACCGGCGTCATGACAACGACAAAGGCAACGCTGACGACCAATAACATGATGGCGGTGCTCCAGAATTGATTGTCGCCTTTATTCGGCTTGGCTGTTAGTTCTTTGGAGCGCTTGTGCGAAGCCTGTAGGAGACCTCTCGTGATGATTACGTTGCTCAGGACTATCACTGCTCCAGGGATGATGGTTCTCACCGTGAAGTCAGTCCATGGTCGGATCTTCGCCAAGAAGTAGCTAGTGTTTCCGCTCGTACAAGCCTTGACATTGCGGCCGCCTGCTACGTACAAAATCTGGTGGAAAAACACCAAGCTGTAGGATACATAGGCTGCTGCGAGGAGAGTAGTGATTGACAAATATAAGATAGCGGAGAATCGTGTTAAATAACGCCGACTCTTCAGAGGGATCATGATGGCCAAACAGCGTTCTAGGGACACGCCAGCAAGGATGTAATTAGTCTCGACCGACACAATCGACATAATGTAAGTCCACATACGGCATCCCCAGGTAGAGAGAGTCGCCAAGTCGACGCCTGTCAGTGCGCGCGTCCAGTGACGCAGAGGCTGCCCTAGCGTCAGCATGATCAGGTCAGTCAGGGCCATGACAAACAAGTAGACACTGGTGTTGTTATGTTTATCCGACATAAGCTGCCGTTCACGCCATAATACAACCATAGTCATGATGTTTCCGAGACTTCCGAAGACAAAGAGAAAACCCCCGCCATACAGATAGAGCCCGTGGGCGACGGTGTTCTCTATGAAGTCAACTGGCGGCCCGTTTGTATCTAATTCCGGTTTGAGAGTAAAGCTGCAAACAAATATCGATGTAGAAGCTCACTTTATAGCAGGAATAATCATCTGAGGCTTTACAAATGTAGTGTATATATATATCAATATATATATATAAATACTGATACAGTTTTATATATTACAATTTATATACATATATATATTTACATATATGTATGTACATATATATATATATATATATATATACATATATATATATATATATATATATTTATATGTATATATATATATATGCATATAAATATATATATATATATATATATATATATATATATATGTATATATGTACTATATATATCTCTCTCTATATATATATATATATCTCTATATATCTCTATCTCTATATATATCTATATATCTCTCTATCTATCTATATATATATATATCTATATATATATATATATATATATATGCATATATATGTATCGGTGCATGTGTGTGGTCCCGCCAGGATATTAGGATAAGATTCCGGCGAGGATTATGTGGGGTCATGGTAACTGCTACAGAGTAACCTGACAAATTTGCCTTCAATTAGAAGCAATTGTGGGTCATTTATAGCTCAGAGTAGACACTGCTGCGCAATCTGCTACATATATATATATGTATATTTATTTATATACATATGTACGTACGTATGTATGTATGTATGTATGTATGTATGTATGTATGTATGTATGTATGTATGTATGTATGTATGTATGTATGTATGTATGTATGTATGTATGTATGTATGTATGTATGTATGTATGTATGTATGTATGTATGTATGTATGTATGTATGTATGTATGTATGTATGTATGTATGTATCTGACCATATAAGTATAGAATATATGTAACACTGTTAATGCATGGGAGGTCAGTTATGTTCGGTCAGGCAGTCAATGTCTGTTGTGCGCCAGTTAACTAAATTTATTCAATGTGAAACCAGTTTCCCAGAGAAGCATTGCGGATATGGCACATCTTTTCGACAACAACAAAAAGAGATAAGCGGACACAACTGGTGAGTTTAGCTCGGATAGCTAACCTCACTGAGGTTTATTCTTTTGTATGACCTTATAATGAGAAGAATATGCTTTTGCTGACGTTCATTGCTTGGGCAACATCACAGAAAGCGAAGATACATGTTAATTTAGTTGTCTCACGTATACTACTGGCATGAGCCCCCGTCCTCTTATCATCTTGCTAATGAGAAACATGATCTATGTGTATTCAACAAAGGTTGTCTGTGTGTGCGTGTCTGTTGTACTCATGCCAGTCCTCTCCTCGAACGTGGCTGCATCTTACCATTTGCTAATTGGTTAACATTTGCAATGTTTTATTGCTGTGCTTTATTACAGGTTTGCAAGTTTGTCGTATTCCTGATCAGAATTGGCTTCAATACCAAACTCGAAATTAAAGATCATGCTTAAGACACTGGACAACTATAGAGTGACACGGCGGAGATTAGGGTGGGCTCCCACTGAGGATTATGGCGAAGTCACAGTTATGATACGGTAAGGTCACAGTGGGAATTAGGGTTGCATCAGCGGGCATCGGTGTGGTCCTGCCAGTATATTAGGATAAGGTTCCGGCGAGGAATAGGTGGTGTCATGGCGGAGAATAAGAGAAACTGTTACAGAGTAACCTGACAAATATACCTTCAATTAAAAGCAATTGTTGGTCATTTATAGCTCAGTGTAGACACTGCGCAATCTGCTACTTTAAATCAGTTATTCTATAATTAGGCTAGCCTACGTATTTTTCCTCTGCACCAACATCTTCTTTGGATATGAAATTTCCCAACATTGAACGGATTACGAACGTGAACATTATCACACTCATTAAAAAAAGGGAAACTTTCATAATGAAAGGATGAGAGATGGTTCTGTTTCCTTGTGACATATCTACGTAATATGACTCACCTTTGTTCGTCTGATGTCATAGGCCCTCCACTTGTGTAGTTGCTCCCATTGCTCACTAGGCTCATAACAGGATGACCGAAGCAGAGCGCCAACAACAGGCAATACATTGGCATTTTCCAAGTTGCTTAGTCTCTTTCCAATCAGTTGTGTACAGTCGCCGCTCCGTCTTATATCATCGGCTGGTGGTTGTAAGGGAGGCGGTATCGGGGAACTCTCTCACGCCTCGTTTGTGAACCAAGGGGGAGGGGCTTGTGGAGCTGTCAAATGCCTCTTAGATACACATTGGAGGGACTTATGGAGCTGTCCAAAACAACGCGATGGATAAAGGAGGTGCTTGCGGTACTGCCAGAAACAGCATGCATGTTAGTGGGGAAGCGGATTATTTGGACTGCCTGTCGACAGATGGGTGCATGGGGGTTGGGGTCGTTACGGAGGAGGGGCTAGATAGACAGTGAGACACCAGGTGGGTGTACAGGGAGGGGCCACGACAACTGCTAGAAGACTCTCAGAACTCCGAAATGGGAGTTTCCGAGCTCATGCTTTGAAAGTTCTTATTTTCCTAAAGGCCAAGTCCGATATATAACTAGGATTGTCCAATAAGCTTGTTTCGTATTGGCGGAGGACTAAGCCAATGAAATTCTTGGAGCTGCGCGATAAATCAGCGTGGCAATAATAACACGTTGCCTTAAACCATCTACAGTTGTTCGCTACGAAAACCTCCTGTCTTTGCTTCGTATCGTTAGGTAACCGTCTATCGGCTAAGCTGTTAAGTCTTCAGTTGTGATTAATTGGTACACACATTGCTCATTTGTAGCATCACTGCCAATTACAGCATGCAAATCTGACATCAGTACGACTACAACATGGTTTTAGCCAACCGTAATAGCGAAACAAATTGGGGGTTTTCGTTTAATTTGTAAACTATTTGCCTCAATATTAGTTCAATCCAGTTTTAATGATCGATGCAGCTTCCACTCAAAAGACCGTAATCCGTTAAGATAAGTACTGCTGTAGGGTAAGAAACTGCCAGCAAACTACCTCCACAGTATCACCCAGCATAACATCCTATTAACGAAAGAGTTATTAATCGACCAATCGTCAAATTTTTCGGTGAGCTTCAAAGAGTAAACACCCTGTATTTGCTTTGACCTCATCTGACTTTTTCATGTGCCGTTTTGGATACGCTACATAGTGTCATAAAAGTGATATAACCGTCTTATTTTCTTGTAAAATATAGCACAAAAACGTTAACCATGAGAGATTTAGTTGCATGGTTACGTATGGGCTACGAACACCTTATAATATATTTTTTAGACGAAGGTGAAAATGAATCTCGATCTCCATCCAACTATACACAGATCCACGTTTAGGACCCGCCCTCCCTCACAAAGCTTTACATTCTGGTAGGGGCAAGGTACCGTAGAAAACAAAGAATGAAGCATAAATGCTGACTGAAAAGTAAAAAAAAACAAGGACAGGATGGCATATTATTGTCACCAAGCATGAGTTATCACCAAGCATGAGTTATCACCAAGCATGAGTTACCACCAAGCATGAGTTACCACCAAGCATGAGTTATCACGAAGCATGAGTTGCCACCAAGCATGAGTTATCACCAAGCATGAGTTATCACCAAGCATGCATGTTGTCACCAAGCATGAGTGATCATGAGTTGTCACCAAGCATGAGTTGTGTCACCAAGCATGAGTTGTCACCAAGCATGAGTTGTCACCAAGCATGAGTTGTCACCAAGCATGAGTGATCACCAAGCATGAGTTGTCACCAAGCATGAGTTGTCACCAAGCATGAGTTATCACCAAGCATGAGTTGTCACCAAGCATGAGTTGTCACCAAGCATGAGTTGATCACCAAGCATGAGTTGTCACCAAGCATGAGTTGTCACCAAGCATGAGTTGTCACCAAGCATGAGTTGTCACCAAGCATGAGTTGTCACCAAGCATGAGTTGTCACCAAGCATGAGTTGTCACCAAGCATGAGTTGTCACCAAGCATGAGTTGTCACCAAGCATGAGTTGTCACCAAGCATGAGTTTGTCACCAAGCAGTTGTCACCAAGCATGTCACCAAGTGAGTGTCACCAAGCATCACCAAGCAGTTGTCACCAAGCATTAGTTGTCACCAAGCATGAGTGATCACCAAGCATGAGTTGTCACCAAGCATGAGTTGTCCCCAAGCATCATGAGTTGTCACCAAGCATGAGTTGTCACCAAGCATGAGTTGTCACCAAGCAGGAGTTGTCACCAAGCATGAGTTATCACCAAGCATGAGTTGTCACCAAGCATGAGTTGTCACCAAGCATGAGTTGTCACCAAGCATGAGTTGTCACCAAGCATGAGTTGTCACCAAGCATGAGTTGTCACCAAGCATGAGTTGTCACCAAGTATGAGTTGTCACCAAGCAGGAGTTACCACCAAGCATGAGTTATCACCAAGCATGCGTTGTCACCAAGCATGAGTTGTCACCAAGCATATGTTGTAGCCATGCATATTATCCTGCCCTGCATTACTTGTCACCAAGCATTAGTTGTCACCTAGCATAAGTTGTCACCATGCATTAATGTCGTCAAGCCTTAGTTGTCAACAAGTTGTTTGCGCTCGACTGCTGTTGCATCACGCATTGTCGTCTAATATTCTCGATTTCGCCGTGCTACCCACGCATACTGCTGGTTCAAAAAAGCTTAAGCCAAGATTATAAGAACTATGGAGGTGAGGTAAGGTAATTATAGGGTTTAACGGCACAAGCAACACCGTGGAGGTGTGGTAAGGTAAGTATAGGGTTTAACGGCACAACAACACCGTGGAGGTGAGGTATCACAGGGGTACGTACAGGGTAAGGGGTGTTTTTTTATCATACAACACCGATGATATTCACAAACTATGATATTTTAGAAACAAAAGGGGTGTTTTTTTATAAGCGTGCATAGACACAAAAGTTCTTTTATAATAGTTACGCTAATGGTCACAAATAAAACTTCGCAAAACTTAAGCGTGCTATAGACAGAAAGTGACACCAGCTTGATATAGCGTACGCTAATTGGCAACCGGCCGCAAAATCAGATTTCCTTTACGCCATGAGCAATCTATGTTATCATTCATTCATCAAATGGAATCGTTTTTTTACCGCTTTGCCATAGAATAAGATTTATATATGTGTTTAATAACAATGTGTTAATTATTCAAATGGATGGATTAATATTTCTACACTTCAAAATATTTACTGACAGGTGAGATTCACGGATATTCATGCGCTTCCTTTGGAACACTTCAAAATAAATAGGTGAGTTGATCAATCATTAAAACCGTATATGTCCTGCGGCCGTAAACGATTCGCAAAAAAAGGCCTAATAAGTTGTATCAATCATTAAAACCATGCGTCATGGAGTCAGAATGATTCGCCGTGATAAAACTCATATTATCCAAATCTTAAGGTTTGTGTGTCAACCATGCGGGCACTATGTTTGATGTCAGAACTGCTTCGCCAACAGGCAGGTACCTAACGAGATATGAAATGAAGGCGGGGGTTTATTGTTTCGACAGCACTACTTCGCCAACAGGCAGGTAACTAACGAGATGGAAATGTCAGGCGGGGCTACTATGTGTCGACGCAGCTTTCATGATTTATTGAGAAGTCCTTGTCATCCACGCTAAGAAATGGTGTGCGACGCAGCTTCATGATTCTCTAGTAAGTCCCAGCGTTGTAAGAAATGACTGTTTTCAATAGCCCCTCTCTCGTCCACCAAAGCGTTGTGACTCGTGACAGTTTCAAGCACCCTCGCTCGTCCACCAACACCAATCTCCCGTACATCAACGTTGTTTGTAACAGTTCCACAATCTCCCGTGCATACTGGTTTTGATAGTTTCACACGCAGCCCGCTTCCCCCTTTTTTACCAACGAGGTGTTGTAGGTCGGGGAATGTTTCTTATTGGTAACCTATTACAGACTATTGATCCGTATGATGCCAGCTCTTTGTACAGTCAGACAAGGATATCACCGCCAATAACTCATAAAGATAATACGGTTCTTCAGATTGCACCTGGTTGATCATCTGTCAATGACAAACAAGGTGATGGTCAGAGGGATATATCTATGGAAAGATGATTGGGTTATAATAACCCTGATCTCGTCTGTATTCCTCGTGAATTACCTTTGGCCTGGCTCATTAAAACTATATTAGTATCCTGATATCTCTTGTTCCTTTCACTAGTATCATCTTGATCTTGATAACTAATTAATTAAGATATTCTCTTGGTCTTCAAAATGCCTCTGATGTGCAGTCAATGGCATAATGTGTCTACCCCTATAAAACAAAAGTCTATGTATTAAAAAGGGTAGACATCGTTACACAATGAGAGCGGCTGTTTTATCAAGCCCCGTTTTATGGTGTCTGGCATTAAAAGGTCAGCTAATGGGTTCACGTCTAATTCAGGCCCGTTGATTTTGTTGAGGAAGGCCTCAAATGTATATCAACTTGGATCGCAGTTTTGATTGTGCCTGGTAGACTTGCTCGAGTGTACTCGTGGAGTCATCTCTCGCAGATTTGCTTTGTACCCTCACAACCATGATTAGAAGGAAGACTGGACGTTTAGTAACCCATGTATAATGATACTTATCACCCGTAGTAATCCGCTGTATATTTATTCTTTCCACATGTCTCCTATCTATTGAAGTTAGCGCTGCTCATGTACAAATACCATCAAAGTAAAATATGTCTCCTGAAAGCCTGTCTGATAACTTTTCTTCCAGACGTAAGCATGGCATGGTTGCATATTCACAACATTGGTGTCATTATTCACATTCACTATGGGGTTTTTTCATTTATGATTCTGAGCTGCTGCTACACATACTAACATGATGGGAACTTTGGTTTGGCGTTCCCTCTTTCACACTTACGTCACACATATTTCACATATTATTCTTCCGCATTTATTGCATAATATGGGACCATTACATATCGGGCGTAATTGACAACAGGACTATGGCGCATAGTTATACATTTCCAAAATACATGAGGATATTCACAAATATCATTATCAATATATATACAACATAATAATTTCAATATATGCATAGTTTGTTACATCATAACCACATTAGTAATAGAATATTAAGATTCAAATTGATATATTTATAAATGGTTTATAATCCAGAAATATACAAAATGACATTCGGTGCCCTAAGTTCATGATTGATAAAATAAAAATGACATATCATGCATCATGCACCACATTATAATAACAAAGATGAGAAAATGATCAATCTTACATTCATCAAGTTTAAAACATATGGGTATTCGACAATACATATAAATAAATCGCGAGCAAACATTATCAGTTAATACTGTGTTAATTGAATTATTAACACAATGATCATAGTATATCATGACTAATTTGCAGCATTATTACTACAACATTAACAATATCATAAATTTTAAATGTATCAAAATTCAAGAAATGTGATGAATATAATGATTTACATAAGAACTCTTTGTATTAAAACATTCGAAAATGTGACAATCATATTTCATTATGACACTCACGGTAAACTCATGCGCTAATCACGTGACTACAACACGCGCAGTTAATTACAATATAACAACCATGTTTGAGATAATACCCCGTTGAAAATCCACTTATTCAGTGATATCCAACAACCAACACGCAAAATAACGTTCGTTGTCCGTTGTCCGTCATCTACCATGCAAAACTGAAACATAAACATAGCGATTTCCACGGACTTTTAATACCAGCATACATTTTTCGATTGTGTGAGAAAGAAGTTCAATATTTTATTAATGCTGCACTTACATTTCCTCATCGCAATACGAGGCCTCCTCGAAAGCTTCACGGACAAGGAGGTCGGCTTCCAAATCAAGGAGAGCCTCTTCGTCGTCGTCATCACAAGTCATGTGACATATCAGGGATTCATTGACGAGCAGTTCCTCTCCATCAGTGGTACAACCGGGAAGAATAAACTCTGAGAACGGATTTCATAGTAAACTGAATTTTTATCAAAGTCGTGTTAATATTGCGAATCAAATAAATGCTATCAGTTAACAATGCTTTATATTTTGTTTCTACATAATTTACAAAAATTCTTACCAGGCGGCTCATGCACCTCAGCAGTCACGGTCAAGAAGGTGGGTTCACAGAACGAGTCGATGTCACCGCTTTCCGCTTCATTACCATTAATATCGTACTCTTGGTAAAATTGGTCGTTAGATGCATTGATATTGAAGTCGTCATAGGTCGCGTCATCACCTGAGCTGGTGCTACACACCTCGATGGTGTTGACTTTGTTCTTTCTTTTTTTCAGCCTGGACAGCAAACCAGTTGTTTTCCTATTTTTGCTGCAAGCATGCTTTTCATGTGCTGATCTCATTCTTCTCCGTACGCTGGTGTAGCATTTTCTGGTTCGAGTTTGGCCCGCAGCAAACACAGGCTTGGAAAAGCGTTACGAAAAACTGGATAAAGCGACCAGCAGCTCGGGGTCTCTGGTGGGAATTCTGTCCAGCCATTCGGAATACTAAAATACTGATTCCGAATTACAGCGAGAGTTTCCAAAAGAAGTCTGCGATATCTTTTGAATATAATGCCTATTTCCTCTTGCGATGTAATATTGCTCAGCGACAAAATTGAAATGGCAACTGATTATTCCAAGGCTATACACATTGTTTTGAAGTTGCCATGTGAACAATAAAATTTTGTTTGTTTGGCATTGTTGTTTTATTGTCTGTTACTACCTGGCTATAATTCGAGGCCAACAAATCTGTTTCAATAACAAATGTATGATGCCGAATTCTTAAAGAAACTTAATTTGAATCTAGTCTTGCTTGGACACAACACGAATTTCAAGTTCACCGACTTCATGCTGGAAATCAGCCAAAACAGTTGATTGGCTAACAGTTCAGTAAGATGCGATCGCGTTATCATTATTTATTTCTTAGAGAGGAAAAGGGTGTTCATCATTTAGTGTTCATTAGACTGGAAATTGAACAAAACAGCAACGAATTGCCGTACTTAGAATTGAGATAACTGTCCGGACTAGTGTACGATTAGCCCCTGCCGAACGATGTGAAGGAGTTATATATCGGACGGGTTTGGACGTTATGATCGATAAGTTCACTCCAAATTGCAGCATCGGGCCCAAAGAGGGGCTCAAGCTTCAGAGATTAGTTTTGATCAACCTCGTAACTTGTCAACAGACAACGTTGTAAAGAATGCGTATTTCCAATTTATAATTCAATATTGCATCGTACGAAAAGTCGTGGTTTTTCACGACAGCCTGGTGGGAATCGATTGCTGAAACACACGCGTTAGCACAGACAAACCATACTGGAAACCCACCCACCCTCCGCATGTTTTAGTGAATGCTTCAAAAGATGATTGCATGTGGGTCAGTTATGTAATATGAGAAAGAGAGAATGGATTTATTGCAATCAAGCGCCCCCCTAAAAACACAAGTCTATGTGTTAAAACGGGTGGACACCGTTACACAATGAGAGCGGCTGTTTTCATCGCACTTGATTCAAGCCCCTTTTAATGGTGTCTGGCATTAAAAGGTCAGCTAATGGGTTCACGTCTAATTCAGGCCCGTTGATTTTGTTGAGGATGGCCTCAAATGTATATCAACTTGGATCGCAGATTTGCTCGAGTGTACTGGTGGAGGCATCTCTCGCAGATTTGCTTTGTACCCTCACAACCATGATTAGAAGGAAGACTGGTCGTTTAGTAACCCATGTATAATGATACTTATCACCCGTAGTAATCCGCTGTATATTTATTCTTTCCACGTGTCTCTCTTTTCTATTGAAGTTAGCGCTGCTCATGTACAAATACCATCAAAGTAAAGTATGTCTCCTGAAAGCCTGTCTGATAACTTTTCTTCCAGACATAAGCATGGCATGGTTGCATATTCACAACATTGGTGTCATTATTCACATTCACTATGGGTTTTTTTCATTTATGATTCTGAGCCGCTGCTGCACATAAGTTCATGATGGGAACTTTGGTTGGGCCTTCCCTCTTTCACACTTACGTCACACATATTTCACATATTATTCTTGCATTTATTGCATAATATGGAACGATTACATATCGGGCATAATTGACAACATAACCATGGGGCCATAGTTATACATTTCCAAATATACACGAGGATATTCACAAATCTCCTTATCAATATATATACAACATAATAATTTCAATATATGCATAGTTTGTTACATCATAACCACATTAGTAATAGAATATTAAGATTCAAATTGATAAATTTATAAATATTTTATAATCTAGAAATATACAACATGACATTCGGTGCCCTAAGTTCATGATTGATATAATAAAAATGACATATCATGCATCATGCACCACATTATAATAACAAATATGAGAAAATGATCAATCTTACATTCATCAAGTTTAAAACATATGGGTATTCGACAATACATATAAATAAATCGCGAGCAAACATTATCAGTTAATTTTGTGTTAATTGAATTATCAACACAATGAACATAGTATATCATGACTAATTTGCAGCATTATTACAACAACATTAACAATATCATAAATTTTAAATTTATCAAACTTTAAGAAATGTAATGAATAAGAAATGATGAATGAATATAATTGTGATTTACATTAAGAAGCTCTTTCAGAATTCAACAAAACATTAACTTAACAATTAGAACTCTTTGTATTAACAATTCGAGAATGTTACATCATAATTCATTATGACACTCGGTAAACTCATGCGCTAATCACGTGACTACAACACGCGCAGTTAATTACAATATAACAACCATGCATGAGATAATACCCCGTTGAAAATCCACTTATTCAGTGATATCCAACAAACCAACACGCAAAATAACGTTCGTTGTCCGTTGTCCGTCATCTACCATGCAAAACTGAAACACAAACATAGCGATTTCCACGGACTTTTAATACCAGCATACATTTTTCGATTGTGTGTGAGAAAGAAGTTCAATATTTTATTAATGCTGCACTTACATTTCCTCATCGCAATACGAGGCCTCCTCGAAAGCTTCACGGACAAGGAGGTCGGCTTCCAAATCAAGGAGAGCCTCTTCGTCGTCGTCATCACAAGTCATGTGACATATCAGGGATTCATTGACGAGCAGTTCCTCTCCATCAGGTACACAAACCGGGAAGAATAAACTCTGAGAACGGATTTCATAGTAAACTGAATTTTTATCAAAGTCGTGTTAATATTGCGAATCAAATAAACGCAATCAGTTAACAATGCTTTATATTTTGTTTCTACAAAAATTCATCAAAAAGTTCTTACCAGGCGGCTCATGCACCTCAGCAGTCACTGTCAAGAAGGTGGGTTTCACAGAACGAGTCGATGTCAACGCTTTCCGCTTCATTACCATTAATATCGTACTCTTGGTAAAATTGGTCGTTAGATGCATTGATATTGAAGTCGTCATAGGTCGCGTCATCACCTGAGCTGGTGCTACACACCTCGATGGTGTTGACTTTGTTCTTTCTTTTTTTCAGCCTGGACAGCAAACCAGTTGTTTTCCTATTTTTGCTGCAAGCATGCTTTTCATGTGCGTTTTCTCCGTACGCTGGTGTAGCATTTTCTCGGCTCGTGTTTGGCCCGCAGCAAACACAGGCTTGGAGAAGCGTTACGAAAAACTGGATAAAGCGACCAGCAGCTCGGGGTCTCTGGTGGGAATTCTGTCCAGCCATTCGGAATACTAAAATACTGATTCCGAATTACAGCGAGAGTTTCCAAAAGAAGTCTGCGATATCTTTTGAATAGAATGCCTATTTCCTCTTGCGATGTAATATTGCTCAGCGACAAAATTGAAATGGCAACTGATTATTCCAAGGCTATACACATTGTTTTGAAGTTGCCAAGTGAACAATAAAATTTTGTTTGTTTGGCATTGTTGTTTTATTGTCTGTTACTACCTGGCTATAATTCGAGGCCAACAAATCTGTTTCAATAACAAATGTATGATGCCGTATTCTTAAAGAAACTTAACTTGAATCTAGTCTTGCTTGGACTCAACACGAATTTCAAGTTCACCGACTTCATGCTGGAAATCAGCCAAAGCAGCTGATTGGCTAACAGTTCAGTAAGATGCGATCGCGTTATCATTATTTATTTCTTAGAGAGGAAAAGGGTGTTCATCATTTAGTGTTCATTAGACTGGAAATTGAACAAAACAGCAACGAATTGCCGTACTTAGAATTGAGATAACTGTCCGGACTAGTGTACGATTAGCCCCTGCCGAACGATGTGAAGGAGTTATATATCGGACGGGTTTGGACGCTATGATCGATAAGTTCACTCCAAATTGCAGCATCGGGCCCAAAGAGGGGCTCAAGCTTCAGAGATTAGTTTTGATCAACCTCGTAACTTGTCAACAGACAACGTTGTAAAGAATGCGTATTTCCAATTTATAATTCAATATTGCATCGTACGAAAAGTCGTGGTTTTTCACGACAGCCTGGTGGGAATCGATTGCTGAAAACACACGCGTTAGCACAGACAAACCATACTGGAAAACCCACACCTCCGCATGTTTTAGTGAATGCTTCAAAAGATGATTGCATGTGGGTCAGTTATGTAATATGAGAAAGAGAGAATGGATTTATTGCAATCAAGCGCCCCCTAAAAAACACAAGTCTATGTGTTAAAATGGGTGGACACCGTTACACAATGAGAGCGGCTGTTTCATCGCACTTGATTCAAGCCCCTTTTAATGGTGTCTGGCATTAAAAGGTCAGCTAATGGGTTCACGTCTAATTCAGGCCCGTTGATTTTGTTGAGGATGGCCTCAAATGTATATCAACTTGGATCGCAGATTTGCTCGAGTGTACTGGTGGAGGCATCTCTTGCAGATTTGCTTTGTACCCTCACAACCATGATTAGAAGGAAGACTGGTCGTTTAGTAACCCATGTATAATGATACTTATCACCCGTAGTAATCCGCTGTATATTTATTCTTTCCACGTGTCTCTTTTCTATTGAAGTTAGCGCTGCTCATGTACAAATACCATCAAAGTAAAGTATGTCTCCTGAAAGCCTGTCTGATAACTTTTCTTCCAGACATAAGCATGGCATGGTTGCATATTCACAACATTGGTGTCATTATTCACATTCACTATGGGTTTTTTTCATTTATGATTCTGAGCCGCTGCTGCACATAAGTTCATGATGGGAACTTTGGTTGGGCCTTCCCTCTTTCACACTTACGTCACACATATTTCACATATTATTCTTTGCATTTATTGCATAATATGGAACGATTACATATCGGGCATAATTGACAACATAACCATGGGGCCATAGTTATACATTTCAAATATACACGAGGATATTCACAAATCTCCTTATCAATATATATACAACATAATAATTTCAATATATGCATAGTTTGTTACATCATAACCACATTAGTAATAGAATATTAAGATTCAAATTGATAAATTTATAAATATTTTTATAATCTAGAAATATACAACATGACATTCGGTGCCCTAAGTTCATGATTGATATAATAAAAATGACATATCATGCATCATGCACCACATTATATAATAACAAATATGAGAAAATGATCAATCTTACATTCATCAAGTTTAAAACATATGGGTATTCGACAATACATATAAATAAATCGCGAGCAAACATTATCAGTTAATTTTGTGTTAATTGAATTATCAACACAATGAACATAGTATATCATGACTAATTTGCAGCATTATTACAACAACATTAACAATATCATAAATTTTAAATTTATCAAACTTTAAGAAATGTAATGAATATAATGATTTACATGATGAATGAGTAGTTTTGTAAATTGTGATCACAAAGAATTAAGCATTTCAGAATTCAACAATCAAATTAACTTAACAATTAGAACTCTTTGTATTAAAACATTCGAGAATGTTACAATCATAATTCATTATGACACTCGGGTAAACTCATGCGCTAATCACGTGACTACAACACGCGCAGTTAATTACAATATAACAACCATGCATGAGATAATACCCCGTTGAAAATCCACTTATTCAGTGATATCCAACAACAACACACGCAAAATAACGTTCGTTGTCCGTTGTCCGTCATCTACCATGCAAAACTGAAACACAAACATGGCGATTTCCACGGACTTTTAATACCAGCATACATTTTTCGATTGTGTGAGAAAGTAGTTCAATATTTTATTAATGCTGCACTTACATTTCCTCATCGCAATACGAGGCCTCCTCGAAAGCTTCACGGACAAGGAGGTCGGCTTCCAAATCAAGGAGAGCCTCTTCGTCGTCGTCATCACAAGTCATGTGACATATCAGGGATTCATTGACGAGCAGTTCCTCTCCATCAGTGGTACAACCGGGAAGAATAAACTCTGAGAACGGATTTCATAGTAAACTGAATTTTTATCAAAGTCGTGTTAATATTGCGAATCAAATAAACGCAATCAGTTAACAATGCTTTATATTTTGTTTCTACAAAATTCATCCAAAAAGTTCTTACCAGGCGGCTCATGCACCTCAGCAGTCACTGTCAAGAAGGTGGGTTCACAGAACGAGTCGATGTCAACGCTTTCCGCTTCATTACCATTAATATCGTACTCTTGGTAAAATTGGTCGTTAGATGCATTGATATTGAAGTCGTCATAGGTCGCGTCATCACCTGAGCTGGTGCTGCACACCTCGATGGTGTTGACTTTGTTCTTTCTTTTTTTCAGCCTGGACAGCAAACCAGTTGTTTTCCTATTTTTGCTGCAAGCATGCTTTTCATGTGCGTTTTCTGGTCTCATGAAAACATCTTCTCCGTACGCTGGTGTAGCATTTTCTTGGTTCGAGTTTGGCCCACAGCAAACACAGGCTTGGAAAAGCGTCACGAAAAACTGGATAAAGCGACCAGCAGCTCGGGGTCTCTGGTGGGAATTCTGTCCAGCCATTCGGAATACTAAAATACTGATTCCGAATCACAGCGAGAGTTTCCAAAAGAAGTCTGCGATATCTTTTGAATAGAATGCCTATTTCCTCTTGCGATGTAATATTGCTCAGCGACAAAATTGAAATGGCAACTGATTATTCCAAGGCTATACACATTGTTTTGAAGTTGCCAAGTGAACAATAAAATTTTGTTTGTTTGGCATTGTTGTTTTATTGTCTGTTACTACCTGGCTATAATTCGAGGCCAACAAATCTGTTTCAATAACAAATGTATGATGCCGTATTCTTAAAGAAACTTAATTTGAATCTAGTCTTGCTTGGACACAACACGAATTTCAAGTTCACCGACTTTATGCTGGAAATCAGCCAAAAAAGTTGATTGGGTAACAGTTCAGTAAGATGCGATCGCGTTATCATTATTTATTTCTTAGAGAGAAAAGGGTGTTCATCATTTAGTGTTCATTAGACTGGAAATTGAACAAAACAGCAACGAATTGCCGTACTTAGAATTGAGATAACTGTCCGGACTAGTGTACGATTAGCCCCTGCCGAACGATGTGAAGGAGTTATATATCGGACGGGTTTGGACGCTATGATCGATAAGTTCACTCCAAATTGCAGCATCGGGCCCAAAGAGGGGCTCAAGCTTCAGAGATTAGTTTTGATCAACCTCGTAACTTGTCAACAGACAACGTTGTAAAGAATGCGTATTTCCAATTTATAATTCAATATTGCATCGTACGAAAAGTCGTGGTTTTTCACGACAGCCTGGTGGGAATCGATTGCTGAAACACACGCGTTAGCACAGACAAACCATACTGGAAAACCCACACCTCCGCATGTTTTAGTGAATGCTTCAAAAGATGATTGCATGTGGGTCAGTTATGTAATGTGAGAAAGAGAGAATGGATTTATTGCAATCAAGCGCCCCCTATAAAAAACACAAGTCTATGTGTTAAAACGGGTGGACACCGTTACACAATGAGAGCGGCTGTTTCATCGCACTTGATTCAAGCCCCTTTTAATGGTGTCTGGCATTAAAAGGTCAGCTAATGGGTTCACGTCTAATTCAGGCCCGTTGATTTTGTTGAGGATGGCCTCAAATGTATATCAACTTGGATCGCAGATTTGCTCGAGTGTACTGGTGGAGGCATCTCTTGCAGATTTGCTTTGTACCCTCACAACCATGATTAGAAGGAAGACTGGTCGTTTAGTAACCCATGTATAATGATACTTATCACCCGTAGTAATCCGCTGTATATTTATTCTTTCCACGTGTCTCTTTTCTATTGAAGTTAGCGCTGCTCATGTACAAATACCATCAAAGTAAAGTATGTCTCCTGAAAGCCTGTCTGATAACTTTTCTTCCAGACATAAGCATGGCATGGTTGCATATTCACAACATTGGTGTCATTATTCACATTCACTATGGGTTTTTTTCATTTATGATTCTGAGCCGCTGCTGCACATACTAACATGATGGGAACTTTGGTTGGGCCTTCCCTCCTTCACACTTACGTCACACATATTTCACATATTATTCTTCCGCATTTATTGCATAATATGGGACCATTACATATCGGGCATAATTGACAACAGGACTATGGCGCATAGTTATACATTTCCAAAATACATGAGGATATTCACAAATATCATTATCAATATATATACAACATAATAATTTCAATATATGCATAGTTTGTTACATCATAACCACATTAGTAATAGAATATTAAGATTCAAATTGATAAATTTATAAATATTTTATAATCTAGAAATATACAACATGACATTCGGTGCCCTAAGTTCATGATTGATATAATAAAAATGACATATCATGCATCATGCACCACATTATAATAACAAAGATGAAAAAATGATCAATCTTACATTCATCAAGTTTAAAACATATGGGTATTCGACAATACATATAAATAAATCGCGAGCAAACATTATCAGTTAATATTGTGTTAATTGAATTATCAACACAATGAACATAGTATATCATGACTAATTTGCAGCATTATTACAACAACATTAACAATATCATAAATTTTAAATTTATCAAACTTTAAGAAATGTAATGAATATAATGATTTACATGATGAATGAGTAGTTTTTTGTAAATTGTGATCACAAAGAATTAAGCATTTCAGAATACAACAATCAAATTAACTTTTACAATTAGAACTCTTTGTATTAAAACATTCGAGAATGTTACAATCATAATTCATTATGACACTCGGGTAAACTCATGCGCTAATCACGTGACTACAACACGCGCAGTTAATTACAATATAACAACCATGCATGAGATAATACCCCGTTGAAAATCCACTTATTCAGTGATATCCAACAACCAACACGCAAAATAACGTTCGTTGTCCGTTGTCCGTCATCTACCATGCAAAACTGAAACATAAACATAGCGATTTCCACGGACTTTTAATACCAGCATACATTTTTCGATTGTGTGAGAAAGTAGTTCAATATTTTATTAATGCTGCACTTACATTTCCTCATCGCAATACGAGGCCTCCTCGAAAGCTTCACGGACAAGGAGGTCGGCTTCCAAATCAAGGAGAGCCTCTTCGTCGTCGTCATCACAAGTCATGTGACATATCAGGGATTCATTGACGAGCAGTTCCTCTCCATCAGTGGTACAACCGGGAAGAATAAACTCTGAGAACGGATTTCATAGTAAACTGAATTTTTATCAAAGTCGTGTTAATATTGCGAATCAAATAAACGCAATCAGTTAACAATGCTTTATATTTTGTTTCTACAAAATTTATCCAAAAAGTTCTTACCAGGCGGCTCATGCACCTCAGCAGTCACGGTCAAGAAGGTGGGTTCACAGAACGAGTCGATGTCAACGCTTTCCGCTTCATTACCATTAATATCGTACTCTTGGTAAAATTGGTCGTTAGATGCATTGATATTGAAGTCGTCATAGGTCGCGTCATCACCTGAGCTGGTGCTGCACACCTCGATGGTGTTGACTTTGTTCTTTCTTTTTTTCAGCCTAGACAGCAAACCAGTTGTTTTCCTATTTTTGCTGCAAGCATGCTTTTCATGTGCGCTTTCTGATCTCATGAGAACATCTTCTCCGTACGCTGGTGTAGCATTTTCTTGGTTCGAGTTTGGCCCACAGCAAACACAGGCTTGGAAAAGCGTCACGAAAAACTGGATAAAGCGACCAGCAGCTCGGGGTCTCTGGTGGGAATTCTGTCCAGCCATTCGGAATACTAAAATACTGATTCCGAATCACAGCGAGAGTTTCCAAAAGAAGTCTGCGATATCTTTTGAATAGAATGCCTATTTCTTTTTGCGATGTACACTTGCTCAGCGACAAAATTGAAATGGCAACTGATTATTCCAAGGCTGTGTACATTGTTTTGAAGTTGCCAAGGGAACAATATAATTTTGTTTGTTTGGCATTGTTGTTTTATTGTGTGTAACTACCTGGCTATAATTCAAGGCAAACAAAGCAACCAATCTGTTTCAATAACAAATGTATGACGTCGTATTCTTAAAGAAACTTAATTTGAATCTAGTCTTGCTTGGACACAACACGAATTTCAAGTTCACCGACTTTATGCTGGAAAACAGCCAAAACGGTTGATTGACTAACAGTTCAGTAAGATTCGAATGCGTTATTATTTATTTCTTAGAGAGAAAAAAGGTGTTCATCATTTAGTGTTCATTAGACTGGAAATTGAACAAAGCAGCAACGAATTGCCGTACTTAGAATTGAGATAACTGTCCGGACTAGTGTACGATTAGCCCCTGCCGAACGATGTGAAGGAGTTATATATCGGACGGGTTTGGACGCTATGATCGATAAGTTCACTCCAAATTGCAGCATCGGGCCCAAAGAGGGGCTCAAGCTTCAGAGATTAGTTTTGATCAACCTCGTAACTTGTCAACAGACAACGTTGTAAAGAATGCGTATTTCCAATTTATAATTCAATATTGCATCGTACGAAAAGTCGTGGTTTTTCACGACAGCCTGGTGGGAATCGATTGCTGAAACACACGCGTTAGCACAGACAAACCATACTGGAAAACCCACACCTCCGCATGTTTTAGTGAATGCTTCAAAAGATGATTGCATGTGGGTCAGTTATGTAATGTGAGAAAGAGAGAATGGATTTATTGCAATCAAGCGCCCCCTATAAAACACAAGTCTATGTGTTAAAACGGGTGGACACCGTTACACAATGAGAGCGGCTGTTTCATCGCACTTGATTCAAGCCCCTTTTAATGGTGTCTGGCATTAAAAGGTCAGCTAATGGGTTCACGTCTAATTCAGAGCCGTTGATTTTGTTGAGGATGGCCTCAAATGTATATCAACTTGGATCGCAGATTTGCTCGAGTGTACTGGTGGAGGCATCTCTCGCAGATTTGCTTTGTACCCTCACAACCATGATTAGAAGGAAGACTGGTCGTTTAGTAACCCATGTATAATGATACTTATCACCCGTAGTAATCCGCTGTATATTTATTCTTTCCACATGTCTCTTTTCTATTGAAGTTAGCGCTGCTCATGTACAAATACCATCAAAGAAAAGTATGTCTCATGAAAGCCTGTCTGATAACTTTTCTTCCAGACATAAGCATGGCATGGTTGCATATTCACAGCATTGGTGTCATTATTCACATTCACTATGGGTTTTTTTCATTTATGATTCTGAGCCGCTGCTGCACATAAGTTCATGATGGGAACTTTGGTTGGGCCTTCCCTCTTTCACACTTACGTCACACATATTTCACATATTATTCTTGCATTTATTGCATAATATGGAACGATTACATATCGGGCATAATTGACAACATAACCATGGGGCCATAGTTATACATTTCCAAAATACACGAGGATATTCACAAATCTCCTTATCAATATATATACAACATAATAATTTCAATATATGCATAGTTTGTTACATCATAACCACATTAGTAATAGAATATTAAGATTCAAATTGATAAATTTATAAATATTTTTTATAATCTAGAAATATACAACATGACATTCGGTGCCCTAAGTTCATGATTGATATAATAAAAATGACATATCATGCATCATGCACCACATTATAATAACAAATATGAGAAAATGATCAATCTTACATTCATCAAGTTTAAAACATATGGGTATTCGACAATACATATAAATAAATCGCGAGCAAACATTATCAGTTAATTTTGTGTTAATTGAATTATCAACACAATGATCATAGTATATCATGACTAATTTGCAGCATTATTACAACAACATTAACAATATCATAAATTTTAAATTATCAAATTTAAGAAATGTAATGAATATAATGATTTACATGATGAAAGTAGTTTTGTAAATTGTGATCACAAAGAATTAAGCATTTCAGAATTCAACAATCAAATTAACTTAACAATTAGAACTCTTTGTATTAAAACATTCGAGAATGTTACAATCATAATTCATTATGACACTCGGGTAAACTCATGCGCTAATCACGTGACTACAACACGCGCAGTTAATTACAATATAACAACCATGCATGAGATAATACCCCGTTGAAAATCCACTTATTCAGTGATATCCAACAACCAACACGCAAAATAACGTTCGTTGTCCGTTGTCCGTCATCTACCATGCAAAACTGAAACACAAACATGGCGATTTCCACGGACTTTTAATACCAGCATACATTTTTCGATTGTGTGAGAAAGTAGTTCAATATTTTATTAATGCTGCACTTACATTTCCTCATCGCAATACGAGGCCTCCTCGAAAGCTTCACGGACAAGGAGGTCGGCTTCCAAATCAAGGAGAGCCTCTTCGTCGTCGTCATCACAAGTCATGTGACATATCAGGGATTCATTGACGAGCAGTTCCTCTCCATCAGTGGTACAACCGGGAAGAATAAACTCTGAGAACGGATTTCATAGTAAACTGAATTTTTATCAAAGTCGTGTTAATATTGCGAATCAAATAAACGCAATCAGTTAACAATGCTTTATATTTTGTTTCTACAAAATTCATCCAAAAAGTTCTTACCAGGCGGCTCATGCACCTCAGCAGTCACTGTCAAGAAGGTGGGTTCACAGAACGAGTCGATGTCAACGCTTTCCGCTTCATTACCATTAATATCGTACTCTTGGTAAAATTGGTCGTTAGATGCATTGATATTGAAGTCGTCATAGGTCGCGTCATCACCTGAGCTGGTGCTGCACACCTCGATGGTGTTGACTTTGTTCTTTCTTTTTTTCAGCCTGGACAGCAAACCAGTTGTTTTCCTATTTTTGCTGCAAGCATGCTTTTCATGTGCGTTTTCTGGTCTCATGAAAACATCTTCTCCGTACGCTGGTGTAGCATTTTCTTGGTTCGAGTTTGGCCCACAGCAAACACAGGCTTGGAAAAGCGTCACGAAAAACTGGATAAAGCGACCAGCAGCTCGGGGTCTCTGGTGGGAATTCTGTCCAGCCATTCGGAATACTAAAATACTGATTCCGAATCACAGCGAGAGTTTCCAAAAGAAGTCTGCGATATCTTTTGAATAGAATGCCTATTTCCTCTTGCGATGTACATATTGCTCAGCGACAAAATTGAAATGGCAACTGATTATTCCAAGGCTATACACATTGTTTTGAAGTTGCCAAGTGAACAATAAAATTTTGTTTGTTTGGCATTGTTGTTTTATTGTCTGTTACTACCTGGCTATAATTCGAGGCCAACAAATCTGTTTCAATAACAAATGTATGATGCCGTATTCTTAAAGAAACTTAATTTGAATCTAGTCTTGCTTGGACACAACACGAATTTCAAGTTCACCGACTTTATGCTGGAAATCAGCCAAAAAAGTTGATTGGGTAACAGTTCAGTAAGATGCGATCGCGTTATCATTATTTATTTCTTAGAGAGGAAAAGGGTGTTCATCATTTAGTGTTCATTAGACTGGAAATTGAACAAAACAGCAACGAATTGCCGTACTTAGAATTGAGATAACTGTCCGGACTAGTGTACGATTAGCCCCTGCCGAACGATGTGAAGGAGTTATATATCGGACGGGTTTGGACGCTATGATCGATAAGTTCACTCCAAATTGCAGCATCGGGCCCAAAGAGGGGCTCAAGCTTCAGAGATTAGTTTTGATCAACCTCGTAACTTGTCAACAGACAACGTTGTAAAGAATGCGTATTTCCAATTTATAATTCAATATTGCATCGTACGAAAAGTCGTGGTTTTTCACGACAGCCTGGTGGGAATCGATTGCTGAAACACACGCGTTAGCACAGACAAACCATACTGGAAAACCCACACCTCCGCATGTTTTAGTGAATGCTTCAAAAGATGATTGCATGTGGGTCAGTTATGTAATGTGAGAAAGAGAGAATGGATTTATTGCAATCAAGCGCCCCCTATAAAACACAAGTCTATGTGTTAAAACGGGTGGACACCGTTACACAATGAGAGCGGCTGTTTCATCGCACTTGATTCAAGCCCCTTTTAATGGTGTCTGGCATTAAAAGGTCAGCTAATGGGTTCACGTCTAATTCAGGCCCGTTGATTTTGTTGAGGATGGCCTCAAATGTATATCAACTTGGATCGCAGATTTGCTCGAGTGTACTGGTGGAGGCATCTCTTGCAGATTTGCTTTGTACCCTCACAACCATGATTAGAAGGAAGACTGGTCGTTTAGTAACCCATGTATAATGATACTTATCACCCGTAGTAATCCGCTGTATATTTATTCTTTCCACGTGTCTCTTTTCTATTGAAGTTAGCGCTGCTCATGTACAAATACCATCAAAGTAAAGTATGTCTCCTGAAAGCCTGTCTGATAACTTTTCTTCCAGACATAAGCATGGCATGGTTGCATATTCACAACATTGGTGTCATTATTCACATTCACTATGGGTTTTTTTTCATTTATGATTCTGAGCCGCTGCTGCACATACTAACATGATGGGAACTTTGGTTGGGCCTTCCCTCTTTCACACTTACGTCACACATATTTCACATATTATTCTTCCGCATTTATTGCATAATATGGAACGATTACATATCGGGCATAATTGACAACAGGACCATGGCGCATAGTTATACATTTCCAAAAATACATGAGGATATTCACAAATATCATTATCAATATATATACAACATAATAATTTCAATATATGCATAGTTTGTTACATCATAACCACATTAGTAATAGAATATTAAGATTCAAATTGATAAATTTATAAATATTTTATAATCTAGAAATATACAACATGACATTCGGTGCCCTAAGTTCATGATTGATATAATAAAAATGACATATCATGCATCATGCACCACATTATAATAACAAAGATGAGAAAATGATCAATCTTACATTCATCAAGTTTAAAACATATGGGTATTCGACAATACATATAAATAAATCGCGAGCAAACATTATCAGTTAATTTTGTGTTAATTGAATTATCAACACAATGAACATAGTATATCATGACTAATTTGCAGCATTATTACAACAACATTAACAATATCATAAATTTTAAATTTATCAAACTTTAAGAAATGTAATGAATATAATGATTTACATGATGAATGAGTAGTTTTGTAAATTGTGATCACAAAGAATTAAGCATTTCAGAATACAACAATCAAATTAACTTTTACAATTAGAACTCTTTGTATTAAAACATTCGAGAATGTTACAATCATATTTCATTATGACACTCAGGGTAAACTCATGCGCTAATCACGTGACTACAACACGCGCAGTTAATTACAATATAACAACCATGCATGAGATAATACCCCGTTGAAAATCCACTTATTCAGTGATATCCAACAACCAACACGCAAAATAACGTTCGTTGTCCGTTGTCCGTCATCTACCATGCAAAACTGAAACACAAACATAGCGATTTCCACGGACTTTTAATACCAGCATACATTTTTCGATTGTGTGAGAAAGTAGTTCAATATTTTATTAATGCTGCACTTACATTTCCTCATCGCAATACGAGGCCTCCTCGAAAGCTTCACGGACAAGGAGGTCGGCTTCCAAATCAAGGAGAGCCTCTTCGTCGTCGTCATCACAAGTCATGTGACATATCAGGGATTCATTGACGAGCAGTTCCTCTCCATCAGTGGTACAACCGGGAAGAATAAACTCTGAGAACGGATTTCATAGTAAACTGAATTTTTATCAAAGTCGTGTTAATATTGCGAATCAAATAAAACGCAATCAGTTAACAATGCTTTATATTTTGTTTCTACAAAATTATCCAAAAAGTTCTTACCAGGCGGCTCATGCACCTCAGCAGTCACGGTCAAGAAGGTGGGTTCACAGAACGAGTCGATGTCAACGCTTTCCGCTTCATTACCATTAATATCGTACTCTTGGTAAAATTGGTCGTTAGATGCATTGATATTGAAGTCGTCATAGGTCGCGTCATCACCTGAGCTGGTGCTGCACACCTCGATGGTGTTGACTTTGTTCTTTCTTTTTTTCAGCCTAGACAGCAAACCAGTTGTTTTCCTATTTTTGCTGCAAGCATGCTTTTCATGTGCGCTTTCTGATCTCATGAGAACATCTTCTCCGTACGCTGGTGTAGCATTTTCTTGGTTCGAGTTTGGCCCACAGCAAACACAGGCTTGGAAAAGCGTCACGAAAAACTGGATAAAGCGACCAGCAGCTCGGGGTCTCTGGTGGGAATTCTGTCCAGCCATTCGGAATACTAAAATACTGATTCCGAATCACAGCGAGAGTTTCCAAAAGAAGTCTGCGATATCTTTTGAATAGAATGCCTATTTCTTTTTGCGATGTACACTTGCTCAGCGACAAAATTGAAATGGCAACTGATTATTCCAAGGCTGTGTACATTGTTTTAGAAGTTGCCAAGGGAACAATATAATTTTGTTTGTTTGGCATTGTTGTTTTATTGTGTGTAACTACCTGGCTATAATTCAAGGCAAACAAAGCAACCAATCTGTTTCAATAACAAATGTATGACGTCGTATTCTTAAAGAAACTTAACTTGAATCTAGTCTTGCATGGACACAACACGAATTTCAAGTTCACCGACTTTATGCTGGAAAACAGCCAAAACGGTTGATTGACTAACAGTTCAGTAAGATTCGAATGCGTTATTATTTATTTCTTAGAGAGAAAAAAGGTGTTCATCATTTAGTGTTCATTAGACTGGAAATTGAACAAAGCAGCAACGAATTGCCGTACTTAAAATTGAGATAACTGTCCGGACTAGTGTACGATTAACCCCTGCCGAACGATGTGCAGGAGTCATATTTCGGACGGATTTGGACGCTATGATCGATAAGTTCACTCAAAATTGCAGCATCGGGCCCAAAGAGGGGCTCAAGCTTCAGAGATTAGTTTTGATCAACCTCGTAACTTGTCAACAGACAACGTTGTAAAGAATGCGTATTTCCAATTTATAATTCAATATTGCATCGTACGAAAACTCGTGGTTTTTCACGACAGCCTGGTGGGAATCGATTGCTGAAACACACTGCTATCTCACATTCACTCTCGCTTTGCTATAAGTATAGAGCCTTGGAAATTTAGGGTAGACTGGAAAACCCACACCTCCACATGTTTTAGTGAATGCTTCAAAAGATGATTGCATGTGGATCGGTTATGTAATGTGAGAAATAGAGAATGAATTTATTGCAATCAAGCGCACTCTAAGAGCAAACAATTACATATATATACATTGATTGGTGATTCAAAAAAACGTAAGTGTTACATACATACAATTACATACAAGATCAATGTTAATACTAAGACTTATAAACAGAAGTAACAGTATAAGATAGAACAGGCTAAGTTCATGTTGGGGGCTTAGCTAGTTGAGACACACTAGGTGATGGGGTTTTCTCACAGTCATAGACTCGATTCGGAGATCCATGCTTTGTTTTATAAAATTGCCCCACATTTTTCGTGTTTCTTTATTTGAGAGAAGCCAGATGGTTTTGTTATTTGTGTTACGTTTATGGCCATTCTTATTGTTATTCATTTCTATTACAAGGGGTTTACGTAACTCGTCATTATTTGGGCAATTTAGTAGAAAGTGGTACTCAACCTTATATATCGTTGGTGGTACACATTGAGCGTTTTCATACTTGAGCGCACTTTCAGTTAGAAAAAAAATCCTTTTCTGATGTCGGTTTTTACCATTAATAGAAAGAAACTGCAATCATAGTCGTGTGCAAAGGAATTATCTGTAATAAATTGTTTTGTTCACTTCCAAGATCTGAACTGAGATCGGAAATTATTGCTTGACGGTTATGACGCGAAATCGCCACAAAGCACTTATTTTTTCAATTTGGCCACTGAACGCTTGTGCTGCAAACCCGAGATGCTGTTGACTTTGCTTCGTATATCAATTTTGGAACAACAATACGGTCAATTTTGTTTTTATTTGTTTATGAAACCCTGTGCTGATCAGTTGTCATTTCGCATTCAGTGTTCATCAACAGTATACGACTAAACGAACTCTGCGTTTATTCATAATACATTGCAGTCTCGTCCTTTATTCTAGAATATCGTGGTGTGATTTTGAGTTGGTGGCTAAGTTCTTGGAATAGCCGGACAGAATTGCCGCCAGAAGCCACGAGCCGCTGCTCGTTTTCTCCGATATTGAGACTACATTTGGGCAAACCCCGAGCCGAGAAAGCGCTACTCTAGCGTATGGAGAAAAGACAGAACATAGTCAACTCCATCGAGGTCTGCAGTTCAACCTCAACCACCGATAGCTTCAATATATCAATGCGACATTCGCATCAAGCGACCGGTTTCATGATATAAATATGGAAGCAGAATGTGCGAGCATCGTCACGATCAGTGAGCCTGCCTTCCTGGTGGTGACCTCGGAGATACACGAGCCGCATGTAAAAAAACATTGGTAACAGATTTGAGTCCCAAGATTGATGCGTCTTTGATACCGGTTTCAGGGTTTATTCTTCCTGATTGTATCGCTGATGATAAGATTGAAAAGGGAGTCCTTCGCTGACGAATCCCTCATACGTCACATGCCTTGTGAGGAAGATGGTGAGGATAAACAGGCTCTGCTGGAGATGGAAGCTAGCTTCTGTCGTCCAGGAAATTAGCTATGAGTTGTGATGAAGAAATGTAAGCGCTTTGCGAAATTAAAATCAAACTTCTCTCTCACGACTTCACAAAATATATGTAGGTAACATCCCATGAAAATGACTATGTTGGTGTGTTTCAGCTTTGCGAGGTAGATGGTATATTGGTTATTGGATGTTGTAATATTATTGATGGCAACTTGGTTGTCTTAGTGTAACAAGCTATGTATGATATAATATAGTCATTGTGTCTATCATGATATTTGTGCATGAGTTTACAGCGAATGTTACTTTGGGTTGATGGTTTCAATTACGTTTAAATAATGAAGAACTTTTCTGTCAAATCTTTTCTACAACGCTACAGAACTACACGCGATACGTTATGCCTATTTTGTAAATCATGATATGTGCTCAGGAGTTATCTTTGAATGTTCCTTTTCATCTCGATTGATGAATTCTACAATCTTTAATACTTTATTCATGTGTTCTTGGAAATTCGCTCAAACATAGCACCTATAAGCCATAATACATCATCATTGTTTACATCATTACAATTATAAAGTGAGCAAATATTCAATCATGCTTTCATCAAGCTTACAGCATTCGATAATTCAATTATGTATATATATGCATGCAAACATCCACTGTAACCCTTGGGCTTATCTCCTAATTAACATAACGACCGAAGCATATCATGAATAAATAACAATATTATTATAGCAAAGTTAGCAACATCATAAATCTATATTTGATCCAGATTCAACCGAAAAAGTCTACAAACAACGGTGTGTCAATATAATTATTAACATGATGATTGATAGATGCTATGCATAGTTTTGTAACATTTTGATCGCAAGTTTGACCGAATTTCCATGATCACACTAAAAAAGTGTGGAAACATTGTAGAACCATCAACTTGAAAACGAAAAGAAAATCTCATGTTTTACATAATAAGCATAACGTTACATAAGTTTTGTAGCATCATAGAAAAAGCTTGAGAGACGAGCGTAAATCATACGAATACAAATTCCAGTAATAAAATATTATTTAAACATTTGCGAAACCATCAATCAAAAGTAACATTAACTGTAAACTGATGCACAAATCTCACCATAGACTCAATGAGTGTAATTTATCACGCATAGATTGTTACTTTATAACAACCAATTTTTCATCTATAATATTTCAACACCCAATTACCAATATGCCAAATGACATTCGTTGTCCATTGTCCGTGTCTCCCTTCGCATACGCCAAGTTATGTTGGTCAGTGAGTTTGGCTATGTATATGTATGTATGTTGTATGTATGTATATGTATGTTATGTATGTACATGTATGTATGTATGTAACATGTATGTATGTATTATGTTTCATGTATGTATGTATGTATTTATGTATGTCTGTATGATGTATGTATGTATGTGTGTCTGTGTCCATGTCTGTATGTATGTATGTATGTATGTATGTATGTATGTATGTATGTATGTATGTATGTATGTATGTATGTATGTATGTATGTATGTCATGTACATTCTGTATGTATGTATGTATGTGTATGTATGTCTGTTGTCTGTATGTCTGTATGTGTATGTCTGTCCTGTCCCTAGTATGTCTGTATGTATGTCTGTCATGTATGTCTGTCTGTATGTCTGTATGTATGTATGTCTGCTGTATGTCTGTATGTATGTCTGTATGTCTGTAATGTATGTACGTCTGTATGTATGATGTCTGTCTGTCTGTCTGTCTGCGCTGTATGTCTGTGTATGTCATGTCTGTCTGTCTGTCTGTATGTATGTCTGTCTGTCTGTCTGTATGTATGTATGTATGTATGTATGTCTGTATGTCTGTATGTATGTCTGTCTGTCTGTATGTTGTCTGTATCTGTATGTCTGTATGTCTGTCTGTCTTCTGTATGTCTGAGTCTGTCTGTCTGTCTGTCTGTATGTCTGTATGTCTGTCTGTAATGTCTGTCTATGTCCTGTCTGTCATGTATGTCTGTGTATCTATGTCTGTCTGTCTGTATGTCTGTATGTATGTCTGTCTGTCTGTCTGTCTGTCTCTGTCTGTCTGTCTGTCTGTCTGTCTGTCTGTCTGTATGTCTGTCTGTCTGTCTGTCTGTCTGTCTGTCTGTGTATGTCTGTATGTCTGTCTGTGTCTGTTCTGTCTGTCTGCTGTATGTCTGTCTGTCTGTTGTATGTCTGTCTGTCTGTCTGTCTGTCTGTCTGTCTGTCTGTCTGTCTGTCTGTCTGTCTGTCTGTCTGTCTGTCTGTCTGTCTGTCTGTCTCTGTCTGTCTGTCTGTCTGTCTGTCTGTCTGTCTGTCTGTCTGTCGGTCTCTGTCTGTCTGTCTGTCTGTCTGTCTGTCTGTCTGTCTGTCTGTCTGTCTGTCTGTCTGTCTGTCTCTGTCTGTTTGTCTGTCTGTGTCTGCTGTCTGTCTCTGTCTGTCTGTCTGTCTGTCTGTGTCTGTCTGTCTGTCTCTGTCTGTCTGTCTGTCTGTCTGTCTGTCTGTCTGTCTGTCTGTCTGTCTGTCTGTCTGTCTGTCTGTCTGTCTGTCTGTCTCTGTCTGTCTGTCTGTCTGTCTGTCTGTCTGTCTGTCTGTCTGTCTGTCTGTCTGTCTGTCTGTCTGTCTGTCTGTATGTCTGTATGTATGGATCGTGCTGTCTGTCTGTCGGTCTGTCTGCTTATGTATGTCTGTATGTATGTATGTATGTGTATGTATGTAGTGTATGTATGTATGTATGTATGTATGTCTGATGTATGTATGTCTGTATGTCTGTATGTATGTCTGTATGTCTGTTATGTATGTATGTATGTATGTCTGTATGTATGTCTGTATGTATGTATGTATGTATGTATGTATGTATGTATGTATGTATGTATGTATGTATGTATGTATGTATGTATGAACTGTATGTATTTTCTGATATGTATGTATGTATGTGTATGTATGTATGTATGTATGTATGTATGTATGTATGTATGTATGTGTACCCCATGCATGCATGCACATATGCATGTATGCATGTATGTATGTATGTATGTATGTATGTATGTTGTATGTATGTATGTATGTATGTATGTAATGTATGTATGTATGTATGTATGGCTAACTTTTTGGTATTCGATGTAGGTCGCATAGTTTCCGAAGCTCTGTTCGCCTCATCGGCATGCTGTCAAGTATGGCACGTCGCGGTGAAATTTTCCTTCAGTAGGCCAAATCATTCTCATTCTATCATTGCCATTCGCCAAGTTCCCCCATGTATTCATGGGCCTATAACGGCATGTATGCTACTGCTTACCCGTCCTCAGTATCATAAGGACCCTACCTGTTCCCTCCATATCACACAATAAATCGCAACACCTACAACCTCATAGCGCATATGCTGCTCTCTCAATAACGAATCCTTATCAAAATGAAAACAAACAAGTGCTCCTAACTACGTAATACACCCACTCAGTAATTAAATACAACGGTAAAAGCACATATTATGAAGATTGTGTTTATAATGATAATGACATTGATGATCATGATGAGGATGACAATAATGCTGCTTATAATGATAACAACGGTGATTATTGTGTTGATGATGACGAAATAAATGATGACAATGATGCTAGTAATAATGAATCACGATGACAATGGAAAATATGACTGTTAGTCTGATAACTATGTTATAACTAAGAGTTGATCACAATGATAATGTTAAGTAATACATAACCGTGATGTACACAAAGACTCCACTTCAGCTTAAAACTTTTAATTAATTTTACAGAGCTAGCATAATGATGGTTATTATAATAAACCTGGTAATTTTCACAATGACAACTTTTTAAAAATTGCGTTGACTAATAAAACCGAAAGTAACGATTCAATAATCATAATAATTGCGTCATTTCGCCTTAAGGTAAAATTGTATTAATGACGAAATTATAACGAAACTAAAACCGAACGTTAACGTCCCGTATAACCATCGTTATAGTACCGCAGTAATGACTAATTTTGTCACATCCGCAATTAAAGAAAATAAACACCATTACAAGCTTTTTCTAAACATACATTATTGAGAAAAAAAATACCAACCGCAGCACATCACTGTTCTATCATAACGATAAATGACAGTATGCAAAGCAGTTAACTGAGTAAGCGCTAAAGACTAAAGATCATCATAATGATTTTTTTCTGCCACAGATAAAGTATTGAAATGAACTTTGACATTAACTTAGTAATGATAACGTTGAAAATTATAATTATTTTTTATGGTCGAAAGCAATAATGCACAAAACCCAATAATTTTGTTTTTACCGTTACCACAAAGTAAGATGAAAATATGGAATCCCGAATTATCCGTGGATAATACGATGTCAATGTCTCAGTCGTATCCTAAGATTTCATGCATGCCGATGCCTCCACTCCCGGTTACGAAAGCATCAAAACTCTTGCAAATAGATAGCCAAAATCTCTAAAATTTTCAATTACGCATTAAACTTACCAATTCATTTTTTTTTGTAAAAAAAATAACAATTTGCAAAAGCTGAGTCAGTCTCACAAACTAAGATTGAAGTACAACGAGTGTCACTTCTGCTGGGTTTTCACTGGTTTGATAACAGCAGCCTACTGATTATACTGCACAAAGCTCGACGCTGCTCTCTGTTCACCTCACTGGCTCGCTGTCAAGTATTGCACGCCGCGGTAATATTCGATAAAAAACACAACTTTTCTTTGAGTAAACCAGATCATTGTCATTCTATCTTGGCCATTCCACCATGTACCCATGGGTCTCTCGTTAAATAGTGTCATTGCTGTTTTCGCTATTCATAAGCCTATTGTGCGACGTGTTTTGGCAGCGGCAAGGCTCTGCGAAACGATATTTTTCCCGCTCTCATCAATCGCAGTGACGTCAGTCCATATAACCGCGTGATTTTGTTTGTGTCTGGGTGGCGCCACCTTACGATTGTAATGTATTATAATTAGTGAAGCGATCACCGCAGAGCCACTCCAAGTGATCCCTCTTAGCGTAGTTATAAACGCTTTGCTATTATTACCTGCATATATTTGGCGAAGTCATGAGAGACAAGTTTGATTTTTAATTTGCAAAGCACATTTCTTCATCACAACTCATAACTTCCTCAAAAGCTTCCTGGCGAGAAAGTCAGCTTCCATCATCCTCTTCATCATCCTCTTCATCCTCCTCACAAGGCATGTGATGTATGAGGGATTCGTCAGCGAGTGTCTCCCTCGCCTGTTCAGTCTCACCATCAGCGATACAACCAGGAAGAATAAACTCTGAAACCGGTATCATAGTATAAAGGGTTTTCTCAAAGACACATCAACCTTAGGACTCAAATAAGCTATCTGTTACCGATGCTTCATATTTTGATTGAATGGAATTCATGTTAAATTTTCCTACCAGGCGGCTCGTGCATCTCCGCAGTCACCACCAGGAAGGTGGAGAACGAGATGATACTAGCATATTCTGCTACCATATCTACATCAGGCTCTTGATAAATCGGTATGTTGATGCGAATGTCGCATTGATATTGAAGCTAGCGGAGGTTGTGGTCTCGGTTGAGGTGGAACTGCCGACCTCGAGTGTTGACTTTGTTCTTTCTTTTCAGTCTGGACAGCAAACCAGTAGTTTTCTTTCGGTCTCTTGTTGCATGCTTTTCTGATGAGAGTTCAGATCTAATCAGATCATTTTCTCCATACGCTGAGTAGCGCTTTCTCGGCTCGGGGTTTGCCCATAGCAAACGCAGACTTGAATTAGTCTCACGCAGTATCGGAGAAAACGAGAAGCCGCTCGTGGCCTCTAGCGGGAATTCTGTCAAGCCATTCCAAGAACTAAGTAACCAACTCAAAATCACACAGAGAGATTCCAAAATGAATAACGAGACTGCTTTATATTATGAATAAACACAGAGTTCGTTTTGTGACGCACACTCGATGAGTGCTGAATGCGAAAAGACAACTGATTATTCCGAACGTGTTTACTGTGTAATATGGTTGTCAAGGGGAATAAAACAATTTCGTTTGTTTTGCATCGTTGGTATAGTTGGTATAACCAATTGGTGATATTTCAAAGAAACAAAGTATACTTAGCAGCTAATCTGTTTCATTAACTTTCAATTATAAGTTATCGATGAAAAATGAACCAAATTTGTATGAAGAATTGTATAAGATTTACAGTGCAAGTGAAAATTCGGCATTCTGTTTGAACCTGTGCTGCGAATTAGGAAATTAATTTATACCTGATGTGTGATAACTTTCATAATGGTTATGATTATGAAAGTCAGTGGGTCAATTCGAAGCCTGCTTTGGTCATGCATTGAACTCGGAACGACAAGATGCTGCTACAGTTTACAGAGCGAATGAATTGGCTAAAGAAATAAGGTAGGAAATTCATCATCACAGCGTCTTCGACAAATACAAAACAAAATTGACTGGCATTTTTCCAAAATTAATCGACAAAACAAAGTCAACAGCATCTAGGGTTTGTAGCGCAAGCGTTCAGTGACCATATTCATATAAAAAAATGCTTTGTGGCGACTCTAACTAAGAATAGCAATGATGAAATAAGCCGCGGTATGTGAAGTTTGGACCTCCACCTGAATGAGTTAATGGGATTAGATTTCATCGCTGACAGAGCTTGGTGAAATGAATTGTACATATCTACCACGGCGTGTTCATAATAGTCAGTTGTCGGGCCTATAGAATCAAATCAACCTCGGCGCTTTAACTTCACTTTGATCAGGTCATCCGTGCACCATGCTTGTGGGGCCTCCCTTCACTACATCAAGCAGTAGATTTGTCGAGTGGTACATTCGGTGATATAATAACCACATATAACTAACCTGTCTCAAATCATTTCATCGGCGGAACAGTGCAGTAGTGGAAAATGGAATCTTTAGCCAAGAGAGTAAATGATTGATGTGAAGTGAAAAAATAGCAGAACAAATCCAGAACTAGCGTTGGGTCTGGTTCCCGATGTCAGGCTCTTAACTGCCCCGGCTGGTGAGCTTTCATGCTTTGCGCGCGCTGCGTAACCACCTGTCGCCGTGTGTGATCCAGTATGGTGGATTTGCAGTGAGTTGGCTGTCTTGTGTGTTGTAGTCTTATTGGAGGTTGAGGAGCTTAGCACTTGAAGGCTGTGGTTACCAATGGCTCCAAATGTCCTGGACCGAACCGCTACAGTCGGGCGGGGAGTGAGGTGGCTAATTGTTGGCTGTGGTCCTATTTGGATCCATTTTCATGCTGTCTGCAAACTTATCACTACTCAAGTTGTGGCTCTCGTCGTTTCGTTCAATCACGATTCGATATGCGTCCCCGTTGTTTGGGAATGATTTGGAACACACTTCGTCGTAACGTCGTTTCATAATATGATTCGCGCTGTTTAAACGTTATGATTAGATATATGATCCTTTTGATACATTATGAATTAATACTCGTCCTTGCTGTTCAGTCGTATATATGATGCACGATTGCAAGATTTGGTAATCGGTTTTATATTTTACTACCGAATTCAGCAAGAGAAGGAATATGAAATGCTCCCCACACCGATTCATACAAAAGCAGTAACGCTGCCATACTTGCCAAGGCTATGGGTGCATCATTCGCGGAGACTTCATACATCGTTGAATGCATTTTCCCCGACAATCCCCATTCTCCCCCACACACGCCTCACAGTGCTTCATGATTAAGTCCGGTTAGGTTAATGATATTTTTGTGCCACCTGTTGCATGCGACAAGTAGCAAGTGGCACAGAGCCACGAGGTTAAATGGGAACTCCATACAAAATATTGCAATAATCGATCGATCGCCTTTGAATAAACCACCGTTAAGCTGCAGCGTCCAGCCGCGATCAGCTAAGTGCATGCGCGGTGATAATGGTTTGCTCCCCCCCCCCCCCCCCCCCCAGTTTCAGTGAGAACTGTCCCAACGGATGCACATACCCACCAATGCCCCAGACACCAAAAAAAATACATGTGTTGGTCACTTCTCTGGTGGTCAAAGCATGAAATCCTTGACGGAACACTCAGTGCTATTCGTTAAAGGTCCTAAGCCAACCGTGCAGCGGGTTCGCCGGTAAGCCGTTGGGCAGGGTATTCAATCTTTGAGATTAATAACCGCTGATCCCGGTGTGTTTTGTTATGGTTACGAGAACGCCCCCAATCATCTCAACACCTCTGCTGGCGACCTTTTTCGCCCCAAAGCAAAACTTGCCTTCTATATGCAGTGCATGTCAAGAACACGCAACGCTCGGTATAAGTTTGCCCTTTCATAAACACATAGAAAACGGAATAAACACGCAGCTCTAAACGGAATGTAGGAATTCAAAAGAATCGCTATTCGTATTTGATGCTGACACTTAATTGGCAAGCGGAGCTGTTATTTGCTAATGCAATGTGTTTCAAGTGGATTTTAAACGTTGCGACAGCTGGTTGGTAGGTCATCCTCTGCTCTGTGACTGTAGGTGATCGCGCTCGTGTCCAATCCAGCTGACTACTGGTTAACAAATTAATACCTTCGGATTCCGGAGTCAAAAACGCCAGCATCTTATACGCCAGAAATACGGTGATCACCAGTTGTTGCTCCGCGTAGCAGATGCGCCAACGGGGAGATTTGATCGACGCAATGGAAGGTAAGTCGAGGTTTCGTTACAATTAACCGTATACAAGATCAATAAGAAAACCTTGAAACCGTCATCCCTCGATCGCATATATATATATATATATATATATATATATATATATATATATATATATATATATATATATATATATATATATATATATATATATATATATATATATATATATATATATATATATATATATATATATGAATACATCTCTGTGTGTTTCTATATGTAGTGACGAGTAGAGTAGCTAGGCAAACGCAATTAATTCACTTCTGTTATTATCGATGAAGCTCCGCTTGTGTTCAGCTTCAATTATGTCTAACGAGTGCCATACAGGCCTATTTATCGCATCCCGTCAAAAATGTAGCAATCGTGCTTTACAAATGCCATTAAAATAGCATTTCAAACCCAAACTCAAATTCGTCAAACTCGATCGACGTTGTTTACAGGAGTAGAGAGAGATCGGTAATTTTAAAAAAAAAATCCATTAAAATGAAGAAGTCAACAGGCCCGTATAGACAGGATTTTTAGTGGGGGGGTTCTTTTCCCCTCAATTGTGGACCTTTCTCTTGTGGGTACGAGTTGACCCGATCCCCGAAAACTGTTATGCGCAGCAACACAAATGCGCTAGAGTAAGGCGGACCTTTCTGGGCAAAGTGGGCGGTTAGTTAGAACCCCTCGAACCCCCCCTGTCAAAGTAACAAATGACTGGAAAATGTTGGTTATTTTTGGTGAGATACGCCTTTATGAAGTTCCACTAAACCACCAAGAGCTTTCGTGAGGCGTAGCCTAACTCACAATAGTGTAGCGCTGTATAAATAATGTGAATAATCAATACTTCCTATTCACTGCGGCCGAAGAGCAAACAGCTAAATGGTCATCTAGCATGAAAAGCAATACCACACTCGGCTTGAACTTGATCAGTTGACTTCATCAGGTCAAGTTGAAGCTGGCAGAGGCACCTTGCGAACAGCGGAGATATTGACACTGGTTGGGCGATGTTTCAATCGATATATTCATACAATCTCTTCATTCGGCAACAGAATTCTTTAAAGATAGATCAACGTATGGTTTTCTGAGCTGCTTTCCTTTCAAGTGGAATGTCCATATTCTTGTTTATGAGCTGTTTTGTTTAATTTGGCGTCTTGCCTTCCTTTGAAGTGTCTCTAAAAAAAGTGCGTGTTGCTATGGGGAAGATATGCAACAGATTGTCGTGGAGCATATAGAGGTAGCGACCGAGTCTGTGTATCCTGCTGAACAAACCTGATATGGGGTCTGGTGAGTGGATTTTTGGCATAACGCGATCTGGTTTATTCTAAAGTGACTTTATTAACACGAATAAAAGCGAAATTCGACGATAATTCAAGGGTTCTTTAAACGAGTCTGATATCGTGACCACAAGATCAGTCGAAGCGCGCATTCAGCGTTGAAGTACGTAGTGGTTTTAGATGTGTCGTATCGTAGAGGATCTGCCAAATCATCTCAAAAGCTGAGAGGATCTGCCAAATCGTATCTCAAATAAAAGCTTGGTGTATCGATTCGTTTCTTATGCAACCGTTGCAATCATTCCGTGATGGATTCTTATGGAAGTCGAGTCGTATCGCGTCTAAAATGAAACATTCAACCATCCATCCTATGACAGCATGGGATATATTCAACCATCGTCCAGAATCTGAGATGGATTTTAACCGAATTATAAGAACATCACAGTAATACTAATCTGTCACCTACTGGATCCTTGGTGATACTGCGCCCCAACCCAATGGCTAAATGGTAACGCGTCGTTCCAGCCGTAGGGGTTCACAGCCAGATGTGAAATGAAATTAATCCAAATTAAATTTTGGGTTTTTTAACGCTCTCAGTATCCAGATGACAGAATGAACAAGTCAAGCAATTCAATGTGATGCCATTGTGGCGTCGGGTGGGTTCCAACAAGGTGTGGGTTAGCGTCAAGTGATGGACGTCACTAAACGGTCGCCCATCAACGCCCAATATCACCGTCCAATATCACCGTCCAATATTGTTGGAAGCAACCGAAAACCTAGTGCTTCAGTACAATTATTTGATGGTATCAGCGACCTCAAAACTCATGCTGTTATATCCCTGATAAATACCAGTGTCATTTTGTTATGGTATATGTTGATATGCTTCTGTTTTGTACCGTAAGCCATGCGATGTCTGTAGGTGCGTATAGGGTGCAATAATGACTGTCCATATACTCGCTTTATCACAACAGACTGATGCCTGCAGTCTGGTGTCTGCTAAGTTGTTCCAAGTCTCCCTGATGTTCAGGATTCAACAACATAATAACAGGACCCATAGCGCTTTAAACACAGCTTGTATTGCTGCGTGACTTCAACAGTTGCGTTTATCAAGTATATACCGTTAAGGGACTATTTATTGCGGCTTTATTCATGCAGCGATAGCTGTCATATACAGAGATGAAAAGGTCGTTTGTGCTAGGTGGAAGCGTGGCACCAGAGACCTTATCAGCCAGGTTAGTGCGGGCACGAACAAATCAATCAAGCGGGGGACCTCTCGCTTGCAAGGCGGGGATCAGATGTGTTTAGGTAATCCATACAGCGGCAGCCTTTAACGGGTATCTATAGAGCAGTGGAGTAAGCGATGCCGGTCTGTGGGACATGTGAAGTAGGGTGCCAGAGACTCTGAGTCGCGGGGGCAGCCGAGCGTGGAATCAACCAAGCGTGGAATATACACACCGTAAGTGTTAACTTAAGTCAAACGTTTGTTGCGGAAATAACACGGTATTTACATATCCACTAAGTGTCGTTTCGAGTTTTAAATAGTCCACACATGTTTTCGGTGAGCGAACAGTCAGCGCTGGCGAGTGTCTTATTGAGCAGAGATCGCCTGTATTCAATGACGAGGGTCGTTTTGGGGAGAGATAGACGGGATCCAATGACGAGGGCCGTATTGAGCAGAGATTGACGGGATCCAATGACGAGGGTCGTATTGAGCAGAGATCGCCGGTATTCATTGACGAGGGTCGTATTGAGGGAAGATCGACGGGATCCAATGACGAGGCCCGTATTGAGGGGAGATCGACGGGATCATGAACCAGTACTGCAATATAAATCCATCGCTGCAACATCCGACACACTATCGCGCGCTCCTGAAACGCTACCACGGAAACGTATCAAATCAATCGCTTCTATTCGCCCACGGCCTATTTCTAGTTTTTGGCGAAATCGATCTCTTTTACGATGAAAGCATAACTCTGCAGACTATGGTCTTACCTGTTACACTGACAGTTTACACCCCCCCCCCCCCCCCCCCCCCCCCCCCCCCCCATCCCGCTTGTTTTGGCAATGAGGCACACCCAGCAAGCATCATCCCTGTCGGTTGATGTCGATCGTTATAACAATAGGCGGCAAGCGCTCTCAAGCTCAGACAATCGTTCTGTTTACCCCAGCAACGACACACACACACATGCGATGATACAAAACAATGCCAACACACACACACATACATAGTTTCACGGACATTTTATTCTGGATCCAAGTTGCAAGCCGATTACGAAGATATAGTCGGACAAAAGGGGAGCTAACACCATTTACCAAAGATGGCGTGACTACAGATCTGTGGACGGATTATATACCAACAGTGAAGCGCAGGTCAGGTTAGGACTGATGTGAGGAGTACTCAGGCTTTTGTGGTTAACAGTATATATGAGTAAATGAATATATTGAACAAAGATTTAATTGAATTACACAAGCGAGAAGATGGGCGTCATACATAGATTAAACAAACAAGAAGTCGCGTCATTTTAATGAAATGGTACCAATTTTCAAACACAGACAGCTTTGTGTTCCGGCTGGGTATCATCAGGAGCGTGGAGATGCATACGGTGGATAATGGATTATTAATTGCATATTGGAACTACACTGCTGTCTGTGATCCAACTGAAGACTCACATATAATTTAGTAAATGGCAGCTGGATGTTTCTATATATATTTTCCTAGCTGGTCATTCGACAGCTTCTTCTTTCACGCGTTGACGTCTTCTAACAACACGGAATGCCAATATACCCACACAGCGCGGTTCAAAGTGCGCTGATGTTGTGTGATAACGAGTGGTGCAGCGGGTATCAAACTAGCGAGGTGTGTACTGAGTTAGCAAGACTGCCGTCGTCAACGACGCCTTCCAAACAGACTCAACGGGAGTCCCAAACACATGTTCATTAGTCCACTTTATAGTTGGTTTCAGACATTGAGAATAGTGGGTATTCGTAGTAGGCTTCGGGGCTGACAAGGTAAATAATATATGAAAACGTGTGATAAAACCTGGAGAAGGCGGGGACGAGTGTGCGAAGCAGCGTGGATGTGAATCTGATGCGTAAACATGCATAGATACCGACATTCTATCCTGGGACTGGCGTGCGTCTCTCGTACAAGAGGAGAAGAATCGGTACCCACTGAACAAGGTAACGCACACGAGGAGTTATTCAATACGTCATGCACGCACGCATAGATTCACCCGGACATTCGCTCCCTCACACATACATACACATACATATACCCTCTCACTCATTCACTAGCATATATACTTAATCCCCATACTCTCTCATACTATATCATTCATTCATTCACTCACTCATTCATTTTTTTTCTCGTTCATTCATTCGCTTATCGACCCAATCCACGGCCGATAGCTGTAAAGGTTGCCTCTAAAATCGATACGCATCCACCGAGCGTGACCCGACAACAAACATTCCGTGGTAACCAGCGACTTGATACCCGCCCAACGCGGCGCCCGCTGTGGCCCCCACCCTCCCCGCACAGCAGCGGCCGCATTCAACCCTTCTTTAGATGGCTTGAAGTCAACATAGCGTTGTTGTTGTTGTTGCAGTTTCAGAAAAGATATCCGCTTCTGGCGACGGACCACCATCGTCATCATCATCAGCAGCATCGACAGCGAGCGTGACGGTCTCAAGCAGCAGCAGCAGCAGCAGCAGCGCAAGCCGGTTGTCACCGCCCCACCACACAAGAAGTCAGAGGGACTGTCAGGCAGAAAGTTGGAGTCCGGCCACACGGAGGTCCCCCACCCTCACAAACCACGGGTCATCCTCGCCAATAACATGGAACCCCAGTACTACATAGGAGGCGGAAATGGCAACGCTCTGTAAGTTGTCCACTTCCGCTCTTTCACCGCTATAAGCATTCAATATAGTGGACGTCATTACCTATTGTCTACCTGTCTATATATTCTCCCTATTGTCATCCTTTCCATCAAGTGACATCACCCATTGCCCTTAAAATTACGCTCCCACTTGTCTTCTGTCCCCACTGACACTCACCCAATAACTATCCACCCACGCCCTCACTTGCACCTACCCAATAACTATCCAACCACGCCCTCACTTGCACCTACCCCATAACTATCCAACCACGCCCTCACTTGCACCTACCCAAAAACTATCCAACCACGCCCTCACTGGCACCTACCCAATAACTATCCACCCACGCCCTAACTTGCACCTACCCAATAACTATCCAACCACGCCCTCACTGGCACCCACCCAATAACTATACACCCACACCCTCACTGGGTCCCACCCAATAACTATCAACCCACGCCCTCACTTGCACCTACCCAATAACTATCCACCCACACGCCCTCATTAGCACCCATCCAATAACTATTTACCCACGCCCTCACTGGCATCACCCAATAACTATCTACCCACGCCCTCACTGACACCCAACCATAACTATCCACCCATGCCCTCATTCACACCAACACCCTCATCTACACCCACCCAATAACTATCCACCCACGCCCTCATCTACACTCACCCAATAACTATCCACCCACGCCCTCACTGACACCCACCCAATAACTATCCACCTACGCCCTTTGACCAATCCATTATGACACGTTTATCACTTGTGTGTTGACAGGATAGAAGAAACCTTAAACGAGCTGGGATGGAAACGAACTCGAGATAAGCTGGATGAAAATTACAGACTCAAGTGGTGCGAACTCAAAGGCACAATCAACTACAACACATTCCGAGAAGGTACACTTCAAATTCAATACAGCACGACTCAACACTCCAATACAGCACGAAGTGTCTCACAGACACCCATTATTTTTTCTTGATGTCGGTGTCAATGTCAACGTGCACAGTTTTCTTTAAATTTGAAGGCTTGATAAGAATTACAAAGATGGCTACCCACGACCATTGGTGGTGGGTGGGACAGGGCGTAAATCCCGTATCTTGCTTGCCCTGCTGAATGTAATACACTTACTAAACGGTACACCAAGTCTTTCAATTGCATGGAATGATGACAAGAGCGTTAATATGGAGATGTATTGAATATTGATTGTTGGTGTGGTTGTGTCAGGGGAGCAGATTGTCAACCACATCCCTAACTGCCAACTACTCACCAATAAGATGGGGCTGCTCAACAGCCTGCAGGAGTACGACAGGGTCTGTGTCAACGTCAAGAACAAACCCTCCCGGCTCGACTTCATTCCTCAGACGTACAAGCTGGATGACGTCAGCGAAAGGCAATTTTTCTTTGACTTCTTCAAAGGTAAATTACGTATATGGGTATCACATTTAAACTGAAAGGATCCTTGTAGAAATTATATCTGTATCGGAGAAATATTAATATGCACATCACAGTCATCGATTGAATTCACATGATAATGTTTGGGTTACATATGTGAAATTTGTTTTATATGGATTGAAGACACATGGGTATGTAAATGATTAATGAAGTGCAAATGGATATAACAGATGGAAATATCATTGGTCATTTTGCGACAACATTTGCAAGAGATGAATGCCGGTCAAGCTAAACCAATTTCTACCGTTGTGTTGACTTAAAGTATCGTTCACCAGAGTGATTATCACTCCTAGTAACTGATGCGCGTGAGGGTGTAACGCAGGCGTTACACTTGATGCTAAAAAAACCAAAATTAACATATCAACGTCATTTTATTGCTACAAGCAATATATCGACTTCAATGTTTTTGCCGCAAGCAATATATCGACGCCACGCTTTTGTTACAAGCTTTTTATCAGCGCCATAATATCACTATAATTGATATATATCGACATTGCTACCAACAAAATGTCGACTCCATGTTATTCCTACAAGCAAAATGTCGAAGCATTATATCGACGTCACGTTAGTGCCATGTTGCTGGTCAACAGAACAATAGTCTATTCAGGGTAATCATGGTAAACCATCTCACTCTCCTAATAAATCACAGCCACTATTATTGCGTGGTGTGAAACCTACAGAGGGAGATCTGTGGATCTGCAAGCCGACGGCTAACAACCAAGGCAAGGGCATCTTCCTGGTGAGGGATACAGGCGAAGTGAAGAAGCTCATTGCTGACAACGAGTCCCTTAACCAGACGTTGAAAGCACAAGGAAAGCCCCTCAAGTCCCTGAACCGCATCATTCAGAGGTTCCACGTTATCAACATAATCTTCTTTCGATCGATATGCCTTTTTTCCGTCTTGAATCTTGTACCTCTATACTTTTTTTCTAATGTGGCCATATGTTTTACAAGGCTATAATGTACCCTTCCAGATATATCGCCAACCCACTGTTGTTGGACGGGAGGAAGTTTGACATTCGAGCGTACATGCTGATCGCCAACACAGTGCCTTACCTAGTTCTCTATCACAAAGGCTATGTCCGTCTGTGTATGCATGAGTATGAAGAAGGAAGCGAGAACCTAGTTGCTCATCTCACTAACCAGGTATGGCACAATACCCATTGGTAACAATGGAACTGCAACAGAATCCGAACTCATCTGCCTTTGTGCCAGATCTAGATGCCTAAGATTGCGAGATTACTGTAAGATGGCTATTATATCAGGGTCGTTTGCCAGATGGCTATTATATCAGGGTCGTTTGCCAGATGGCTATTATTATCAGGGTCGTGTGCTAGATGGTTGTTAACTAGATGGTTATGATAGCGGGATCGTTTGCTCTATTTAGTTCATTCAGAAGAAAGATCCGATGTATAAAGAGTCGAAAGAGGAAACTGTATGGAGTATGGATCGCTTCAACAAATACGTCAACGAGAAGATAGCTAAAGATAATGACATCGAGCAAGACTGGGTATACAACAGCATGACAGTGAGTCTTTCTTTTTTCTTATCATGTCAGTAGCTAATAAGTTAAAGGATTTAGTACAAAATGAACTGGGTGGGCTTTTCTCGTTTGCAATAACCGTGGCAGTGTTGTAGCAACTGGTCATTGTGTATTTGTGTTGACCACAGAATCGCATGAAGCAGATTATGACTTACTGTTTCAACGCAGTCAAGGGCAAGTTGCAATGCAAGACGGGCTACTTTGACCTGTATGGACTCGACTTCATGGTCGACCAGGAAATGAAGGTAACAAGGTCTTTAATATGGTATATCACAAAGGGTACATTTCATACTAAGGGTCTCTCACAATGGCGCCTATAGCATATTACGTCTATCACAATTGGCGCAAATAACACATAGCGTTTATCACCCTGGACGTCTATCACACTGGCTTGATGATTAGTTTGTTTCACTCACTGTGTCCCCAAATTGCTGTTTCTAGGTCTGGCTCATTGAAGTCAATGTCAACCCCTGCCTGGCGACGAACTGTGAAGCTCTCAGACAAGTTGTGCCATCTGTTGTCAAGGAAACACTCAGTAAGAATAGCTTATAAACACTTAGGGACTAAACCTCACAGTTCATGCATGACCATCTAGTTGAGTTTTGTGATGATGCAATCCAACAGGTGTACACTCAATTTATATGCGGCCCATACAATCGTTTACGTTCTGTCTTCCAGGGTTAGCTGTAGAATGTTTCGAAAAAAGTCGCAAATCTCGGCCACTTATGCCACTGAACTCGCTCAATGGGTTTAAAATCTTATATAACGGTAGCCCCCGAATCGCGGGGGTGTCTCGACATCGTAGTGTAACCAGCACCCCATCAGGACAAAATGCTGACGCTCGCATAAAATCGGTTTCGCCTGTGCGGAGAACCAGGAGCTTATCTCCAGTGAAAGAGGCGACAGATACCAAAGTTAGCAAACCTCTTGTGGCACAAAGACACACACCCAAAGCCACTGCCACAACGACCGGAACGAGCAAGCCACAAGATCGCTCTGCCCCGCGACAGCAAGATAGACAACCCGGCAATGGTGCAGTCCCCACCCAGGGAGTCAGACCCCTCCGTGACAGAGTCCTGGCACCTCAACACAAGCAAGTACCCGTCAGGTCAACGGCTCCTTTCAAGGAAAGATCGTCTCAGAGAGGGATACCCGATACGCAAAGTGCTCCCAGGCCCCTCACTGTCGAAAAAACACCCAATGCCAAATCAAGTACCAATGACAAAAAACCCAAAGACAAAACTTCATCGCCGACGTTGCCACAGGAAAACAAGAGTGCCAATAATAACATAATCGGTGACGGAGTTGCTAGGAGGCGCATGACGTATGTCAATGACAGCCCAGTGAACACTTCCAAAGTTTTACCTAATACCGTCACCTTGAAAATGACGCACGGACAGCCGCTAGTTAGGAAGAAATCTAAGCCGCTGGAAACAAAGAGTCGGGGAAGTTAATGGTTGTTGGAGCTAAATATATAATGTCATGCTGAAAAATTAAAGTTGCTAACCTTTGCTATTATGTTTTCGATTCCCGATCTTGGATCAAATTTGCAAAGGCTTGGTTGTATAAAGTGTTGATTCACGTTAGGTTAGGTACTTTATGACAATATATTTGCTATCATTGATGGTGAGTTTGATATGTACCTGACAGACTTGTAGTTGAAACTGACCTCGATGACGCTATCCTGCTCGATAAGGTACACGTAGCTCAACGCGCCAAAGGGAACAAAATAACTCGACAGTAGGATTCGAACTAGGATATCGAAACAATTCATTTGTCAGTGCTCTAGAGAACCCGAGCGTGATATGTTTTAAGTAGCAAAGAAGGACATCCCTGAACCAGGCGTTCCTAGCAACGACTTTAAGGTCCTAATGTTCTTTAAGAAGAGTAACAGAGCAAGGCAAGCTAAATGAATGTCGATGAAATTTGTTAAGATTCACAAGACAAAAACCAAATTAAGAGCATCAGCGAAAGACTGACGGAACCCGGGGTTCGTCGAGGTGAATAAAAATACGGCAGAGGAGAAAGGAAAATCACTTACGTAAGGCAATCGTTGGTAAAAAAGATTCCATTGACCGATCCCCTACTACTTTTGTAAATTATATCCGTAAGTCGAGTCGAATCGATGACTCCCTGCTATTGTTGAGGCCGACATGAAGTCCGATTCTTTATTTTGGACGGGACGTGGTAGATACTACTAGATACTCTGAGCAGACCATTTGGGGAGTTGGAGCGGTAGTACCAGAAAATAACAAATTGTGCATGTGTGGCTTCACGACTCAACCGCTACTCACAGGTCAATTTTCGTAAACTGAGTTCGAAGGCTGTTTTCAAGCGCCGGTAGATTAGTCTGCGTGGAACAAAGTGGACACCTACCTACCTGCCCTGCTCTGAATCTTCACTGCTTGAAAAGCTACTATTTTTTACTCTGCTATTGGATATGTGTGCAAATTTAAAGAAATTGGCAGTCTTAAAACACATGGCACTATAGAGGTCCCAGGGACCAAGTTCTCTCAGTTCAGGCGTTTGATTTGATTTGGTGTTACCAATTCGTGGAAAGGATTACAATCGAGTCATTTAAGCAAGAATATGAAAATAAAATAAACAAAGAAGTTACATATATGTAACTCCTTGAATAAATCGACAACTTCGACAACATTGCCGATGAGAGACATGCTGTTGGACCATAATCGTGCATTTATTAGTCATTTAGAAGCAACCGAAAATACTCCCTTGTTTATGTGCACCATTCCATATAAAAACAAATACATCCTGAAAGTATTTTATATTTGAGAAAGCTCAAAACTTAAATATTGTTCAGTTTATCGCATAGCATTCACCCAAAAGGTAAGAGTTATCACATGTTTTCTCAACGTTAACCTGTGGTCAGCTTTCAATAAGGGAAGGACCACAATCCGTCCACATAAGACGCAGTTCAAAAGCCACCAATTCACTGAACATAAGGGCCTGACTACTGACTGATATCTAGACCATACTGCTGACAGACAATAGAACTGATCAACGATACTGAATACTGACTGACGCAAGCAAACCTGGACTAGATGGATGACTCACACTCACATGAGACTATACTCACTGACTGACACCCACACTGGAGTTTTGATTGACCCCAGACAGCTGACTGACACCAGGACCAGACCACTGATTGATCCAAGGACTGACAACCAGCACCAGACTACCAACTGACAGCAAATGCACATTCTGATATTCAGATATGCTAATCCATTGGCATATATGGTTATCAGAAGTTACATATGCCGATGAGAGACATGCTGTTGGAGTACAATAGAAGGAATATATATCATATAAAAACGATACTGATATATATTATACTGACTGATAGCTCAATATTAAGCAAGATAGAACGATTTTCATCATTATTCTTTATAGAGAGATAGTTGAAGAGACTCAGAGACGGAGAGAGACAGAGACTATACTACTGATGATCCACAGACATTCGGAGAGACAATACAGGACCAGACCACTGATGATTTGCCTCAGACTGACCGCTAGTGCACCTTGCGTGACGTCATCCTGACACCAAATGCCACATTCTGATATTCAGATATGCTATCCATTGGCATATAGCTAAGTCTAGGACAGTTTTTCTCTATATACCTAGAGAGAGATAAGAGAAGGAGAGAGAGAGAGAGAGAGAGAGAGAGAGAGAGAGAGATAGAGAGAGAGAGAGATAGAGAGAGAGAGAGAGATAGAGAGAGACTCTCTAGATACTTATCTCTCTGAGAGAGAGACTATAGAGAGATCTAGACTGACTGAGAGACAGACTGAGGATCTGAGAGAGAGATATCTCTGACAGATATATCTATATTATAGAGATATATATATATATGATATTATATATATATATATATATATATATATATATATATATATATATATATATATATATATATATCTATATATATATATATATATACATATATATATGCATATATATATATATATATATATATATATATATATATATATATCTATATATATATATATATATATATATATATATATATATATATATATATAAGAACACGTTATGACAACATCCCTGACATGCACGCTGTCATAAAACTTAAAGCAACGAGAGAGACATATGTGATAATGTAGCTCCTAACTTATTTCGAAACTCTACATAAACTGTTCTTCAATCTCATAAAATCGCAAAGAAACTGTGATATTTCCCCCTATCCTTGCAACAATAACACAAGCATTCCTGAGGAAGTGTATCTGTCATGTCATGACAGACCCATTTCTTATCTGGACACCGAATACACGCTCTACTTCCGGTTAATTAAAACAGTTTCCTCTGCCCTGAATATGTTCATTTATTGTCTTTTCTTTTTTCGTCAATCTTTGAAATCAGAGATAAAACAGCAATCAATAGCATAAAAGTGTTCATTGTAATCCATGCAAACATATCATAACGCACCAAGATAAATTGCGTGATTGTGTGCTATATTTGACTGTTTAGTGTTTAGCTGAGAATCAAAATGACTACAAATAGTGACACAGACACCATGGCATATTGTGGTGGGTTGAGCAAGACATAAATTTTAAAAAAACATCTACATTTAAAGATCTCAAATGGACTTATTTCTAGATGACTAAATTAATGGTGATAATGTTTACCTCTTGCTCACTGTAGAAGTACATAACACAAAACGAAGGGATGTCAGAAATGGAACTGGTTCATTGAAGAATTGATCACTTGTGTTTATTTTGCAGAAGCCTTAGCCTGGTGAGATGTTGCACCAAAGTTATGTTGCTGCAGTTGCTATCAACAATGTTGTTCATTGCAGTTGTTCCTCATTTATATTTTTCATTAGAACAATATGTATTGACTTTGATAAGTAATATAGTTTTAAATTTGTTTCTTATCTAAATTTTCAAATAGTTTATTTGCTTCCCCAAGACCAATTGAATTGTGTGGGATGCTTTTGACCGTCCAATAAACTGAGCTACTCCACTATGTGTACTTTATTGATCAGTGTATTTACATCTAGGTGGTGAACATTGATCAGTTATGGTTTTTATGTGAAATGTTTTGTTTTTTCTCTCTTGTTCAGATTGTCTGTTGTAATTTCATTTGCTTTGACCCTGTGCTACAGCTTGGCTGTTTTATTGCAGTCTCTCGTTGGCTGCAGAGCAATGTGAGAAAGCATCACAAGTGGACATAACAGTGATATTAGAAAACTGCAACAAATGTGCAGGTCTGGTAGGGGAGCTGTGTAAGACCGAGATCAACCAGATACGCATGGTATATCATTTTCTTTCCACTTCTCTTCTCTGTCCACATCTCTTTTATACTTCTCTTTTATTGTCATATACACTATTTTCTTTTTTTTCTTTTTTCTTCTATTTAGTGTGTATCTTCTTTCTCTACCGCTTGTCTTTAATCTTCCCTCTGTGCCTCTACTTCAGTTCACTCACCAATCTCTTTGCCTCTCTCTCCCTCTCTCTCTCTCTCTCCCCTCTCTCTATATATTACTCTTCTTTTCATTTCATTCCGTTCATCTCCTCTCTTGCCATCTCTTCTCTGTACATTTTCCATAGAATGTTTTATCTCTACATCTCTGCGGAGTACTCAACTCTATCATGTATGTCCCCTCTGCTTCTCCTATTTCTACTTATCCCCTCCCTACATCTCTCCTCATCTCATCTTTCTATAATGACTTTCTTTCTTAGTCTGCTAAATATATGTCTCATATCTTTGTCTCATCTCTCTAGATCTGCCTGTCTATGTCTCATCTCTGTGTCTCATCTCTCTATGTATAATTTTTTTGTCTCATTTTTTTGTCTCATCTCTTTGTCTTATATCTTTGTCTCATTTGCTGTCTCAACTCTCTGTGTATCATCTCTGTGTCTCAAATCTGTCTCATCTCTGTCTCATCCCTCTGTCTGCTCTATGTGTCTCATCTCTCTGTCACATTTCTATGCTTCATCTCTCTGTCTCATTTCTTTCCCTCTCACATCTCTCTATGTCACATCTCTCTAGTTCTGCTCTCTCTCTATGTCTCATCTGTCTCATCTCTCTATGTCTCATCTCTCTGTGTATCATTTCTGTGTCTCATCTCTTTATGTCTCATCTGTCTCATCCCTTTGTCTCTTCTGTGTCTCATTTCCATGCCTCATCTCTGTCTCATATATCCATGCCTTATCTCTCTGTGTCTCATTTCTTGCCCTCTCACATCTCTCTTGTTCTGCTCTCTCTGTCTCATCTCTGTGTCTCATTTTTTGTCTCATCTCTTTGTCTTATATCTTTGTCTCATCTCTCTTTGTCTCATCTTTCTGTGTATCATCTCTGTGTATCATCTATTTGTCTCATCTCTTAATGTCTCAAATCTGTCTCATCTCTCTCATCCCTGTCTTTTTTATGTGTCTCATCTCTCTGTCTCATTTCCATGCCTCATCTGTCTCATATCTCCATGCCTCATCTCTCTATGTCTCATCTCTCTGTGTCTCATCTATCTATGTCTGCTCTCCATGTCTCATCTCTGTGTTTTATCTTCTCTCATATCACATATCTGTATGTCTTGTCTATGCCTCTATTTCCTCTTCATCTCTGACCTCTTCTCAACTCATCTATCCCCTTGGCACCTATCTTCATTTGTTTGCATTGACTATCATTTGTTTGCGGACTGTAAATAAAAGACGTTTGTGCTAGGGACTGAATGTACTGTTGAATTCTATGTTGTGTGCAGGCGGGTTTGTACCAGCTTGGTAGTATGCTAGAGTATCACAGCATGGTTCTTAATGCTAAACTGAGTCAGATGCACACAAGCAACACTAGCAAGGTCTCACCTTCAGCATGCTCACTGGGTGGGTGATGTCTCATTCACACTCTGTCTGGTATGTGCATGCTTGTGCACACTTACACACCAGCATAACAGTATGCACCCAGATTTAGTGCATATGTTGGCTTACAATGATGGAAGCATTGAAGATGATATATCAGGATTTGTCTCGCACTTATTAATACTGATCAGCTGATACTGATGCTCTCAGAGCCAGCTTCTAGCTACATGGCGGGGCTTGTACGACAGCAAGTGTCAATGGTCTTGATGTTTATGTTTAGTTAGCAACAGCACCGAGGAGCAGAGGAGGCAGGCTGTAGAGAACACGATCATCCCTAAAGGACAGATCAGCTTCTCCGATGTGGTGGGACTGAAGGAAGCCAAGCAGAGTCTCACTGAAGCCATTGTTCTGCCACTCCTTCATCCTCATCTCTTCACAGGTCCTAGACAAGCTCCTCTCACAACATTTTCCACATGTTATGCCTCAAAATACATGAATGGTGTTGATGCGTGTATTATACTTGCAATGTGTGTGGATGTTTCGAAGATGATGCGTGTTGATGTCTGACGATGTGTGTGAGGACAGGCGGGAGGATGCCGTGGAGGAGGATCTTGCTTTACGGACCACCGGGGACAGGCAAGTCTCGGTTAGCTCAAGCTGTTGCCTCCGAGATCCAGTCCACTTTCTATGCTGTCTCCAGCTCTGATCTCCTCTCCAGCTGGGTGGGAGAAAGTGAAAAGTAGGCTAATTCATTATTCAGAGTTTCAAATATGTAAAGTGAATCAAGGTTGAATATTGGTTTAACCTATGAGTGAGTCATAACGTTCTTGTTGTAACCTTCTTTGTTGTCGTAACCATCGTACAATGTACTTGCCACACTATATGAACTCTTGCATATAGTGTGGTCATAGGATCGGAATGAGTACTCTGTCTATTGTCTCTGCAGGTTAATCAAAGAGCTCTTCCTTCATGCCACCAAGCAGGATGGGAAATCTGTAAGCTTTTTCAGGATTTTGGAACAATGAATGAGGTTCATTTGAGGTTAATGTTAGCAAACCTGAACCTTCCTGTAACCCAGTGCCATCAGTCTAAAGTAGGTGCCATCAGGGTGTGGTATGAACCATCAGACTGCTGTATGTGCTGTCCGACTGCTAAATGTGCCACCCAGCTGATGTATGTGCCATCCAGCTGTATATGTAGGGTGTTGGCTGGGATACAGGTTATCTTCATTGATGAGGTTGACAGCCTCTGTCGCAAGAGGAGTACCCGCGAAGAGGACCACACACGACGCCTCAAAACAGAGCTCCTCACCCAGATGGAAGGTGTCGTCAGCGCCAATTCCAACCCCATCTTTCTCCTGTGTGCCACCAACTGCCCCTGGGAACTTGACACAGCATTCCTTAGGCGATTTCAGAAGCGTATTTACATCCCCCTCCCTGACAGGTACCATGCTGTTACTGTCCCTCACAACAAAGGACTCATGTTATATGTGAAATCATGTATGACCACCGCGATAAAACTTTATTTGCTGTGGCTGTTTAAAAGACCACGGTGATAAGAATGTTTGCACTGTTTCTGTGTGGGAATGACCACTGAGATTATGCTCTGTTTGGGCTGTGCCAGAGAAGCGAGAAGGGAGCTGATCCGCATGCACTGTGGGGAGGAGCATTGTAGCTGTGTAGACGAGGAGGTCTGGCAGGAGTTAGCCAAGCAGACAGAGGGTTACTCAGGCAGTGACATCGCTAACCTGGTTCTTGGGGCGCTTTATGAACCTGTCCGTGAAATGCAGCACTCCACGCACTGGGTTTACACATCCGGTAAACATCTGCTGCTCCCACCATCTTGTCGTAATCTTTTAAGCGAGATCTTCTTGAGGTAACCATGTTCAACTGCTGCCCAGATATGTTTTTGACGCCCTGCTGTGAAGACTTGCCGCAAGCATTCCCTGCTGCCATGGCATCACTTCCCCCAGACAAGGTCAGCTAATGATCACATTCAACATATTCCTTCTATTTTAATGTATAACAAACACAATCTTTGGGGGGTTCACCAACACTATACATATATGCTTTGAGATATATCTTGCAGCAACTGTTCTATGATTGACAGTTGCGACCCCGTGACCTCTGCCTCGCAGACTTCATGACATCCATTACACGCCACTCACACACTGTGAGTCCGGAGGAACTCGACAAGTTTCAGAAATTCACTGCAGCCATGGGTCAGAATGGTTAAGTTTGAGATACTAGAGCGAGTCACCTTCACTAACAGGCTGCATTCTTTGAACGAAGAGTCGCATCAAGTGATAAATTATATTGATTCATGTATTAAGGCTTTTTATGGCACACTGAGTCTAATGTTTACGCAACGGTCAATACAAAACCAAAGATTTTCATATATTCATCATTATTTATTTTCAATTCTGTATCACACTGGTCTAGGACAAAACATAGGAAGTAATGGTAGCTGCTCTTTTGAAGGCACATCTTGTTCAGCCAACAAAAAACATTCATAGTACCACAAAATTGCATTGCTATGTCATAACGTTTTTCTTTTTTCATCCTACAATTTACTCTGGGCTTTTTTCATAAACTTTTCCAGTTTCATTGCAGTAGGCAAATCACCTTTGATCTTCAGCTTTCCACTCATAAAAGCTGTAGTGGGGTTTATTTTACCAGCAAACATTTTGACGAAGTTATCAGCAGAAAGTGTCATTTTAACGTCATGGTTACCGGCAGGTGCATCCCCGGCACCCGCACTGCCTGCACCATTCTTCAGGTCCAAGTGATACATGCCGGCGTCTGCACACAGAGGCCACGTTATTCTCAACTCTCCCACACATACACATCCGAAAATCATAATATCACAATGTAATCCACCCACCTTTGAGGTCAAAGGAGAATATGCCATTGATTTTCTTGACCACATCTTCCCCAAGCATGGACTTCATTGCAACAAATGTTTTGTCTAATTCAGCATGCCCACTGGAACAACAGATTGCTCTGTGAAGTCCTTCACTGTAGCTCCCGCAGCGGTCATGTTGGCACGGACCGTCTGAGGATCAACTGCCTCGTCTAGGAAGAAGTCTGGCAGCAGCTGGGGATCTGGTGGGGCAGAATTGAGGATCAATGTCGGAACCATGTATGTTAATTACACCTCCTAAATATGGGGAAACATCTCACACAATTTTTGCATCAGTTTGCCAGAAAAACCTTGCTTTGGATCAGTTTGGAATCTATAATTATGACCTTCTGTTAGATGAATTTGCTAGTGCAACCTTCAATTTCTGGCACAGCCTACTGTTAGATTAGTTTGTCAGCAGAAACTGTAGTTACACCAGTTTGAGAGCACCAGCAATATCTACCATAAGATCAGTTTGCTAGTAAATACTTCCCTATGACCAGTTTCATAGCACAACCATCCATTGGATCATTTTACTGACAACACACATGTACAACCTTTCATAAGATAATTCTTGCATATGTTGGTGGAACCTACCATCAGTGCAATTGTACTGAGCAAAGTCAGAGATTCCTTCAGCCTTGAGGACCTCGTCATCTATGCAGAAGTTGCCTGTGAAGGATCGACTGTCCTTGGTGAGAACGGCGTAAGCAGCATCTGACATGATGTCGACGGTACGGCACTGTGGTTTGACAGCCTCCCCTCCACCCAGCATGGCCATGGCAGCAGTGTAGATGGCTGGTCAACATAATGAACGCCAAAGGATTCTCATAAGGCCATGGAGACTTTGATTATGGAGGATTAAGCGGATTAAGCGGGATGTTATTAACTCACCTGTTCTAGGCCAGAGTGTGTTTACAGCTATACCATCATCCTTAAACTCCTCTGACATACCCAAGGCACACATGCTCATACCATACTTGGCCATTGTGTATGCTGCAAACAAAAGGGTGTCATGTGTCAGACAGGAGTCCTGTGTTACACAGGTGTTGTGTCACACATGTGCCATATTTCTGCAGTAGTTGCATGTCACACAGGTGTCATGTCACACTGGTGTCAAGAGTTGCTCAGGAGTCACATGTAAGACAGGATTCATGTCATACAGGTGTTAAGTGTCAACACATCAGACAGATTAAGGCACATCATATTACAATATGCAGTAAGAATGAGGCTAGAAACCAGTTGAAATTTTAGGCCTAAAATGCACCCAGACAATGAGTATATAAGAAATTGAGCGATATTCCATGACAGATTATTAGCAATGAGTGAGGTGTGTTGGATGAGACGGGGGCCCGCACTGACCGACATGGTCTCGGAACCAACGTGGATTCATGTTGAGTGGCGGGCTGATGTTGAGGATGTGGGGGTTATTTCCCTTCTTCAGGTAAGGAGCACAATATTTGGAGCTGAAAACAAAGAAATCACAAATATAGAATCACACCTGCTGTTTGATAAAATGTGACAGTTATGAATGTTTGTGAGTGGTAGCATTAAGGAGGCTGACCAGAGAAAGGTGCCTCTCGTGTTGACCGAATGCATGAGGTCGTATCGCTTCATGGGGGTGTCCAGGGTGCCCGTCAGGTGGATAGCACTCGCATTGTTCACCAGAATGTCGATCCCACCGAACTTGGTGGCAGCCTCTTCAACTGCTTTCTGCACTGCCTCCTCACTCTGGACATCCACAATACAAGGCAAACACTTCCCTCCTAACTTCTCAACTGTAAAAGAAAATTCATACACGGAGATAAGATTGTGTATAATATTGTATGATATAAAAGGATACCAAGAATTTGACATTAATGACACCCCATGAGCTCCTTCAAACTCTGTAATAGGGGAGCATTGCTGCCCCTGCTTTAAAGACAAAACCACTACAAATTAGGTCCTCCTCATGCCAAGCTGAGAGGGATATGGGTCAGACATTTTACTGGATGTCCCCCCAGGGATGTTGAAGAGCAAATGAAAGGAGTGCCTAATGAGGCAGGGTGTTGCTAGTGCATGTTATCATATAGGAGGTGCACTCTGTCAATAGATGGGCAGCCCAAAGCCTGCATGAGAGGGAAAGCATGTGGCCACAGCAGGTGGGATATGGAATAACAAGCAATAGACTTACTCTCTTCAGCAGCAGTGTAAATAGTGCCAGGTTAGTTTGGGGTGAGGCTGAACTGTTTTCGCTGCAATGATAATATTGGCACCATCCTTAGCACATTTCCGTGCAATCGCTTCACCAATACCACGACTGGCACCTGTGATGAATATGGTGCGACCTGCTAACTTCCTGAAAAACGATGAAGTGATGTCAATATATAATAAGTTATAATGGATATTGAGTGAGTCAGACACATGAAAGGGACGGACACCTCCTATAAAGGACATTTCCTTTAGTGGAAAGATATATGGTGTGTGCGACTTTTACAGAATGTGTATACATCTTATTTGTTATTGCAGAAACATATATAGTTAAAAAAAATGGCAATGGGTTACATGTACAGCAATTAAAGAACTGCACCCAACAATAAGTATTCAACTCCAGGCAATGGAACATTACACTCATTGGGGGGTTATGTGTGAGTGAGTGCACCTGATTGTGAAGAACAGTGTCATCCCGCTGTGAATCAGTTGCATATCTAGCTCATATGGAAAAGCTATGAGCCAGCAGAAGTGATTGAGAGCTGGCAGTACATAACTCAAAAAGTGACTCTCACCATTAACTTCCACCTAATTGACTTTACCCTTGATGATCAGTCCTATCTACATCTGTTAGGCAACATGTTGTGTTGTTGACCTGAGGCCCTGTAATACTGGGAGCAAAGAATGGTCAGCCAGACCACAGGCGCTTAGGGTAGGCCATTATGATCCTACCATGAATATCGCATGTAGTAATATTATTCAGAAGGTCAAGCCCAACCAACCCTGTGAGACAGACCAGAACAGACAAGAAATTCCTCACAGCTACTTGACTGATTAGCATATACCAACAATGGTAAACCAACAAAGAAATCAAGCCAACATATTGTAGTTTAAGAATGGCCTATAATGTAAACATGCCCACATGGCAGTTTCACAACACTGAGTCCACAAATCCCTCGATGTCTGTTGGCAGAGGATGCAAAACAGTCTGCTCTATGTCACTTAGTTACACAGAAGTTGCTGTTGACACAACATTTGTTTTTGGATTACCTGCACCTAGTAAAGGGTCATTTTTACTAGTTGCACGTTAGGGAAGCAGAGATGTAGAATTACAAGCATGTACCACACACACAAGGACCATACACATACCAAAACAGAATTTATCAATGAAGTTGGATTGGTTTAGCCCTGTTTAACATCGTTTAAATAAACAGATAAAGACGTCCAATAGGCTAGTATAGGTTTTGCATCAACGTAGCCGTGCACGACGTCTTATTGGTATATTACCGTCGTGCACGGCTAGCATCAACGATGCTACTGCATTCTTGTCAGAAATAGTTGTAGACCTCGATGTAGTAGAACGAGCAGTGACGAACGCGTATGACTAAAGTAGACATTAAGGGAGAAAATCAGTGTAGTGTAGTTCAATCGAGAACCGAGGGGTCACGGATAACTGTGACACATCGCTGGCTGCGATTTATGCTGTCAACCTCTAGATTTTAGTTCACTCGCTTACACCGCAGCTTTCTAATTGTGATGCACCCGTATTGATAGGATTCGCAAGAGGTTTGTGTGTTTATAAGGCCTATTACAAGAAGTCTTAACGTAAAGTCAATGCATGCCCTCGTAAGGCTACGCTAGACCTAGTGCGACAAATTCTTACAAGTAACAGTACAAGGTACAACTTGCTGCTTAGAGTAAGGCTCTTACTAAGAGCACTGCCAGTAGCTCACCCTGTGTTCTGTGCCATCTCGTGAGTAACCTTCCTTTCTAGCGAAAACGAATAATAAAAAGCTATGACTGAGCTATCAAAATATTGGTACTCACCCGGCGTTCTGCATTTTGACCAGTGTCAGCGGTTAAATGTCTTGCACCTTGGAGTTTGGGACTTGGCTGTGGATAATATGCGACCGGCGATGGACTGTGACAAGCATCCTTGACCCCGCTGACCCCTTACCTTATACTACAAATGACGTCATGGAATCCTTCACCAGAAAAACCCAGACCTGCAGATGTCGAATGACGACATGGAATCCCTCTACCGAAGGGATTTCCCAGTCAGACTGATCAAGTGTATCTTTCGATCTATCAAACCACCCATCTATCCGCCAAATAAAGAGACATCCTTCAGTGATCCACGGCAGTGATTTAAGAAAGTAATGAAACTTTTAAATTGTTTTCTATTGTTGTCCATATGACTTTTCCGATTTTGACTGAACAATGTTAATTTCGCGCTTGTTTACCTCCACATATATCGCATGCAGTCAATGTTTACATCCGAACGATTCTACCCTAGGGCGGTTATATCAGCTGTCATCGACTCATCAGCTGCTTGTTTTGTTCTTAAAAGGTAAATATTCCACCCACTGTGTCCAAATATTTCCACTCGTCATCATATTTTTTACCTATGTCAGGTCAACTTTCCAAATTATCTGTTATTATCACCACTGTAATAATTACTGTTGAGTAGTGCCCAGTTTGATGTGGATACATAATCAGATAACTTTTGATTACTCAATTACTTAAAATATGACTGTCAAAGTCCTTGAATTACTGGATGCAAATTTTCATTTGAAGCTGTATTTTTTTTGACGATTTTCAGGAAATGGAAAAGGAAGGTCCCATTCAATGTGTGGCAGGTTTGCCCCTAAATAATTGTGATTCAACAGACAGTGCTTCATCAATGGATCACAACGGGGATTCCTCCCATGAAAATATTCAGAGCAATTGCTGTTTGCTGACTCTGTTATCAACTGATAAAGACAGTAAATTATGTTCTGTCAACTCAGCTCTAGTAAGCACAGCTCAGGAAAACGAACTCAACCATGTTAAAACTACAATAACAGAAGATGTTATATTCCCTCCAAGGCAACCTCCAATGGCTACAGACTGTGGTTCCCTGCATATCCAGTGTAATTCCAATGGAGAGCAAACTTCAACAAACACCTTTACTCCACAGCTTACAAAGAAAAGTAGGATTTTAAATTAACATTTTGAATAACCATTAGTATTTATGATGTTGTATGAACCATGTAACTGTTTTAGGTTGCTCCTTACTTAATTTATCATGATATATTTTCTACTGTCCAGGTATTTTATAATGTGAATGACATAATTTGAGTTTAAACATAGAAATCACAGTTGTTCTCTTATATATCTATAAGGGTCACGTAAAAGAAAAGCCCCAGATGACATCCGTGTCAAGTGTCCAATATGTGCGTCTCAGCTTCTTCCTCGCGACTTAGCCAACCATCTTGCCTGTGAGACATCCAAACTGGACCACATTACCCGGTAGGACTCCATTGCTTTCCCCCTCATTGCTTTGTACCTACATTATTTATATCTCACTTGTATACATCCCCAGTTAATGAGTCACTTCATATTGATGTTTATTTTTGTTTAGGCCAGTGAAATATATTTTTATCTGTCTCAGTGAATTTTCTTATCTACCAGCCTAGTTGGCCTGGCTTTTTTGGCTGTGCTGTTCAACAATGCTTATCAAATACCATTGCTCCGGCATTCCTCAGTCTATTTGTAATCTTGGATGGCACGTTTTTAAGCAATCGGCTGGTGCAATGATATTAGTGTGCGTACAAACACATCTTAGCATTTGCTTTAGTTGCAAAATTATATATATATATATAGTGTACAATATACAAATATATATGTGTGTGTGTGTGCATGCAAATGTTTGCTTGCGCATGTGGTGTGTGTGTGTGTGATAATACCCTTCACCCAATCTAATTTGTGGTTGTAGGAGAATTAAGACCCCACAGTCATCTAAAAAGGTAAGTTTTTTTGTACCTGTGAGTCATCAGACATAGTGAATTGTCTGGCATAATGCACCTCCATAAATATTTCCTTTGTTTCATAATTTGACTTGGTCATGATGTTTTAAGTTGGGTTGTTGATTGTATATGGTCCATCTCCATACACTCTGGGGAAAGTGTCCTTTCTTTCATGTGAAGCCTGACTTAGTCTCATCTTGATCTCACACATAATAAATGGTGGGAGTGACTTTTTTGTAAAATGTATGTTTTGATTCGACAGAGTGCTACTATTGATGAGTGTGCTTCTCACAAGCGATACCAGGTCTGTATGTGTTGTGAAACTCATCAAATATGCAAGTTTTTTTCATATCATCAATTTAAGTTTTTACACAAACTTATACTTGATCATCATTTATGTTATAGACTGAACCATAATAAAGGAATAGTTTTCTGCTTTGTCATGTGTCTTGAACTCAGTCCTATCTCCGAATCCGATACAACAGAGAAAAGAGACATCATGGTAAGTAGTTGACATGATAATTAAGAGAACATCGATTAAAAACTGAATCTGAATATTTGCCTATTTTGTTTGTTTAACTTTGCCTATTTGTTCATTTTGTGGCAGTTAAGAAGAGAGAAGGGGAGAAAGAAACAACTTGTCCCGTCTGCATGAAAGTGATATCTGGCACTCCAGCTGAGCTCGGTGTCCACGTGGACAAATGTCTGGTAATTATGATGTGATAGCTTGGTTCTACCTTCTATCCTCTTGCAACATAAATTGTCATCTTGGCATTAACTTAACCTTGGTATGTGATGTGGATGAGGTTGATGTGGATGACCTGTATGTGTTCCTGACAGAGAGGAGATTTGGTTTTGGAGAGCTTGATCCGGGACTTTTGTGATATTAGGCGATTGTGTGGTATATGTGGAAGATTTTGATGTCGAGGTCTTGTTTGTTTGTGTTAGAATGGAGATGAGGAGAGGTTGATGTGGAGGTCTTGTTTGTTTGTGTTAGAATGGAGATGTGGAGAGGTTGATGTGGAGGTCTTGTTTGTTTGTGTTAGAATGGAGATGTGGAGAGGTTGATGTGGAGGTCTTGTTTGTTTGTGTTAGAATGGAGATGTGGAGGAGGTTGATGTGGAGGTCTTGTTTGTTTGTGTTAGAATGGAGATGTGGAGAGGTTGATGTGGAGGTCTTGTTTGTTTGTGTTAGAATGGAGATGTGGAGGAGGTTGATGTGGAGGATGAGGATTCATATGAAGAATACACATGGGCGGGACAAACACGCGTCCGCGCCACATCGCTACTGGAAGGAGGTGTTTCCGGTCAGTTATGACATCAATAACTCAGATGTTACTCTAGAACCAAGACTAGTTCCTCTCCTCAAGTTGCTTTGCTTTTTATTCAGTTTTCTATTTTCACATGGCAACTTACACATTCTAATATTGTGTCAACGACAATGATTTTCATTCAATCCATTTTTTAGAATCACAGAACTATGTTAACTGTTGCATTGATGAGTGAAATGTCTTGTTATTTCTATGATAGATCTGGGGTACAGCAACTGCAATAAACCTGCCAGCGGAGACGAATCTGGGTGTGATGGTGAGCTGGATGTGGACATTGATGGAGACAACTCCCTTCTTTATGGAATCTCACAGTATCTTTGAACTTGTGAAGAGAATGAATTGTTATCAGTGATTTTTTTTTCCCCATTTTTAATTAAGCTATTTCTCGCTTACATATGCCATGCACAACTTTAGTCGCCATCAAATTTAACGGTAGCTTATGTTGCTATTCAATAAGTTGGCTTCCATCTTTTGTGTAGCATCCATGACTGCAATATCAGATATACAGAGGCAGATTTGAAGCCATGTGCATCAGAAGAACCTGAAGAGGAAAAGAGGAGAAGCGCTCTGCGAGAAGCTTTGATTCAGTGAGAAGCTTAATTTGTGGATGGGTGTCAGGTTTATAAATGGTTTGTGAGGATTTGTCAGGCTTTATACTGATCTATGAAGATGTGTTAGGCTTTATACATGTTTATGAGGATGTGCCTGGCTTTTTACAGTTCTGTGAGGCTTTATACTGGTCTATGAGAATGTGTCAGGCTTTATACTGGTCTGTGAGGATGTGTCAGGCTTTATACTGGTCTGTGAGAATGTGTCAGGCTTTATACTTGTCTATGAGGATGTGTCAGGCTTTATACTGGTCTGTGAGGATGTGTCAGGCTTTATACTAGTCTGTGAGGATGTGTCAGGCTTTATACTGGTCTGTGAGGATGTGTCAGGCTTTATACAGGTGTATGAGGATGTGTCAGGCTTTATACTGGTCTGAGGATATGTCAGGCTTTATACAGGTGTATGAGGATGTGTCAGGCTTTATACTGGTCCATGAGGATGTGTCAGGCTTTATTTATATCTATATGTGGAGGTTTCAGGATTTATATGGTCTATGTGGGCATGTCAATCTTCAGATCTCAAATTTCATGTGAACAATATTGTTGGTGATGGCATGCAGTTGTGTTTGATGTGCCTGCCACTTAGTATCATCTCATTGGTTGGCAGGGGGGCCGAGTCTGAGCAAGCTGCCCTTCAATTGGAGGTGGAGTCAGAAAGAGCCTCCCCTCACTTGGAGAACCAGTCATCCACTCACACACTTGCATCAAGCATCAACATGGGATCCCCAAGTCCACCTGAACCCACTCAACAGACAACATCCTCCAGTCTGTCAGACACAACATGTAGGTTTCAACTATGTCAGTGTTTCTTCTCGCCTGATGTAACTGTTTCGTGGGTGACAGAATGCTGATTTGTTTCAGGCCAAAATGAAGCCTCCTGCTTATCACAAAACAACTCCAGTCATACCTTATCTAGGCAGCAGTGAGTGGAAGCTTCCCAATGATAGTGACTTTTGACATAAAAAAAGTTATTTATTTTTGACCCCAGTGGTGTCATTTCCTTTGTCATGATATCTCCTTTAGTGTTCGTTGGATACATACTAACTGCATGTTAATTTTTAAGTTTTTTATGAAATGCAGGTGTGACAAATGTGGACAGAGTGCATTAAGTGAAGCTCTGAAAGAAACGATTAGAAACCTACAGAAACAAATGGATTCCACCGAGCAACAGAAATGTCTCATCTGCATGGTGCGTGTTAATGCTATTCATGTGAGATCAATCATGTATGCCTGTGATCTGTGTCTGTAATTGCCTTGTTTATTGGTGTTGTTCAGGACTGGTACTCCCGGCCTCTCGTCTCCATCCAGTGCTGGCACGTTCACTGTGAGCAGTGCTGGCTCCAGACACTGGTAGGCTCACTCCCTCTCTGCCAAGAAATTACTGTATATACTTATGTACAAGTCACAAAATTCAATCCAATTAAGGGGTATGCAATCTTCATACTCATGCGATCTATATATAGGTAAAAACAGTATCTTCTAACCCTTGATGGTTTGGTATTTTTAAAACCTGGTGGCATGTGAATCAATCTCTATATTGTCTTTGTATTATTTACAGGGGGCCAAGAAGTTGTGTCCCCAATGTAACATGATCACATCCCCCAGCGAGTTGCGACGGATCTACCTCTGACCTACCAGACCGTCCCCATCCTCAGATTGTTTGGGAGGGTCCTGGCATACAACCCAGCGCATGTCCGGATTTCTTAATCCATGAACAATTTGTATTGTTTTAACTTGTTATGAAATATTTCATCCAGTGTTACATTATCTGTAATGGCATCTGTTTGAGTAAATGCTGTTATTTTTTTATGTGAGCTTGTCATGTTCCCTTCTTTTCACCTTTCAGTTAAACATAATAGCCAAATATCAGTGGTCAATTTTTCGTTTACAACATCGACATGTAGTGTACCGACTACACTTGTTCTCTAGATATCAAACAAGGGTTGATCAGAGGCCTAATGTATAAGCTTAGAAAACTAGTCCATTGGAGAATTAAACAGACAAGAAATTATTTTAAGGTTAATATTTGCATATCAAACATGATGGCATGATATTCAGTGAGGTAATGTTCATGAAGTCAAATTAATGGACATGAAAGCTGTAAATTTACACCTGCTAGGTTAACATAATAAACAAATACTCATATTTTTTACATCTGCTTTATGTTGAAAGGTTTTCATCAACCGAACTACACCCATCCTCATCTCTTGATAAACAACGAGGATCAATCAGTTTCACCTGAATACATCTATACAGCAGCCTAACACACAAGCGAAGAAAGCTAGTTCAATGAAACAGTGCTTCGACATCCAATGCATGTATTCATTAAGCATGCAAAGAAAACACAGAGGAATGTTTTTAGTTTATTCATTTTGACATCAAACATCGATGAGATGTTATCCAGCACATACATATATCTAGCAGGCCGACAATGGTTGAGTAATGCCGGTGTAAAATGGCAAACTACATGGAATCAGTCGATTTGTAATGATCATCGTCAATGGTAGAGTAAATGTGACCTTCTCCGCTAAGAAACTCTATTGCATCCCTGTTAACACAAAATTGAGTAGTTGAAGACACATCCACATGGACAAAATCAACTTTTCTAGCGATGTTACATACATGAATGCAGACCCATGGTGATGAAAGATACCACCAGTGCAAAGGGGTACAAGCAAAGCCCTGCTGAACAGCACAGTTTAATTCTTTTGGCTATTGTTGATTAAGTAAATTTTATGCGTAATATAAATGAAGATACAAATGGAACGTACCGTACAGATTTCTGTGGTATACCTCGCACCTTCTCACAGATCTCTTTGATATTCATGCCCTGATCATTTGGACAGCCACGGATGAGATTATGGACCTACAACACAGAGCAACAATCATTGAAACAAGAAAATACATACACAAACATAAAATGACCTAAGTCGGATGAAGTTTTTCAGAGTAATTTGCCCATCTGTTAACTGTTGTCTTAAAATTTATGGCGTACATTATTCTATAATGTTATGCTGTAGGAATCTGTGCATGAGCTAAATACATCAATATTAATGACATCACATGAAGGAATTCCTAGCTGTATTTTGCTGTTGGGGTATGCAGCCATTACACGTTGAACATCTTGCAATTCACCCACCTGTGCTTGTACAGGGGTGAGACCCTGGTCTGTCTGAGTTGCCCCATAGCCGGTCGACATGGTGACATCGGACTGACCATAGCCTGTTGGTGGTGCCATGCTGCCTCCCGCCTGCCAACGTACATAAAGTCACTATATCTAGTCCCAATAATAGAGCTCATCATTTGGGTGCAGGATTCACACATCACTAACATGGTTTGTTTGCCTAAGTCAATAAAGGTTACTGCGAAGGAATAACGCCAGCAAAGCTGCCTCATTAAGATGATCCAGAGGTTAGTGAACTCTACACTCCAACAGCTACACCATTACCATAGGCTGTCATGTCTGGGTGGATTTAATGGCAAGACATAATAGCTTGCTTTTTAATTGAAAAACTAAAGCCAGTTGAGAAGAACACAAATACTAGAACAAAATTAGAATTATAGGTGCTGTTCCCATGGTAACTGCTGCCCCCCCCCCCCAGATTACATCCTACAACCAGTCTGTCCCCTTCACTTCAGTTGCTGTTCCCTCCTATAGTCATTAGTTCCCGTCACCACCCCCCAGCCTCAACAGCTACGTTGACTCTACTCCAGCTATTGTTTCCAGATCCTCCCCCAGCTCCCTCTACAGCGGCAATTCTCCCTACACTACACAGTCACAATACCCATTACAACCAACATTCTCTCCTACAGTTTCCATTCTCTCAACGGCCAGTACCCCCCCTCCCCCCAACCTCCTACAGCTACAACTTTGTCACAGACCCTGAACCTACTTACACTGGCACCCTTTGTTTGCGTCATGTGGGCATGGATGGTTTCCAGCAAGTGGGTTGTGATCTCGTTCGCATCCGTTATCTTGGCAACCTTGAAGGCATTGATGCTGCGCTTGTTCTGGAAGGAGCGGATGTTGCCATAGACACGAACATAGCTCTTAGTCGCCATGATGCCTGTGTGTGTATCTTCTGGGGTATTTTCCTGAAGCCAATCAGATCATCATATGACTTAGTCAGGTAAGTATCAGAGAACATAAACACACTATTTATCCAGACTCACAGTACCCACAAATCGTTCAGTTAATTAAGCATGGTTGCCAAACACAACTACTAACTATATCACTAGCCCCATTCAAATATTTCGCAAATTGATGGCGCTAGAGCTCACTCACATCGTTGTCAACAAACTGCCTGACTTCTATAGGCGGCCCGGACATGTCGTCGACTTCATAGTCGATCCTCGTCGCTGAACTCTTCACCTTCCTCACCACACCAACCATAGACACCTAGAGACCAACAGATCCAATGCTAACAGCAGGGACATGAAGCAAAACTACTAACAGGAAAGTGCACTTGTGGGCGTGCTCGCGCGAGGCATGGGTGTTTGCCATGAGGGAGGGTGCTGTGTCGGTGCTTGTGGCATAGTTGTGTAAGGGGTGGTTGAATAGGTGTTCATGACACAGGTGTTTGTGCATGGCTAGGGTGCACATAGTCTGGATGTGTATGCTCTGGGTGTGTGAACTCGCGCTGGATCAGGGAGTGTGTTGAGTGGGCATGTATGGTCTGGGTATGGTAAGATGAGTATAGGATTCAACTGCACATAACCTTCATGGGTTTAAGGTGGTTACAAAGCTTGGGCATATATGAGTAAATTAAATTCACCTGATCGAGCAGTCTTTTTGGGATGAATGTAAAAGAAAGAAAAAAAGAGGGAAATAAGTGGTTGAAGATGATCTGGGACAAGACAATGAAAAAGACAAAAACGCAAACTTGTATGGCACCACCTGCTGATTGATAGGGCCAGGCCATTCCAGCCTCTCGTCTAGGTAAAATACTGGGCTAAATATGTTGCAGATATGGTCCTTGTAAGGACCACTCCAATTAACCACCCGACTCCCATTGTCCACTGACCAAGTCGCAACCCAAGGCAATCAGGTGGTCCCCTATTAGTTGCCTCTCATGACATGCAGGAGGATGCAGTGGGCTTATTCTACCTCCAGACCCACAGGGGGGAGTGTATGGTCTAGGTGTGTGTGGTCTAGGTGCGCTTGATGTATATGTATCTCTCTCTCTCTCTCTCTCTCTCTCTATATATATATATAAACATACATATATAAAGATATATATATATATATGCATATATATATATATATATATATATATATATATATATATATATATATATATATATATATATATATATATATATATCAGGGCTTGACACTCATTTTTTTTTTTTACCTGCCATGAGGGCAGGTACTTGCCAAAGTTTACCTGCCCCTCCACAAAATGTACTTGCCCTCACTTTTTACAAAAAAATTGCATTGTTACCGTTTAACATACAATTTGTTGAGAGGAGTCAGAACAATCATAACGCTTCTTGCATTCATAATGGCTAAAGCCTAAACTCAAGTGCTTTGCGTCGTCCGCTCGCTAGACGTCGCTGTTATGTATATACAATATCGTAAAGAAAAGTGAAATATGACGAAATCTGATAAAATAATGACAAGTTTTTCGCAAGATTTCTGTTCAATCCGCAAAAATACACACTCGCTGGCGGTTTCATGAAAAAAATCTAAAAAAAATGTGCCTGCCCGGAGGGCAGGTCAAGGGCTCCCCTCGCCTGCCCGGAGCAAGGCGGGGGCAAGTGCGGGTAGGCTGGCAGTCGGGAGTGTCGAGCCCTGTATATACTTGAGTGTGGTGTTGTTTACATGGTATGGTTAGGCTTGATTTGGGTGTACATGATTTGGACGTTACCTGGTGAATCTCGACATCGTCTAACATGAACTTGTCCTCCACTTGTGAAGCTCTCCACACCTGTGCTGTTGTCACTGGCATGACATTCTGTAGTCGACTGCGAGTCGGCTGTCACCCACACCACACACATTATTGTACCGAATGTTTGCCCGTTTCAAAACAAAGCAGCTTATAAACCAGCCATTTTTGAGGTTTTATTAAGCACCAAGGATCACGTGGCCTAGATAAGCATAGACTGGAGGATACCTTTTGTGATGCTGAAGGTGAACCGAATGAGGGTGAGTTAAGGAAGCCACCACCTTGGTCCCCCCCGCCTCCAGCGTTGAACCCTGTCACACACAAACACAATCCATCTTCCGCATTAAGTAACTGGCTCAATAAAAATCATTAGTTGCAAGTATTTTTACAACAATTGTTCGACAGCACATGAATTACAGTCTAAGGGCAAGGTCAGTTACCCAACCAAAGACAGGGTTCTACCTGTTAGACTTGTTCACCTACTGGGTGAGCACCTGTGAACAAGCCCAGGATTAACCATCCCAGGCCTTCCTCTCAAACCCCTAACAGCCCAATCCACAGCCAATGTCCCCCAATCAAAAAGAAATGAACTTCAATAGAGATGCGAGGCCGATGCAAGTCTGCTGAGGTGATGGTTGGTGAGTGACAGGTGTGACAAGCCACGATTAGTTCGAGAAGTCCCACTCCCATCCAATCATCTTCAGCCTTGGAGAGTGATCACCCCAATGACAGCCCTGTTTCCCCTTAGACCATGTTATGTGTCAGTAGGCTTGTATGTTAGCACGCAGGGCCATTCGAAATTAATTATTTTGTTATGGACTAGACAATTTGTACACAACTATGTTTTTGATAATAATTTTACACAACACCCACTGAGAAATTTAACCCGCAGTGAAAAAAGGCAGATGACGCGCCAAGCTTGTCTTCCCTGAGTCAGCTACTGGGGCTTCTTTCGTCCCAACTTCACTAACTATACCTATTATCGCTCACATATAACTGATCGGTATCAAAATATGGAACAATTTCATACCTCCGGCGTTACCCCACATGTCGGTGACGTGTAAAATATTTGGCTTTTAAGAACAACAGTAGGGTCACAACCATCAAAGCCCAACGACTTCTAATGTGACAATAAGTTGGAGAGAACCAAGAAATCACAATATGGCGGGAAATAAAGTCATGATATGGCGTTATAGACCATGTGGGGATGGTGGCGACGGTAGACAAACACACTGTGCAGATCATCATCGACGGGCTCGCATCAACTTTTAGATTATGGGTGGTGTCCTAATAAATGTCGTTGATAAATATCAACCTTTATTGTTGTCAAATTATCTATCTGTTGATAGCAAACAAAAATCAATCACATGTTCTATATTATTTTTTTTAGATGACTATGTTTATGTTTGAAACCATCATATATTGTGGAGAAAGTAATTCGAGCAGCACCCTACTTTCTGTTAGCTTATCATTTTATTGACAGCTATTTTCATTCATGAAAACAATGGAAGGGTATGCGGCCCAGAATTTTTCGTATTACAATCACATCAAAATTGACGCTTGATGAACACATATATTGTATTCTTACAGTGACCACGGCTCACATCAGGTCTCCATTATTTTAAGTCCTTGTTTAAAGCCATCTTTTTGTTTAATTTCCCTGCTTGGTTTCTCTTTTTCTTTTCTAAATTGCCCATATATGTTTTAGGGCTCGCATTTATTTGTTCCTTTGCCTTATTGCATTCTACAGGAGCCGACTTCTGATGGTCTGACAAAAGTATCTTGCGCTTTTCTTCTGTGTTATGGTATTCCGTAGCTTCGCGGTCTAGTCTCCATTCAAAGTCCTTTAATGTACCTAATAGATAGACAGTATTAATTGATCAGTTCATTTTGAAGAAGAAAACTTATGTTATAAATTACATTCGTAATTCCAGACTTACACTCCAGCGTTTTCTTTTCTCTTTTGAGTCTTATAAGAGTTTTATGGATATTTCCTCCCTTGAACGTATCCAGTTCGCCCCCAGACTGCACTGTTTTAAAATTTGCCTTTTCCTCTGCTATTTTCTTCCGTAGAGACTGAAGTTGCTGCTCCTGTTTGTCGTTATATTCACGCTGCGTTTCATACCTGTAACAACGAAGCCTTTGTTAAATATTTTCTCTTGGTACGGCTAGCGTTTAGCATAACGGAAAGGTCGGTTCTTGATAAGTACCTGGCATAACGTTGATTAATAATCTGAACAGCGCTGACTTGGCAGATATCGATTCGCCCTATGATTAACATGTGCCCTTAAAGAGAACTTGTGTGATGGCAGAACTCTTCCATCTACCAGTAGATTTAATGAGTATTGCATGGGTGTTGTCGGATGCCAGCTGTGTAGCTCTACCGATGGTAATGGTGTCAGAAGGCAGAGTAGAGCTGTGGTGTATCTTATTGCAAAAGGAAGTGAAAGTGTTTCAGTGATATAAGTATGATCGGCTTGTTAAAGGACTAAGTTATTTGTGAAGGATACTGTATATGGTAATCTGTAGTTTTCTGGTAAGAAGTGTGATGGGATAGGGGTTGCCAGGGGCTGCACCCCATATAACGACGTAATTGGCTGGGCGTCACCTGCTGGCCAGAAATAGCACCACTTGACATATTATCTACCCCAGGTATATATATATATATACCCTTCATCCTACAATTACTTAAATTCAATATTCATTTCCATGTATATTGTACATGGAAATGAATATTGAATTTAAGTAATTGTAGGATGAAGGGTCTAATGAAGTGCATGCTTGACCTGATTGTCGCAATGGAAGAGTATGTTGGAGTTGGCTATTTGGGGTGCAAGCGTGCTGACTACCACAATATTGGATGGAGTTCAAGGACTGTTATGTAACTGTGTCCGATTTAGAGGCTAATGTAAAGCTAAAATTTCTAAGCTTTTCTTGCTTATGCACGCTCTTCGTTATAGTACTGTTACTCACTGCCTGTAGTTGCTGGAGTGGGGACTTATCAGAGGAAATCAACGCGAGTCCTGAAGTAGAGTTGCTTATTTTGTTTATTTATATTTCAACAATGAAGCTCCCTGGAATCTCGCGGTCCGAATCGTTTCTCTGACTAGATGAATCTCCGACTAACCCATCTGGACTCCTAATAAAGGGTCCCGCGATAGGTCAGGCTAAAACAATCCCTACGTGACACAACGAGTCCACTTGGAGGGTGAACTCGTTTGCTGTGAGGATTGCTGAAATCAGGGTTACACCCCTCCCAAAGAGTGGTGTGATGTAACCCGGGCTCTCGTGCTGATAATTAAAGGGGGAGGCTTTTTAAGAACGTATGAGCCAAAATAGTATTATAACACTATTTAGATTCTTTGGGAGCCATAGGTGGCTCCATATGGAAATGATATAAGCAACAGAGGGTGCGGTAGGAGAGTACGTAATGAGGGTTGTGTCATTGTAATGCTTCAATAATTGTAGCCATATAGTCCTGTAGCCATATGGTCTTGTTGCCATATAGTCCTGTAGCCATATATTCCTGTAGCCATATATTCCTGTAGCCATATAGTTCTGTAGCCATATAGTCCTGTAGCCATATAGTCCTGTAGCCATATGGCCTTGTTGCCATATAGTCCTGTAGCCATATATTCCTGTAGCCATATAGTTCTGTAGCCATATATTCCTGTAGCCATATAGTTCTGTAGCCATATATTCCTGTAGCCATATAGTTCTGTAGCCATATATTCCTGTAGCCATATAGTTCTGTAGCCATATAGTCCTGTAGCCATATAGTCCTGTAGCCATATGGTCTTGTTGCCATATAGTTCTGTAGCCATATATTCCTGTAGCCATATAGCCCTGTAGCCATATAGTCCTGTAGCCATATAGCTCTGCAGTCATATAGTTCTGAAGCCATATAGTCCTGTAGCCATATAGCCCTGTAGCCATATAGGGTGCAATTACATGCTGCTGTCGTTGAAGTCAAATTAAGAAAGACCATTTAAAAGGAGCGCTGGTCACGTGACCCACTCCCTCCTGTCAAAGGAGGATAGATTAAGCTATCCGATAACGTGTACAACTCTACTCCTCTCAAAATGTGGCGGGAGCGGTTTCCCGCCCCAACCTGTTATCTGCCGTCACTACAAGGTGCCTCCAATAGCTTCTATATTGTTGGGATTGTGCGCGGCATTATCATATTTTGTCGTCCTAGGACCTCACATGACCTCGAAGGTCAAATCTCAATAGCCTTGCACATTTCAAGAGTACCCTTATTGATGCGCATTCAGAACAGATGAACAGACTTACATTCATAAATATATGTATCAGATAATAACATGTGACGGGTCAGGTAGCAAACTCAAAATTGGGAGAAATAGAAGTCGTAGTTACTTCATTTCACTCATGTCTGAATGATCGTGGAAGGTCATGTATTACCTTACGGTGTATGAATTGGTAACTTGTTTTTATTACTTTGTCTTGGTTGTAGACATGGTTCGGATTTTCTTAGGAGAGACAACCAGTAAAAAAAGCCAGAATACTTACTAAGCACCATTAAAAAGCCGGCGTCACCGATAGGAGTTGACCTTACGGATATTATTTCCAAATGTAGTAATTAAGAAATCGCCAAGAGGAATACTTTTCATTGCAGAATTTTGATGATTTTTTTTTATGAAATGCACCTTGAGTTTGCGCTAGTTACTTAGCGCTATCCAGTTTCACTTCTCCTTATTGCGAGGCCTTACCTGGCTTTCCATTCGCTTTGAATAGGTTCTTTTATGCTATTTGTTGAATTCGAAGGTAAATCGGCTTCCTCCAACTCAGGTGACGAAAGCGAAAGGGGGGCTAAAGTAAGCTCCTCCTCAATAAGCTCTCGTATATCTCCTTCCAAAGTCTTCACGACATTTCTCTCCTTCTGCAAAAGACGCCGCAGAGCTGCTAGTGACAGCTGGGAAGCGTCCTCCATTACATTTTATAAGTCGCTACTTTTGAAAAGGCCCAACGTAACACCATGGCAACAAATCAACAATATGTACACTATAGAGCTACAAAGTAATGTCGTCATAATTCAACCCGATCCCAAGTTTCGCCCGAAGAAAAACTGCCAGACTAGACCAAACATTAGGGGGTCCCTGAAGCTTTGCTAGGCTAATGATGACAATTGGCATCAGGTCTTTAAAAATATTTCAAATTGATGAATCATCCATAAGCTATAGTTCCAGATATTGCCTCCTGGACATGATGAATAAGCATAAATGTGTGAAATAGCATTGTCTCAATAGCTGCCTACGAATTTAGCTTATACTGACATACAGCGCAATGATCCTTACTTGACAACATGGAAACAAGACAAAACAACACAGACAGATGAGGCCCATCTTTGAAATGATCACATTCAATATTGTCGTCAAGTATATCGGAGGCATTAAGACAGATACATTGCATATCTCATTTCCTTAACACGACGTCAAATAAAGGGGAAAGTTTTACCACAAAATATCCCTAATTTAAGAGAAAAAATTCCCGCCTTTAAACAACTTAACATCGGGTCGTATCACACGACTCTGGTACTGCCTTCGGGGTATTATTGCACGTGGTTAAATCTATGTATCGCATAAACTGAGGATGATGGCATTGGCGTGATGTCTTTTACAGCTGATGACGTCATCAGTCAGCGCCATCTGCTAAAATAACTGTGTTTCGCCTGTCTTGTGGCCACGTTTCTGGGCTTTATATATTTCCTTTCAGGGAACGGCTTGCGTTTGTCGTTGCTGCTCTTCATCGTGTCGTCCTTCTGTAGAGTTCGCTTTTGACTATATTTCTGGACAATAAGTCTCGTGGCTCCTAGAGAATCGCGCGCTTTACTGTACCAACTGGGGGTATTCTTCGGTTGTGCCGACAATTTCTTACTAGCTTTGACACTGGCGTCGTAAACCTTCATCGAGACATTCCTCATTGGATAAACTTGCTTGTCGCGTAGCAGACCACAGCGACTTTTCTCCGTCAAGGAATCGGGAATAGCGTGGGCATTGTCTGCGAAGGTGATGTCGGACAAGTCCGGAGAGTCATCCAAGAGACTCGACAGCACTCGCGATATCCTCTTCCTACATTTCATCGCCCTTTCATTTGGAGACGACAGTTCAGATGACTCATCGTCCAAGCCCTCTACTTGTCCACTGTCTTCTTGCGCATCTTGTAATTTGCTTAACTGTAATTGCAGAGGTTGGTGAAAAAGTCGTTCAACATCGCCTTTATTGTCTTCTTCTTCTTTCGATAACCTAAATCTAATTCTGTCGATGTCTCTAAAAGAATGGCGGCCTGGTTTCAATAAAGCTGGTCTGCGTGGAGTTAGAGCGCCTTCGGTGGCCTCCAGAATCAGGTCGATGCGTTTATTCGGAATAGGCTTAGATTTGAGGTCTTGTGTTTGGGGTTTCTGTGCAGGTAAGCTGGATGGGGGCGATGTCTTGAAGCCAGTGGGAGCATACAGAAACGGCTTTCGTGCCGCAGTCGGCACCACAACACTTGAATCGTCGAGTTGTCGAATCGTTGACCTCCCATCATCTCCATCAGTCTCACTCTTTGTCTTCAAGGTCCTATCAACAAAGTCAGTTTAGAACATCAGGTGCTCTTTTCGGCGATATTTAAAGTGTTCCCTTTTAGTCGGTTTGTAATCATGACTTAATTGTAACCATTTCTTGGAAAAAATTCGAAAAACACCAAATCCTAGAAATTTATGTCGATATCGGCGCCTTGAAAACCGCCTTTGAACGTTGGCAGCAAAATTTATTTAAACAAGTAGGTAATGAGTCGTGTAACTACGCGTGCAATATTCCATCAATATCTTAGCTCGAACTCCCTCTGTTTTCAGCTTCAATTACCTGAATGTGTCTACCACATACGATATTTGGTTAATTGTCACGTCCTGTCAAATATTAGCAGCGGGACATTTGGGACGCCCTCAAAAATATCCATTGTCAACCATTGAACTTGACTTATATTGCAACGAATATGTGCTTATGCGGCGTTATCAGTAAATGATCAGCGACATTTCCTACAATGTTCAGCATAACAGGAAGAAGGAATCAGCTAAACCATAATACACGTTTTACAAATCCGACAATATCGGCTGTCCTAATCAGTGACGTCACGAAAACTGTCATTGCGGCGGCTGTAAGTAAACAAAACACTATATATATATATATATATATATATATATATATATATATATATATATATATATATATATATATATATATATATATATATATATATATATATATATATATATATATATATATATATATATATATATATATATATATATATATATATATATATATATATATATATTATATATATATACATACGACACGTATGTTTAACCAAGGAGTTATAACCAATAGCCTTAGGTTATATAACTCCTTGGTTTAACTTGCTCTGGAGCGGCTATTGAATGAATGGAGCTGATGAGCCATGAAACTAGTTCGACCAGAAGCGGCGAGTCCAATGTGGTATGGACTAAGGCAGGACACCGGAACGCAAAAACAACCATTTTTGGACATTGGAATCATGCAATGCATCGACAACACTCGGCACAGACCTTGGATAGATTAACACGTGCATAAAACCTTCGTTATAAAAATGGAATCAAATGACCAAATGATTGTTTGATAGATAACGTATGAACATTACGGTGCCGATGACATAGATATAGGACCCGAATTTCTGGGTGGCCTGGTTTGCTTCTTGGCATCAGTTCCCCATGATGGTCGGTATCGCGATCCTTCATTACCCCCGCTTGGATCAGTATTTTCCACTGATGGTTGTGGTTTGGGTTTAGGTAAGTTTTGCCTGCAGTAGTCGTCGTACCAACTCTGTTTGGACCTGAAATAAATCAAGTTTTCATGTGATCTAAACTTAATGTTACAATAATCAAGTTTGATATATCAATGCAATGCAATTTATTCATTTACTTACATGCTCATTGTCGGGTGATTAATTTACATCGTTAACGAACACAGTGAACTGAGTTTGAACTTCGGCTTTCACAAATGGCACGCAGCGTGGTTGCCAATGAAAAAGCGTTGTCCGAAAACGACATATAAAAGGTTTCGATTGTTGTTTGTTTCTTCACAGTAATTGTTGAGTCCGGATGTTATTATAAGTGGTTGTATTAGCCCAATAGACCAACGTAAGGTTCTATTTATCACCTTGTCGAGAGAGAGAGAGAGTTCATGCAGCACTCCCGTACTTATTTCGAAAGAGCTAGGTTGTATTGGCGTTTCTATCGATGCTTGGTAAGGTAGCTGAAATAGGCGCTTTGAAAAGGCGCTGTTCACCATATGCAAATGAGTTACAATACAGTATAATTACGATGTATTTCACAAAAACTTTCGTATGTAACTGGTGAAGGAGTCACATACCAATATGGTATATATAACTCCTTGAACTGGTTGTATTTTGTGATAACTTTTTTGGCGTGCATCTCGGGAGAACTAGAACAGGTCGACCCGGAAGTGTAGGGGGTAAATTGGGGGTGCAGAGAAGGGGGGGGGTTAGAATTGGTAAATCATGTATTTTGGGGTTGGCATACACCACTGGCCTCCGAGAAACTTGTGCCACTTTCGTGGTTCCCTTAATGCCATGGCGATCCAATGCTAAACTTAGTGCACTGATGTATGCTTATTAATATCACGAAACCTTGCGGCAACATTGCGCTTAACGATGCTATTTTGACAGGCCGTTGTTTTGGTAGGGGTGTCAGCCGAACCTCGCCGCAGGCGGCCGCGCTTGTGCCTCAATGTTATATCCAATTTTTTTCAACTTGCTCTAACTGGCATTTGTATATAAGATACATGGACGAATGATACATCAAACGAGAGCTATCGTATTGAATTTCAATAATATTGCCTTAATTTTCACATTTTACTCCGTTTGAGACATAACAAATTTGTTTCTGGAGCAATACGTTCAAATTCTTCGCGAGCATTTTTGACTTTTCGAATTCTCTAAATCGGTTCGTATTCGTTACTCGTATCGTTCTTATTGTTTTTTAAATGACAAGATGACATTCTAATGGTCATGGTCATATAAAATCTAAAAAAATTGGCCTAAGGGAAAATAATATTATTTACGTACGAAATTTTACGGTGTAAACAAATGTATTTTTTTCCCAATTTTATCAGAGGCCCGCGACATGGGTGCACACTTTTGACAAATTTAAGTATGATGTCACAAACTGGTGAGGTTTTTTCTCAGATTAAATGGTAATATTTTGTCGTATTTTGCACTTCAAAATGTCGTCCAATCATCTCATGCTCGCCCCGTGAGCCCGTATCAGGGTCAACCTTGCCTTGACTCAACACGGCTGCGCACATGCTCGCAACCACCGCTGATCGTGCGTCGTCAAACAAAGTCGATTTTCGTTCATTTATCAATCAGGCCCCTATTATCCATCTATATACGGGGATAATTCAAGTATAGTGGAACACTTTGGTCTAGTTTATTTTCGAATCGATTGTAAACTTTTGGTCGAATTTTAAACTTTAAAATGTTCAATTTTTGTCGTGCCCGTGCCGGGAGAGCGCATTGCTTGCCTTATCAGTATTATGTCATTCGATTCTTGAACTTAATATGGTACCTGATTTATTTCTTTGGGGGTGTAGATTCAAAAAATTATCCGTTACAGGCCAGTAACTTCAAAGGCGATATGCCGCTTGCGCTGGCGCGTGGAATTCGGCAGTTAGGGTTCACGGAGTAGATGTTGAGCTGCCGACAGTTACTGCGACCGTTGCGCGAGCTGCTCGTCGCCAAGGGCACCACCCAGAATTAACACATCAAAGAGATTCTGTTAACCACGTTTTGTGTCAGATTCGTTCACGAAGTACATGCCGAATTTATCATGAGTTCGCCCCAGCCTTATATAAGCTGCGTAATGGCACACACATATTCATAACCATTGCGATTAAACAATTCGCATTTGAATCTCTCTCTGACAATATTTTTGCTTTAAGACGCGAGTGACCTCAGACTTTAAACCATCACTGGTTTAATCGTACCATATATCTCTCATCGTTACCTGACGTTGTATATATATATATATATATATATATATATATATATATATATATATATATAGATATATATATATATATATATATATATATATATATATATATATATATATATATATATATATATAGATATATATATATATATATATATATATATATATATATATATATATATATATATATATATATATATATAACCTGGTCTATAAATATATATATATATATATATATATATATATATATATATCATCTTGGTCTTGGTAGGCAGCTAGGACATTTTATCTGCCTATTTTATCAAGATGCTATGCTGATAACTATTATATAGTTTATATATTTTATATATGAATTTACGAAAGAGTCTTGATCGAGTAATAGCTCGACACAAGAAGTTAAACAACAATTGGGTCAGCGCAAAAGAAATTGAACGATATGAGGGTTTTCAATTTACCAGTTGTAAAAGCCCCACCCTCTGTACCAAAGCAGTTTTCTGAACTACATCCTCATGTCCAGTGTGGTCATGAGGGGGCAGCAGCATCTTTGACTGTGGAGTTAGCCCTTGTAGAGGAGAGAAATCGCACTTTGGAGTTAGAGGGTGTAGAGAATGAGAAAGCCTTGGCTCAATATAACTCTAACGAAGCATTGATGGTCCAAAAATTGGCAAAGGTAAACAAGGTTATAAAGCGGAACCAAAAGAGGGAATCTTATCTGAGAACAAAGTTGACCTGCTTGGTCAAAGAGAAACTCGTTATTAAGGATAATGCATTAGATGATAGAATAAAAACGACTGCAAGCGGATTTGGAAGCATGTAGAAATGAGAAAAATGAACTTGAAACCACAAATGAGTGGATGGAGACAATCCTGAATGATTCTGACCAGAATAATTTGATCTCAACTTACGATGAGGGTTCTAGAAGCTATTCAAATGAATGCAAGCTTAATTGCATATATGATCTCTTGGACAATGGGGTGTCGCTTGGGAAAATACCAGCAGTCATAAAATCGGTCCTAAGCATGGTCGGAAAGAAGGCTAATAAAGTGCCAACTATTGTCCAGATCAACCTAGAAAGACTTGTTCTGTCACGAAAACAACTAGGGGAAGTTTTCAGTAAAGAAGAAAACACTACGCTGTTGTCCGATGAAACCAGCAAATTTGGGCGGAAGTTTATGGGATATGAAGCTGCTGATGACAAAGGGAATCTTTGGGTGCTGGGTTTGCGGGACATTGAAACTAAGTCTGCGCTGGACACCCTTAAGGTGTATAGAGAGATCTAGATGATGCTGCAAATACCTCTCAAAATGAAGTGTCTAAGTTGGTTTTACAACACATTTCTTCTCCTATGTCTGACCGTGCAGCAACAGAAATCAAATTTAACCAGCTCTTAGAGAATTACCGGAGGGATGCTCTCCCCTCTATCCTTGCTAATTAGGAGGATCTATCTCCAAGCGAGAACTTGGGAAGTTAGGCAATGTTTTTTTGCAGTCTCCACTCGCTTGTCAATTTAGCTACAACGTGTCAATCAACTCTTGTTGAGGTTGAAAAGGGTCACCTATTTGGATAGCTCGTTTTTTAAAGAATTTGGATAGCTCGTTTTTTAAAGAGATAGAGTTAGGGACTACACGGTTTATACGTACAGCTTGCAAGACTTTTGCAATGGGAGGCGATGATAAGTCGGGTTGTTTTGGTCCATTCAATTTGTACATTAAACCCTTTTTGGATGAGAATGGTCTGCGCAGCCTACCTCTCACACCCTACAGAGGCAGTCGCTTCAATGTTCTGTTCTCCAATGCTAGTGGGATTTTTTTTTCTCCACAAACATATGGTTGAGTTCCTAGAATCGTACAGCCCAATGAATAGACTTTTAAAGGCTGTTCTTCATGACCTGAAAGTTTCTCATTGTGGTTCCTTTTGGAAGACAAATCTGTGCACATCCTTGATATGAATTACCATTATCAGGAGCTGATAACATTCTTTAGCAATGCAGCTCAAAACACAGAGGGGTTCATGGCTGGGAACATTTTGCCTTTTGGGGAAAAGACTTTCATCCAAAAAGATGCAGTATTCCATGCCCTCATTGAGCCAAGCAAAGATGATTCTGTGACCCAAACTATTCTTTCTGTTCTTCTCCCTGCAATATCAGCAACCTGTCGGCATCTTTTCAAGGACCATTTGCAAGGTGGCCGCTACACAGCTCTCCCAGAGAGAGAAGGTGCCTAGGTACGTTTCAAAACAACCTCGGTTCCGAAAACTAGCAAGTTCGCTGAAAGTGTGTTTGGATCGATGGATCATTTGATGAGGGCCAAGCCAAGCATCTCTACGATTGCATGCGAAGCATACATCATGTTTGCCAATAATAAAACTATGGAATGGATGAGGATCAAGGGAAGCTGGGGTGTTTGATGAAAGCCAGCGGGAAGGAGGTAAAAGCTGTTAAGGAAAGGTTTAAGGAAAGGCTAAGGATCATTGAAGAAGCACAAAGAAAAACTGTCCATGAAAAGATGGCAAAGAGGGAGGAGGCTGCAAGAATAAAGCTGGTGGAAAAAGAACAGTGAACAAGTAGGATCATTCATCACGGTCTCTGGCAGTCCCATGCCGAAATTGATAATATGCTTGCAACCTATGACACCGTATCAGGTCAGAAGTCGGCTATCAAGTCGCAAATGCAGTTCCGTAGTGATGTCCTCCATAAACAAGCAACTAGCAAGACCCTGTTCAGTCTGTCTAAGAAAAAAATACAAAAAGAAAACAGCTGACAGTTGAGGAGCTTACTGCTAACCTTAAAGAGATAGTCCAACAATCCTTAGTTAGAAACCCTGTAACAGAAGAAAGCCAACACATGTTGGTTGGCAAGAGGGTGAGGCATATTTTAGTGGACACAGTTGATGGCAAAGAGGAACGGATAGCTTATCCAGCCAAGGTGGTGTCACAGGTACCAGGGTTCAGCGATTGGTTTAATATTGTATATGATGAGGATGATGCTGTGTACACATACCACCGTCTGGACGAGGCCATCTCTACAGGCGATCTTCAGATTTTGGTCACCTGATGTTTTAGTAATGTTTGGCAATTTCAGACAGGTGTCTGGTTGTAATAGTATTAGCATTGTTTGGCAATTTCAGACAGGTGTCTGGAGAAGTGAAAAGTGGCTGTCATCCTGTCAATTTTGGCTCAAAAACTGACAAATTCATGAAATTTGTATCCTCATTAACTTTTGTAAACAATTGACCAACCTTATTAGAATCCTAGATTATACATTTCTTGTGGTATAATTTCACTATTATATTTTAAATATAAGACATATAAAGTGGCTGTTATCCCTTACCGTACAATTCTGGCATAAAACCGAGAAATACCATGAAATTTGAAACCTTTTTTTACTAATTGACTTAAAAAAAATGAAACATACCTTTTTAGGATCCTCATGAGTATACCTATCTTCATGTATAATTTTAACGAGATGCAATGAATTTGAAAAAGATCACTGACAGTCCAATACTTTTGGACTGCATGGAATTGTATTATTTCTTTAGGAAACATATTTGGCTGGTCCACGTCAACTGATCGAAAGTGAGAGAAATATGTTAGACAGCGAGAACATATATCAGTAGTTTGCAACCTAACAATTGCGTCATTCATATTGTTGACATAATTCTAATATCGATAAAAGACGCCTGTAATGTTGAGCGTGAGCGATAAATCTGAAACACGTGTAACAGTGTAATTAGCAGCATTTCTTTGCCTAGTGCTAGACCTGCAGACTATGTCGGTGCTGGACCTGCAGACGAGCTCTTTCGAACTAAGTATGGGGTAGTGCTGCATGCACTCCCTCTTAGACCGACAAGGTGATAAATAGAACCTGACGTTGGTCTATTTGGCTACTGCAGACGGCCGCTATGATCTGCAGTAGCAATATTATTAGCAGCCTGCCCCATATGCCAAGCCAAACTTGATTGGTAAAGCATGATCTAAATTTTCACCATACCCTTTATCCACTTAAAATGGACATACAGTCACAAGCCAACTCTTAATCACTCGGAAACAAATCCGGAGTGGATATATGAGCCGTTATTTCGAATCAAGATGACAACAAGGCTGATATTGATAATTTGTTTAATTGCTTCCTTTATGTGGAGAGGTGGGGCAGGTCAATCCTTGTTTCAGAATGATCGTTCAAATTATCATACAAGCAAAATTTGCTGCTTGTAATAAGTTATATGAAAATTAAACTTATTTTTTCACATACCAGAAAGTGGAGGCAAATACTTTGTTTATATTGTGCACGTGAAGAGGTAGAAACTTCGCCTCAACAACATCCGCACTGTATACTTCTTTCAATTAGCCCTTACAAACCAACTTACTACCTTACAAGAGGAAGTGCAACGGCAGCTCCCGTACTTGGTTCGCATGGGCTACTTTAATTGAAAGAAGCCCATGCCAACCAAGTTTCAATCTTCCTGCCTGGTCCGTACCTATATGGTGATTTCAGATCGCCAACCAGTACGGGCGAGATAACTTGCCCAATAACAAGGAATGATGAAGTGTTTCTAAACAATAAAAGATGTCACAGTGCAGTAAGATATTTAAGAATACATTGTGATTGTCCCACACCTACATTACTGAGAGCTAACAGAAGTTAGGTCTGGTGTTAGGCTAGGTTTTGGCCAATTAATAACATTACCCTGAAAGTGAATGGTGTTCCACAAATGAGTTGATGAGACTGGTCAACCCTCCTGTTTACTAGATATTATTGTTAGCTGCTTTGGAGCTCTTGGGCTCTGGTTAGCTTTACTGGCCTGACACAATGTTAACTCAAATTTCCACAACTGTAAGATGCAGCATACTCATTGTTACCAACTATGCGAAGTTTCCCAATTTGGTTAACCATTGTCATTGCAATCCTACAAGAGTGCTTTATATCTACACATCTACCGTAATGCACCCTCCCCTTAATCGCACCCAAACTCCTGTCTCAGATATGAATTCGATAACGCAGAATGGCACAGGAGCCATATATACAAGAGCAGACATGGTTCCAGTCTGAGTCAATTCAAACAAACCCTTTCTATTGCATAACACATTCATTTGCGATAAAAACTTGCAAAATTACAGATGAGTTGATGTTGCATTAATCACAGAGCATGGGGGCTGGTATGATGAAGTAAGGCTCTAGCAATGAAACCAAACTTCTATGTACATCAATCAAGTGAAACACAACATAAATGTGCACATGTTAAGGATGAGTGATGAGGAAGTGACAATATACATGATGGTTCAAGATGCATCCAGACAGCAGCATGTCATCTACAAATGGCTGCACACACATACTATCACAATAACTTTAATTATGTGTTATGGTCACAGTAGAAGCTTAATCACTCACCTGATATTGTCTGTTAAATGATAAATAAATTAAACCGGGTAGCAATTAGAGGTAGCTATGTCATAGCTAAGCTACAATTCAAGCCAATCATTACGACTTTGTATTCATTCTTCCTGTTACACTTATGGTCCACGTGACTTTCTGGGCAACCCATGGAAGTGTGCGATAACCAAGCTGGCAAAAGCTAGCCAACACAAATATCATTTTCTTTGCAAACTAAGATTACCACTCGTAACAAACAACAATCAATCAGTCAACAGTGTTTTCAACAAAATCATACACATAAAATAAATGACAGAAGATATCCATTGCAATTAATCTACAGGTGGTCAAAGAAGCTATATGGCTAGGCTATGCAGAGGACTTTGTCATCAGTCCCAAGTCAAACAGTTGACCATATGCCATCAGGCCAATATCCACTTGGTCAATTCAAATGACTAGATCATTCAAGGCACTGTGTTACCATGGCAACCAGAACAACAACTAATTACTGGACTCACATCCAAGCTGAAGAGCTGGGAACAAAGTTTGATAACCTGACAGTATTCAGTTTGAACATATTATGCATACAGTCACGAGCAACGTCTTTCAAGAAAGCCACAATGATATGAATTGATATAAGAAAGTAATGTGGAATTGGTTGGAAGCACCTTGAATGAGGCAGATCATGCCTTCATCCTGCTTGACCTCCACCCCTACATCCTACATGACCTTTGACACTCCATTACAACAGACCGTTGCACCCTACACCAACTTCCAACATAGGCCAACACCAACACACATACACAGGAGGTAAACAATATATATGGTAACAGGAAACCCCTTCAACCCAAAAAGCAATTTTGATTGGATGGCCAATAGTAATCTATGGCAGTGATTGATTTGAACTTTGATGTTTCACTGCACTGACAGGACCCAAAGAACAGCTTATGAGAGGTCTTCATACATTGATGGCAAAACAAACTCATGTGAACTCCTCCACAGAAACTTCTATTCTCCAAGATACACTGTGCAGTTCCAAAACTGACTGTATTAAGCACCTGGCACCAGTGTTTCAATGGGTACACTTTCCATGGCTGCAGCACTTGTATGGCTATAGGGTATCCATGGCTACAGTGTTTTTTTCTTCTTCATGAATTAGACATAACGAGCGCTGCAGAAGATGCAGGGCTAGTATGGCAGCTCAAGTGGCTAAGATGGTCACCAAATCATGTGATTAGGATTGTGATCATGTGACTGGGATGGAGATCATGTGACTGCCTCAGAGACTCTTTCTAGTCTAGGCTCCGTCTCAGTACCACCATCTTCCGTCGGAGGAGCTTCTTCCACACCCAGAATCCTCTGGGACTCTTCAAACATCTGAATACAGAAAAAACCTAGAAAATTAGCTGGCAAAAAGTAGTCCCTATCAAATCAATTGCGGGCAGCTTCTCCAACAGAAATTGCATCACAAGCATATCTGTTTGATATCTGGTGAAGCACTGATTATAAACTCAAGGACTATGAAGACATACATAAGCAATAGAACAATTAATAGCAAACAATTGAATGAAAATATGCCCTGCTAACTGGGGTACCTTGTCAAAGCAGACATCGGTGAAAAGCTCCTGTATGAAGCGGCGGGCAGCTAGGCGGTAGTGGAAGTGGGCCAGCATGTAGCAGACCTCGGAATATAGACAGATGTCCTGAAAGACTGCAGAGAAACGCTGCCGCAATCTGCACATTCACATAAGAACCGTGTTTGTCCAATGGAGAGATTGACATGTTGCTGTCATATTAGCAGAGAGATACCTCATATGAGGAGACCTCATTACCTCACAATGAGAATCTCACATGAGACCTCATTACCTCGCAATGAGGCACTCACATGAGACCTCATTACCTCGCAATGAGGCACTCACATGAGACCTCATTAACTTGCAATGAGACACTCACATGAGACCTCATTAACTTGCAATGAGGCACTCACATGAGACCTCATTACCTCGCCATGAGGCACTCACATCATACCTCATTACCTCACAAAGAGACACTCACATAAGGAGACCTTGTTCCATGCTTTTGGTGGCCACAGAGCTACTGAGGTTCACGAGAAGTCGCAGTATTTCTTTGCGAATAAGTAGAACACCGGCAGGCGAGTCCTCGCACATACCTGTGCGGTGAGAGGCAGTCACTGAAATAACCAGCATCACAAATTATGTTGTGTGTTTTACAGCGAGTGGTTTGTGTTAAACAATGAGTGGTTTCTGTTACTCAATGAGTGGTTAGTGTTTTACAGTAAGTGGTTTGTGCTATAAAATGAGTGGTTTCTGTTACTCAGTGAGTGGTAAGTGTTTTACAGTGAGTGGTTTGTGTTATACAATGAGTGGTTTGTGTTTTACAGTGAGTGGTTAGTGCTTTACAGTGAGTGGTTAGTGCTTTACAGTGAGTGGTGGAAACAAATGATTAATCACCAACCTGAATCCACACTTGTGAAGCTGGACACGCTGCTGGGTAGGGCCTGTTGGGACGCAGCTTCAGAAAGATTTGACGCACGCAACTTTGCCATCTTTCCAGCAGCAGTTACACTCTGATCCAAGTTTACAAGACCTTTAGGGTAACTGTCACCATTGCCCTTATCACCAAGATCTGAAGAAAACCAAACCCAGTCATAAAGATTGTTAGTAACAAACATTTGGTTAAACCCAATCTGTCTGGAGTAAGCCTACCTGTTTCCAAGTCTCTGGTATTGTTCAGCAGAAACTGGCAGCATGCAAGACAGGTGTGTGGGCTGTGGTACTCGAGAGCTGCATCCGGGTCATCCTCAGACATACTTCTTTGTGGTCTTGGTGATCCATCTGATGAAATAAAAACACAGATTTATTCTACCAACAAGACCGAATTAATTCAATTAAGTTGTGTCTCTGTCTACAACACAAGTCATGTCCCTATCAATAAGTCCTGATTCTAACACATTAGGCAAGGCATGTCTCTGTCAATAAAGATTAATCACATTTCTGTTAATACAGACAGCATTGTCTCATTACAAACTTGACGTCTTTTAATTTACACTTTTAGACTCAAAGATCTGATACGGACCAGATATATCAGTTAAATTATACGCCCACAAATCTGCTATGACATATGGGAACTGTTATGCTATGTCTACAGGACCTATCAACCACTAACACGTCTAATCTGGGCAAATATATGACACATCATATGCCATACAGGCTTACTTGTAAAGACTGAATCGTCTGTCAGAGAGTCATGCAGTGAATCGGGGGAATGTCGCGGCTGAGATCGGAGGTCTTCTCCTTCATGCACCTGATAATACAGCCAAACAAAGCATCACAAAGACATCTAGAGAACATTCAGCACCCATTCCCCCGATTCTAATGAACATCCAGCATACATTCCCTGATTCTAATGAACATCCAGCATACATTCCCTGATTCTAATGCATACATTCCCTGATTCTAATACATCCAGCATACATTCCCTGATTCTAATGAACATCCAGCATACATCCCTGATTCTAATGAACATCCAGCATACATTCCTGATTTCTATGAACATCCAGCACACATTCCCTGATTCTAATGAACATCCAGCACACATTCCCTGATTCTAATGAACATCCAGCATACATTCCCTGATTCTAATGCATACATTCCCTGATTCTAATGAACATCCAGCATACATTCCCTGATTCTAATGAACATCCAGCATACATTCCCTGATTCTAATGAACATCCAGCATACATTCCCTGATTCTAATGAACATCCAGCATACATTCCCTGATTCTAATGCATACATTCCCTGATTCTAATGAACATCCAGCATACATTCCCTGATTCTAATGAACATCCAGCACACATTCCCTGATTCTAATGAACATCCAGCATACATTCCCTGATTCTAATGAACATCCAGCATACATTCCCTGATTCTAATGAACATCCAGCACACATTCCCTGATTCTAATGAACATCCAGCACACATTCCCTGATTCTAATGAACATCCAGCATACATCCCGATTCTAATGAACATCCAGCATACATTCCCTGATTCTAATGAACATCCAGCATACATTCCCTACATTCCCTGATTCTAATAATGAACATCCAGCATACATTCCCTGATTCTAATAATCCAGCATACATTCCCTGATTCTAATGAACATCCAGCATACATTCCCTGATTCTAATACATTCCCTGATTCTAATGAACATCCAGCATACATTCCCTGATTCTAATGAACATCCAGCATACATTCCCTGATTCTAATGAACATCCAGCATACATTCCCTGATTCTAATGCATACATTCCCTGATTCTAATGAACATCCAGCACACATTCCTGATTCTAATGAACTCCAGCACACATTCCCTAATTCTAATGAGCATCCAGCACACATCCCCTGATTCTTATGTAGATCCAGCACCTATTCCCTGATTCAAATGAACATCCAGTATACATCCCCTGATTCTTATGTAGATCCAGCACCCATTCCCCGATTCAAATGAACATCCAGCATACATTCCCTGTTTCTAATGCATACATTCCCTGATTCTTATGAGCATCCAGCACCCATTCCCAATTTCTAATGCATACATTCCATGATTCTTATGTAGATCCAGCACACATTCCCCAATTCTAATGAACATCCAGCACACATTCCCTGATTCTAATGAACATTAAGCACCCATTCCCTGATTCTAATGTATACTTTCCCTGATTTTAATGAACATCCATCATACATCCTGATTTCAATAAACTTCCAGCATACATCCCGATTCTAATGAAACATCCACATTTAGTTCCTCCCATGCCACACATACCTGGTACATCAGTGTGATATCCACCTGGAAGGCAGATTCCCACATAATCGCGTGGGGAAGACTTGATGTGTGGTGCCGAGAGACTAAATGAACGCGAGAAGCTGGCAGATCTGCTGGAAGGACTAGTTGTGTCCGGCAGCTCAGTTAAGGGCAAGTCTAGGCTCACCCGTCTGCGTGAGTTGGGGGCGGAGGGAAGGGACGCCATCAAGCCCCGCTTGCTGTGCGGCACCAGTGAATCCGCTTCCTCATACATACTGCTTGGACGCATACTGCTGCTGTTAGGAAAACAAACATCAACGACATCAACAGCGAGCTATGCACACCTGTTTATTATGTGCAACACACCAGCAAGTTAGGATCTTTCTGTAGAATTAGCAATTCAAGATCACTCTAAAAAATGACAGAATTTTTGGTTTGGGGTTGACATAGTATACCAATGGAAGATAACCAAACAAGCACTAGCAAGCAAATGAGAGCATTAGCATTGGTCAATGAACAAGAGGCCCATGACCCTGGATGCTCCACAACACATACATCCACAAACTTAGATGTGAAGGGAATAATAGTAGACCTGACTAACATACTTGCAAAGAGGAGAGAGAGGGAGGTCGATAGGAGGGAGTTGAGTATTGTCTCTTGGCAACATTTGTGGAATTGGAATATAAACTTGGTTGAAAAGAGTGAATGCCAAATCATGTGTATTTAGTAAGTCAAATATTCATATGCTGCAATAATTCATGGTAGCCACTCGGCACAAAACATTGATAGCAGCCTACGCTACCTAATTCCACAAAGCCATCAATGAAAAACACAAATAAATAATTGAACAGTAAGAAACTAGAGCATTAGGTCACTACATGAGTAGGTCAGTACATCACTAGGTCACTACAGCAGTAGGTCAGTACATCACTAGGTCACTACATGAGTAGATCAGTACATCACTAGGCCACAACAGCAGTAGGTCAGTACATCACTAGGTGACTACATGAGTAGATCAGTACATCACTAGGTCACAACAGCAGTAGGTCAGTACATCACTAGGTCACTACATGAGTAGATCAGTACATCACTAGGTCACAACAACAGTAGGTCAGTACATCACTAGGTCACAACAGCAGTAGATCAGTACATCACTAGGTCACAACAGCAGTAGATCAGTACATCACTAGGTCACAACAGCAGTAGATCAGTACATCACTAGGTCACAACAGCAGTAGATCAGTACATCACTAGGTCACTACATGAGTAGATCAGTACATCACTAGGTCACAACAGCAGTAGATCAGTACATCACTAGGTCACAACAGCAGTAGGTCAGTACACCACTAGGTCACATCAGCAGTAGATCAGTACATCACTAGGTAACTACATGAGTAGATCAGTACATCACTAGGTCACAACAGCAGTAGATCAGTACATCACTAGGTCACTACATGAGTAGATCAGTACATCACTAGGTCACAACAGCAGTAGATCAGTACATCACTAGGTCAGTAGATCAGTACATCACTAGGTCACAACAGTAGTAGATCAGTACATCACTAGGTCACACAGCAGTAGATCAGTAGATCACAGTACATCACATAGGTCACAACAGCAGTAGATCAGTACATCACTAGGTCACAACAGCAGTAGGTCAGTACATCACTAGGTCACAACAGCAGTGGATCAGTACATCACTAGGTCACAACAGCAGTAGATCAGTACATCACTAGGTCACAACAGCAGTATGTCATCATGGCAGCATGTCCATACGGCAGCATGTCAGTAGATCACAACAGCAGGATGTCAGTAGGTCACAACAGCAGTATGTCATTTATGGCAGCACGTTCCTACGGCAGCATGTCACAATGGCATTATGTCAGTAGGTCACAACAGCAGGACGTCAGTAGGTCACAACAGCAGCATGTCGTTATAGTTTTTAATTTTAGTCTGAACTAAACAAAGCTGCCTTCAGAACTGAACAACACAGCTAATTCTATGTTAATTGAAGGCATGCACCTTGATGCAAGGTTAGAAAGATAGAGAGAAGTACTAGTGAAGGCAATACCACGCACATCAGGATGACAACACAGGCCATGCGGCACAAACCTATTCAACATCCTTGTCATGAACTCAGGCAGGTGAATTTGGAAGCGTGCTGGATACCTGATGTGTGCAGTATAAGTAACATTGTTAAAGGCCATTGTTCAACTATCACACATTATAAATACCAAGAGCATAATAGGGACTTCGTTTTTCCAAATTTGATATTTGGGATGACTTGACGAAAGCCATTTCTGAAAGGGAATTGTGAAAAACAAATGTGATAATATTGATCATGGTATATACATACTAGAAATTCAGTAAAATCTTGTTGATAATGTAAATATGTTACCACTTCAAATACTAAATCTTCATAGTAAAAATGAAATGTTGCCAAATAACTGTTTGCAATACAAACATACTGTTGATGATTCCACGGGGAATCTGGGATATGTTTTAGGGTCAAATAGTGTTGAGGGAGAGGGTTGGTTGTGGTGAGGGGAGGGTCGATTGTGGTGAGGGGAGGGTCGATGGTGGTTAGGGAGAGGGTCGTTTGTGGTGAGGGAGAGGGTTGATTGTGGTGAGGGAGAGGGTTGATTGTGGTGAGGGAGAGGGTCGATTGTGGTGAGGGGAGGGTCGATTGTGGTGAGGGGAGGGTCGATGGTGGTGAGGGAGAGGGTCGATTGTGGTGAGGGAGAGGGTTGATTGTGGTGAGGGAGAGGGTTGTTTGTGGTGAGGGAGAGGGTTGATTGTGGTGAGGGAGAGGGTTGATTGTAGTGAGGGGAGGGTCGATTGTGGTGAAGGGAGGGTTGATTGTGGTGAGGGAGAGGGTCGATTGTGGTGAGGGAGAGGGTCGTTTGTGGTGAGGGAGAGGGTCGTTTGTGGTGAGGGAGAAAGTAGATAATGAAAATGGAGATGCTTGATCTTGACATAAAGGTGGGGGAGAGAATTGAAAGAAGATGGCGACAGGGTTGACCATGATGTGGGAAGGGCCGATTGCTAAGTGGGAGGCGGTTAACTGGGAAGAGAGGGCCGATTATGATGTGGAGGCGGAAAAAGGGTGAAGGTCACAAATTAATGCTTACTAAATTAAATGTCATATGCTGTAAAAATATAAACAGAGAAAACGAGGTGTACCAATCGACAATCATAATTAAAAAAAGCAACATACCTCACATCAGCCCATATAATAACTCAAAAAACAATTTCAACCACACTGAACAAAAACAGACGGATCACAGTCCCACCTTGTTTTTGCAAAAGTGGAGCGGAAATCGAGACTGCGTGTTTTGGAGGCATATGAAGTGTGGGTTTCTTCCACAAGAAGGGAGACGTCATTCTCTCCCTCGATATCCACACTGTGAGCTCGCTCCTTCCTCAGCTGCCTCAGTGCAGCGTAACCAGAAAGAGAGTGGGGCGAGCCATGACTAGTCTGCGACTTGTTGACCATGTTTGCCGCAGGGTGGCCCAACACAGGGTTGGAGAAGCGACGCTTGTAGCTGGGAACACGCTTTAGGTTTGACATCTTGCGCAGGATATCTGACGGATGCATAGATTCATCCAACGACTCTTGTTTTGAGTTTGTTTGACTGTTTCCATTCTCGCTGCTGATGGAGTTGGCACTGGGGATGGGTGTGAGATGAGGCTGTTCTGAGATGGATTGTATGGGACCTGCTGAATCATACGAGCTGATTCCACTTGTACTTGTGTCAAAACTCTCACAGCGACTCTTGGATACCTCATTGGCAGACCGCGATGGTTCACGGCCCTGCCATGAGGAGTGCAGACTATTGTGGTTGGTGAGGGGGTGAGCCTTGCCGTGGATGGGGTCCGAGGCACACTGCATAGGCACCATGTCTACAGAAGCAGAAACCAGCTCCCTGCTGTCCCTGCCAGCTTGGCGGCTGCTCTCTATCACAGGAGGCAGACTGGAGTTCTCCTCCGTAAGTTTATCAAGACTTGTCGATTCGCTGATTGTTTTGATAGATGAAGATGACTGAGTGGTACCCAAGGCACTGGAGCCCAAGAAGAAGTGGCACGTGCACTAGCTGATGAGGGTACCGTCAAATCAGCCTCGTTTCCATTGTGGTTGAGGCCCACAGTGATGGCGGGCAGCTCGATGGCATCAAGACTTGAGTTACTGGCTGTGCGATTGTAGAAGCTACCACTTGCTGCCAGACTGGCTGCACTGGTGCCGGGGAACACTCGCTCTCCCACCTCAGAGTCCAGGTCCTCCGACAACGCCCACGCTTCATTTTGTCGACGCCGCAGACTCTCCCAGCCGTAATCCGCCAGCACCGCAGCGCCCCCATGTGTGGATGCCATGAGACCCAGGACATAGAATGCCGTTCTGATTTCACACAAGCATGAACAACTACACAAACCACGACAACCTCGAACAACCATACAACTTTGATGGATCCTATTTTTGCAGACATTTAATCGGTTGAAGCACACCAAGGTCGCTGGTTCTACTGACCCCCTTACGGAGAACACTCCACATTCCTCTGCCAGTCGGATCACCTCCGGGAAGATCAGCTCATCTTGAAGCCAGGCAGATCCCAGGTGGCATGATCCAATGTGACCCTGAAGCACACACACACACACACACACACCACTGACTCACACTGACTTCTCACACCACACAGCATGTAAGAGAACGGATAATGAGGCGTGCCCCGTACCACAGCCCAGAGTGCAGTCTTCACATCCATAATCATGTCGTCCGTCAGCATGTCGCCATGACGGATCAGCTCCAAGTACGTCATCACACAATCCTGTCACCACAGTGTCAGATGCAGCAGGTTTATGGTTAGGCTCACGAGTGATACTGTATTGCTTAAGCTCAGCAATTTCCGAAGCACAAAGATTAGAGCTGCCACAGTACAAGCTATAACTGCTCCCTCACTTCAAAGCCCCAACCACTCACCCCCTGTCTCTTCCCTTCAATCCCCTGCCCCCACAACTCATTAACATCTGTATTATAAACCTATTTTATTACAAGGCAGAGAATGACCTGTTCCAGGAGAAGTTGGAATCCATCCTGATGCTGCGCCAGTTCACCATACAGATGGACAGGGACAAGGACATCTCGGTTCAGCTCCTGCTTGCTGTACACACCACCAACATGGGGCATTCACTGACAACCACGGCTCTGAGCCTATCAACCACCAGAAAATAAACGAGGTCAAGAAGCGCATAAAGTTTACCTGTTGTCTGTTGAACGGCGAACAAGGGATCCATCAATGCTTTTCTCGTAGGATGTGTATGCTTCATTTAGCATTTCTTCAACCTTACTCACATACTTCATGTTTAATGTCTGAAGCAAAACTAGCAGACATTAGATCAGTTGGTAGGATAATCAGCTCATCACATAAACAGATGTCGATCAGGTGGACTGGTGCCCTAGTTCAATTAGGTCAACTGGTGCCCTAGCTCTATGAACCAACTGATGCCCTAGCTCTACTAAACCAACTGATGCCCTAGCTGTGCTAAACCAACTGATGCCCTAGCTCTGCTAAACCAACTGGTGCCCAAGCTCTATGAAGCCAACTGGTGCCCTAGCTCTATGAAGCCAACTGGTGCCCCAGTTCAATAATGTCATTCTATCACATATGTCATAGTTCCATTTAGTCAACGTCAAAGAATAAAGTGTCAGTGATGATACAGAATCTTTTCAAAACAGAAGCATTTGGTCCGTGGACTAATGTAAGCGTACTAGCAGCAGAGGAGTTATCGTTACCTGCTCCCACTTCTCCAGTTCAGCAGACAAGAATCCTGTTTCTGACAGGAATTTGAATCCTTGAGGGATCGAAAGAAACCTGGCCATGAGAACAGTGCCACTATAACCAAGATGCAACACTGTTGGTTTCATTTTCACAACAGATGCTAAATATATCTGAAATGCATACAAATATGGAATAAAAACATCCGAAATGTAAAATACACACACTAAAGAAATGTAAACACAGACACAGGATATCTCAGTTATCATGACAATGCATATAGCCAATCAGTATGGACTCACCTCATGCTAGGAAGGACTTACCTGAGTCAAAGAGTATGTACTCAACCCAGTCTAATAGTATGGACTTGCTAATGTCTCTGAGTAAGGACTTAACTTAGTTGATAGCCTAGTGACTCACCTCAGCGAATCAGAACTGACCTCAACTCCTCTATACTCACCTCATCCTCGCATGCCTCTTGTAAGACGGAGAGTGCCTCCAAAGCCACTGTCTGACTCTGGTCATAGACCTGTGATGTCAGTAGCTCCAGCCCCCAGCTGCCAAAGAAAGGGACCCTGGCACGCAGCAAGACACGTAGCAGTCTGACAGCATAGAGACGGGCACTCTGCAACACCACATACACAGGGTGAGGAGAGACAGATGATGGTGTGATGAAGCCAGCAAGGTGACACACAATGAAGAGGTGGTGCGACAAACCTAGAAGTCTGCCACACAAGGTGGTAAAATGACCCTAGTAGGCTGATATATAATGACAATGTGCTAAACTGACCTCAACGGGCTGACACAAAATGACAAGCACAGACTGACACACAATGACAAGGTGGTATGACCATCCTAGCAGGCTGCCACCCAGCTAGATGACTGTCATTTACCTCTGATGTTGAGGTGAGACCCTTGGAGAGCAGGAGTCTGGAGATGCCATCTCTTGTGTAGTCAAGGCTCGACAGGATGAGCTTAATGTACACGTCCTGTGATGCTCCAGTACACAGATCCAGCAACCTGACACAAAACTGCCAACTCAGCACAACCAACAGGGATACCACCACAATAAGACTCCATCTACATAGGTGATATATACCTGGTCTGTAGATAGCTCTATATTCAGCAACAAATAGCATATACAACATACAAAACAATTACAGTTGCCTGTAAAAGTCAATGTAGTTACATTTGGTAGATGCCGGAGTTGATGAGCAGTTTCTCTCCTGATGGTGTGGAGGAAAACCTGCCAAGGAAGAGGAAGTAATACTGACTACAGGTGTGCTGCAGGTAGCCAGGTGTGAGCAGGATGTCTAACGAGTTGCGACTGTCTTTGATCTACAACAACCGCCATCAGGCAAGAGATAAAGATCTCGGGTAATAGCCAAAACTTGAATAAAGAAGGTTATATATTTGAACAGTTATAAGAAATAAATGAAGTGAACTGACATCAGAAAGGCACTGGGAGATATCACTTAACCATTCCTGTAAATACTTGACACCATCATCCTACAACAAAAACAAAGAGACACGGGTCATTTGCATTCATTTGCGTTTGTTAAGAGTTTTTTAGGCATTATGTGATGTACCTTTAGAACAATAGCGTCATGTTTGATGCTATCTCTAGAATAATATGGTCATGTTTGATACTATCTCTAGAATAAGAGGGTCATGTTTGATACTATCTCTAGAATAATATGGTAATGTTTGATACTATCTCTTGAACAATATCATTGTTTAAAGGTATCTCTAGAACATTATGATCATGTTTGCTAGTATCTCTTGAACAACAGGGTTTTGTTGGATGGCATCAGATAGCTGTAAGTGACGGACGATACAAACATTATCACAGTCGAGGAGGAAGTCGATCAAGTGCATCCCTACTAGACCCATGAGTAGGGCCAGGGCGGGACGAGTCAACTCTGTTGCAGCAAACAGCTTGGAGGTGGGTTTGTAGAAGAAGATGAGGCGCCTGACAAAGCGTTGGATCGACTGGTCCTCCAGCTTGTGGAGCGACTCATCTGGCCACTACACACCAAACCATGCCAACAGTTGCCATAGTTACATTAATGGTTCAATAGTCAACTACTTTGATCTGGCAATGTCCCCAGATTTGATCATTTTCCTCACTGCCATTAAACAAACAAGCAGCATCAAACGAACGATACCATTCAGATTAACCACAATATACCGTTAAAAAGAATTTGGATTGATTGTGCCTTTAACTCCTCATTTCTGAAACAGCCAAGTGGTGAGCTTATAGTGAGGAAAGAGGTGAGTGTGAGTGGGCAGGTAGGATTAGGAAAGTGAGAGAGTGGACAGGTGAGTGGGCAGGTAGGCGAGTAGGAAAGTGAGAGTGGACAGGTGAGTGAGTGGGCAGGTAGGCGAGTAGGAAAGTGAGAGTGGACAGGTGAGTGAGTGGGCAGGTAGGCGAGTAGTAAAGTGAGAGAGTGGACAGGTGAGTGAGTGAGCAGGTGAGTAGGAAAGTGAGAGAGTGGACAGGTGAGTGGGCAAGTAGGTGAGTAGGAAAGTGAGAGAGTGGACAAGTGAGAGTGGGCAGGTGAGTGAGAGTGGACAGGTGAGTGAGTGGGCAGGTAGGCGAGTAGAAAAGTGAGAGAGTGGACAGGTGAGTGAGTGAGCAGGTAGGCGAGTAGGAAAATGAGAGAGTGGACAGGTGAGGTGAGTGGGCAAGTAGGCGTAGGAAAGTGAGAGAGTGGACAGGTGAGTAAGTGGGCAGGTAGGCGAGTAGGAAAGTGAGAGTGGACAGGTGAGGGGCAGGTAGGAAAGTGTGAGAGAGTGGGTGGGTGAGTGAGAGTGGGCAGGTAGGCGAGTAGGAAAGTAAGAGTGGACAGGTGAGTGGGCAGGTAGGAGAGTAGGAAAGTGAGAGTGGACAGGTGAGTGGGCAGGTAGGCGAGTAGGAAAGTGAGAGAGTGGACAGGTGAGTGAGAGCACAGTTAAATGAGTGGGAGGTCAGTGAGAGGGCAGAGAAGTGAATGTACAGGTGAGTGAATGGACATTTCAGTAAGTGGACAGATGATATACCTTAAGCAACGAGAGGATGAGGTCCCAGTCCCAGCTCAGGTTATCCTTGGTCATCAGAACCTGTGAGTCTCTCACTGCCTGGTTCACAAGGTCATGGTCACCATCCTAAAGCAACATGGTCATAGATTAACCAATGGAGATGCAATTGCGCAAGTGCGAAACATGACAGGAAAGATCAGTGCCCTGAGAGGGCAAGCTGTACCAGTGACAGGCAGAGAGTATGAATAGCAGCCAGCCAAGGACCATGCTAATGGCAGCACGAAGCCCTTGATCATTAGAGTTAACCATTAAATGAGGCCCTGTACAAAGAGCTAAATCTAGCATGCAGCCATAACACACTACCCTGCACTTAAGCTAGCCATGCCATTCTCTGCAAGTTGAATGTGATAACCTAATATATCATATCAATATATTGAGGTACAAGAAAGCAAATGCATGCACTCTTAAATTCTTTATTTGAGGCAGAAATTGATCTCCTGAGCAGGTGTACATTTATGAAAGCATTTTGTGGCTAGGAATAATTGTTCAGCAACAAGCTAATTCTGGATGATATTTATCCTTACACCATTATTTCTGATGAATCTGACAACATACCATATTTACTCTTCAATAGATTTCATGCATATTTATGTTTCACACCCCTTTCTGACTTCAAATTTGGCCCAAATATTCAAAATGGAATAATTCATTAAAAAATCATCCTGTAATTAAGATCACATACAGTAACTGTATAACACACCATTATATATGCAAAGATTTATAAAGTTTTAAGCAGGCCTATCACAGGACAACTTGAATGGTTTATACCGTGCCGGCTAGAGGGTTTCATTTTTGGTGGGCAACCAGTGCCCTTAGGAGCTTAAAACCGCAGTTGCATGAAACTGATCTGAGGTGCGAGTCCTAACATGTTTCCACTGGATGCCAGGCTGGGTGGATTGGGAGAGAGGTGTGGACTTGGGCATGTTGAGAGATGAGTCTGGTAGCTGTATTGAATGACAAGTTCTTCACGTGCCAATGTGAGGTGAAGTGGGGAGTATTTAATATGGACATGGTTCATGTCAATCTTCTAGCTACGGTTGTTCTCGTACAACAAAGAAGTGTAGGAACCAAGTAGTGACTCGTGATACGGAATGGGGAAGTGATGCTGAATAGTGATTTGTAACACATTGAATATGATAAGGATGCTGTCCACCCATGTCTGAGATTAGAAGATTGTATACAATTTCAATCGGTTCCCATGGCAGAAGATGTGAACAATAATCTGAGATTAATCAGATGATTACATCTGCTGATCGATCTTCAAGTATTACAAGAGATTGTCAACCATGAGGTGCTGACCATAGCAATCTGGACCCTTTTGTACTCCTCTCAAATGATCATATCAACAGGCGTAATCTCTATCCTTAGAACTGATTTTAAGTCAAAACATTTGCCACCTATACGCGAGTAAACACGGTAGGTGGCCACAAATATACCTAACAACTAATTTTGTATAAGATTGACTTTATGAATGGCAGGATGTGAGCAGGCAATAGCAGAGTAGGCGTGGAGATGATTGCAGCGAGGCGGTGGTGGGGGTCAGCAGGGGAGAGAGTTAGACCAATAGTGTACATACACGCTTCTCTGCAGTCACACATTGTACAGGGACACACTGCAGAAGAGGGGCTGTACAGCGGGCAACAGCACCAGGCTCCCTCGCTGCCTGGTCCAGCAACAGGGAAGAAGGGGACTGGAAAACACAGGCAGCAACAGCTGTAGCTTGTCCACAGCTGTTTGTCATTAGAAACTGGCCACTGGGTATAGCATGTCAGTCGTACATAGAGGACGCCACACCCCAAAACACTCCTGCCACCCAATTCTAGAATTCATCCTCAAATCTTGGGATTAATTTTGATATGGATGTTGCCTCAAAAACACTGCTGTCTGATTGAGGCAGTGTTATTCTGTTTGCAGGATCTATGACAGAGTGACGCATTTTGAACCAAACGTGTCCTCCAAGTGAAGACTGCACACACTACACCCATTCTGTGTTAGAAGAGGAAACTCAAAACACCAAATAAAAACACAAAGAACCAAACTGCACCCAAAGCATAAATCATACCATTAGTAAACGCCATTAATGATTAGCCAAAAATTGACATTAGCAATCACCATTCCATTGCTACCTTTGAGGGTTTGCACTTAAACTACCGCATAGATTGAAACTTAATCGTAAAAAATTATAGACCTAGTGAAATGAAAAGAACGTCATTAAACTTATGGAATATGAAAAGCAACTTGGTTTTATCCAGCGAGAGTGTGGGGTATGGGATATGAATCATTGTAGGTGACACATCTTAATGTCAGAATGGTACTTGAAGGTCATGTTCAAAGTCAGTTAGGTCACAATGTATGTCAAACAGTCGGGGAGGTTGAAGGACTCGGAGGGCAACCCTCAAAGGTGGAAATAGATTCCACATTAGGCAGAGCTCAAACGCAGCAGCCATGAATACATGACTAACTACCAGGTCTGTGTCCATCAGAATAGAAGTGGTTTGGATTCTGCAGCTGGTGAAGGAATAAGTGATAGAGCCCGATGAGTGCGGCTGATAAGAAGAAACGTGTGTGTACCCTGCCATGGAGTGACTGGGCCAGGACTTCGCGCGTGAGGCGGAGTGGCCTGTAGGAACTGTCGGAAGACGCCGCCCTACTCTGGACACACTGCACTAAGTGGTCGAGGAAGAGGCTGCAAGGCACCAGGTCGCGTTTCTTGATGGCATGGAAACGCTCCAGGTTGTTGACAGCTTTACTGGCACGGCTGCACACATACATACAGGAGTAGAGTGTAGCTAAGAGTTGGATCATCAACACCTGTGGGGAGGTAGGCAGGTAAGGAACTCACTGGCGCTGCTCGGCAGGGATGTGGAAGGAGGTAGCGAGAGAGATGAGGCTCGGCAGGGAGTTTCCGTGATGGTTACACTCCGGCGGCAACAGCCTATTGGCCTGTAACACAGCCACAAAGAACAATAATGCAGCTGTGAGGATTAGCATCAATAACACAGCCTAATACTAATATCCTCAATAATGGCAGTGATCTTGCTTTACCATGTGGAGCAGCTCTCCCACCAGGATGGTGGCCCGGATTGAGGTCGAGGTCGCTCCCATGGTAATGACCTCAACCAGAGCCTGAAAACAACAGCTACTGATTCATATGCAATCCTGTTGCATAGCTTTTGAGAAGACAAGTAATAGTCAGTGCAGAATTTCATTGATTCTGGGGTACCATAAAAATAACTACAGAATTCACAATAAATTTACCTCTAGAACGCCGGCACTGATGAAGGTAGAAAGGAGCAGGGCTTTTTGGTTTTCAGCAAGATTGGTTCTGTGAGAGGCAAGTCAAACATGTTATCACACATCATGACACGTAAGGGGTGTATTCAATGAGAGCTCAAGAAATGCATGATGTTAGATTATAGTTTTGGGATCCAACAAAGCTATGAGGTTGGTTGGGACGATGAACCAGTGAGAATGGTTGGACAATGAACCAGTGAGGATGGTTGGGACAATGAACCAGTGAGGATGGTTGGGACGATGAACCAGGATGGTTGGGACGATGAACCAGTGAGGTTGGATGGGACGATGAACCAGTGAGGATGGTTGGGACTATGAACCAGTGAGGTTGGTTGGGACGATGAACCAGTGAGGATGGTTGGGACGATGAACCAGTGAGGATGGTTGGGACGATGAACCAGTGAGGTTGGTTGGGATGATGAACCAGTGAGGTTGGTTGGGACGATGAACCAGTGAGGTTGGATGGGACGATGAACCAGTGAGGTTGGTTGGGATGATGAACCAGTGAGGTTGGTTGGGACGATGAACCAGTGAGGTTGGATGGGATGATGAACCAGTGAGGTTGGTTGGGATGATGAACCAGTGAGGTTGGTTGGGACGATGAACCAGTGATGTTGGTTGGGATGATGAACCAGTGAGGTTGGTTGGGATGATGAACCAGTGAGGTTGGTTGGGATGAAGAAGCTGTGAGGTTGGTTGGGATGATGAAGCTGTGAGGTTGGTTGGGATGATGAAGCTGTAGGGTTAGGATAATAACATCACCTTGTGGTAGCCAGATGAGGCAGGAGGTCTTGACCTTCCTGGGCCACAAAACCCTCTTTGAGTTTCCATATTTCTCGCATACGAGAAGGATCTACACACACAAAAATGGGAGGGAATCTTCAAACTTACACCAACAAAGTCTCATCAAGAGAAGAGATTGGGTGTGAGGCCGAGTCTGTATACGCACCAACACTAAGTAGAACCTCTGCAAAGTCTTCAGACCAGATAGGAAGCGGCAAGTCAAATATATCATACAGGATGTCCATGATCTCCCTCTGTAATCACAACGTATAACAAACACACCTCCGATTGTTAGCGACATCATGGGCGAGTCAAGCATCGTAGCCATGTCATGTGAACACTGACATACAGCCACTACAGTAAATGAGCGGTTGACAGAATGAGACATGATGGGAAAGCTATGATGGAATGAAGGAGAACTAACCCGTGTGTCCATGTTGGGTAGGTAGAGTACACCAAGAAGAGACTGTAGACCTGATCCGTCTGGACTGCACATGCGGATGATACCTGCCAACACACATACAATACCTGCTAATACACACGGGGACACTCGCTTACACACAGGACAACCGCTAATACACAGGACACCCGCAAATACGCACATGATACCTGCTTATACATACACAATCTTGTAATACACACACACACACCGTCAGCCAACACACATTATGATTTTACCTGGCCATGACTTCATAGTTGTTGAGATTGCCAGCTTACATGCATTCATCTGCAGTTCCCTCTCCTCTCTGTACAAGAGAACATCAGTCATTCAAACCAAATATAAAACCAACAATCAATAAACACATCAGGTAAGTGATGAAAGTTACATTTAGATTTAACTATATTATTGATCATGATGATCGGCTGTCCTTGGCTCCGTCGTCAACAATTGCTACGACAGCGTTGACGAGAGCAATGGGGAGTCTGTGTGGTGAGATGTGCATAATGTGTCTCACCAGGCGCAAGGCTTGGATGCGCTCCAACTCGTTGTCCGATTTTCAGCTGTCTTGATGCATCGCAAGTGGACCACCTGATCATATAGATGACGGCAATGCGAAACACATCAATACAATACACACAAGTAGGTTTGGTCTTTTTCCGAGATCTTGTCTCCTTGTGGACGGTAGTGACTGTCTGTAAACGGGGCCAACATTTGCTGCAAGGCAAAAGAAACCAGTCATGATGAGGAGACACATGAGCCAACATATAGATGAGCCAGACAATACACATGACAGCTGTCAAATGAGCCATTATATACAGATGAACCAACATACAGATGAGCCACTATACTGATAGAGGGCCAATATACATTGATGAGCCACTACCTGACAGCAGAAGCCAACATAGGTATGTGATACAGAGGGGATGTTAGCCAACTGATATGAGATGACATACAGATAAGCCATTCCACTGCCGCTGACACAGACAGGAGTTACCTGCTGATGAGGTAGGGGGTGTTACCTGTTGATGAAGTAGGGGATGTTACCTGCTGATGAGGTAGGGGGTGTTACCTGTTGATGAAGTAGGGGATGTTACCTGCTGATGAAAGGTAGACCTGTTGATGAAGTAGAGGATGTTCCCTGATGAGGTAGGGGGTGTTACCTGTTGATGAAAAGGGGATGTTAACTGATGAGGTAGGGGGTGTCAACATGAACAGGGGATGTTTCCTGCTGATGAGGTAGGGGGTGTTACCTGTTGATGAAGTAGGGGATTTTACCTGCTGATGAGGTAGGGGATATTTAGCTGTATCATGGCTTCTATATCATCTGTATCCTGTATGAAATGCCGGAGAGCACGGAGACAAACAGCTCGCATTTCTTTGGCATCATGGAAGAATCCTGTTCGAATGCTGAAGCAAATTGAGAAATTTCTTTAGACCACTTACCATGCCAGCAAAAGAACAATGAGGCAATTGACCTTTACAGAATATATTTCATTGGAACCAGTAGATTTTGATTACCGAGGTTCATTTACTCATGGATCTATCATATATAATCACATGTCATCCATCCACACAAAACACACATAATCTGATGTTGTCTTCTGTATTTGCTCATCAGCAATTTTTCATTAAAAGCGATGGATTTTTCGACACACCACTTGGGCGTATCGATCTTGTGTACAGTATAGGTGCAGTCACAACAGAATGGAAGTGTCAGTATAATGATTTGGTTGCAATCACCAACTTTAGTATCACACAACACATAGTTGATTTAACACTTGTTGCCACTCTCTGTTGATGTAAAGCAGTATCGTCAGGAAGAAGAAATCGTTGCTATAACTAACCAGGCGAGTATCTGGAGCTTGGAGTACGGCAGGTCCAGGTGGTGTGAGGGAAAGCGATGGCAAAGACGCACCAAGGCGTTGAAATAACCAAGACGCCGGGCTTTACTGACACCTTGCTGTTTGACCAAGTTGACAAGCACTTCATTCATGTCTCTTCTTTGCAACAACATTGCAGATTGAGCACCGAAGCTGTCAAACTAAATATATATATCTGGTCATTGTTCCCACTTGAAGTTCCGGGACCTGTCCATTGGACGGGTGATCGTCAACGATGGGCTGGAATTTTCCCATAATGACCGTCCACCCATCTGCGCCTCCCAGGCCGTATATACAAGAAATTAGTCTAGTCAGTATAAACAGCTCATTTAAAGACAAACAGCGACGCAGCATGCTGGCCGCTCATCTACGATCGAGATCAATACTGCTCTGTTTGATGACACTTTTTATGACATATGGGTTTAATCAGCGTCATGATACACGATATGTTAGAGGTTTGAAAGAACAATGAAAACTAGAAGGGTGGCATACGGTCGATTGAAGCATCATTCAGAAATGTCTGCCTCACAGTATTGCTTTTGCCATGCACTGTTGGCTCGCGCATAAAGCTGTCAAATTGCAATTTGGATATATCATATCGCCACGAAGTCTTTGACCAAGTTTATATTTTGCAGATCGTGCCAAACGTTATTGCAGTGACCGCGCATAGGCTTGTGCCAGCGCGAGTTAATGTCGCGCCAACTGTCACAATTGCCATATGGGTGTTGTGAAAGGAAAGTGCTGCGTTGTAAACTGTTGTTGCTTCGCAGTGCGTCCTGGCGTGGTCCTCTGTTATCCACACTTCAACATGCCATGTATGATTCCTGTCAGATGTATCATTCACTTACAATAAAATATGATATGAACGAGAGTCTGATGTTACACATTCAGGGTACGGCAGCTGGTTGCATAGACGGGGGAAGGGTAGGTGTGGGGTGTGTGCAGAGTGAGTGGAGAAGGCTGTATGGGTGGGTGGGAGTGGGATGATGCTGGCCTGGGATGGGGGAATGGGTGGGGGGTTGTGTGGTTTGGGTGGGAAGTGGACGGGCAGGTTTGGATGTGGACGGGCAGGTTTGGATGTGGACGGGCACGTTGGAAATCCTGGCCAAGACCCTGCCTCCAAGTCACATGATGATACACACCAATCTCACACCTTAGCATGCTCACAGAGGCTCAACAGTGCCAAAACATTAGAAAGATTTTATGGTGAACAGTCTAAACCCATCATATACACCTTCTTTGAAGTAAGTTTTCATTTGCCGATAAAGAGAATTTCAGAGATTGAAACAGCACATGTGGGCAGCACACCAAGAGTAGACGAGTGTGAAGTTTGTTTGGAGGCTGGGTTTGGCAACAGACACTTATCTAATGCAGGATTTTGTTACATGGTACCAAATGTGAAGAGGCACCCTGCTGATATGGTTGAGGATCTCTGATGACTTAACAACATAGTGTTGACAAAAAAGACGGTATGGAGGCCCAAGCTTCAGTGGTCCTTGACCTTGAGAGGTTCTAGTCCATAAGGCCTGAATTTCAGTTTAGCAAAATCAGTGCTAACTGAGCCATAGCTGTCATAAAAGCATTTACATTTGATGTGTAAGGTATATGAATTCCCCAAAAAAGGAATTGGTGTAGGTGGATGTCAAAGCAGGTCCACACGATAGGCCAGGCTCACAATCCCGACGTGTCACGACGGGTCCACTTGGAGGGTGGATCGCATGCGAGTCAAGGCTATAAGGATTGCTACTATCAGGGTTACACCCCTCCCCACCAAGTGGTCGGATGCAAACCGTTCTGTCGTGCTGATAATTAAGGGGGGAGGCTTTTTAAAAACGTATGAGCTAGAATAGTATTATGACACATCCATGGGAAGTGATTGCCTGGCAAGGTTCAGAAGTCATTAGTTACAGGCACATTGAGAAATTGTAGCTTGTGACAGCCTCTACAGATAGGAGTCAATTAGTAGCACTGAAAACGGTTGGTACACAATGGAATAAACTTGTTTAAATTGATGATGAATATAACTTCCAGTCAGTCACGTCAATGAAAACACATCAATCAAAAGCATAAGATTAGAATGTAAGGAATATTACATAAATTAACAGCTTGATCATGGATCTACTCAAAACACTGACCTCTACAACTTTTGAGCCTGAGGAGGGAGAGAAATGGTATATGAGATGCTAAGTAATTAATGAAACCCTCTATGAAGTGGTGAAACTGAATCAGGTTACCAAAATTTTGACACGCAATGGCTACAGTTCTGTAGTAAACGTGAACCGTGAAGTCAAGATGTCATGTTGGTACAGTGACACTGATAGTGATAGGACTGACTGTGTTTTGGCATCCTCATTGGCTGGTTGCCCTTAATTCTGTTCACCCATAAACTGCTTCAAGGACATTTAATATATAGGATCAACAACTTGGTCGTCCAATTTGTGTTATGTTGAGAAAGTGACAGATTAATTTGGTCTGTTACTGTTACTGTGTTAGTGAACTGGTGAATAGTGACATTACTGTTACACGGAAATTTGTTTACCTTTTCTATAGTCCAAGGTGACAACGTCATCACCATGGTCGCTTCGACCTGAAACAACACGAACATCCGAATTAAGACATTAGGTCAATTGTGGTGCTGATTAACCATCTATTATTATAGTATTTAGTCTGTCACCTTTCCGTCGACTTCGCAGACTACGACCACGGAAGATGAGAGCCGCCATCTTCCCCAAGCCGAGAACAGGAAGTAGCTTTCTATGTAAAGAAACGAAATATATCAGTATAAAAGGGCATTTAACGCTTGGTGGCGTAATTTCTTCATAGATATACTACGGTTGTCCGGTGGGGTAACGAGTGCGCAAGTGGTGGCATCCTTTTGAAGGCTATTTTCAATCATTGCCATACTTCTTTATGAGTATTTGCAATTTTGGTTGAGTCGAAAAAGTAATATCCCCTGCCGACGTTGCTAGGTAGCTACCACGTTTTAGCCACATGTTTTATGATATAATTAGCTCCGGTCATAACGGTAACATGAATTTATACCTACTGACGTCTTGTAGGGCTATGATATAATATGTCTTTCAACAAAATCATGCTCAAATTCACAGGCACCCGAGAACATGATTTGTTATCTCTCTTGCATTATGCTATTGTAGGGAAATCATGATGTCCGAACTCGAGTGCCTGTGCTCAAATTATATATCTATATTTGCCGAGCTGATGATGATCATATCTACAAACGTTGAATATAGTTATAATTAAAAAAGCTGGAACATGCAGCGGAGGACCGGCAACTGAAATTGGCGTCATCCTAGCCACAGGCGTCTTCAGAACTTTAGAGCGAAAGTGAGTACATGAGTCAGACGAAACCGACCACTACCTAACGCGCACGTAGAGTGGAACTGACTTGGGTGTCAAGCTGAGGGTTGTAGCTCTTCGTGTTCTTTTACGTCATGATTACACACAACTTTGTGGGAAATACGTTATGATCTCCGTCAGGTTAATCGGCAGCTAGCTCCGGTCATAACGGTAACATGGATTTCTACTGACGTCTTGTAGGGCTAATCGGCAGCGAAAATGGCTTATTTTCTTATCGCGGTACTCCTACACCCTTCGGGCCGAGGAACGGACTGATTGCAGAAAGAATTATCATTGATCCACAAGTCAATGGTCAATGAATTTATAACGGAAGTGGGTTACTCGTCTTTGGCGGAAGCATCGCTACGCAATGGAAGTGCTCACTCCTCACTTTAAGAAAGTTGCCAGCGACTTGCCGGGTGCTGAGGGTCCAGTGTTCAGCCCTGACAATAAGTTCTTCGCTGTAGCACCTTTCAGGGAGCGAGAAGGCAGGTCGTTTGGTGGCGACATAGTCCGCATTGATATATCCACTGGTCAGGTAGTGTTTCAGTGCCTGATTTTATTATGTTGATCCTTGCCTTTCATTTCAATACTCGGTATAGAAGATTAGCTTGTAGCTCTGGTCGAACGGTAATATGAATATATACCTCAGACGTCTTGTAGGGCTAATTAGCTTGGTGATTAGCCGTTGTTTTCGTTTATGTGTGCTCCAGTGTAGTGAGGTGTGTGTGCCTGAATTTGACGGCCATGGTGGTGTGCCAGCAGGACTACAGATGGACAGACAGGGATGTCTGTGGGTGGCTGACATGCGTCACGGTGTGCTCAAACTAAACCAGGATGGATCCCACTGTACCAGGGTGCGTCCAATGCATTGGCTCTCTAAGTGAAGTTAGTATGAGCAGATCATCAAGAGCCGCATCCTTTCTGATACGTTTGAGCTTTTCCATGAATGGCTGCAGGTTACAGAGGAGGATAGTGATGGGAATAGAATGCAGGGCTGTAATGATTGCATCTTTGACTACCATGGCAACCTGTGGATAACTGCACCAGCTGGTGAAATATCACCCTCTCAGTACAGGCGCTCAGAAAAGGTAGCTGTTTATTTTTTATTTAATCACACTTTTTCTCAATCTGGTTGAATCCTGGTTTTCTCTTTGAAGTCCAGCAATTTACAGTGACTGTCTTGTTTTGCAGGAGCCGTTTGGCTCGGTATATTGCTATACCAAGGATGGGGAGATGAAGAAAATAGATGCCAACAGCTATCTCTTCTCCAATGGGATTGCAGTGCAGCATGATTCTGAAGGAGTTCCCAAGCTCCTCATAGTTGCAGAGACTGGCACTAAAACCCTCCATGCTTATGAAATCATGGGGCCAGGTGAAGTAGTAAACAAGAGAATCTGGGCTACTCTCCCAGGTGAGTTGAAGATGATCAAATCATGCCTGAAAAGGGTCTAGCTGAGCATGATTTAGGAGGTCAGTATAATATACTGATGGATAGATGACTGAGCATAATCTATTTGGGGGAAAAGGCCAGTGGCTGGCCATGTTGTTTGGCCAGTTGTTGTGTCAGTAGCAGTTACAACTGATGAAGTGTCAAATACATGTTATATTTATTTAATCGGCTGGATGGTATCCTTTTTCATCCTGAGAGATGACCAATTTTATCTGAAAGTGGCTTCTCAAAATCTGTTTGGTCAGTTGCTGATCATCATGTGAATGGTCAGTGGCTGGCCATGCAGTTCATAGACGACCGAGCATAATCTACAGGGTCAGTGGCTGAGTAATGTGTTTGGTCATAGGCACAGGATATCTATTGAGTCAGTGGCTGAGTAATGAGTTTGGTTATAGGCAGAGGATATATATTGGGTCAATGGTTGAGTAATGAGTTCGGTCATAGGCAAAGGATATCTTTAAGCATTACTTATTAGATCGCTATGTATTTGGTTGGTGGTTGAGGATGGGTCAGGGGCGAAGAATATTGAACTGGGCAGTACCTAATATGTTGGATAAGTGAGAGCTAAATCTATTCAATCGGAGCCTATTCTTTGCCCGTTTTTTATGAGTGAGATCAGAGCCTATTGTTGCCCGTTTTTCCATGAGTGAGATCAGAGCCTATTCTTGCCTGTTTTTTTTATGAGTGGCATAAGAGTTAAGCAATCTATAATCTTGCGAAGTTGATTAGTCAAGAGTTTGACTATCTCCATGGTGATTGTGACAACCAGGTGACCATGAAGGTGGACCAGATGGAATGGACTTTGATGCAGATGGCAACCTACTGGTAGCCAACTGGAATAGTTCTCATATTGAAGTGTTTGGTGGATCAGGAGGGAGTCCTATTGCTCGGATACTCTGCCCCTTCACCCAGCCAAGTAACCTACACTTCAGACCGGGCTCACGCGAGGTGTACGTGACCGAACACAACAGCAACAGCGTGTGGATGTTTGAATGGCGATGTGCTGGTATGAAGCAATACTGTGATCTGTAGGATATGTTTACCAATAGAACAATAAAGTTTATTTCATCAATACATTCCTCTTTGATCCCACCCAAAGTTTACCTTAGACCGACATATTTACTGTGATTATTCCATACATTCTGTTATTAAAAACAAAAAGCAATTTGCAAGTTTTATTGAATTATTGACTGGGTTCGACATGATACAAACAGGAGTTCCTGGGATGACAAGAGGGTGCATTTTTTTTAGCACTTGTGAGTTTGTTCTCCTCATGCAACAGGACCAATATCCCAATCAACACACCACATCTCCAAATAACACCAGCTTCAAAAGGCAGTTCCAACATATACAATATTTATTATTTTGTTGAACTATTCAGTAGCCTTTTGTAATTCTTCAAAGCACTCGACAGCAATTTGGGCCTCTGCTTTAGCCTGGTCTGTAGCTGCAGCGCTCACCTCACCTTGAGCTTTAACTAGGCCTTCCCGGATCGACTGAAAACAGTGTCACTACAGATGTTGTGCAAAGAAACACAGAATTGGAAGTCTTGTGAGGGCTTTTATATAAATCTCATTATCAGATAATAATGTTGACTGATTCAACAAACAAGTAGTGTACCTGTATGTCTAGTCCATCCAAAGGGATAGCTTCTTCAGCCAGGATTTGAACTGAGGAATCGTCGTTGATAGTAATTGTTCCACTGCTGGCTGTAATGTACACCAAATGTTAAGAAATGATTATCTACAATTAATCAATGAATGTGTGTGAAATACAATCAAGATCTCTATTACTGGAATTCAATAAGAATCAGCGATTTTATCTTACCAAAGTATTTCTTGACGGCCCCGTCTTCCTCTGTGACAGAGACAACACCAGGCTTAAGCACTGCCAGCGAGGGTACGTGGTCTGGGAGGATGCCGAAGTTTCCACTGAATGAAGGCACATCTACTTGCTTCACTTTTATATCACTGTACAGCACCTGTTGAATCAGTCACACCTGAATAATTAGTCCAATCAGTATCACCTGAAAAGCTAATTCAATCAGCAACACCTGAATAAGTTAAACCAATCTGTCACACCTGAATAACTAGTTTTAATCCGTCGCAATCAGTCACACATGCATGAGAAGTCCAATCAGTTTTACTTTTTTATGCAACACATCTGTCATCAGACCAGCAACACCTGGCAAAATCAAGTCACTATCTCCGGCAATATATAATTGCTACATTAAGATATGTGCCATGTGTTCAAATTTGTACTTCCTTCTCCCCCACTAGGATTACAAAATAGATAATACATATGTTATGATGTCCGTGTGTGTATATTTAAATTCTGCTGGCATATTTGATATGCCAAATGATAAAGATACACAACAAGCTATTTAGTAGACAAGCGATCTGGCAATCCAAGATCCCCAACCAACCATGCAATTGTACTATTTGATGCATTGATTCCTATCACTTTGGATGACAAGGGTGGTTGAGTCTTGTAATTTTCACATATACCTAGTTTTTGAGTTGCTTGCCCAATGGTGTTTTAAGGCCCCATTATAGATATCCCAAAACCAACAAATGATCAGAATAAAGTCATTTTAACAAATCGACCCAAAAAGAAAGAAACATGACATTACACAAAATCACTGAAAATGCATGATGTAAGTATTAATTTTTTTATAACTCAAGCTAGTGTGGTTTTATGCCATATTTTTTGTATGCAACAGTATAGATGAGTCAGTGCTTGCATCAATAGTTCTTATTGCAAGTGATACGTCTGTTTGGGAATTAGACCAAGATATTTGGAATAATCACAGGACTTAGACATGCCCTTTTATCAGGCCAAGATGGAACATTGGTCCATACAGGTGTGATGTATTTGAAGGAGTGACAGATTAGTATGTAATAGCATTTGGGCATCAGCTGAACAGTGCACATGCTCATATGACATGATCAGTGACAGTAGTACACCCTCTAATGTGGGACATAATCACATACTACACCGGACTGCTAGCCCATGGGAATTGAGTCGTGGTTACGAATGCTGGGGATAACAATTTTCAATATTTTATCCCAAACAAGTGCAAGACTCACTGTGACGACAGATTAAAGCAACCATCACACATTGCAAATAAAATAATGGTGCATTGTGAGAACCAAATATTGCTCATGTGGGATGTTTCTGACTGAAAAGATCATCAAAATTATCTCATAAACATTAAATAGATATGGGTTCATTACATTAAGTATACTATATAGTCTATACTGGATACAGGGTAGGAGTTGCATATTCCACCTTCCCATGTTTGATGACATTGTATTCCAGTAGTTCCCATCACATTTAGATACCACACAACAGATCATGAGAAAGAAGGTCTTACATCGTGGAAATGTTAGGTAAAATGGTATTTTGGACAAAAAAAGGATGATAGATTTAACAATTCATTTTGACATTCACAACGTGACCTTCTGAGAAATACACCATTTAACCCGCCTGTCAGTTAACAAAGCTTGTCAGTAACACATTAACACATCGTAAAATGAATATGTGTCACATCAGGGAAAGCCGCCTCCCAACATCATGATCGAGACTTAGTAGCTGGAGTGAGCGAACAAACAATCAAGAAAATGTTGGTTGTTTGTTGCAAGGTGATAAATGTTCCATCACGCATAACAAAAAAATACCACTCACACTACCAGGGCTGGCGAAAGTAAATGCCATATCAGCATAGCCCAGCTTTTGTTGTTGCTGGACAACGGAAATTTGTGCACATTGTCGCACAATGCGTGGGAAAAGGCGAGTTGCCCTCAGCAATGACATTTTGGGATTTCTGGTACCGTGCAGCAGCCGACAGGAAGTCAGTACCAATCATTGACTTCCGCAGTGAAACTATTCAGGTTCAGGCTATTTGCTAAAATCGCTTCTGACAGAATGTTTATGTGGGGGGTTCATGCGTCTTGTGGTTAGCGTCGCACTACATGCGAATTTTTAGCAGCTATAGCATAAATAGGGTCAAATTTTCTGGCTCTTTCATATATATAGGAGGCAATATTTTGGTGACCACGTAAAGGATAACAATCAAATTTACACAGTCACGAAACCACTATTTTCTATTCATGATATTAACAGTGAATCCTTGATTGTTAAAGCCAAAAGTGCCCTCAGCAGTCTAAAGAAATGGTTTGATGCCAATAGACTAACTCTACATCTTGGCAAAACCACCTATACAATTTTTCAACCAAACAACAAATCTGACAAATTATGGGAACCATACTTTACCCTCAATGGTGCAAATATATATACAAAACAGACAGTACCAAATATCTGGGGTTTCATATTGACAATAAATTTATCTGGAACAAACACAAAAGATGCTCTAAACAATAACTTAGTCAAATACACAGGCATATTCTACAGACTGAGAAGCCTGATACCCTCCAAGGTAGTCCTACAGTTATATTAGGCTTTCATCTTCTCAAGGATATCATATGGGATAGAGGTATGTGGTATGGCTAAGTATAGTAGCATCAAACCACTGCAAACTATGCAAATCAGAATTCTAAAAACATTAACATTTAGACATAAAAAATACCCTACTACCCATAATCTGAACAGAGACTTAGATTTACTCCAGGTCAAACAACTGCACACATCGAAAATTTCATGTTTGATCTACAGGCACTCAAAGAGCATGCTGCCGCCTTTATTTAATAAAATGTTCAATCCAGACATAAGGAGGTGGTGCCATGAAGCATTAAATATAAGAAACATGTTATTCACAACAACCAACCTTAACAGTGCCCACGGGAAAATGCTGATGAACAATTGCTGTTGTAAAGTCTGAAGTGAAATACCTAACAAAATAAAACTAACTAAAACATTGCATGCTTTCAAAAGACAGCTTAAAGCTCATTTGAAAATCATATAGATACAAGGCAACTTGCTAAAATCCTGATACCTACTCCTAAACTCTGCTTTTGCTAAATATTTGCTTTGAGTCTAAGCTGCGTAATGCATGTTTCAACATTATGTATGTATGTATGGATCTCATAATCCTATCATTGTAAATTTGTTACAGTCTATAGTCGGGTGTATACATCCAATATTAGACACCACTGGTGCTGCATTCTGTATCTAAACTGTACATTGACTCACGTTCACCCTGCATATGTTTAGCATATTATTTCATGTTGTTTTTCATATTATGGACCACTTATATTTTTGTCAGTATATAAGCTGTGTCTGGAATAAAGCTTATCTATCTATCTATGTATAAGTATGATTTTCCTCAATCTTTGTCATTTTGTATTTTTTCACTTCCTTGTATATATAATGCGTATGTTGATGATAAGGAACACCATAACTAAATATGTTACTTATTTTTCATTATTTTCTTGAACACATGGAAATTGATACTTATGATGTAGTATGTAGTCTCTATTGTCAGATTGTATCATACCACTGTGTTACTGTATAATGCAATATCAATGTTCATTGTCTGAAACAATTACAAATTGTTAAGGTCACCAGCTCGATAGGTGCAAGCCTCTCTAATGTCCAGTTATGTGACTCTTTCTACTTATGTTTATTCTTGTTTACACATAACGAAATAATTATCTTATCTTATCTTATGTAGATAATGGCAAAGGGTATAATATTTATGATTAATGGGTTTGAAACATTATCAAGGATCACATGCCAGTCCATGTCGCTATGCTACATAGCAATACTTGAGGGGACCGCTGCCGTTTGTCCAGTTTGGTGGTTTTTTTTCCTCATACAATTGGTGGGAACAACGTCAGACATGATTCAGCAATCTCAGTCGTGAGCTTCTCCTCTGGATTGCCTACACATATATGTATTAATATATCTTCTGCTCAGAGATTGGGATTATGACGACATATCTTTTAAGAGACCCAACTCAACGATCCATTAGAGAACGCTCATTATTTACCCAGTGGGAATCGCGATCCTTGATCAGGCAATCGAGGGAAGTATATAAGCAGGGTGTTTGACACCTTAAAGCTCCACCTGACCTTTCTCTAAATAGCTGACAGTTTACCACTTCTGCGTATCATCTTCATAAACAAGAGCAGGACAAAATATAATATCAACAGACGGTCGGGCGAGTGGACAAATGGTTGGTTCAAATAGTTGCTCCGATGAATACGTATATTTTTTGTAAATTATATTAATATAATTGCCACATTCGGTTCCGGCAACTACAAACTATACTGTCTGTAGTTGAAGGAAGATATATATATATAGAGATATATATATATATATAGATATATATAGATAGATATAGATAGATAGAGAGATATAGAGAGAGATAGAGAGAGAGAGAGAGATATATCTATATAGATATATAGAGAGAGAGAGAGAGAGAGAGAGAGAGAGATATAGAGAGAGAGAGAGAGGAGAGAGAGAATAGATATCTATATTATGTATATACCTCTATCTATATGAGAGAGAGAAATCTAATAGAGGGATAGATATATATCTCTCTCTAGAGAGACACATCTCTATCTCTCTATCTATATATATATATATATATATATATCTATATATAAATATATACGTATAAATTTCCTTTTGAAAAATAATATTGTGTGGAATGTATATACACATATATATATATATATAAATATATATATATATGTATATATATATATATATATATATAAATCATATATATATTATATATATATATATATATATATATCTCTCTATATATATATATATATATATAAATAATAACGTATAAATTTCCTTTGAAAAAAAAATATAGTTGTGTGGAAAGCTCATATCAAATAGTGTTGCAGAGGCGAATATCAATCTCTTCCTGATAAAAAAATAGTAGTGTGGAACGCTGGTCAACCTGATAGGCACCAGAGGCTCAGCCTCACATCTGGTTTAACATAGAACATAGCCGTGACATGTTCTAGGCTGGCAGTTAACGACGTCTATCGTCTACCCGAGTTCGGGTGTAAGTTGATAAGTTATCAGTGTGGCCGTAACGTATGGGATCAGAGCTAAGGACTAGTCTCAAGTTTAACATAGAACATAGTCGTATAGTCTAGGCTGGCAGTTAAGAAGTCTATGGTCTACCCGAGTTGCGGAGGTATAAATTCATGTGGCCGTAACGTATGGGATCAGAGCTCAGGACTAGTCTCAAGTATATAGTCGTATAGAGGTATATAGAGGTGTATTTGACAGTTGAAATACTTTCCACCCCGAAAATGATAAAATGCTTGTTTGCGTCTGTTAGCACAAATTGCTACATGGAAAACCCAAATTGTCCAACGATGAGTTGATGTTTACACCATTGTCCATTCCTGCCATTGATATTGTAGCTGAAGTAAACAAATGGAACACTAACTCAATTCTCTCCTTCTGTGTTATGATTCACACTCAATCATACTGGGTCAATACTGAACATTTAATGTTATGTCTGTTTACAAATTTCATACAAATAAACTTTTGAATATGTTCGGATATTCAGAATTGATTGTATTTGTGTGTGCCAAATTCACTGTGTAAGAAAAACCTACATAATGTTGAACAATACATTATTAATCCGGGGGGGGGGGGTGGCACTTGGCCTTATTCTGGATAGAGGTGTGCCACGGGACCTAAAAAACCCGTACCCGTCGTACAAGGTCAAAATGGCCAAAAAGCATACCCCGTGTACAAGGTATTATGCAAATGTATAACCCGTCATACACATTGAACCTGAAAAACATACCCCGTCGTACAAGTATGAGGCCCAAACACCTGTTGTACAAGTCAAGAGGCCCAAAAAGCATACCCCGTCGCGCGGCACATATATACTACCTCTATACACTTAAGTGCCCCCCCCCCGCGTATTAATCACAGTGGCCAGTATGGCTACAGGGTCTCTAATATTATGAGACACCCTAATATCACTTGGTTTCCTCATAGTATTTTGGGATAAGGATATTTTTCTGCTTTGACTTAATTTAAATCTTTACCTATGTATAAATCTTACTTTGGTCTCACTCCAGGATGTGCGTTTAATATAGCTGTCGGGTTGTGATGCCTATTGCAAACCACAATATGAGTCACAAGAAGTCGACAAAACCTGTGAGCACGTTTAAATTATCATTTTATGTTTCATAGTGAATCTCTGTCATATTTATTATTGTAGGTTCGGTTTAAATAATAATTGCTGGTATCCAGTTGGTGAATTGATTTAGTTTATGTTATAAAATGTGCTGTCTATAGGTCCAATTGCCGAAAGTTCCAGTTGGCAATAAACAGCAGAAGAATGTGCAAGATGGTGAGACTACTATTTTCTACAGAATAGTCATATACCCCAGTAAATAAGGGTGTAATATTTCAAGCATGATCCTTTTGTATTATGTTTCCTAAACCCCTTTACTGCTTTGTCAACAGCATTCTGGAGTCATCAGGGTACTTCTGGTGCAATCAATGCTTTCCGGCAATTGACAAATGTAAGTCAAGATCTGTAAACAATAATATCAATTAAGAAAGAGGAATTGGAATATGTGTGAATCAAATGGTTGTTGGCTTGCTTTCATGCTCGATCTGTCTGACTATCAGTCAGTACACAAAGGTGGAAGGAAGCAGTCTTTACTTCCAGGTGCCAAACTCCAGCCCTTGTTCAAGAACTACACCGCGCCTTCAAGATTAGAAGGGTCTGTTTATTTCCTCTGTGTTTAGTGTTCATTTGATTTGTGGGAATCCATAAGATAACCAACTTTACATTTGCACAATTGCATCCACTGCATCAGGACTATAAATGAAATATTCATCATCAAAGTTCAACAAATTTGCACTTGGCAGATAAGTCTGCATTGCATTAGGAATTATCATCTTTGACAATAGATGCCCCCTACCCCCACCAATAAAAAACATTTTTTGTGCAACCATTTATCATATTACAAGTTTGCAATGTCCACTTAACAAACCTGCTCAAACAAGTATCTTTAAAAAGTGTAGTTGGTCTTGAGAACCGGATACAGCAATAATGTAGCCCAGAACTGGACACAGCAAAAGTGTAGGTCTTAATCTACCAGCACAACATGTTACATTGACTACATCTTTATATAATTACAAACTGTATTCACTATTAAAATCATCTGTAAAATGAGTTACTGTAGACATCTTCTCCAAATATTGTGTCACCATAGATGTGAAACTAAGGGATGATTATGTTTTGTTACATGTTTTTATCATAGTAAATAACTTAAATAGTAGCAAACAAGGATATAAAACAAGTAGACATAGCCAACAAGACTAGTTCTCCTATCAATCTATTATATCTCAACAACCATTATATGATGAAGTAAGAACATTTATCCCCATTCTGTTGCAGCGGTAATCTGAATAGCTCAAAAACTGGTAAGTCATATTTAACATGAAATATATTTGTCCTATGCACTCATGACCTACAGCATGGCAAAAATTTACCGGTAAGTCCCATTTTTCTGATTATCAGTTCTTCCTGGCATTACCAACCCAGGTGGCTTCCCTGAAGGAGATGCTAGCTTCATTGATCATGTGATCCAAGGAAATACGAGCCCCCTGCCCAAACCAACTGCCAGCTGTGTCAGGATCTATCTGGCCTCCAACTACAAAGGTTGGATCACTCAAGTTAATCCTGGTTAACAGTTGTTACCCTTAATACACTGAGCTGTTGTGTATTCATTCTTAGTATAGTGTAGTTGTTGCTGGTATCAGCTTGTGAAGTGATCTGAGCCTTCGATATGATTTTCCATGCCAGATATGCAAGCTGAAAGACTGATGTTGATGAGGGAGGCTGTGCCTCAGCTGGAAACATTCTGCTCCAATGAGGGACTCCTCTTCCAATTAGTTGACCTCAACTGGGCTATGAGGGGGAACCTGACCTCCAGCCCAGACAACTGTGACCTCAGACGCAGGGAGATTGCTGATTGTCAGCGTCTGTCTTTAGGATGTAACTTTGTGGTAAAGCATTTTTGTCCCTTCAATGCACTGACAACAATTGAGTGAAATAAGTCTTCTGGTTTTAATATTCAGGGTGATTTGAGCTGTAGGTGTTAAGAGCCTGTGGTGATCTGGGCAGGAGATGTTATGCTAGGGGATAATTTGGGCAAGAGGTTTTATGGACTGGGGAGATCTGGACAGTAGGTGTTATAAGCCTGGGGAGTTCTGGGCAGTAGGTGTTATGAGCCTGGGGAGTTCTGGGCAGTAGGTGTTATGAGCCTGGGTTGACTGGGAACAGGATGACTGGAGGACGGATTGACTGGAGACAGGATGAGTGGAGGACGGATTGACTGGAGACAGGATGAGTTGAGGAGAGATTGACTGGGTACAGGATGAGTGAAGGACAGAAAGAATGTGAAAGGGATGGGCGGCAGACAGGATGAGTGGGTACGGTATGAATAAGTGTTTGACATACTGCTGCATATATATATACTAGCTTTTCAAGATTCGATAAAAGGAAGAATAATTGTCACTTTGCTGATAATGAATAGCTGGAATAATGTGATTTCTGACAACAGCATGTTACTGATCTGCAAGAGTGGGTTATAATGCCTGGTTGGATGACAGGTGTTGCTGGGAGACAGCTATGGAGAACAGAATCTTCTTCCATACATGAGGGAAGATGAATACAACCTGCTCACCTCCCTGGCTAATGACTCAAATATAGAACACAAGGATTTGCTGAACAAGCACTATTGGCGGGATGAGAATGCAGTACCTCTGGTTTATGTTTTGCAAGTAAGATTATCAGATTTGTTACAATGCACCATAGAAGCTACTCAAGTGACTGGCTTCTCTGCATGGCTTTGTTTTTTGCGTTGGGTGGATGTTTATTGTCCAGTTCCCTGACACAGCTGAAGAGGGATGTAAATTGGGTACATTGATAGATGAGCTAGTGAAGCTGGCTGTTACCAAGGGGATGCTCTCTGAAGACACAACCTTGGCTTTCTCTCCCTCAGGTAATTATATCCTCAACCTAATCAAAGGCTGGTACAACTCAAGCCGGTGTGGTAAACTAACATTGCAGTTGTGAATTAAGGCAGCAAAAACAGAAACAACTTTGATAAATTGTCCTGTCTCTGTGAAGGTTTGGCGCAGGATGTGCAAGCTGGAATATTTGATAGTCAGAATCCCCGCAGCTGTTGCCTTGGTTACCATCGTGAATTCCGCCATCTAGCCCAGCATGTTAAAACGCCACATGCCTCTGTTTACTTGGACATGCTGGACACGCCCAACAACAACACTCCAGTCGACTACACTCGTCAGAGGAAGCTTCGTGATTTAGAAGCACAACTCATGCAACACCTTGGTGTGGGTAATTTTCGCCAATACTTCCTGCAGTGGGATGAAGAAAATGGCTGTGATTGGCAGCGACCAGAAGACGACTTCCAGCGTTATCTGGACAAACTCTGTGTTGATTTTGTCAATGATGTAAAGCATCTGATCAGACAAGGACTGGAGAGGAAGGCGAACGCAGCCACAGGAGTTGTTGAGGATGCTATCTCCCAAGAGGTGCTGTACCACGCACAGAAATTCACAGAGGTCAACACAAACCCTCAAGGTCATTCCCAGAAAATGAAGCATTTAGAGGCATTCCTCAGAAATCCCAAAGAAAACAGCAAACCATATCTGGTTATTGGAGACTCAGGAAGTGGGAAGTCAGTGATGATGGCTGTGGTTGCTGACAAACTCAGAGAGTGGTTTCAAGGGTCATGCATTGTTGTTTTCCGTAGCCTGGGGATCACTTCACAATCGAGCAGTATCTTGGAGCTGGTGAGAAGTATCACGTTACAGATTTGCATGGCGTATAAGCTAAAATTGCCTTCTCACATCACTGAGTTCTGCTCCCTCTTTGAAGCGCTGTCCACATTCCGCATGGTGCTCAATGTTGTTTCCAAAGAGCATGCATTTGTCAAACCTCTGTTCATTCTCCTAGATGGCCTAGGACGATTACAACCTCATGAGGAATCATTGAAGGCTCTCTGGGCCATGGAGGACTTGCCCAACAATGTCCACATCATTGTGTCCACTGTGCCACAAATTGGTGATGTCAACTTAGCAGGTGCCCTCCTCAATCTTGTCACAGATGAGGAGGCATCAACACAAGTTCCTCATCTCAATGAGGAAGAAGTTCAGACTATTGTGGACCGCTTTTTGTCAGTGAATAATCGAAAATTGATGGAACATCAAACTGCCTATCTGTTCAGGTGCATATCAGAAAGCAGCTCACCTTTAGATCTGCAAGTGTTGCTGCAGATGGCCAGAGAATGAGATCGTGGGAGGTTTATTCAAAGGATTCCGCCCCGCAAAGCATGGGCACTGTACTCAACAGCCAACTCGATATGATGGAGCAGAGATTTGGCATGAACGTTGTCATGTTCTTTGCCGCGTACATTACGGCTGTTCCTCTTGGCTTGCATGAGCGAAGTCTTGTTGATTTACTGACCAACAATGGCGACGTCATGGAAGAAGTAAAGAAGTTACATTGTCAAGAAGATCATGAGGTTTCTGTCTTTCCTCCACGCCTCCTTGCTCAACTCAAATACCATTTATCTGATTTCATCACAGAAAATTTCATGTTCAAACAACGAGTTCTAGCCTGGTCCAACCACAAAATATATTTCATCATGGCAAAGAAGTATATGGTGATCTTCCCGGGGATGTGGGATGATGGTGTGTCAGAGGAAGCCACTAGCTTCTCCCTCATGCTCCATGAGCACATGGCCAATATGTATCTAGGTGAGACAGGATCAGATAGCCAGAGCACATCAGAGTCTGAGCCTGTGATGTCATCCCAAGCTCTGGTCAAACAAAACCTAATGAAATTTCACCAGTTGCCAAAACACATGAAGGTGTTGTTGCCCGTGGAAGGGATTGAGAGAGTGAAGCAGCTTATGCTGATGAACTACCAGTGGCTGACAGCCAAACTGGACTGCATGTCACCGTGGGATGTCATGCTTGACCACTTTACATTGCTCACCCTGGCTAGGCAGATGAGGGCAGAGGGAGTGCTCCACAACTCCGTCCCACTCACAGACCTCCACCTTCTCTTTGAATTCTTTCAGTTGGCTGCAGGAGCTATCGTCCAGAATTCCAACAACTTCGTCTTTGAGTTGTGGGGTCGGTTATCTGCCATAGCTGAGCATCACAGCTCTATCAGGCAGCTGCTGGATGAGGCTGCTGAGTCTGTGTGCGGGTCAGAGCAACACTTGCTCCTGCCTGTCTTCCCGTTCCTGCGCGCTCCGGGAGGCGTGCTCAGACACGCTCTACCAGGCTGCACACATGTTGTGAGCTTCTTACAGGATGGTGAATTGGCAGTTACGTTCAGTCAGAAGATAGGGTGTGGTGTGGTGCGTGTGGACACTGGTGAACTCCAGCAACGCTTCCCTGTCAATAAAGAGCAGGTTCTGACCGGAGTGATTCCAGGCCACACAGCGCAGTTTGTCATCATTGCTCACTTCTCCTACATCAACAGCATCATGACGGTGAGCGTGTGGAGCACAGAGACGGGTGTCAAACTCGTTCAGTCACAGTTCCCACACAAATTCGACGCTATCGCTCTAGATCCCACCGATGACACCTTGGTGGTCAGCACCACTGTAGATACCCTTGAAAACAATGTACCAGCAACCATGAAATGCATTCTTGGTGTAGATATACATACCAAGGAGATTCTTTATTCAATTCCAACTAATCAGGGTCATCAAGATGGGGTTACTTGCATCTTGTTTGTGTCCCTCCCTGGTGACTCTAACAACTCGGATGAATGTCTCCTCACACTAGGAACATCACCAAGTAACGAGGTCGTATTGTGGAGCGTAGAAAATGAGTCGGTGCTACAGAAACTCGAACTACCTGACTCCTCTCCTGATATTCTAAAGTATAATTCGGACACTGGCTTGGTGCTTGCTGGCAATACCAACCAAGGTGTTCTCTATGTTTTCGATATTCTGGTGTTTCAAATCAACCTCACCATCAAGACTGAATCGTTGAAGAAGATGCTCCATGTTGTGCTGGCATCTGGCCAGATCCTGGTGGCAACACAGCTGCATGGTGTGCAGGCTTTTTCTCTGGACGATGGTCATCTGTTGCAAGAGTACAGACTACCTCAAGAACCGCACGTACCCTCTGTGGTATGCACCTCTGACGAGAATCACATCCTGATTGCTGGTTATACTTGTGGTGACATTGTGCTGTTTTCTATGACCTCTGGTGAGGTCGTGACACAGTTATTAGGTCATTCAAAACAAGTCAACACGTTGCACCTCATGGATGGATATAAACTGATGTCAGCAGGAGATGACGAGCAGGCTATCATATGGCACGTTGACATCTACCTCCAGCATTCCCCAGCTGACAACAGGGAGAAATCACTGTCCGAACTTCAGACTGAGGGGGGATTACAGCCAGTAGAAAGGCAGCATAAAGACATAAGCTGTTGTCTGCTCTCCGCTGATGGCAGTGAGCTTTTTACTTGCTCTCCTTCAGGACCAATCAGAGTGCTGCACATTGAAACAGGTGAGTTTGTGGCTGTTTCCTGCATGGCTTGGTTGCTAAACACCGCCAGCTTAGTTATGTTGTTTTAATCATGGCTTACAAAACTTTGGCATTGTCATGTTATCCAGGTAATGAAAAAAAGACAATTTCATCTGGAATAGAGATTGGCCTTTCAGCAATGTACTTTGCATACAGAGGAAAACTGCTGGTAGGCCATGGTATTGTGGCACAAACCCCCAGCACTCACTCACTCAAGGTAAGACTGGGTCATCATTTCTCATCTGTCACATGCTGCTCTGGTTGCAATCAATTAATTATCTTTCAAATGTCATATTTTCAAGGTTTGGAATGCACTAAGCGAGGAACTGCACTTTGAGGGGGCTGGCGACATATTGGTGTACTGTAGCTGTGTGTTCCCTAACAATGAAGACCGTTTACTGACTGTATCTCCAGCCAACGATTACTCAGGTAATGTGGGCACTTGCTATTGATATGTGCTGGTCAGTTGCTTGGTTTGGAAACATATACTAACTTGGGATGGAAGAATGTATGACTTGTTCAGTGGTTGCTATGATTACAGGGATGGTGGTGAGTGTGTATGACCTGTATGAGATGCAGCTGGTCACCTTCATGCACTGTAACATCTCTGGTAGTATGGACAGCACCAGTCTCTCTCTGAGGGGCTTCACAGCCTATACTAACCCTGAATCAGCGGCCATCTCCACCATCACAGAGACACAGGCACCCCCTCAGACTCCCTCCACCATTCCAGTACCGACGGAAACATCTCCCAGGATCGACAAAACAAACAACTCCCAAGAGGGTTTGATGAAGAGATTGCACAAGCTGTACGCTGTTCTAGATTATTGCCCAGAGCCAGGTGTCTCTTTCTTCTTCAGCCTGATCGTTAGTGGTGCTGGATTAAATCAGCTTTCCATGGAGCATCACGAGCCGGTTCACCTGGACACACTCTCCCCTCAATGCACCCAGGTGATGCCCAACGGGTGCTGTATAACAGGCACTACTCTAGGTCAGATCATTGCTTGGGATGTGGCAGCTCAGAAAATCATGACTTACCTTTATGACAGATCTCTGGCGGGGGGTGCGAGGTCTGGGCAGGGGCGGGGTCGTGCGGCCCACATGGGGGCCGTGTCGTGCCTGTTGATCTCCCATGACGAGAAGCTGCTCGTAAGTGGAGCGAACGATCTCAGTGTGAAGATCTGGAGTCTACAGGAGCGGGTGTTGCTTCACACCCTCACGTCCCACTCAGACAAGGTAACACACAACACCAAGTCGTTGGTCTATCCAATTCATAGCCTGGTTAAGCCAGCTTTAATGTCTGTTTTCTTGTTGTTGCAGATTTTGAGTCTGGCTCTGTCCTCTGACAGTAGAATCCTGGCCACTGGGTCTTGTGACAAGAGCCTTCGGCTTTGGCGCACACTTGATGGTGCATGTTTAAGGACGGCTTTTATGCATTTTCCCGTACAGAAGCAAATTTTGTCCATGAAACATCAGAGACTAGTTGCAGTTCTAGATCAGAAATGTCCTCAGTTGGCAATTCTAAAGATGATCAATTTTGAGGGACAAGGTAAAGTCGAGCAGAAGTGATTTGTGTGACAAGATATGAAGACTGCTTCTGTGGTTAAGACCCAGCATAATAACAATGATCTCATTTGATGGAACCTAAATTTCACCTTGGAAACATTTCCTTTTGCAAACAATTAACAACCTAGATAATAATAGTACATCAAAATTTATATTGATTATATGATTATCTATTTATGTTACCGTAAGTATTTTAACAGGACTTAACCATGAATAAATTATGCTCAGTAACAAACTATGTAATGAACACGCTTACTTGGTACACAAAACAACTTGATTTGATTTATAAATAAGTCATCAAAACGCAGAAATTTACCATAAGTAAGTAAGTCATCAGAACGCACAAATTTACCGAACTAGATGCAAAACGATGTATATAAGGTCTGGAGACTTGGTGCAGATGATCCTTTGTCTCCCAAATGCAAGGTGTGAGACCAACACAAAACATCTTTCTAGAAAGTTGTAAGATTTTAATCATTTCTTTATAAAATAATAGGTTTGTACAATCCAGTGTATAAGACATGCTTTAAAAGAAGATTCTTCACACTGCATGTATGGACTGGGGTTGATATCCTAAAGGAATATCATCATGTATTGGCCCAACAACAGCTATCATAGCGTAGCAGTCAATGCTTTTGGAGAAGGGGACACACATGGACTCCACAATGTGGTGAATGATTACTGGTATACATTGTGTCATAAAACACCATGAATGACAATACTGCTAGTAAGAGGTTGGAACTTGAGCATCAACTGGTAATGACACCAAAGCCTGCCCTGCAGAGGACAAGTCATGATGCTTGGGGTAAGCTTCATCCGTGGCACAGGACATGGGGGGGGGGGAGGTGACGACGACCACCACCCAAAAGTTATCTGCCACCCGTGCTGGGGTCGATCACTTGACATAGTTAGGAGCGGGGTAGGGTCAGGCTTGTGAGGGGAACACGCACATCATGACGGTGCTGAGGTTGGCTTGCGGGCAACAAAGAAGACTCCGTCATACTGGTACGTGAGCATGGAGCGGTAGTTCTGTGTGTACCCAGCAGGACAGTGAGCCACTTCCTTCTGCACATGCAAAAAACAGAGCTTCACCCTCCGTCATAGTAACAGCCAGGGATCTCTTCGCATTGGTGAGACTGAAAATCACCTTACCACGATTTCAAAGTTGAGTTTCTGGATGACTTCTTTCACTTGGTCGTAACTGAGTTCGATGGACATGTCATTTGTCATATCAGCGAAATGATACAGCAAAGGACCTGGAGGGAGGAATCCCACAGATGCTATATAGTACCAATATTGCTACCACTACAACCATATTTCTTCATCCATCAAAACATGAAATCTAATGAAGCTGTTTGCAAGCTGACCTACTGACCTAGATTGATCCAATAGCCACCTGGCCTTAAGATCTTGTATATGGTCTCAATGTAAGACATGATATTGTGGGCCGTGTCGATGAAGAAGACTGTAGCCACACAGTCCCAGCTGTCTACCTCATCACACACCAACACCAATTAATAGGAAATAAAAACTTCCCAAGTGATTATCATAGTTGTTGCTTACATCACAAACAGAGCCTACCGCTCTCCGTGTAGACCTCAAGGAAGTCGCCAGCCCCCATGGAGAAGTCTGCTCCAGGCTGTAGCCCAGCTGGGTTGATATCTGGGAAGTGAATGGGTCGAGTCTGGTCACTGGCTTCTCTGTTGTTGGTGAACTGGTGTGCCCAGGGGTAGAGCGTGAGAAGGTTTACTTCCTTGCATCTGCTGGCATTCATACAAGTGATCAGACCGCTCATACAGACTGAGAAGGTGAGGAATGAGGAGTCATCATGTAACCTACGTCACCTGTTGAGGATGAAATGGGACATGAAGAGCATGAAGAGGCTGAACTCATTGCCCTGACAACGGAAACCACGTCTGGCTATTTCAAATGCCAACCTCCCTAGACCTGCCCCTGGTACTAAAATGCTGATTTGACCTGGGTCACTGAAAACACACGTCACCAACCTCCATAGGTCATCACATACATCACAGCTTATTCACAAACAACCAGTCATAGCAGTCAATGGCAATCAGAACAGACAGAAACAGTGATGACAACCAGTCAAGAAAAACAAATAATGATGACGAGCAATCAGTGATGAAAAACAATCAGTGATGAAAAACAATCAGTGATGACTAACAATCAGTGATGTCAAACAATCTGTGATGTCAAACAATCAGTGATGACAAACATTCAGTGATGTCAAACAATCAGTGATGACAAACATTCAGTGATGACAAACATTCAGTGATGAAAAACTATCAGTGATGAAAAACTATCAGTGATGACAAACAATCAGTGATGAAAATAATCGGTGATGACAAGTAATCAGAGATGATAAGCAATTGGTGATAACAAATGGCGATGACAAACAATGATTACAAACAGCGTGACATGAATATCTGTTCGTGTGAGTGACTCACCACTGTTCGTCAGGGAAGCGGGTGAGGATCTCGTCGATGACGGGCTGGTAACACTGCTCACGTTCACACCGCCCCTCCTCACTCCAGTCACGCGCCACCTGACGCAGCGTGCTCTTCACTTTATCCATGTCAAACTCGCTGGCTGGCGGGCTCCCTACGCTCACCTGCGGAACACACCAACACATGTGATATACTTCACTTAATCACAGAGTCACACTACATCACACACACACTGCACTGCACACTAGATACAACACATAAAATTCTCCCTTCACCACTTTACAAATATCTGTAGTACCGTAATAACTCGTGTATAGGTTGCCAAATTTTGGCAAAATTGTGAATAAAAAAGGCAGGGTGCAACATGTACGCACGGGGTGGAAGTTGACGGAGCCAAATCATGAATTCAAGAATCCATTCTGATCAATGCCAGCATGTGTAGGCCATAATATGAACGTTATGATGGATAGCGATTGCATGTCCCCTAGCTGCACGTCTGTCCAAAATAAATCACCAAACTGTGACATGCAATATCAGATCTGACATGATCGTAATGTAGTTAACGTGTTACTATTAAAGTTACAGGTGCTCGTTTCTCAAACCCAAGCTTGGGAGCATGGAGCCGCTATCTATATAGTAACATATCTATATATTGTTGAACACATATAGGCTTGGATGTTTGACATGAACAACTGAGCGCCTAGGGTTGAAGTATCGTCTGCTGCTGGTGTAAAGAGATAGCATTCTTCATACGATGCAGCATTAAAGCTTATGGTTGCTGTATATGCTCTCAATTCACCCTAAAACATGGCACTAATCATTGCGAGTTTCCGTTTAGTCCCTACACTACGTAGTATAAGGTTTGGAAGGGTACAGCCTCGGCTTGGAAAATGACGTGCACCATGTTGTTGTATAATCCTTCCCTTTGCCGCTTCGCCGCTTCGCCGCCTCGCCGCTTCGCCGCCTCGCCGCACCTTGGCTGGCGTGGTTCTCGTTGTGCAACACGGTTACATAGCTCATCTTTCTCCCCATCCCTCTTCTCCCATCCACCCAGCAGTATCTCATCCTGGTGCCATGGACACTCTGATGGGACACACCTCTTACATATGCTTCTTGGGTGTTAGCAACATGGTTGTTCAATGAACCATTTTGTTCCCAATACCCCTCTGAAGTATTTTTACTTTTAGCTGGTAGACTGATTTCCAGTCAATTTCAATGATAGCAATCTGTCTCGCAGGCACCAACTAAACATTAGAATGCCCCATTTGGTTGATGATAGACAAGCCTATAACTGTATAAAATTGTTTTAAGCAGGTTCAATGGTTTGTAAACAACATTTTATATACTCTTATCATCTCGATGATGGTCATTTTCCATGTACAATCTAAAAAAATTAGGAGGTGTGTGTGTGTGTGGGGGGGAGTATCCTATACATACATCCAACCTATTCATGAGTAAATTCACTACATTTATAATATGCATTGGTCAAAAAATATTTATTGCTGCAATGAGCAGTATGACAGGGTTTATGGTGACCTGTCAATGTACCATGCTTTGGCATTATTATTATAATGAGCTTGACAGGTGTGGTGGTATTAGTGGAAGCAAGGTTTGAGCAACACTGTAGTAGGCTGTGGACACCAACCTCTGACCTGGAGCAGTCCCTGTTCTCAAACATATGGTCCGTGTGTGAGACAACAAGCGCCAGAATCTCAGCGTTGTGCTCCATGCAGGTACGGACAAGTCGCAGGTGGTTCTTGTAGAAGGGGATGAGGGCTTTGTGAGGTTCTGATAGCTCATTGAAGCGCTTTTCTGCCAATAGCACGCGACGCACAGAATATGTTCTGCAATGCATCATAGCAAGTGCTGTCATACTTTAAATAAATGAATAAATAGGCAGTTGCAGGATGATGCAAATTGCACAAAACAAAACTTTTCTGGAAAAGCCTCTTATAAAATGCAATGATGAAATGGAAGTAAAGAACAAAGAGACCCATGTATATTATTTTCAGTGGGATTTGACAAGGCACTTGTAAACGTGCTACCAGCCACTGTTAACTTAATCCGGCATTCTCCCCATATTCATCCGTTCATGTCTTAGTCACCTTGAGATTATCAAACGATATGATCCAGACACATTTACATCCCAATCAGAAAGCAGTGCGAAAGCTCAGGGATTTCTAACCATCTATGCAATGGGGATAAATTGTTACGGGAGTGCTGCACTACCTCAACCGGTGATAAAACCTGTCGTTGGTCTGTTGGCCGTCCGACCATGTATAGTTGACAGTCAGTGCAATTCATACCTGTAGTATCTAAACGCATTAATGATTCGTTCAAAATGGTGCTTCTCCTTGTCGTCATCAGCACTAGTGGTTTTATCTGCATCTCCATCAGCAGCCCCTGACATGACTGCGAGAAACAAATACAACGCCGATAATGCCGACAACAAATATTCTGATGCCTGGTCACAATACAAAGATAAGCACTTGTCGAGACTAACTGGTTCTGTCGCAGTGTACGAACAAATACAGTGCGTCTGCTCTTTTTAATGGAACAAGACAAAAAGTGTCACACATTTAGGACTTTTACTGCCGTCCATGATATGAAAAATTTGATTAAAATTTGTCAAAAGTCTGATCAAGATCCTGTGATTTGTGACGGGGGTGGTTCTTTCCCCACGGCGGCAATGACAATGACGTCACTAGATCACTCACCCTCTAGGAAAGTGCGATATACAATACAACAGGAGTACAATAAGTGTGCAATTAATTCTAACGCTAAACTGTACACTTTTAGATAAAGCATAGTAACAAGGTTTAATTTCTACATGGGAACATTAACCGATACACCTGCAACTGAGGGTTGTTGGCCATTTAGTGACAGTTTTCTTATCTCAAGCGATTCCCTTATAAATTTGCCAATATTATAACTTAAGGGTTCGTTCTCGTTACTCATCACCCATATATATTTGTCATTGGGTGACAGGTGAGAAAAATTGTTGTAGTTTTTGGCAATGTCGTTGAACTGTGAGGCTCTTTTATTTTGACATTTGGGGCGTGTGATCTTGAAGTGAATTTCGTCTTCTGTAGCTTGCATTGCGCGACACTGACATATTCTATCATTTGGATTGGGGATGGTTCCTCTAATTGATTCTGTATTTAAAGGATGGGAGCTCAGAGCGGTCAGGGCGCTCTCTGCTGGCCATGAGGGTGTTGGGAGGACGTCTCCTCACTGCCCCTGACCGCTATTCCCCTAATCGTTACGGCCACTATGCAGGGACCCTAGCTGTATCTGCTCGGATTTCGTAAAATTTGAATCGAGCAACGTTAACTGTCATTTACGTTACTTGACGTACGTCGCTGCGTTTGTGAGAACAGCGTGCATCATGTCATAGACTTGACTTCACACCGCAGTCTTTTATCTGAGTAACTTTCATTCAGAATTCTTTCAAGTACTAATACCTTCGGCTGCTACCAATCTGGACTCAATCAGCAAGAAACGGCAATGAAAAATTTCTCCAAATCATGCCCGTTCATCACAACTGTGTCCAGATCCACAGGACACCGTCCAGACCATTCTCCAGAGCAGAGGATGCTCTGCTCAGGAGAATGCATCCATCTCGAAAACGTCAAAGATGGTCCTCGATATATGGTCATGTGAATTTCATCATTCTATGTCGTGTATAAAAGTTATGTGAGTCAGAAGTTGGGGTTTTGCAACTGACGTCATCTGTGAGCCTAAAGGTGGTGAATGGTCCAGTGGCAGACAACAAAAAGTGATTTCGGCTTTGAGACAAAGAAACATTATTGTTTATAGTTAAATGGTACATACTGTGTGGGATATTTCCAAGATAGTGCTTTAAAGCTTCATCTTGAGATCAAAATAATTTTGGGTAGAAAATTGCAGTTCTTCTATTTGACTATAAACATGCAACCAACATAATTGCAATGAGCACCTGTAAGACAAAGATATTTTGTTGCTATGTGTAATTACTTTGATGGACAGGGTGTACAGGTGGACCAGTATTTATACCCGGGATATATTTCACAGTGGTATAAGTGTATCCATCGCTTAACTGAAGTTGGTGCTATTAAGCATTTTTGATCTAATTATTTTTTTCAGTCAGATACAAGGCCAAAGAACAAAATAAGACCTTCAAGAAATTAATTTTTGATAAGTGCTTTTATTGTTTAATTTTACAACTAACACTTGAGTTCTGTACCAGATGTTATGGAGACTGATGTATTGGCAATGGAAGTTAATGTAAAAGGGAAAATTAATTAACTAAACAGAAAAGCAATATGAATGAGACACCGACATTCAACACTTAGTTTTCTCCAACTCTCAAATTTTTAAGTGCTCATAAGGGAATAAAAGAGGACCAAGTATTATTTAAATATACATACATGTCCCAGCTTTTGGGGTGGGCAATAAGCAATCCATCAACATACAAATCAAATACATACCACAGATGAAGCAATCATGATTCCCAAAATAATATATTCTCTTGGATAATTGAATATGTTCTACAACACCAAAATTAGTTCACTAGGATTTAAGATCAAATTTCATACCAACTATTATTTCTAGAAAGGTCATTAAGCATCCTCATTGTGTACCATATGATACAATAGCATAAACAGATCTGAATTTTTCTCAGTAACATAGTTCCTGTATTTGTAACAAACAAAAAGATCATTCAATTTTGGTAAAACTTTATCAAACTATAATAGACCTGGTGTGTTTTACATCAGTTATACCCACACACATGCAAACTTCGGTATAATAATATCAGTACACCTTACACTAGAAAAAATCCATAACAGGTGCAACCAAGAATCAGGTTCTGCCTGACAAGGTCTATTTTTTGACTCCAATATACACCATGCCTTGCTGCATGATCTTTGTGTCATGAATCAGAGCTGGCTTGACGTAGAATAAGACAACAGAATTTTTCTGGCGTCTGCAGTCATAATAGAGCTCTTGTTTCTCCTTATCCATGGGCTCATTGAGGCCATCCACACTGAGGGACATGGGTGGTTGCTGTATGGCCATCTTCCAGCAGATACGGCAGCACTTGTCAATGAAATCATGCACGTCATGCCGGTCCATGGTTTCCTTCGTCATCATACAGCGGATCTTCTCATCCTCCAGTGCTTTGCATTTTACAGCCTTGTGCCAAATGTAGAAACACAGAGAAATCATTGTGACAGACGAACTGTGGCGATAGAAAAGTGGGACACAAGAGAAAATCTCTGTGGGATGATATGTTAACAACATGCATGGATGGTTCATGATTATATGACAAGAATTCACAGAATTACCCACAGGATATCCATATATATATATATATATATATATATATATATATATATATATATATATATATATATATATATATATATATATATATATATATATATGTGTGTGTGTGTGTGGATTTTAATCAGGGTAGTTATTCTGATGGTATGTACAGTGTTTGGTTGGTAGGTGTGTGGATAAACATATGTAGATTTACATGTGTATATACATATGTATGTCTGTGCATATGTATATGCATATCTATGCACATGAGTATGTGCGTTTGTGTATGTATGTATGTAAGTACCTTCCCATGTATGTTTGTATGAATGAATTGATGAATGCATGTATATGTGTATTGAACCTTCATCAATTTTCAACCAGGAATTATTGTGATAGAGTATTAATATACCTCAACCATGGGGTCAATATTGATGTTGCCTGCATGTAACTTGAGGTTATTCAATAACCCAGCCAACAATTGGTTGTCAAAGTATTTGGCATCGTCTTCTACTTTTTCAGCAGGTTCTGCTTTACCACCTGCAACAGATGCCTTTCTCGGAGCAGCCACAGGCTTGTCCATTCCCAGCTGGAATAAATACAACCTAGCCATGAACATTCAGTAGGAAACTTCACAACTATAAAGCAAATATCACTGAAAGATATGATGGTACATATGTTTTTAGAAGAAAAGTAAGAGAGCAGGTTTCATTTGACGTACACTGCTGTAGGTGTCGCCACTGGCCTGTACTTCCATGTCCTCTTCCTTCCTTTTGTCGGGAAACACAGCCACTACCGGCTCACACAACAGGCTTCTACGTTCACTCTTGTATTTCTCCAGCACCTCCTTAGCTGTTTTCCAGCAGAGCTGTTTACAAATGTCCTCATTAAGTTACATTAAATATGTCTTATGCGTTTTGCTATTACACATGGCAAAGGACTCCTACATGCAAAACCAGCCCTATACGAAGGTTGCAATGTACTTTAATAAAGACAAGTCATTGGTTCAGTAGGAAAAGCCTCATTGAGCCGGACGCATTGGCGTGGTGGTTTACTGCCTCGCCTTTCGACCCACAGGCTGTGGGTTCGACTACAACGTGTGACAACCTGACTGGTTACTAGTGGCTCGGATGATCATGTAAAAATGGCAGTCCCATCTCTGAAAGGGGATGTTAAAGATTCTCTGAGGACGACGTGCTCCCTGGCAGTGACCCTCAGAGATACCCTCACTGCTAGTCGTACATAGCTTACGTTGCAAACAACAAAAAAAGACTATAATTCGAACATAACAACACACAGAACACATGGTTAAAGAAGAAGACCTCTATAAATAGACTGGATGTCAATAGACTGGATGTTAGACAACAGAGGCCCTCACCATCATTATATCAGAGACAGCTTCCATGGCATCAATTTCATTGCTGTCCATGCTGCTCTGGAGGCTGCTTGCATCCGGCCCATTGACGGTTTCTATGACGTCCATCCACGGCCCTGTGATAAGCTCCTTGTAACTCTCTGTGATCTGTGATGGCCGGTTGGGCATGTTGATGTTTTCCGTACTGCTGTCGTTCAAGCTGATCTTGTCGTGCATAAAGCGGCTGAATCTGAAGCAGGTAAATAAAAAAAAGGGGTAGTACAACAGATGATCAAACAATTATATATTTACAAATTGTTTGGATAACAGTTGTCTTTTACGTAAGGAACCTCTGTTCTGTACTTGACTTTGACCAGTCTAATCTAAATATGCTAAAGGGTCCTTGTATGGACATATGAAATTTTATTACGCACATTTCTGTTAATCAGTTAAAGACTCCTCTCTATTAGGGACATTACAGTAAGCACCATTTTCCCTATTTTAGTTAAACAGCATCATATTATACTTCCCCGCACAAACTCTATTCGTCTTGCTTGTCCTCGCCCAACATTTCAATGGACGAGTCCTCAGAGGAACATCAACCCCTTCGAAGAAAACGACCCCATCAATCATCTCCCTCACTTCCTCACAAACAACAACAAATGAACCCCCCACAAACTGTAAAAGTCAATATATTTAGTCAAAATGAACCCCATCATCATTCAAAAAAAGGTCCAGATTTCATCACCACCACAACAGCTTCCTCTATTAAGCTTATAGTTTCAAAATAACAAGCCACCCTTATGCAAAACACCGAATCTCTTAGAAAAATCCCTGTCACCACTAAAATTCTTGAACCAAAACAAACTGAAACTAAAGGCATCATTCATGGTGTTACTACTGATATTCCAGATTCTGATCTCCTTTTGGCACTCAAACCTTTGGATGTGATCAATATCCCAAGACTATAAAAAATCACACCTACCGAATCAGTTGAACTAACCTTTTCTAAGTCAAGTACAAATAGGATACTCCTTTCACAACGTTTAACTTTACATACCCAACCCCACCAGATGTTTTAAATGCAACGGATATGGCCATACTTCCCCTTTCTGCCCAAAATAACACCTCTTGTCCAAACTGTGCTGAGCACCACCCCTTTACTCCATGTCAAACTAAAGAGAAAAAAATGTTCCAATTGTGGTGGTAATCACAGCGCAGCCTATAAAGGCTGTCGCTCTTACAGTAAAGCCCAATCAATCAATCAAATCAAATTCACCAAAAACATTTCATACGCCCAAGCAGCATCCCTCGTTCCCCCGACTCCCCATCCTCAACCATCTTATGATTCTCCCCTCCCCCTTCTCCGACATCACCCCATATCCCCCAAACTCACACCTCCTTCATTCATCTAAATCAACCAAACCATCATCGACCCCTCGCCCTACTATACCCTCTACTACTTCACAACACCATCCAAAACTACAACTCCTTCCTCTGCTCCAAGTTACCAATCCACTCCCACTCCAGCCCCATCTCAGTCAACACAACCCTCCCCAGCTATCCAATTATCTGACTTCGTTTACCTCTCCACAGCTATACTCTTAACTCACCTCTCACCCGACTCAAAAGCCAATATTCACTCTGCATTTGCCCAAGAACTACTCAATGTCAACATCCTCCCCAGTACCCTCATCCAAGCAATAAACCATCATTCTATCGTTACCAATCAATTACAACATTATCTTAATCATCCACCTTCATAAATCTGAAGAAAGCTTACCATCGTATCTCCCATCCTGCCCCTCTCATCCTTTCATCCTTTCTCATATTACTCAATCTGAACAACCTGAATTTTCTCATTTCCTCCAAAATTCCAATCCCAAGCCAACAATTATCTGCCCACAAGAAACTATTCACAACCCAAAAATTCCAAATTATAATATCATTCGCAATGACAGACCTTCAGCAAACCACAGAGGACTAGCTATTCTAATCAATCAAAACATTCCATAAAAAATTATTAGTTTAACTTCTGAAATAGAATATCAAACCATTCAATTTAACATTTCAAACCAAACATTTATGACAACCCCTAGACCCAGATCAATATCAGCCTTTTCTCAATCTTCCTCGAAGTATAATAGTTTGTGATTTTAATGCCCATCACCCCTTTTGGTATCACTCCCCCCCCCCCCCCAACAGTAAAGGCAATTCCCTGTTTAAAATTATCCAAGACAACAATATTACTCTTCTCAACGATAGTTCTCCTACTCACTTCGTTAATAACGGTTGAAATATCCTTGATCTAATTCTCATTTCTCAAGATATTTCACATACATTCTTCTTTGAGATACTCACAATACAATGGGAAGTGATCACTCCATCATCTCCATTACCAACAACCATTCAATCTCATCCCCCGCCTCCTCGCCATCACCTAAATGGATCGTTACAAAAACTACTTTGCCACTTTTTCAAGACTCAACAACCTGAATTTTCTCATTTCCTCCAAAATTCCAATCCAAAGCCAACAATTATCTGCCCACAAGAAACTATTCACAACCCAAAAATTCCAAATTATAATATCATTCGCAATGACAGAACTTCAGCAAACCACAGAGGACTAGCTATTCTAATCAATCAAAACATTCCATAAAAAATTATTAGTTTAACTTCTGAAATAGAATATCAAACCATTCAATTTAACATTTCAAACCAAACATTTATGACAACCCCTAGATCCAGATCAATATCAGCCTTTTCTCAATCTTCCTCGAAGTATAATAGTTGGTGATTTTAATGCCCATCACCCCTTTTGGTATCACCCCCCTCCCCCAAACAGTAAAGGCAATTCCCTGTTTAAAATTATCCAAGACAACAATATTACTCTTCTCAACGATAGTTCTCCTACTCACTTCGTTAATAACGGTTGAAATATCCTTGATCTAATTCTCATTTCTCAAGATATTTCACATACATTCTTCTTTGAGATACTCACAATACAATGGGAAGTGATCACTCCATCATCTCCATTACCAACAACCATTCAATCTCATCCCCCGCCTCCTCGCCATCACCTAAATGGATCGTTACAAAAACTACTTTGCCACTTTTTCAAGACTCTGTAACCAAAAAATTAGCCCTGAAATTCTATCAACAAATCCGCTTACCTCTTATGAAAATTTTTACAACCATTCCTTTCAATCCACATAAAAGTAAACAACCTCAATCCCATCCCTGGTGGACTGATGCTTGTACTTATGCAATAAAAGAAATAAACAAAGCTCGTAATAAATATTATCATAATAAAACCCTTGATAACAAAATTGAAATAAAAAATCAATTGCTAAAGTCAAATACACTTTAAGATAAATGTTCATCCTTAAATTCTCCTAATCTCAAAAAATCATTTTCACTCTCCAATCCCCCCTCATCTAACATCTCATAATAATCATTATACAAATAGCAATCAACAAATCGTGCACTAATGTTCTTGCATCTCATTTGAAGAAACTAGCTCTAATAACAATCTACCCCCTGACTTTACTCCTGAATCCATCACCACCACTAATCAACGAAAATTCAATGAGACCTCTCCTCTTAATGAACCTTTCACTATTCGAGAAATAACAAATGCAGTTAACAAATCAAAAAATACATCGCATGGAAAAGATCATCTTATATACCCCTTTTTACTTCATCTCCCTCCTGATTCCCTTGAGGTGTTCCTAAATTTTTTTTTAACCAATTATGGCAATCTTCTCCTACCCCCTTTCCTGGAATTCTTCTATAATTATACCCATTCTAAAACCCAGTCCACGATTTCTCTTCCTACCATCCAATCAGCCTCACCTCTGTTGCCTCCAATTTTTTTAATCCATCTTAAATAACAGAATTTCATGGAACCTTGAGCACAATAATCTATATCATCCCAATCTCACAGCTTTTTGATCCTACCATAGTACTATCGATAACATTCTTCCAAAAATCCATTCATCACACTCATTACAATACATCCTTTATGGAGCCCCAGCTATCATCACTGCATGTAAAACTGCCATCCACAAATTGGACATTGCTCAATCAGCCACTCTCAGAGCCATCACTAAATCTCACCGATCTACACTTATAATTCCTCTCCAGGCTTCCACTGGCTTTCCCCCAATCCCTTAACAGCTTCTAAAATCCACCCTAAAATATCAAATAAGATCCAAAACCCATAATCTTCCTACCCAACATATCTTTGAAGAATCTTGGCATAACAAAATTTAACATAAACGTAAACTTACCAGCAGCTCAACCCTCCCTTTTCAATAACTCATCCCATCATATCCCCTCTACCTGCACACCCCTTTACACACTGACATCTAATTACCCTTTATTAAACACTGAACTAACTGACAAAATAACTAAAGACAACTCTGCATACAGTCAATACCCATCAAACTCTACTCATATCTACACAGATGGCTCCAACAATAATACAAGTACCTTCTACACCCTAACTATCCCATTTCTAAAGTATAATAAATCTTCACTTATTCATTCCCTTTTTTCCATCTTTGTAGCTGAAGCTTAAGCTATCATAAATTCTCTGTATTTAGCTCTTCATACTAACCTTCCAAACCCTATAATCCTCACAGACTCCCTTTCAGTTGTTATTGTGCTTAGAAACAAATCCCTAAATCTTAATACCTTTCCACTCTTCTTGCTCATCACAACTATTATACCTTAAAAGCCTGGATTCCTGCTCATTGTGGAATCCAGGGAAATGAAACAGCTGACTCAGAATCCAAATAATCTCATCCTCACCCCTTGATCTAAGCCAGACCCTTAGATATAAACACACACTATTCTATCATAAATAAACTCTTAATTCAAACCTGGCAAGAAGAGTGGAACAACTCCTCCTCAACCTTCAAACACATTAAATCCACAATAGACTATAAACCCCATTCCTTCAGTAATAACATATTTTCCAACAAGATCTTAACATTAATAGCATTAGACAATCCCCATCTACAATACTACAAAAAAAACCCGCTATCACTCCTTACATCCCAACCCTATCTGTCATTACAGTCCTTTGCCAGAAACCTCTCATCACTACTTCTTTGAATGCCCCAATTACTCAAACCTCTGCACCCCACTCATCAACAAACTTAACTCTCTTAATTACACACTAAACATCCATAGCTTGTTCCAACAAGATAACATAAAATACACCATTTCATACATTCACAATAGCACACGTGTTGTATCGACTCTCCCCCCTTGCATCAAACCCATAATAACTCTCTCACTCTTCAATCATTCTCTGTTCACCTTTTAGTTATTTTCTTCTATCCCTCACTAATTTTTTTTTTCTATTCAGGAACCCCCAAGTCCTTATAAGGATATGGTGTACTTTAGGGCCAATTTATTGCTTACATTAATGTACTGAAGCGGCCCCAAGTGTGAGAAACCATCTATAATTTGCATCCTTCAATTAGGAGCACCTCACATCATTTTCATTATTTTAATTTCATTTTATACTTCAATTTATTAACAATAACAATTTAAAATCACGGGGCCTGTTAAGAAGCAAACTCCTCTTTATCTTAGTCTCACTTCTATTAATCTTTTCTATATTTCAACATACAATATAAACCGACTGTCTCCCTCCTCGTACAAACCCCCCCCCCCCCCAACCTGGCGCCATCTCATGGCATGTTACTAAGTTTCACTTTTTTATCCTCTTTTTTTTAGCAGTACGTGGCCTATAGTTAGGGCGGTCAAACTCTGCTCCGATTTTGTTTTGACAAGCCGTTTTTATGCCGTTTAGAGCCCTGATGTAACTGGCTGTCGATGGCGAACGATTAAACGGCAGACTTCGCTGTTTAGATATGTTGTAGATAGAGATTAGTTCTTTCATATGATATAGTATAGTTGCCAAACTGCTTTACCAGGAAATAACAACAACAACTACGACAATACAGTAAGTCAGGTATAGACTCTTACCTTTCTGTTAATTCATTCTTTTCTTTTTCTATCAGCCTCCGTTTTTCTTTTTCTGTTTTCAGAGAGTGAGTGGTTTCATCAATCGATGTCTTGTATCTCTGTACTTCATTGCGCAAGTAAGTCAGTTCATCCTGGTCCCTAACACTTCTTTAAACACACAGCAATGAATTAATCAAGACAAGTGAAAAAGGTTTTAATGTATTTAGGATGGTTATGAGGTGCTATCAATAAGATGGTTGTGAGGTGTTACATGCAATCAATAAGATGGTTATGAGGTGTTACATGCAATCAATAGGATGGTTATGAGGTGTTACATGCAATCAATAAGATGGTTATGAGGTGTTACATGCAATCAATAGGATGGTTGTGAGATGTTACATGCAATCAATAAGATGGTTATGAGGTGTTACATGCAATCAATAGGATGGTTGTACATGTGACAAAGATTGAAGCAAACAAACATTTTTTATTGAAAATTAATGTTCACTAACTTTTCTTTCAGTGTTTGAAGTTCACTTTGGAATTTCTGTGCATAACTTTTGTATCTGTTTCCATCACTTTCCAGCTTTTGAATTGTGTCATTCCGCTGTTTTAAAGCCTGGCAAACCAATGGGACAACTTCTCTATCCTTCAGTTTGCCATCAAGCCCAAATTCACGGCAATAGCTGCAAAACATATATACTCAATGACAGCAATGGAACAGTGCCTCAACCTTGTTAATGTTATAGTTAAAGAGACTGTTCAGCCGCATATAAGGCAATCAGGGATCATTTCGTTATTACATTACTACGAGTAACGCAGATGAAAGTAATGACATCTTCTAATTTGTGCCGCAAGTTTTTAACATTATTATTTGACTGGAAATATTCATGATCTACTGTGGAAATCTGTTTTATTCAGTTGTCTATCCATCGATAACGGTGCCTCCCTAAAACCACGAACCACACAAATGTTGGCTGTAAATCATAACGCGCTCCAAATTTACCTCGCTAATGATGTGTATTCTTCCGCTTAAGTTACATAATGTAGATTACATTAAATCTTCACTCATTGAAGTTGTGGGCATAATTGTGCACACATTAAACCGACAAGCAAGAAGGGTAATGTCCGACAACATAAATGGCGACAGCCGAAGTAAGGATCTTTTTTCTGAGACCACAGCGCCTCGTAGCGACTGAAAGTCTGAAAACTTAACATATTTGGTTTCCAAAGTGGGGTTGCCAAGCAGCTTGCTAGGCAACCTGGTTCCAAATATGGGTCTGAACAGTCTCTTTAAGCAGTATGATATGACTGGGTAGTGTAACCACATTGATCTCTGTCAGTTTTAACCATAATCACACACATAGGAACCAAAAGATTACACTTACTGATCATTGAGCACGCTCATCTTGTATCTCAAGAGCTCAGCCTCATCACGACTGTTCTTCAAATCCAGTTTATGATGCTTTATTACAGCATCAACCATTTGAATTACTTTTTCATCCGACACATCATCTGTTATATCCTTATCCACAATTCTTCTAATGCTGTGGGGAAAACATATTCAAAATATTATATATTCATGATCTATTGAAGACATACGGATATGACCCTTCGAAAGCATAAATTGGATCATATTGTAACAATGGAGACCTTTAACCATTAAATTATAAATGAGAATGATTAAAATATGAAACAAATGGCCTCTTTTAATATATCCACACTGATGAATATGACTGATGTTCGTTGATGGGTCACAACAAATGAAAAAGTAAATAATGATTTCCTGAAACATGCACTTACTGTCTTTTGAAGTCAGAATATTGAGATGACAACTCCATGAAGTCTTCTGGAACCATGAATATTTATAACAGTATTGTCCAGTTTACCAAATTTGCTATGGTTCGTATGAATGTGAATTGTCCACCTTCCACAACCTACCCATCATCTTTCGTGTCATCTCCAGTCAGTCCACTAGGTTTCTTCAATGATTCACTTGACACAACACATATGCCAAACAATTATCAAATTGTTGTTCATTATTGAATATAATTTACTGCTATCAAACATGGAAGTTCAATTCCATGAACAGATTGAATGGGGAATATAATTAAATTTTGGAACAAATATAGTACAACATCTTATGCTTCGTGGTATATGGAATATATGGAAACACTGTGGTTGCTGTAATTCAATTTCATAATGAAGTTTGCATATGTGTTTGTCCATTGTCTCATCCCAAACAACTCCACCAAGCCGGTGACAACTTGGTCCACTAATGAAACATTTGCATTTCAGTTTGACAGGCTTTCACCTTTGAGAATTCAATGAGTTGAAATATGATTACCAAGCATTGGATATCTGCTGAAAACTATTGAATTCAAGTTACAGCAGGAATTGGGGTTTGTCATGGTGGGAATTAGGTAGTCTAGTGTGGGGCCAAAGCGAATATAAGGGAGGGTTTTCAAGGCAGGCATAAGGGTGGGGTGACGGCGGATATAAAGGTTAAGGTCATGGCGTGGATCAGGGTGGGGTCGTGCAAGAATTTGGGCTGGTGCCAGTGGAGTCAAGCTCGGTATTAAGAATAAGGTTGGGGTAACCGCTTAGTTCAGAGTGGGGTCACAAAGGGTAATATAGTAGGGACATGGCATAGATTATGTTGTGGTACAGTGTGGATAAGGGTGTACTAATATCTGGGTGAGAACCCCGTGTTCGGATGTAGTAAAATTGTAATTTGTTAATGGATTAATAATATAAAATTGGGATTGTAAAACATAAAAGCTGACAAGCAACTTGTCCTCTACCACAAGAAAACAATCCCTGCGTGGATGAGTTGACTCAGGCGGTGCTTCCGTGCCAAATATATCATAACTATTTCAAAAATATAGTATCTATTTCAGAGGCTTCACCTACCAATTACATCAGTCTTATATATCTTTAAGTAGATATTTTCTTGTCGCCCAAACACATATTTAGTGGGAAAATAGACACAGTTGAAGAAAGCTGCAAAACACATTTACATTAAACATGCCTTTGATGATATTCATACAAGGATTGTGGTTTTTATTTAATCTCCAACCTGTTGATAATTGTGTAAACTCTTGTGTCAAAATTCTGCTACAACATAATTTATATAAGCCTCTGAAAGTTTTTTCTTACTTGGTTAACTTGGTATTGGAGTATTGCATATGGAGCAATTTTTTTTTGTAGTTCTTTCATGTTTTTACTGCTTTGTAACTTGAGAATTCACATCTGGTCTACAGCTTTTGAGAATAATGTCATGGTAAGGTTTATTGAATGGGGCAATCCTTTTCTGCAGGGGGTTGGCTCCAAATTATGCATTCTATGGCATCATCGTTTCGCCATTTATGGATCACAATCTACATTCAAAACACCACATAACGCAAACCACGTTTAGCATAATCAAAACTAACGCCTCGCTTTATTTGTTTAAGGTTTGACCAGGGCTGGCACCGGAGGAGATGATGCGAGTTATGCTGTGCAATAAGATCTGCATGTATGCATTGCTAAATCAAACTGCAAAACCCACATTTATTGAGTATAAGAGTTGTAATCTGATTATGGCTTGTAACATTTTGCTAATTGGGCAAGTGGGGCCTCAACCAGTACTTGTAGGAAAGGTCTTTTCCCAAGCACCGTTCTGTCCATCAACAGACCATTCCCTTTGTGATGAATCACTTATCTTTTATTGCAGACCCCTCAATTCTTATACTTAATTTCTAGCTTTTCTTGTTTGTGATGATGCTCCTCCGTTTCTGTAATGTTTCTCACTGCTTATGGTTGCTGGAGTGGGAACTAGCCAGAGAAATAACACAGTCCAGGGGTAGGGTTGCTTATTAGGTTTATTTAAGTTTCAACAATGCCTTCCTGATATCTTGTCTCTGACTAGAAGAATCTCCCCTTAATCATACGTGCGGGAGTTGGGTTCCCGAGAAGACTCTGACAAACCCACTCTATTGGATCACGGCCGCCAGCCTAAAGAGCCGCTATTGGGCAGTGGTCTCTTATGTGGGGGGGGGTGGGGGGTATAAGGTGGGGGAAGGGGGGAGGGTAGGGGTAACTTTTAGCTGGAATAGTATTATAACACAATCCCTTTCAGTTTCCCAGTGAATTGGTGAATACTGGTTTTCATCCATGACCTCATCTCATCATCAGATACTCATCTCTGAATTATTGTCATTGTAAAAATCAATGCTTAAACATTACCACCCTTGATACTGGAACTGTTTTGATTGTTATGTTTGTATTATATTCTTGTGGGCTTATCATTTGCATTATTTTGTACTAAAAGGGATTTTAACTCCAGATAGCTGGATACCATCATCATGTTAATCATCATTAAGCAAGTTACTTTGCCCTTGATGGTTGACAATCTCCATGTCTACAGCACAGACATGGAGATCGAAAGTAGTAAATAGCACAGACAGTGTCATCATCATCGTCATTATTTTGTCTAGTGAACATGATAGAATGACATTTAAAATTGATAACCATTCCAACTTGTTTTATTGCACTGAAACATACCAACCCAAGGTATGGGAACTGTCTTCAATGTTTGTGTAACAACACACTTAACTACTTCAGTGGTCGGCTTGTATCAGGGCGGATACGAGGGGAGGTATATCAATGTTGTGGCTGATTACATTATGTTACATAGCTTATTTGTAATGTGGAATGTTGCTGAGATATCAATGATGCATTGTACGGACAATACATTTGATTTTGTTCATTTTTATTACCAAAAACATGTTGCACCAGTCCGTACAAAACCCAGACAAGTTGGCGACGCCAGGGGTTGGCAAACAAACTTGTTTGGTTTACTAGCTCTATTGATAAGCCTGAAAGTCGAGGCATGGAAGATGTGAATTAAGGAAGATGTGTGGCCTCATCACTTACATGCAATTTCTTATGGCGCAATTATTAGGCTGTCAGCCATAAACTGTCGAATAGGGAAATAAGCAGCCGGACGGGAGGGTTAAATTGAGGGTTTCCGTGGCAAAAAAGTAGCTGTTGGCTGCATATGTGGGCTGGCCGGTCAAGAGGGGTACTTCAACATTGCAAGTCATTCTGGACCAGCAAATGGTCGGATACAAGGGGGACCACTGTTTGATGAAATGTTCTGTTGATACCAAAGCATAAGGACTGTAATATGCAATTAGTTATTGAGTTTTAGATATTCTGAATCTTTAGCATAATATCATCTGTAAGAACAACCAAGCAGAAAACAATGTGGCAGTCAGGGTTTTGATTTCCGATGCCTTTGCTCCCCCATGGAACATCACAAATATTTAAACTTATTTCATGAGAAAATAATAAACTATTTACAGCTGGATGTAATTTACAGCTGGATATAATTGCAAGGAATAGAACTGATTGTAAGAAATCTTTCCCATTGCCATAATATTGCATATAAACGCCTCGTGTATAGCATAAAGAACTTCTACATTATAATGAAATGGTATGTCCGGGCAGGGCTAACTATAGTTTAACTTAGATCATGAACACTTACAGTAAGTGACTTAATTCATTTATCCTAATATTATCATGTGTACACTTGACAAACCTTGAATAGCGTCTATAGTGTATTTCTTGTTCATTAGGATCCTTTCAGTAAAGAGCAAGTTTAATTACCATTGAAAATGAAAGTGAAAGTAGATTTCCGACGTTCTCAGCAGTGCATTCAGTCACACAGAACGTTCTGATCCATCCGTTATGACCATATACCTTTAGATGCTCGCATGCATGCAGTGGTTCTCTATAAAGATGGACTACCACTGCATGGAAGCTTGTATGCAAAGAAAATGTGCCTCTGACAGTGTCCTCGCTGTTTACTACTTTCGATCTCTCATAAGGTAGCATCAGATCATCACAATACCAGGGACAAGTGCCTTACTTAGGGAGCTTGATGGCGGAAATGAGGAGTTATACACATGGAAGACCTTCAGTAGGCCTCTATATCTGCAGTTAGTTAGCCTGGTTACCGGGCTATACACATGGTTAAGGTGAGGTTTGTCGTTTGAATTCAAATGACCTCGGCTGACTGTGACTTTGGCTGGATGATCTCGGCCATCGGTGATTTCGGCCGTCAGTGAACTTGGCCTCGACCCGACTGGGCATGTGAGAGCTATAAAGTCCAGGGGCTTGTTGGTTGAAACCATACCTTAATAATACCTGTTTAAGTTTGGTAACATATTGTATGAACCATTACATTTATACAAATAGGCGAGAAGTGAGAATTAGCGATTGTTTAATATATTATACTAGGTGTCATATATGGCTCATCAAGATTTGAGAAGTGAAGTATGTATGTTAGTGTAGGCGTGATTGCGTGCGTATGATATGAACGTATACATACATACATGCATCCATGCATACAGACTCGCTATACTTTTCTACCTGAACGATGAAAAAGCTGGTAAGCTGTACAACTCATGGAGATTACCTATTTGGATGACAAGTACGGTCACTGCACGCACAGGCAAAAAAAAAAAAAAAAAGGCTTTTCGCAAGCAAACTATTGCTTTCCGAATTTTATAACATAGGTGCATTATCCATTTTGTCAATGATTCTTATTTGGAAATACCTTGTAGGTGGATATATATTCAATGATATTACCTTGACAATTAAAAAAACCCATTTCTGGATACCCGCAGCTACCTGCCGAATTAAAGTGAAACTACGTAATGTAACGTCACATTTTCAAATTGGAAGTTGCTGCAAACTAAAGTTGACGTAACAATTGCTGAATAATCAGGAAACAGTGCATAACCAAAATTCAAACTGATACTTTCATTCCAGTCTCATTAAGAATACATACAAGACAAGGCGAGCCATAGGAGCAAACGCAATTAGCACAGGACTAGAAAATCTATACGATCAGTACTCTTCTAATTCTAAAATAATAAGACAACTTGATTGGTTGTTTGCATTCATCGAGTGCCAGTCTCCTTGAGCAGGCTAGATGTCCGATGATTAAATGATTACTGTCGGAGCAGTTGATATATGTTATCTGAATAAAACCATAGAAACGACCATTCCTCCTAGACATAAGAATCACATTTGCTGCTTAAGTTAGAACCGTAATTATCTCAGTAAGGAGCAATGGTAGACAGAATTTCTATTCGTATCATGTCAGCGGAACGTTGTAGGATATAAGGTTGCAGCTATATTATTGACCGCTTCCATATACAGCCAATTAAATTAAACAAGATAAATGTGATTAATCTCGTAATACAGTGTTAACAGTCGATTCTAGGGGATCAATCCTCGATTGAAAACCAATCAATTAATCTATAAAATGGCTGTTTTCATGGTCTGTACCAACGCAGTTTCAACAGACAAACAATGGTTTGTTTTAAATTTGAACTATTTACTTAACAACCGAAAAGACTCATTAACGGCCTGAATCAATGGTATGAGTGCCAAGGTCACTTGCATATTTGTAAAAGCACGAATGTTCTCTATTGATATGCCAGTCTATTTGACATTACGAACAAGATCAGTAGGCCGGTCTAACGCAGAAGTTGTCTCAGTCAGGACTCGCCGAAGCATTACCCAAGAATGTCCAGTTACCAACTGAATGAAAAACTGTATCCTATATCGTATTGGATGGATGGCCACTGGCTTCTCTGCTATTGGTGAACTGGTGTGCCCAGGGGTAGAGCGTGAGAAGGTGTACTTCCATGCATCTGCTAACATTCAAACTAGTGATCACACCACTCGTACAGGCAGAGAAGGTGAGGGATGAGGAGTCATCGTGTAAACTACGTCACCTGTTGAGGATGAAATGGGACATGAAGAGGCTGAACTCGTTGCCCTGACAACGGAAACCACGTCTGGCTATTTCAAATGCAAACCTCCCTAGACCTGCCCCTGATACTAAAAGGCTGATCTGACCTGGGTCAATGAAAGCACACGTCACCAACCTCCACAGGTCATCACATACATCACAGCTTATTCTCAAACAACCAGTGATAGCAGTTAATGGCAATCAGAACAGACAGAATCAGTGATGACAACCAGTCAAGTTAAACAAATGCTGATGACAAGTAATCAGTGATTAAAAACCATCTGTGAGGACAAATAATCAGTGATGACAAACATTCAGTGATGACAAACAATAAGTGATGACAAACATTCAGTGATGACAAACAATCAGAGGTGACAAACTTTTAGTGATGAAAGACAATCAGTGATTACAAACAATCGGTGAGGACAAGTAATCAGTGATGATAAGCAATTCGTGATAACAAATGGCGATGACAAACAATGATTACAAACAGGGTGACATGAATATCTGTTCGTGCGAGTGACTCACCTCTGTTCGTCAGGGAAGCGAGTAAGGATCTCGTCAATGACGGGCTAGTAACATTGCTCACGTTCACACCGCCCCTCCTCACTCCAGTCACGCGCCTCCTGACGCACACACCAACACACATGATACACACTACACCACATGGCAGTATAGTAAGTACTTCACTACATCACCGAGCCACACTACACCACACACACAATGCACTGCACACTGGATGCTACACATTAAATTCTCACTTCACCACTTAATAAATATCCGTAGTACCGTAATAACTTGTGTATAGGTGAATAAAAATGGCAGGGTGCGACCTGAGGTACGGGGTGGAAGTTGACGGAGTCAAATCATCAATTCAAGAATCCATTCTGACCAATGCCAGCCTGTGTAGGCCATAATATGAACGTTATGATGGATAGCGATTGCATGTCCCCTAGTTGTCCTAAATAAATCACCGAACTGTCACATGCAATATCAGATGTGACATGATCGTGATGTAGTTTATATGTTACTATTAAAGTTACAGGTGCTCGTTTCTCAAACCAAGCTTGGAAGCATGAAGCCGCTATCTATAGTAACATATCTACATATTGTTAAACACATATAGGCTTGGCAATTGGATTTTTGACATGAACAACTGAGCGCCTAGGGTTGAAGCAGCGGCTGCTGCCGATGTAAAGAGGTAGCATTTTTCATACGGTGCAGCATTAAGTGTTGGTCATCGCATGGTCACGTTGGCGATATGGCGAAAGAACACGCGGAGCGTCCGAGTATCCTTCCCCATATCACCCACGTGACCATGCGATAACATACTGTAGGAATCTGAGGGGCTTCGTCTCCTCAGATTCAGCGGGTTTCCCCACCCCGATCTTGTGTAGGTATCGTACTTCAAGACCGATACTACACTGGCCAGGGAAACATGTTATCTCCCTCTTAAAGGGAAAAGGGACATCCTGACCCTCCCCGGGCCTTGGTAGGCACAGTCAATGGACTCGCCCATCTGGGCTAGGGATTCAGGACAGGGATGCTTTGATGGCGGATATGTTATGTATTAGTATAGTAAGGTAGAACTTGGAGCACCGCTTCTTATTGTGTAATATATTCGCCCTGAGGCAGGCAACCTCCGGGCCAGAGTTATCTGTATAAAAACGGACACAGGACTCTATTAACACTTGTCAGATGAACGGGAAGGTGACCTGCCTTCCTTAATCTCCTCTCTGCCCCCGAGAGAGCCCTCCAGTCCTGCTCAAAGCCTCCTTCACGGGAGTGAAGACTCATCGACCGCCAAATCATCACCTCCGTAGTGTTGCCATGCTACTGCAGCGGTGCTCTCTGAGGTACCTTCTCAAATGAAGTTTTTTCTCGGTGATATATCGACACGGTTGCAGTTATCGCACGGCCAACTGTGCGTTTGAGGCGATACGGGAAAAAGACCGAGCTTTTTCTCGAGCTCTGATTGGCTGATAGTAGGGTGCCATGCGATAAAGCTTATGGTTGCTGTAAATGCTCTCAAGTCAACCTTAATCATGCCCCTAATCATTCATTGCGAGTTTCCGCTTAGTCCCTAAACTACGTAGTATCAGGGTTGGAAGGGTACATCCTCGGTTGGGAGAATGACGTGCACCATATCGTCCTATATTCCTTCGCTTTACCGCTTCGCCGCACCTTGGCTGGCGAGGTTCTCGTAGTGTAACACAGTTACATAGCTAATTTTTTCCACACCCCTCTTCTCCTATCCAGCCTGCAGTATCTCATCCTGGTGCCATGGACAATCTGATGGTACGCACCGCTTACATATGCTTCTTGGGTCTTAGGCAACATGCATGGTTGTTCAATTAACCATTTTGTTCTCAGCACTATTGAAATATTTTTACTTTTAGCTGGTAGACTGATTTCCAGTCAATTTCAATGATAGCAATCTGTCTTGCAGGCACCAACTAAACATTAGAATAATTATGGCCTGCCCCATTTGGCTGATGATAGGCAAGCCTTAAGGTTTAATTTTTGTGTGGTAACACTAACCGATACACTTGCAACTGAGTCAGGTTAAATGTTAGCAATTTACTGCCAGTTTTCTTATCTCAGGGGATTCCCTTGTAAAGTTGTTGAACAGTGAGGCTCTTTTATTTTGATATTTCGGGCATGTGATCATGAAGAGCGTCTTCAGTAGCTTACATTGCGCAACACTGACATATTCTATCATTTGGATTGGGGATGGTTCCCCTCATTGATTCTGTATTTAATGGATGGGAGCTCAAAGCGGTCAGGGCGCCCTCTCTTGGTCATTAGGGCGTTAGGAGGACGCGTGTCGTAACGCTATCTTGTCCACGCCGCTAACTTGTCCTAAGCAGAGTACATCATCTCGGTGATACACCGTTCGTGTAAATGCTGGAAAAAATGCTAAGATCTTGAGAGGTGGCGTCAGCGAAGAAAAGAGAACGTCATAACGGGACCCGGGTCCCGCTGTGCAACACGCAACCGGGCCCGCACGAGGGAGCATAAATTTAGTCGAAACACCACATGTATAAATATATATATATATATATATATATATATATATATATATATATATATATATATATATATATATATATATATATATATATATATATATATATATATATATATATATATACTCAGTAGGACCCACCCCGCTCCTCCTATAAAGAGAATACTCAGTGGGACCCACCCCTCTCCTCCTCTAAAGAGAATACTCAGTGGGACCCACCCTCTCCTCCTCTAAAGAGGAAACCCAGTGGGACCCACCCCTCTCCTCCTATAAAGAGGATACTCACAGGGACCCACCCCGCTCCTCCTATAAAGAGGATACCCAGTGGGTAAGAATCACCCGCATCTACCACGTGGCTAAGTTGCGTCAGCTGGCATTAGGGTAAGGTTACCTGAAAACGTATGCTCCCTTGGTGGGTCTGGTTGCGTCCTTACGCAGTGGGACCCGGGCTCGGTTGGGTAGCCTCCTGTCAGCGCTGACGACACTTTTGAAGATCTTATCTATTGGGTCCTTGCAAAAACATCCCAACATCAATGAATATCTGTTATGGTAGCTCGCCGCTAACTTGTCCAATTTGACTGAGCCTATATCTGGCTCACTAGGCTTCAACAAACCATCAGGCTCATCTTTCAGACTCATTTCCACTATGTCTCTGCCTCATTGATGTCCTACAATCACTACATGAAGCCTACGCGATCTCACCAACTTGGACAAGATAGCGTTAAGTGAAGATTCCGCTGCCGCTAACTTGTCCAACTTGACTGAGCCTATATCTGGCTCACTAGGCTTCAACAAACCATCAGGCTCATCTTTCAGACTCATTTCCAGTATGTCTCTGCCTCATTGATGTCCTACAATCACTACATGAAGCCTACGCGATCTTACCAACTTGGACAAGATAGCGTTAAGTGAAGGTTCCGCTGCCGCTAACTTGTCCAACTTGACTGAGCCTATATCTGGCTCACTAGGCTGTCATGGGTTCGTTTACAACAATAATATAAAATTGCTCAGATTATTTGATACAGTGACTTTGACCAAAAACAACACAGATAGGGTTAAGCAAACAAATACGCCGAGGTTTTAAGACTGTCTGGAAATCGGGATGATAGAGCGATCTGGAAAAAAATGTTTGCTTTTTTTAAATATTCAACACTGTGACATCTAACTGTAAGACATTAGACAACTGATAAACTCGTATAAACAATTTAAGCAATGAAAGTAAACCCTACCACTTTGTATGCAACACGCTTTCTGTTGCAGCACCGAGACGATCAGCCCATTCCTACCAAATGTCCTTGGTGCACATTAGTGTGGCAATGACTGCCTCTTTCAAGACCACTTAGTAGTTGCCGACGAATACCCTACACACAGAAAACCCAATCGAACTCGGCGATTTATAAACTTGTTTAAGTGGTCTATCTCAAAGAAATGAGGCATTGGATGATCGTGTTATTCTCAACATAGAAGCAGCTCAAAACCTACCCCTGATGTTCCTCAACAGCTTGCTGTAGGGATCGGCTCATCGTAAGTCCGAGAGAGGAATATATTGATGTAACCGACCTTGAAAGCAGCAATGAACACATTTCTATACTTATGTAGATACTTTCTCGACACGATAAATGATAAACGATGCTAAAATATTCAATAAGAATCGAAATCAGCCAAGAGAGAATCCCACCTTTGTTTTCGCGTCAGGTAAATGTCCACTAATCTATCAGATAAGGACGAGAAATCCTAAGACAATAAGAATGGTTTAATGTCTTACATCGAAATAATGCAAGGTAATATACATATCAATAGATTTGCAGTCTTATGTAAACTCCAAAAGGTTATTGATTAGCAACTCTTTTGAAAAGAACACCATCGAATTAACCTTCATAGTCCTTGGATAGTCGTTCAGGAATTGCAGGTGCCTCGATCCGTACTAAATTAGCAATGCAAAAACAAATTATCCATTCTAACACATGCTGATCGCAAAAAGTGGAATATTTATTTATTAGACGATGTTGTACTACATGCTTGACAGGTCCCTGCAATTACAGTTTTAAATATTCCAAAACACGAGATGATGTTTACTATTCTACAATCATCGGCAGTTTAATGTCAAACCGGAGTGTTTCCCGTTCTCCGTTGTACTGCTAGGTGCCATAATTCCCTTGTGTAGCTGATCTTAAACAGGACATTACAGTGAATGGAAATGAGGCATTTTCGTTATCAGAAAGGTCTGAAGTTTAAACAGTGAGTGTGAGTAACACAACGATTTCATTAGAGGTCTTGTTGTTATCATACAATGCACCCTGAATAAGGTGATGGTGGACCAAACACAATCAACATATAAGGAAAGCAGCTAGGTGCCGACCATGTGCCGTCCAGTAATATTTTACACGAGTATCCATTTTCATGATTTCAGAATGGGCCGCCGCCATATCCCAGCCTTATTTATTTGATGAAACATATTTAGTGTAGTAACATAAAACACATTTAAATTTGGGAACATTATAAAAACAGACACAGAGCGATCCCCAAATTTACGTGGTAGATATCCAACTTGCTAGTGGGGGGGGGGGGGGAGGCAGAGGGGATCAACTTGGGTAGGACAGCGTGGTAAGGTAAGGTGGACATGAGTCTGTTGGCATCAGGGAACGTGAGGGTAAGGCCAGAAACCCCGTGAACCACTCGGAAACGGGTTTTCTTTACGGTCGGGGAGTTGCTGTCGGGTAGGCGCAACCCAAGACGACTCATGCCCTAAGGAAATAGGTAGATGTAGGGGAAAGGAGGTCGAGGGACGGTAACTGAGTTGCAGGATAGGTAGGGTCAGTTAGCATCAAGGGCCCGCGGGAAAGGGGGATAGCTATCGGAAGGCCTTCAACGCACTAAACCACAAAAATCGCCCCTAGTCAGGTTTGGAAGCCAGTTAATGTTCCCCTGCAGGTGCATCCCAGTCAGCCCCTCGTACTATGAAGAAAAGCACACCAGAGTGAGTGAGTGGGTGAGTATAGGGTAAAACTAGCAATGGAGCCAGCTGGCGATGGTCCCTAAGCAGCAGCAGCAGTATGAACTGGAGATCATGAACAGGTTCCAAATACTACAGGAGGCCAAGGACATCTCTGTAGATTACAAGCGCTTCACCGAGGTCAACCAAACAGCTGCGGAGGCATGTCTGGCACAAGTCCCCAGGGTACGACGGAAGGAGCGGTGTTTGGACCCTAGGGTCGTAAGGGCAAGGGAGGAGATAAGGACCTCGTACAAGAGTTACCTGGCAAAGTTTATGCAGAAATACATCAGCAGGAACTGACCCAGAAGATCAAAGGCACGGAGGAGGCACATACAAACCACAGGTACGTACAAAGCTGGAGAAAACCAGCCCAATCGTCCAAGATCAAGGGGCAGAATGATAGGGAGAGAGTGGTTGTGTGGCAATCACACTTTGAGAAGCTGCTTGGCAGTCCACCAGAGGTAGGCAATGAAGATGAGCCCATCTCCCAGGTTTTCCAAGAACTCCCCATACCAGACGGTCCAATCTCCATGGAAGAATACCTGAAGTCCAAGCGCAGCATCATGTGTGGCAAGAGCTGCGGTGAAGATGGAGTGACCCCAGAAGTCCTGAAGTTTGTCCAGGTGGATGATATCGCTCTCAGCTTCATAAATAGAGCATATGCTACTGGAGCACTACCCAGCACTCTGGAACACCCTTAATATTTTTCCGATCCCCACGTCCGGTGACCTCACCAAGACGGACAACTATCGAGGCATCAGCCTAAGTCCTCTTCTCGCCAAGACCTACAAAAGGATTCTGCTCAACAGATTAAGACCTGTTCTAGATCCTCTGGGCAGAATGGCTTTTGGCAGAAGCGCACAACTGTCCAGCCGATAATTGGGCTCAGGAGAATACTAGAAGAAGTGAAGGAGGGAAGTCTACCAGCAGTGCTCACCTTCATCGATTTCCGCAAGGCCTTCGACACCGTGCACAGAGGAAAATTAATATCTATTCTCCGTGCCTATGGCATCCCAGAGAAGGTGGTCCAGGCAATTGCAGCGGGTTACAGGGTAACTCGGGCAAAGATGCTCTCTCCAGATGGTGAGACCCCGTATTTCAATATACAAGCAGGAGTACTCAAGGGCAATACATTGGCCCCATTTCTGTTTGTTCTAGCCTTTGACTATGCATTGAGGCAGGCAATTGACGGCAAGGAGGAACAACTTGGCTGCACACTCATCCCCAGGAGAAGCCGGCGGGTCGGACCAGTCATGGTGACTGACCTTCACTATGCTGACGATATTGGCCTCATATCTGACACAGCAGAAAAAGCAGCTGTTGCTAACAGTGGAATCAGAGTGCAAGAAGATCGGCCTTCATCTCAATGCCAAAAAGAGTAAAGTGCTTGCCTTCAACGTCGAGGACACGACTATCGTCACTGGCGATGGAGTAGTGCTAGAGGTGGTGAAGGTCTACATCGCCTCGACAAAGAAGGAGCTGTGCGACACACTCAATGAAGAAGGTGTGGAAGGCCAAGCTCAGCAACGACCTCAAGAGACGACTCTTTGTGGCAAAAGTCAGTACTGCTCTACGGCGCTGAAAGATGGACCTTAACTGTACAGCAAGAGAAATCCCTTGATAGTGTCTATACCAGGATGCTGCGCATGGCACTTGACGTTACCTGGAAAGACCATGTACACAACAATGACCTGTATGGTGACCTTCCGCGTATCTCAATAAAGATCAGGGAGAGGAGGATGGGTCTCGCAGGCCACTGCATTCAACACCTGGTGCTGGCAGCCCATCACACCATCTTGTGGGAGGCAAATCAGGGAACTAGCAGAAGGGGACGGCGGCGAGCCACATTCATCGACACTTTGCGGCGTAAGGGACATACTGGAGGCCGGGGTCAGTCAAGAGTTTACCTCAGAATGGGCCTCTGCACCAGTTCTCATATGGCAGAGGAGTGGATCCGTGCGCTGCTGCGTGGATTATGTGGTACTGAATAATGTCACCAACAAGGATGAGTTTCCCCTTCCACTCTTAGATGAGTGCTTGGACACCTTAGCAGGTAAAATCTGCTTCACCAGACTGGATGCCAATTTCTGCGTATTGGCTTGAAAAAATAGAGCTGGAAGACAGGAGAAAAACTGCATTTGCCACCACATATGGCATATTTGAACATGCTAAAGTAGGGTTTGGGTTGTGTAATGCACCCGCTTCCTTTACTGGGGTAATGGACCTAATATTACGGGGTTAAATTAGAACAGCGTTCCTTGGTGATTTCCTTGTTCTAGGGTCTTGTTGTGGTGATGACATGCAAAAGTTAAGAGAGACCTTGGCCCGGTTCAGGAAGTAGGGTCTGAAATTAAAACCAATAAAGTGTGTTTTACCGGAAAGAGAAAATGTCACAACATGACACCCAAGTGGTCAGGGAATGGCCGGAACCCAAGGATGTGAAAAGGTACAGAGCCTTCATCAAGGAATTCGCCTATCTACCGCTGTACCGGGTGATAGGTAAGAAGGATTAACAATGGGACAATTTATAACACTGAAAGATACACTAACCACACCGCCCTTCCTCACATTATCGAATAGGACGGTTGACCAAAGATCTTGTTATAATAAGATACCGGACTCGGACGTTTCTGTTGTGAAACTCGCGACAAGCGCGCCACCTGGTTTCGTGGAAGCTAAAATGTAAACAAAAGCGCGTGTGGTAAAAGATCGATCGGCGATGGTATGTACTCAAAAATATCGCTGTATTTCTAAAATTTTGCTACTTTTTGATAGAGCCAATACATAAAAACAAAGCCAATTACTATTGACACCTGTTTATCAATTTGTGTGACGATTTATTTACTACAATATTTTTTTATGAACGTTTGAACGAAGTCGCAAATATCAGTATCTACCCCAGCCCCAATCGGACGGTAAAATACATACTTACTCAGACGTCCTGTAGGGCTGAATTTACCCCTTTTTAAGACAGAGTCGGACGTCTAGTCTACCCTTATTTAATGTTAAAAGATTAATCTGACTCATATTGGTTTTGTCATTAGTGTGGACATATTTGCGGCGGAATATAAGAAGTTGATTAAAGTACATGCTCCTGATTTACCGATTGAATGATATTTTATTTGTCACCCGAACCTTCACCGAATCAACAATCAGTCTTAATAGCTTACTCAAAACAACCACAAATGAAATGAGATCATCAGCATACATTGGAAGATTAACACACAAAAACTGAACACAACAAATATTTAAAACCAGAGCTCAATTCATCCATATAAACACTGAACAGATAGGTTGACAATATGCCCTCCTGTCGTATGCCATTAAACACACTAAATCAGCCAGACATAGTTCTGCCCCATCTTACACACACATCTGATTGGAGTACCATGCAACCAACCATTCTATCAGTATATCCAGGGACACCCTTGATCGACAAGCTCCCCCCACCACTACAATCTAAGGTGCAGTAGTTCTATATACTGGTGTGGATTTATGATAGAATAGTCCTTGTACATCTGCCATAGAGGGCTTTCAAGGAACTAAGTCAACAAATATCAATATTTGATTTTTCGGAAATCTACACATACAACAGCACTTAAAACAAATAAAAGCACAAATTTTCATGTGTGGGTAAATGTCAATGTCTTCTTATGGTCCCTTAACTTACTCTCTCAGGGAATGATGCAACCTGATGTTCACCATAATACATATTACAGAAACATGACACCTGCTTGATTCACATTGGAGTTTCTCTAATGAGACATCTTTAGCTAGAATGCTTACAACCATGGCTTTCACTTGCTTGCTATATAATACTGTGTCAATTAATTTGCGGCAATGTTCCTTAAGCCTGCATAATGCATCTACTAGTGATTTGCTTGGGACAACGAACCCTTCCTTTGCGCTTCGGTAATTCCTCTGGTCATGTATATCATTGACTACAGAAATTTTGTTTCTGCATATTGCACACAACTTAATTTCCGGGCAATATAGCCAGAGACATAAGCTAGAACATTCACTTCCTGGGTGGAAAGGCCTTTGTCAATTCAAACAGTTAATTGCAGCGCAGAAATGCCCATTTGTGTTTGACTTCTAGTCAGACACTCGCAAGTCATAACGAAATTGGTTGACTGCTGCGCGTCGAGCAGCTTCAGCAAAAGTAGGGGGCGCTGCCTACGCGGTGTCACGGAATTTGTCGGGCGAGCTGCCGAATCGGGTATCTTATTATAACAAGATCTTTGAGTTGACTTCATACGGGACACATATGCATCTAATATAGTTATAAGAGCAGAGCTGTGCCAGTTGCAGAACGAGGAAGAGCGCGTTGTAGATTACATATATGGGAGCAACGCTCTAACCAAAGAGCAATGCAGGCATTGTACCACGAGCTTGAAGGTATGACATGACATGCCAGCCTTATCAGAGGAGGGTATGCTGGTTGTTCTGCAAGGAGGAGGAATTGAACGCTTCAGGTTCCTCCCCCGAGGCCGTACCCCTCAAGATCACAGAGCAGATGTACGAACCCCTTCGGTGGCGCCAAGGAAGCCACATGAGAGGCAGGTGGCATGGTGTAGGCCCCTACTGCAGATCTTAGGGGCCGATTGTAGGTCCAGCCCACCATCTGTCTGGGGCAAGTACACAGAAGTGTGCACCAAAACAGTATATTTATATATTCAACGGCATTTGAATTTAAGGGTGACTGAATAACTGTGTAATGCCTTATAATTATCCTGCCTTGACTCAAAATGATACAAAGATGCAACATATATTGACATAAATGAGAACTAAGCTAGGGGTGTCAGCCGAACCTCGCTGCAGGCGGCCGCGCTTGTGCCTCAATGTTATTTCCAAGTTTTTTCAACTTGCTCTGACTGGCTTTTATATTTAAGAGACATGGACGAATGATACATCAAACGAGAGCTAACGTATTGAATTTCAATAATATTGTCTTACTTTTCGCATTTTACTCTGTTTGAGCCATAAAAAATGTGTGTTTGTGGAGAAATACGTTAAAATTATTGGCGAGCATTTTTGACGTTTCGAGATTCACTCCGTTTCGAATTCTCTAAATCGGTTCGTATTCGTTACTCGTATCGTTTTTATTGTTTGTTAAATGACAAGATGACATTCTAATGTTCATGATCATATCAAATCTAAAAAATTGTCCAAAGGGAAAATAATATTATTTACGTACGAAATTTTACGGTGTAAACAAATGTATTTTTTTCCAAATTTTATCAGAGGCCCGCGACATAGGTGCACAATTTTGAAAAAATTTAAGTATGATGTTACAAATGGATGAGGGTTTTTTTTAGATTAAATGGTAATGTTGTGTCGTATTTTGCACTTCAAAATGTCGTCCATTCATCTCATGTTCGTCCCTTGAGCCCGTATCAGGGTCAACCTTGCCTTGACTCAACATGACTGCGCACGCTCGCAACCACAGCTGATCGTGCGTTGTCAAACAAAGTCGATTTTCATTCATTTATCAATCAGGCCCCGATAATCCATCTATATACGGGGATAATTCAAGTATAGTGGAACACTTTGGTCAAGTTTATTTTCGCATCGATTGCAAATGTTTTGTCGAATTTTAAACTTTAAAATGTTCGATTTTGTCATGCCCGTGCCGGGAGAGCGCATTGCTTGCCTTCACACGGCCGACTCAAGATCGCTTACGCGGCTGTTGCTTGGGGTCAAAGTCGATTTTCGTTCATTTATCAATCTGGCCCCGATTATCCATCTATATATGGGGATAATTCAAGTATAGTGGAACACTTTGGTCGAGTTTATTTTCGAATCGACTGCAAATGTTTTGTCGAATTTTATACTTAAAAATGTTCGATTTTGTCATGCCCGTGCCGGTAGAGCGCATAGCTTGCCTTATCAGCATTATGTCATTCGTTTCTTGAACTTAATATGGTACCTGATTTATTTATTTGGGGTTGTAGATACAAAAAAGTATCCGTTACAGGCCAGTAACTTCAAAGGCAAAATGCCGCTTGCGCTGGCGCGTGGAATTCGGCATTTAGGGTTAACGGAGAAGATGTTGAGCTGCCGACAGTTACTGCGACGGTTGCGCGAGCTGCTCGTCGCCAAGGGCACCACCCAGAATTAACACATCAAAGAGATTCTGTTAACCACGTTTTGTGTCAGATTCGTTCACGGAGTACATGCCGAGTTTATCATGAGTTCGCCCCAGCCTTACATAAGCTGCGTAATGGCACACAAATATTCATAACCATTGCGGTTAAACAATTCGCATTTGAAGCTCTTACTGACAATTTTTTTGCTTTAAGACGCGAGTGACCTCAGACTTTAAAGCATCACTGGTTTAATCGCACCATATATCTTTCATCGTTACCTGACGTTGTATATATATATATATATTATATATATATATATATATATATATATATATATATATATATATATATATATATATATATATATATATATATATATATATATATATATATATATAGATAGTAAGACATACATATTAGGTAGCTATATATGTGTAATTTCTTTGATGGACAAGGTGTACAGGTGGACAGGTATTTATACCGGGGGTATATTTCAAAGTGGTATAAGGGAGTCTATCGCTTACCTGAAGTTGGTGCTATCAAGCACTTTTGATCAATTTATTTCTTCAGACAGATACAGTGCCAAAGAAAAAAATTAGACCTTCAAGAAATTAATTTTTGATGAATGCTTTTATTGTTTAATTTTACAACGAACACTCGAGTTCTGTACCAGGAAGTTGTGAAACAAACTGATGTCTTGGCAATGGAAGTTAAAGTAAAAGGGAAAAGACAATTAACTGAACAGAAAAGCAATATGAATGAGACACTGACATTCAACACTACGTTTTCTCCAACTCCCACATTTTTAAGTGCTCATAAGGGAATAAAAGAGGACCAAGTATTATTAAAGCATACAAACATGTCCCAGCTTTTGAGGTGGGCAATAAGCAATCCATCAACATACAAGTCAAATACATACCCCAGATGAAGCAATCATGATTCTCAAAATAAAATATTCTCTTGGATAACTGAATGTGTTCTACAACACCAAAATAAGTTCACTAGGAATTAAGATAATTTCAACTATTATTTCTAGATAGGTCATTAAGCATCCTCATTGTGTATCATATCAAACTATAATAATTATATCAATTATACCCACACACATGCTAACTTCTGTGTAATAATATCTGTACATCTTCAACTAGAACAAAATTCATAACAGGTGCAAGTGCAACCAAGAATCAGGTTCGGTCTGACAAGGTCTATTTTTTTTCTCCGATATACACCATGCCTTGCTGCATGACCTTTGTATCATGAATCAGAGCTGGCTTGACGTAGAATAAGACAACAGAATTTTTCTGGCGTTTGCAGTCATAATAGAGCTCTTGTTTCTCCTTATTCATGGGCTCATTGAGGCCATCCACACTGAGGGACATGGGTGGTTGCTGTATGGCCATCTTCCAGCAGATACGGCAGCACTTCTCAATGAAATCATGCACGTCATGCCGGGCCATGGTTTCCTTTGTCATCATACAGCGGATCTTCTCATCCTCCAGTGCTTTGCATTTTACAGCCTATGTGTCATATGTAGAAACACAGAAAATCATTGTGCAAGACGAACTCCGGCGATAGATATGTGTGACACAGAAAAAAATCTCTGTTGGATGATATGTTAACAACACGCATGGGTGGATCATGATTATAAGATATAAGAATTCACAGGATACCCATGGATATATATATATATATATATATATATATATATATATATATATATATATATATATATATATATATATATATATATATACGTGTGTGTGTGTGTGGATTTAATCAGGGTAGTTATGTTGATCTTATGTACAGTGTGTAGTGTTTGGTTGGTAGGTGTGTGGATATACATATGTAGATTTACATTATTGTGTTAGAGTATTAATATACCTCAACCATGGGGTCAATATTGATGTTGCCTGCATGTATCTTTAGGTTATTCAATAACCCAGCCAACAATTGGTTGTCAAAGTATTTGGCATCGTCTTCTGCTTTCTCAGCAGGTTCTGCTTTACCACCAGCAACAGATGCCTTTCTTGGAGCAGCCACAGGTTTGTCCATTCCCAGCTGGAATAAATACAACCTAGCCATGCTTATTCAGTAGGAAACTAACATGAAGCAATTATCACTGAAATATATGATGGTACATGTTTTTCGAAGAAAAGTAAAAGAGCAGGTTTCATTTAACGTACACTGTAGCTGTCCCCACTGGCCTGTACTTCCATGTCCTCTTCCTTCCTTTTGTCGGGAAACACGGCAACTACCGGCTCACGCAGCAGGCTTCTACGTTCGTTCTTGTATTTCTCCAGCACCTCCTTAGCTGTTTTCCAGCAGAGCTGTTTACAAAAGTTACATTAAATATGCCTTATGCGTTTTGTAATTACACATGGCAAAGGACTCCTACACGCTAAACCAGCCCTATACGGAGGTTGCAATGTACTTTATTAAAGACAAGTCCTTGGTTCAGTAGGAAGAAAAGCCTCATTGAGCCGGTCGCATTGGCGTGGTGGTTTACTGCCTCGCCTTTCGACCCACAGGCTGTGGGTTTGACTACAAGGTGTGACAACTTGACTGGTTATTAGTGGCTCGGATGATCATGTAAAAATGGCGGTCCCATCTCTGAAAGGGGATGTAAAAGATCCTCTGAGGACGATGTGCTCCCTGGCAGTGCCGACCCTCAGAGATACACTCACTGCTAGTCTTACATAGCCTACGTTGTTAACAACGACTATATTCTAGCAAACAAACAAACAACAATAGGAAGAAGAGGGTATGTCTGGGGTAGTGAGAGGTTGAACATATATTATGAGACACACAGGGAACACATGGTTAAAGCAAAAGGCAAATTCAATTGCACTCTATAACCTTATGTTGATCAGGACTTGGTTAACCTCAATAGACTGGATGTTAGACAACAGAAAGACCTCACCATCATTATATCAGAGACAGCTTCCATGGCATCAGTTTCATTGCTGTCCATGCTGCTCTGGAGGCTGCTTGCATCCGGTCCATTGACGGTTTCTATGACGTCCATCCACGGCCCTGTGATGAGCTCCTTGTAACTCTCTGTGATCTGTGATGGCCGGTTGGGCATGTTGATGTTCTCCGTACTGCTGTCGTTCAAGCTAATCTTGTCGTGCATAAAGCGGCTGAATCTGAAGCAGGTAAAAAAACCAGGGTTAGTACAACAGTTGATCAAAGAATAATATATTTACAAATTGTTTGGAATCAGTTGTCTTTTACGTAAGGAACCTTTGATCTGTACTTGATTTAGACCAGTCTAATCTAAATATGCTAATGGGTCCTTGTATAGACATATGAAATTTTATCACGCACATTTCTGTTAATCAGTTAGAGACTCCTCTCTATTAGGGACATTACCGTAAGTCATATAAAGACTCTTTTCAACTAGGGACAATTCAGTAGGTAGTATAAGGACGTGTTGTGTATATTTCACCGGATCTTTGGCGCCAACATTTTTGCTTCAATTTTTCTTTGTTCTCTTTTCAAGTTTATTACCTCAGAGGAGTTTGTTATTCTTGAAGGCACCCATTTTTATGTTTTCCTTATCATAGTTGTAACATGAAAATCCTTATTATAGGATTATTTTGCTAAATTTGGGCAGCTGGACATCGAATTAGTGTTGGGATTACCTTCATCAAACTGTTGAGTCTTTTTTCTTTTGTTCTGTTTTTGCACCTCATTTAATTTACAATTAAAGCACCATTTCCCTATTTTAGTTAAACGGCATCATATTATACTTCCCCGCACAAACTCTATTCGTCTTGCTTGTCCTCGCCCAACATTTCAATGGACGAGTCCTCAGAGGAACATCAACCCCTTCGAAGAAAACGACCCCATCAATCATCTCCCTCACTTCCTCACAAACAACAACAAATGAACCCCCACAAACTGTAAAAGTCAATATATTTAGTCAAAATGAACCCCATCATCGTTCAAAAAAAGGTCCAGATTTCATCACCACCACAACAGCTTCCTCTATTAAGCTTATAGTTTCAAAATAACAAGCCACCCTTATGCAAAACACCGAATCTCTTGGAAAAATCCCTGTCACCACTAAAATTCTTGAACCAAAACAAACTGAAACTAAAGGCATCATTCATGGTGTTACTACTGATATTCCAGATTCTGATCTCCTTTTGGCACTCAAACCTTTTGATGTGATCAATATCCCAAGACTATAATAAATCACACCTACCGAATCAGTTGAACTCACCTTTTCTAAGTCAAGTACAAATGGATACTCCTTTCACAACGTTTAACTTTACATACCCAACCCCACCAGATGTTTTAAATGCAACGGATATGGCCATACTTCCCCTTTCTGCCCAAAATAACACCTCTTGTCCAAACTGTGCTGAGCACCACCCCTTTACTCCATGTCAAACTAAAGAGAAAAAAATGTTCCAATTGTGGTGGTAATCACAGCGCAGCCTATAAAGGCTGTCGCTCTTACAGTAAAGCCCAATCAATCAATCAAATCAAATTCACCAAAAACATTTCATACGCCCAAGCAGCATCCCTTGTTCCCCCGACTCCCCATCCTCAACCATCTTATGATTCTCCCCTCCCCCTTCTCCTCTCCCTACTTCGACATCACCCCCTATCCCCCAAACTCACACCTCCTTCATTCATCTAAATCAACCAAACCATCATCGACCCCTCGCCCTACTATACCCTCTACTGCTTCACAACACCATCCAAAACTACAACTCCTTCCTCTGCTCCAAGTTACCAATCCACTCCCACTCCATCCCCATCTCAGTCAACACAACCCTCCCCAGCTATCCAATTACCTGACTTCGTTTACCTCTCCACAGCTATACTCTTATCTCACCTCTCACCCGACTCAAAAGCCAATATTCACTCTGCATTTGCCCAAGAACTACTCAATGTCAACATCCTCCCCAGTACCCTCATCCAAGCAATAAACCAACATTCTATCGTTACCAATCAATTACAACATTATCTTAATCATCCACCTTCATAAATCTGAAGAAAGCTTACCATCGTATCTCCCATCCTGCCCCTCTACTCCTTTCATCCTTTCTCATATTACTCAATCTGAACAACCTGAATTTTCTCATTTCCTCCAAAATTCCAATCCAAAGCCAACAATTATCTGCCCACAAGAAACTTTTCTTAAATCTATTCACAACCCAAAAATTCCAAATTATAATATCATTCGCAATGACAGAACTTCAGCAAACCACAGAGGACTAACTATTCTAATCAATCAAAACATTCCATAAAAAATTATTAGTTTAACTTCTGAAATAGAATATCAAACCATTCAATTTAACATTTCAAACCAAACATTTATGACAACCCCTAGACCCAGATCAATATCAGCCTTTTCTCAATCTTCCTCGAAGTATAATAGTTTGTGATTTTAATGCCCATCTCCCCTTTTGGTATCACTCCCCCCCCCCCCAAACAGTAAAGGCAATTCCCTGTTTAAAATTATCCAAGACAACAATATTACTCTTCTCAACGATAGTTCTCCTACTCACTTCGTTAATAACGGTTTTGAAATATCCTTGATCTAATTCTCATTTCTCTCAAGATATTTCACATACATTCTTCTTTGAGATACTCACAATACAATGGGAAGTGATCACTCCATCATCTCCATTACCAATAACCATTCAATCTCATCCCCCGCCTCCTCGCCATCACCTAAATGGATCGTTACAAAAACTACTTTGCCACTTTTTCAAGACTCTGTAACCAAAAAATTAGCCCTGAAATTCTATCAACAAATCCGCTTACCTCTTATGAAAATTTTTACAACCATTCCTTTCAATCCACATAAAAGTAAACAACCTCAATCCCATCCCTGGTGGACTGATGCTTGTACTTATGCAATAAAAGAAAGAAACAAAGCTCGTAATAAATATTATCATAATAAAACCCTTGATAACAAAATTGAAATAAAAAATCAATTGCTTAAGTCAAATACACTTTAAGATAAATGTTCATCCTTAAATTCTCCAAATCTCAAAAATCATTTTCACTCTCCAATCCCCCCTCATCTAACATCCCATAATAATCATTATACAAATAGCAATCAACAAATCATGCACTAATGTTCTTGCACCTCATTTGCAGAATCTACCCCCTGACTTTACTCCTGAATCCATCACCACCACTAATCAACAAAAATTCAATGAAACTTCTCCTCTTAATGAACCTTTCACTATTTGAAAAATAACAAATGCAGTTAACAAATAAAAAAATACATCGCATGGAAAAGATCTTCTTATATAGCCCTTTTTTCTTCATCTCCCTCCTGATTCCATCTTAAATAACAGAATTTCATGGAATCTTGAGCACAATAATCTAAATCATCCCAATCTCACAGCTTTTTGATCCCACCATAGTACTATCGATAACATTCTTCTCCTTACTGACTCCATTAATAAAGGTCTCCTCAACAATAAACAAACACATGCTATTTTCCTTGATATCTCCAAAGCTTTTGACATGGTAAACAGACCCTCAATAAACATTAGGAATTACAGGCCATGCCCTTAATTGGATTCATAACTTTATATCTAATTGAACCATTCAAGTTAAAGCCAACAACACCCTTTCCTCTTCACTATCCACAGACAATGGAGAACCTCAAGGTAGTGTACTATCCCCTTTCTCTACATTTATTAATGACATTACCACCCCTAGTACTTCTTCTATTCATGCAGATGACATTACCATATGGGCTACTGGTAAACTATCATCCAGACTCACCAAATCTTTACAAAATCACCTCCTCAATATTCAAAAATGGGCCTCTAAATGGGACCTCTCCTTTTCCCCCTCAAAATAGAAACTATCCACTTTGGAACTAACCAAAAACATCATCTCCCCACTTTTTACTTTAACAATAAACCTATCCCTAACCACAACGCTACAAAATATGTCGGAATCATCCTGGACAAATGTCTAACTTGGATAGACCACATCACATACACAGTCCCGAAGTGCCATAAAAATCACCAACCTCATTAGATACATCAGTGGCACTTCCTGGGGCACCAACAAATCAACATCATGCAAAATCCATTCATCACACTCGTTACAATACATCCTTTATGGAGCCCCAGCTATCATCACTGCATGTAAAACTGCCATCCACAAATTGGACATTGCTCAATCAGCCACTCTCAGAGCCATCACTAAATCTCACCAATCTACACTTATAATTCCTCTCCAGGCTTCCACTGGCTTTCCCCCAATCCCTTAACAGCTTCTAAAATCCACCCTTAAATATTAAATAAGATCCAAAACCCATAATCTTCCTACCCAACATATCTTTGAAGAATCTTGGCATAACAAAATTAAACATAAACGTAAACTTACCAGCAGCTCAACCCTCCCTTTTCAATAACTCATCCCATCATACCCCCTCTACCTGCACACCCCTTTACACCCTGGCATCTAATTACCCTTTATTAAACACTGAACTAACTGACAAAATAACTAAAGACAACTCTGCATACAGTCAATACCCCTCAAACTCTACTCATATCTACACAGATGGCTCCAACAATAACACAAGTACCTTCTACACCCTAACTATCCCATTTCTAAAGTATAATAAATCTTCACTTATTCATTCCCTTTTTTCCATCTTTGTAGCTGAAGCTTAAGCTATCATAAATTCTCTGTATTTAGCTCTTCATACTAACCTTCCAAACCCTATAATCCTCACAGACTCCCTTTCAGTTGTTATTGTGCTTAGAAACAAATCCCTAAATCCCTTCATCTTAATACCTTTCCACTCTTCTTGCTCATCACAACTATTATACCTTAAAAGCCTGGATTCCTGCTCATTGTGGAATCCAGGGAAATGAAACTGCTGACTCAGAATCCAAATAATCTCATCCTCACCCCTTGATCTAAGTCAGACCCTTAGATATAAACACACACTATTCTATCATAAATAAACTCAATTCAAACCTGGCAAGAAGAGTGGAACAACTCCTCCTCAACCTTCAAACACATTAAATCCACAATAGACTTTAAACCCCATTCCTTCAGTAATAACATATTTTCCAACAAGATCTTAACATTAATAGCATTAGACAATCCCCATCTACAATACTACAAAAAAACCCGCTATCACTCCTTACATCCCAACCCTATCTGTCATTACAGTCCTTTGCCAGAAACCTTTCATCACTACTTCTTTGAATGCCCCAATTACTCAAACCTCTGCACCCCACTCATCAACAAACTTAACTCTCTTAATTACACATTAAACATCCATAGCTTGTTCCAACAAGATAACATAAAATACACCATTTCATACATTCACAATAGCACACGTGTTGTATCGACTCTCCCCCCTTGCATCAAACCCATAATAACTCTCTCACTCTTCAATCATTCTCTGTTCACCTTTTAGTTATTTTCTTCTATCCCTCACTAATTTTTTTTTCTATTCAGGAACCCCCAAGTCCTTATAAGGATATGGTGTACTTTAGGGCCAATTTATTGCTTACATTAATGTACTGAAGCGGCCCCAAGTGTGAGAAACCATCTATAATTTGCATCCTTCAATTAGGAGCTCCTCATATAATTTTAATTATTTTAATTTCATTTTATACTTCAATTTATTAACAATAACAATTTAAAATCACGGGGCCTGTTAAGAAGCAAACTCCTCTTTATGTTAGACTCACTTCTATTAATCTTTTCTATATTTCAACATACAATATAAACCAACTGTCTCCCTCCTCGTACAACACACCCCCCCCCCCCCCACACCTGGCGCCATCTGATGGCATGTTACTAAGTTTCACTTTTTTTCCTCTTTTGTTTAGCAGTACGTGGCCTATAGTTAGGGCGGTCAAACTCTGCTCCGATTTTGTTTGGACAAGCCGTTTTTATGCCGTTTAGGGCCCTGATGTAACTGGCTGTCGATGGCGAACGATTAAACGGCAGACTTCGCTGTTTAGATATGTTGTAGATAGAGATTAGTTCTTTCATATGATATAGTATAGTTGCCAAACTGCTTTACCAGGAAATAACAACAACAACAACGACAATACAGTAAGTCAGGTAGAGACTCTTACCTTTCTGTTAATTCATTCTTTTCTTTTTCTATCAGCCTCCGTTTTTCTTTTTCTGTTTTCAGAGAGTGAGTGGTTTCATCAATCGATGTCTTGTATCTCTGTACTTCATTGCGCAAGTAAGTCAGTTCATCCTGGTCCCTAACACTTCTTTAAACACACAGCAATGAATTAATCAAGACAAGTGAAAAAGGTTTTAATGTATTTAGGATGGTTATGAGGTCCAATCAATAGGATGGTTATGAGGTGTTACATGTAATTAATAAGATGGTGGTGAGGTGTTACATGCAATCAATAAGATGGTTATGAGGTGTTACATGCAATCAATAAGATGGTTATGAGGTGTTACATGCAATCAATAGGATGGTTGTGAGATGTTACATGCAATCAATGAGATGGTTATGAGGTGTTACATGCAATCAATAGGATGGTTATGAGGTGTTACATGCAATCAATAAGATGGTTATGAGGTGTTACATGCAATCAATAAGATGAGGTGTTATGTAATTAATAAGATGGTTGTGAGGCAATCAATAAGATGGTTATGAGGTGTTACATGCAATCAATAGGATGGTTATGAGGTGTTACATGCAATCAATAAGATGGTTATGAGGTGTTACATGCAATCAATAAGATGGTTATGAGGTGTTACATGCAATCAATAAGATGGTTGTGAGGTGTTACATGTAATTAATAAGATGGTTGTGAGGTGTTACATGCAATCAATAAGATGGTTGTGAGGTGTTACATGCAATCAATAAGATGGTTGTGAGGTGTTACATGTTACATGCAATCAATAAGATGGTTGTGAGGTGTTACATGCAATCAATAAGATGGTTATGAGGTGTTACATGCAATCAATAAGAGACATGTTTTGCAATCAAATAAGTGATGGTTGTGTATGTTAAAATCAATAGATGGATGTTTGCAATCAATAAGATGTGTGTGAGGTGTTACATGCAATCAATAAGATGGTTGTTGTCAATTAATAAGATGGTTTGAGGTGTTACATTCAATCTTACATGGAATTTGTGACATGTTACATGCAATCAATAAGATGGTTTGTGCGATCTGTTTACATGCATCACTTTCCAATAGGATGGTTGTGAGGTGTTACATGTAATCAATAGGATGTTTGTGAGATGTACATGTGACAAAGATTGAAGCAAACAAACATTTTTGATTGAAAATTAATGTTCACTAACTTTTCTTTCAGTGTTTGAAGTTCACTTTGGATTTTTTGTGCATAACTTTTGTATCTGTTTCCATCACTTTCCAGCTTTTGAATTGTGTCATTCCGCAGCTTTAAAGCCTGGCAAACCAATGGGACAACATCTCTATCCTCCAGTTTGCCATCAAGCCTAAATTCACGGCAATAGCTGCAAAACATATATACTCAATGACAGCAATGGAACAGTGCCTCAACCTTGTTAATGTTATAGTTAAAGAGACTGTTCAGCCGCATATAAGGAAATCAGGGATCATTTCGTTATTACATTACTACGAGTAACGCAGATGAAAGTAATGACATCTTCTAATTTGTGCCGCAAGTTTTTAACATTATTATTTGACTGGAAATATTCATGATCTACTGTGGAAATCTGTTTTATTCAGTTGTCTATCCATCGATAACGGTGCCTTCCTAAAACCACGAACCACACAAATGTTAGCTGTAAATCATAAGGCGCTCCAAATTTACCTCGCTAATGATGTGTATTCTTCCGCTTAAGTTACATAATGTAGATTTCATTAAATCTTCACTCATTGAAGTTGTGGGCATAATTGTGCACACATTAAACCGACAAGCAGGAAGGGTAATTTCCGACAACATAAATGGCGACAGCCGAAGTAAGGATCTTTTTTCTGAGACCACAGCGCCTCGTAGCGACTGAAAGTCTGAAAACTTAACATATTTGGTTTCCAAAGTGGGGTTGCCAAGCAGCTTGCTAGGCAACCTGGTTCCAAATATGGGTCTGAACAGTCTCTTTAAGCAGTATGATATGACTGGTTAGTGTAACCACATTGATCTCTGTCAGTTTTAACCATAATCACACACATATGAACCAAAAGATTACACTTACTTTTCCTTGAGCACGCTCATCGCGTATCTCAAGAGCTCAGCCTCATCACGACTGTTCTTCAAATCCAGTTTATGATGCTCTATTACAGCATCAACCATTTGAATTACTTTTTCATCCGACACATCATCTCTTATATCCTTATCCACAATTCTTCCAATGCTGTGGGGAAAACATATTCAAAATATTATATATTCATGATCTATTGAAGACATACGGATATGACCCTTCGAGAGCATAAATTGGATCATATTGTAACAATGGAGACCTCCAGAGGTTTAACCATTAAATTATAAATGAGAATGATTAAAATATTAAACAAATGGCCTCTTTTTAATATATCCACACTGATGAATATGACTGATGTTCGTTGATGGGTCACAACAAATGAAAAAGTAAATAATGATTTCCTGAAACATGCACTTACTCTCTTTTGAAGTCAGAATATTGAGATGACAACTCCATGAAGTCCTTGGCAAGTCTTCTGGAACCATGAATATTTATAACAGTATTGTCCAGTTTACCAAATTTGCTATGGTTCGTATGACTGTGAATTGTCCACCTTCCACAACCTACCCATCATCTTTCATGTCTTTTCCAGTCAATCCACTAGGTTTCTGGAATGATTCACTTGACACAACACATATGCCAAAAATGTATCAAATTGTTGTTCATTCTTGAATATAATTTACGGCTATCAAACATGAAAGTTTAATTCCATGAACAGATTGAATGGGGAATATTATTACACTTTGGAACAAATATAGTACAACATATTATGCATTGTGGTATATGGAATATATGGAAACACTGTGGTTGCTGTAATTCATTTTCATGACGAAGTTTGCATATGTGTTTGTCCATTGTCTCATCCCAAACAACTCCACCAAGCCAGTGACAACTTGGTCCATTAATGAAACATTTGCATTTCAGTTTGACAGGTTTTCACCTTTAAGAACTCAATGAGTTGAAATGTAGTAACCAAGCATTGGATATCTGCTACATATTTAGAAGAAAAATATTGAATTCAAGTCACAGCAGGAATTGGGATTGGTCAAGGTGGGGATTAGGTAGTCTAGTGTGGGGCCAAGGTGAATATTAGGGAGGGTTCTCAAGGCAGGTATAAGGGTGGGGTGACTGAGGGTATAAAGGTCAAGGTCATGGCGTGGATCAGGGTGGGGTCTTGCAAGAATTTGGGCTGGGTATTAAGATGGATATAATGGGAGAGAGCTGGGATGATAATGAGGTCACTTCTGGAATAAGGGTGGGGTAACCACTTGGTTAAGGGTGGGGTTACAATGGGTAATTGAGTAGGGACATAGGATAGATTAGGCTTTGGTACAGTGTGGATAAGGGTGTCCTAATATCTGGGTCAGAACCCTGTGTTGGCATGTAGAATAATTGTACTAATTGATTAATAATTAAAAATTGGGATTGTTTGATTTCCCAAACCCCACATCAGAAAACTCTGACTTTAATGTAAAGATTACCTAATATCGTCACTGGGGTTAATCAATTGATGCTGACTTACTTACAGAAAAGTGCTTTGAACGAGGCAAGAAAACAAAGGTTTGTGTTTTGACTACAAGAACAAGTTAGACATATTACTGATATTTTGATATTGCTTTCAATTTATAAGTAGTTCTTTTGCAGTGCAAGACCTCCTCAAAGCTTCTGCTATGTTGTGTGGGGTGGGATGGGGGATTGTGGGCTGATGGGACAAGACCAATGAGGGTTAACATACAGCTCTTGGTGAATGTCGTCCAGGGAGGGGGTTGGGGTAGAGTTTGGGCTATGGTGTCAAGTTGGCTGCCATTTCATTGCTGTATGGAAGCTAATGGATGCAACAATTCAGTTGTAATTTTATTAACAACATTTGTCACTTTTAGCAAATCTTAGTCACAAAAATCCAAAATGGAATAAGCAGAGAGGTCTCTATGACACATTAAGCTAGGTGGCTTGTAAAACCAGGTTCCCTCAACCTCAAGAACAGCACCTGTAGGGGCTGGAAAGATTATTTATATGCCGTCAATAGCCCAGGGCTCTTGATGACAACCAATGTATAACTACCTGTTTTCATCTTTGATTGATCCACCCAAGTCAACTTGTCTGGTAACTTTATCATCCTCAGGGCTTTTTCGTGTCACCTTTGGGCTCTGTGAAGAACAGTCTTGCTGGGGACTTGGTGAAGGATGCAACTCACGTCCTGTGGCGAGGGGGCTGTGAACAGAACAGTACAAACAAGGTCTTTGTAAGTGAGCAGCTTAATCATTTGGTTGATTATTGTGCAGTCAAACTTCAGTTGTCAGAACATCAATTTGTTTGCATCATCTGTTTGGATCATCTCAAGCTTCCATGTGGCTTCCTTTGTTTATGTTCAGATTGGATAGGCGTACAATCAGATTTCTGAACAAAATACTCCTTGCCCATCTCATATGGATAATTAGGTTTGCCTGTAAATCACATTAAGATAGTCTCAACACCACCTACTGATCAGGAAGATGTGATGGACAATGATCACCCATCTGCTTCTGTTCCTTAAACAACTTGGTAGAGTCATCTCCAATGGAGCGCACAGTTTTACCAGTTACGCTGGTTACTTTAGCATCATCATGACCTTGTTGGGTGTTTTTGGTGTTCAGTGGAGGATGGTTGGGCTCCCTTCCTGAAGTGGAGCCACTATGAACAGAACCAGAGAATACAGCAAACGTAGTGTCGTTGGGTAACATAGATTACAAATGAGAGCAAGATGTGAGATGAGCTTGACTTTGTAAGTGAGCAGCTTAATCATTTGGTTGATTATTGTGCAGTCAAACTTCAGTTGTCAGAACATCAATTTGTTTGCATCATCTGTTTGGATCATCTCAAGCTTCCATGTGGCTTCCTTTGTTTATGTTCAGATTGGATAGGCGTACAATCAGATTTCTGAACAAAATACTCCTTGCCCATCTCATATGGATAATTAGGTTTGCCTGTAAATCACATTAAGATAGTCTCAACACCACCTACTGATCAGGAAGATGTGATGGACAATGATCACCCATCTGCTTCTGTTCCTTAAACAACTTGGTAGAGTCATCTCCAATGGAGCGCACAGTTTTACCAGTTACGCTGGTTACTTTAGCATCATCATGACCTTGTTGGGTGTTTTTGGTGTTCAGTGGAGGATGGTTGGGCTCCCTTCCTGAAGTGGAGCCACTATGAACAGAACCAGAGAATACAGCAAACGTAGTGTCGTTGGGTAACATAGATTACAAATGAGAGCAAGATGTGAGATGAGCTTGACTTGTATAAAGAAGGTCACATATCTGCAGTTTGATTTTAAGATGAATACAATAGGGTTTAATAGGCCCCAACCTGCAAGTTTGTGACTGCTGGTTCATTGGACGAATCTGATGTGCTCCAGTAGGTGTCTTCATGTAGTGTATTCCACTGCAGGGGAACATCTCCATTTTATAATCTCTTTTGGTCTGGACAATATTGACAGTAGAGTAATGTTAATGTTAAAGTAGTCTATTACCTGGCAGCACCAATTAACTTGCCCTGCCCAAACCGCCCTTGACGTTGCAGCTGTTCATACAGCTCATTACAGGAACTCTCTAATCGTTGATGTTGTTTTTTTAAAAGATCAAAGTTGCTACATAATTCCATGATCAGTGTAAGTTCTTCTTGTGACATGGTTGTGGAAAAATCAGTTTTATTTAGGAGGTTTCTGATGAAATTCACTGCCACTTTTGAGATTTCATATGACTGATTGTTTGTAGAAATCGTTTCATAACCATCGGGAAAACTCCTGGACACCATGTGCATAAACAGTCAGACATTCAGATATTCATAAATTGATTCACAGGGTAAAACTAAGGATATTGCTATAAAACAATTACACATGAAGAGCAGACCTCAGCCAGAAGCTTAGTTGAACAAGCTTTGTATATTCATTATTTATTTATAATTTACATATGAATATCGATGTGACTAATTCATACCTCTTAGTCTGCCACGGTATCATCTTGCCTTCTAGCTGTAAATTAACAGCTATTTTCAGATGATGATGGTGGTCTTCAAGCAATTTTCTCATATGAAACAATTTCCCTTCCTGTTTCTTGATCTCATCAACATGTTTTACAAAATCCTTGCATATCTTATTGTCTTTGATCTTCCTATTTTTGATAACGTTGCTAAGTGCATCGAATCCTGAAATCCATTTTGCCTCATTGAAGTTTGCAATGGTGTACCATTCTGGTAGATTAAGGTCCTTACTTGGGTTTTCCGTTCTAATCATGGATGATGTAGCCATCTTCAACTATAAACACATGAGGAAGCATTCAGCAAGTTCACACACACACACACACAAACACACATGCACACACACATGCACACACCCACACACACACACACACACACACATGAAAATTTATGAGAATTCACTGACAACAACAAATCCCATCCTGTCCGTACCCAGTTAAAACGCCTTGAATGATTAATGTGTAATGGGTGGAAAGGAACTCAAGATTTAAGAGTGAGGTTTAGGTTAATGAATTTTGCATTCTATGCCATCAGTGTTTCACCATTTATGGATTACAATCTACATTCAAAACACTACAAAAAACAAACCACTTTTAGCATAGCACTAATGCCTCGCTTTGTTTGTGTAAGGTTTGGCACAAGAGGAGATGACACAAGTTTTGCTGCTGTACAACTCGATCCAACTGCAAAAATCGCTTTAATTGAGTATAAGAGTTTTTATGTGATGACCTATAACTTCTTGCTAATTGGGCAAGTGGGGCTTCAACCATTACTTGCAGGAAATGTATATTTCCCAGCACCCATTATTGTCCATGAACAGACCATTCCCTTAGTGATGAATCACTTATCTTTTATTCCAGACCCCTCAGCCCCTTTTAGTTTACCAGTGAAATGATAAATACTGGCTCTCATTCATAACCTCATCTCATCATCAGATACTCATCTCTGATTTATTGTCATTGTTAAAATCAATGCTTAAACATTACCACCCTTGATACAAGAACTGTTTTGACTGCTTAAGCAGCAATTCATATTTTTATATGATATTCTTATGGGCTTATCATTGACAAAGGTATCAAGCAATCTATATCTTAGCCCTGGGCGGACGTGTCATTAATTTTGTCATTATATTAACATGTATTGCTATCCATATCGGATTCAAGTTGTTTAACTTTTGCATTATTTTGTACTAAAAGGGATTTTAACTCCAGATAGCTGGATATCATCATCATATTAATCATCACCATTAAGCAAGTTACCTAACCCCTGATGGTTGACAATCTAATATCTCCATGTCTACAGCACGGATATGGAAATAGAAAGTAGTAAACAGCGCAGACAGGGTCATCGTCAAAATACTGTCTAGTGGACATGATAGAATGACAGTTAAGATTTAGAACCATTTCAAGCAATCCATACCTGTTTTATTGCACTGAAACGTACCAACCCATTGCATGCGAACTGTTTGTTTGTTACTACACACTTAACTACTTCAGTGGTCGCCTTGTATCAGGTCGGATACAAGGGGAGGTACACCAATGTTGTGGCTGATTACATTATGTTACACAGCTTATTTGTAATGTGGAATGATGCTGAGATATCAATGATGCAACGTCCGGACAATACATTTGATTTTGTTCATTTTGTTACCAAAAACAAGTTGCACCAGTCTGTAAAAAACCCAGGCAAGTTTGCGACACAAGCTTGTTTGGTTTACTTGCTCTATTGATAAGCCCGCTTAACTTGAAAGTCGAGGCATGGAAGATGTGAATTAAGGAAGATGTGTGGCCTTATCACTTGCATGCAATTTCTTATGGTGCGTTTATTAGGCTGTCAGCCATAAACTGTTGAAGAGGGAAATAAGCAGCCAGATGGGAGGGTTAAATTGAGGGTTTCCGTCTTGAAGCTGTTGGCTGGATATGTGGGCTGGCCGGCCAAGAGAGTACTTCAACATTGCAAATCATTCTGCACCAGCAAGGGGCCGAATATAAGGGGGACCACTAAGTATTTGATAAAATGTTCTGTTGATACTAAAGCATAAACAAATCTCAAATATGTTGAATAGGACTGCAATATGCTTTTAGATACTCTGAATTTTTGGCATAATAACACTGTAAGAACAACCAAGCAGAAAACAATATGGCAGTCGGGTTTTGATTTCCGAGGCCTTTTCCCCCCACAAACATTTAAGTTTATTTCATGAGAAAACAATAAATTATTTACAGCTGGATTAGCCCTACAAGCCGTCTGCGTAAATTCATGTTACCGTTACACCGGAGCTACAGCTGGATGTACTTATATAATTGCAAGGAATATAACTGATTGTAAGAAACTTAACCTTCCCATTACCATAATATTGTAAATCAATGCGACGAATATAGACCTACAGGACGTCTACGTTATAACGAAATGGTACGTCCGGGCAGGGCTCCCGGGGCAGGGCTAACTAGAGTATAACGTAAATCATGAACACTTACTTCATTTACCCTAATATTATCCTGTGTAGACTTGCTAAGCGGACATTTACATTTAGATAAAACATAAAACTATGCCAAACCTTGAATAGCGTCTAAGGGAGATGTATTTCTTGTTCAACGGCAGTCAGTGACTTTCATTAGGATCCTTTCAGTGAAAAGAAAGTAAAAGCAAGTTTAATAACCACTGAAAATGAAAGTGAAAGTCGATTTCCGAAGATCTCAGCAGTGCGTTCAGTCACACAGAACGTTCTGATCCATCCGTTATGACCCTAAACCTTTAGATGCTCGCATACATGCAGTGGTTCTCTATAAAGATGGAGTACTACTGCATGGTAGCTTGTATGCAAAGGAAATGCGCCTCTGACAGCATCCGTGCTGTTTACTACTTTCGATCTCTCATAAGGTGGCATCAGATCATAAAAACACCAGGGACGAGTGCCTTGCCTAGGGAGCTTGATGGCGGAAATGAGGACAGCTATACACATGGTAGATCTACAATAGGCCTCTATGTCTGCAGTTAGTTAGGCTGGTTACCGGGCTATACACATGGCTGAGATGAGGAGTGTCATTTGAATTCAAATGACACACCTCGGCTGACTGTGACTTTGGCTGGATGATCTCGGCCATTGGTGATTTCGGCCGTCAGTGAACTTGGCCTCAACCCCGGGGTCTCGAGAGCTATGAAGAGAGCTATGAAGTTCAGGTGCTTGTTGGTTGAAACCATACCTTAAAAATACCTGTTGGAGTTCAGTAACATATTGTATGAACCATTATGTTTATACAAATAGGCGACAAGTGAGAACGAGCGATTGTTTAATATATTATACTAGATGTCATATATGGCTCATCAAGATTTGATAAGTGAAGTATGTATGTAAGTGTAGGCGTGTTTGCGTGCGTATGAACGTATATATACATACATACATACATACATACACACACACACACATACATACATACATACATACATACATACAGACTCGCTACTGTTCTACGATAAAAAAGCTGGTAAGCTGCAGAACTCATGGAGATTAGCTACCGTTAACAATTCAGGAAGCTGTCACTTGTGCGCCACTCTGTGATCATCCTATATGACGCTCCAACGATGCTCCTCGACTCAATGCCGTACGCACCATGGTCACATCTCACCATGTCATTTTTAATGGATTCACTTCCTATCTACAGGACAGCTACTACAATTGAACAACCCATCTTGTACCTGGCACCCGTCTAGGCTATAGGCATCTATTTCGGTAATGCAGTTGGCATGAAATTACACAAATCAATTCTTGCTTCAGGAGAAATTCAGTCAGTATAAATAATCAAACAACACACCAAAAATGAATCCTGAGATGTCACTAGCAATTCAATTAGGTGTTGCATCATATATATGATGAAACAAACCTCAAATAACCAGGTAAATTTATTGTATGTGCCTCAAAAGCATAGTGCAAAAAGCAAGATTATGACAAAATGTAAACGATATCCCAAATAACAATCCAGTTATCACATTGAGCTATTATTTTGTGAAGTATTTTGACAAATTCTGTCATCACAAACATATACAACAACTTTTGAACAGGAAAACATTTCCTGCCCTTCCCTGTAGCCCAACAGACAATTGAGTACAAAGAGGGAGCACAAGATCCACTTGGTTCATAAGAGCTACTTCCCTGGTGCAAATGAATATGAAACATCACAATTAGAACAAGCAAATTTCATTACCAAGTATAGATTCTGATCAGCCAGTAATTCACACTATTTTGTATTTTATACCACAGAACCCTCATTTTACTGTCCAGTCACACCCGGTGATAATCAGACATTGACTGGCAGGTACATCAGTATACAGAATTCCTATATAACTTGCAAGGACAGGTGCTGTAATGGGTAGAAATTTGCTAACACATTGATAGCCCTCGGATGCCGAATTCCTTCTGGTCTTGCTAAACTCATAGTTGAGATGCACGCATCTTAGTCATCTTAAACTTATTTGGCATTAACGGTAATTTCACTGAAACCAAAGTGCAAAGACAAATGTATGCAATTTCATAACATGTTTTTTTTCCATTGGGCTAGATTAATGCCTCTTATTGTCTGCATATGTTCCCAACAAACTCTCTGCTTGACCACTTTGGTGGCAGCCCCTGTTGGGGCCCACCATTTGCTGCACGTCTTTCCATATTGCCCTGTTGCTCACATTAGTCATTCAAACACCTCAACCCCCAAGTGTGAGTAATGTAGAGATAAACTGTAACATGAAAACCCCCAGGGATCTTAAAATGAGCTTACCAACTATATGGACAACAAGCAATAAGGTAAGCACAGGAAACTCTTCAATGAAAGGTCATCAACTACTTAATGCACTGCAACAAATTCATCCATCAGCTGCACAGTATATTTTGATATAATCAAACCACAAGAGTGGTTTTCACTAAAACTTCCACTAAAATGCACTTGAGATTATTGCATATCACAGAACAATGTACATAGGTGTATACACAATTAAAAATAGCTCTTGAAAAATAGATTATTTAGTCCACTACACTAAGAAGATAGTATTGTCCAAGCAATTCCAAATATAACAAACCAATCATAGAATATATATAAAAAAAATTAAAAAACCACAGGAAATCAAATGTAAAACAAATTTCATTACTAAGAATAATTAACAAGCTCTACTGATAAATAGTAGAGACAACAGCAACTTGAAGCTCCTAATCAATTCCACGGAAATCCCCACTAATGTGGCGCCACAGACACCAGTGGATGGAACGACAAATTTACTGCCTTAAATTGCATGATAACACCTCAGCCCTAGTACTGAAAGTGTCAACATCAGACAAGTATCTATTTAACAAAGATAAACATGAAAAACAACTTGGATTTGGAAATGAGCCTTCCAGTTATATGGACAATAACCAAGCTATCAAAACAAAAGATAATTACAAGGAAACCTTCAACTTATTCACTACTAAATGCATGGCAACTTATCCATCAATCACCAGACAGCTGTAACTGATATTCAGATACAGACTGTATCATCAAACAAGTGGTTCACACTAAAAAAATCCTCTACATGGCTCTTGAGATTATTGCCTATCACAGGGGAAAATGCACCCTCGTGTATATACAATAAAATACTAAAATAATGTAGCTTTTTGAAAAAGCTGATTGGTCCACTACACTAAGAAAATAGTCCAAGTAATTCCACTGAGTGAGGGGTATGGTTGAACCCACACCGGAGCACACATCTCCTTATTTAGTGGCTGGAGCAGCATAGGCAGGTGGCGGAGGTGGGGCTGTACCCATCTGTTGATCTGAACACAAACACATCATATCCACTTCATATGCCTATATCAAAATGAGGTTCTGGTGATTTTAGCAGAAATGTTAATTTCAGGTAAGGTTATACATGTCGTGGTTAATGACCTAACACCTGGAGTGATGAACATGACATCTTAACCTAGATCAAGTGAAGGGAGCTTACTGTATTGGGGGTAGCTGGTTTGCTGGTAGGCTTGGGTTTGGTAGGGTGGTGGTTGGTGTGTGATTGGCTGGTGTTGTGGGTACTGCTGCTGGTACATGACCTGACCAGCTCCACCAACTGTGGTTGTTGTGTACTGAATTGTGCCGGGCATAATCACATTCTGAACACAACCAATTTCATTCTGTATCAACCATGTCAGCATCACCACATTCAGAACACAACCGACAACATTCTGCATAAATCATGTCAGTATTTCCAAACATAACCAATGTTATTGTGTATATAGCTCTCACTCTCACATCATTGAGCTAATCAAAGATGAGTCGCTGAAGTAGAGCAATCATTGATTGTAGACTTACTCCACTACGGGCGGGTTGTCTACAGCAGCAGGCAGAACAGCAGATGACAGATGCCCATATGGCCAGCACAGCCTCCAACAGAGCTACAATTACCATTCCTATGTTCAGCCCCTTGACAACCTGTTACATCAGAAAGTTAAACATCAATGTCAACATTGCCCTTCTATGACAATGGTAACCTTCAACATCGTTTCCTGATGCATAACATGCCAAGTGGAAATTTTGATGGAAATTGTAAATTCTTCACCAATAATATAACAAAAGAAGAAAAGGTCACATTAAAAAAAAATTAAATTGGAAAGACAAATATTACAGAATAATTTTAAAGTTTCGAAGCGGCATATGGCCAACTTGCTAAATGTTAAATTTCCAATAGCACACAGCCAACCTAGTGATTGTAACATTTCAAACTTACAGGTTTGTCACAGAGGTCATGGTTATAGTAGTTGTAGTAATAACAGTCATCACTCAGTGCTGCACCGACAGATGACGCAATGAGCAGGATGCCTGCGAAGATGGCAGAGAAGATGGACATCACCATGTGGGCAACCACCTGCAATCATAACACACCACCACCTGTCACGTAAACAACTAATCAACCAACAAGTGAATCAACATTTCCTGTCGGTTACACAGGTAACACAAACGCATGCTACTCCCAGATCAGCTCTACATGACCCAGTCATCAGGGACCTTTACTTACAAGTCCGTACTGGGGTTTTTGCGATGCACCAACACCAAGGCCACCAGATATCAGGAACTGAAATAATACATGGCACAAATGAGATATGCATTGTGGACAATGGACTCAGGTAGTGTGTAAACCAATACAATATCTACCATTTCACAAGTTATGATTTCAGCCAGAACAATAGAACTATACAAACACAAAAACACAGCTTGACTTACAAAAACACCGCACCATATGCCATAGCCACTGTCCCCAGCGTCGTAATAATCTTCAGAATAGATAATCAGCACAATGTTGAATATGATAGACAAGACCCCACAAATGATTTGGATGACACCAAGTGTCAAGGACTGTTGAGTGGCATAGTTAAAGGGGGGTGGCTGGTAGGGGGCGTTTTGTATAACAACCATTGGGCCAGGTCGAGGGTTGGACGTCACCACCTGTACAGGCTGCGTTTGAGTCACCACAACACTCATATTTCTTCTGCATAAACAGACAAAGAGAATTTATATTTGTCGTCATATATAACCATACAATACTGTTTCACAAACTGCTAGAGAAACATCTGGCTTGGCTAATCAAGGTTTAAAACAAAACCACTCAGCAGTAAAAATTGCAATAGTGCAATTTCAGATATCTTTGTGCCATGCTTGATTTGGATGACGAGTACGGTCGCTGCTAGCCGTGCACGAAAAGTAATAGTTTGATTGCAAAAAAATCTTCATTTTTTTTGCATGTGCGTTGGTTAGGTCGCTCCATGCACACGCAAAAAAACCTATTGCTTTCCAAAATTTATTATATAAGTACATTAGTCGTTTTGTCAATGATTCTTATTCGGCAACACCTTGTAGGGGGATATATATTCAATGATATTACCTTGACAGTTAAGAAAAAATAACATTTCTGGATACATGCAGCTACCTGCTGAATGAAAGTGAAACCAAAGATCTTGTTATAATAAGATACCCGACTCGGCAGCTCGCCCGACAAATTCCGTGACACCGCGTAAGCAGCACCCCCTACTTTGTGGAAGCTACTCGACGCGCAGCAGCCAACCAACTTCGTTATGACTTGCGAGTATGTCCGACTAGAAGTCAAACACAAATGGGCATTTCTGCGCTGCAATTAACTGTTTGAATTGACAAAGGCCTTTCCACCTAGAAAGTGAATGTTCTAGCATATGTCTCTGGCTATATTGCCCGGAAATTAAGTTGTGTGCAATATGAAACAAAATTTCTGTAGTCAACGATATACATGACCAGAATAATTATTGAAGTGCAAAGGAAGGGCTCGTTGTCCCAAGCAAATAACTAGTAGATGCATTATGCAGGCTTAAGGAACATTGCCGCAAATTCATTGACACAGTATTATACAGTAAGCAAGTGAAAGCCAGGGTTATAAGCATTCTACCTAAAGAGGTCTCATTAGAGAAACTACAATGTGAATCATGCAGGTGTCATGTATCTGTAATATGTATTATGGTGAGCATCAGGTTGCATCATTCCCTGAGAGAGGCTAACTGTAAGGGACCATAAGGAGAGAATTAATCGTAAGACATTGACATTTTCCCAGACATGAAAATTTGTGCTCTTATTTGTTTTAAGTGCTGTTGTATATTATAGTTGTATGTGTAGATTTCCGAAAAATCAAATATTGATATTTGTTTACTTAGTTCCTTGAAAGTTCCTTGACCAGTATATAGGACTACTGCACCTTAGATTGTAGTGGTGGGGGCGGGAGCTTGTCGAACATAGGTGTCCCTGGATATACTGTTAGAATGGTTGGTTGCATGGTACTCCAATCAGATGTGTGTGTAAGATGGGGCAGGACTATGTCTGGCAGATTTGGTGTGTTTAATAGCATAAGACAGGGAGGCATATTGTCAACCTATCTGTTCAGTGTTTATATGGATGAATTGAGCTCTGGTGTTAAAAAATTGTTGTGTTCAATGTAGTTTTAGTGTGCTTGTTGTTAATCTTCTAATGTATGCTGATGATCTCATTTCATTTGTGGTTGTTCTGAGTAAGCTATTAAGACAGAGTTTTAGTTGTAATGACCTTAATATATATATATATATATATATATATATATATATATATATATATATATATATATATATATATATATATATAGAGAGAGAGAGAGAGAGAGAGAGAGAGAGAGAGAGAGAGAGAGAGAGAGAGAGAGAGAGAGACAGAGAGAGACAAAGACAGAGACAGAATGTAAAATAAAAAGTATAGGTCACTGGTATAAATTTCTGATTATGGCATTTAAGATCCACATGTTAAGCCAATGGGAATTATGCATTTTTGATAATATTTTGGTTCTACAGAAAAGTTCACACAGCGAATTACATTACATTTAACATACAGACAGAACAATATCTGCTTTACAAAAAATGATATCTCGACGCACATTACGACAAGCCATTTATGAATTTATTGTTAATTATTTCTCCAGAATGACGTCAAACCTCCATAAAAAAAATTTGACCACAGAGTTTTGATCTAAACTTGGTAATATGGTGAAGTGATATATGTACTATGAACAGAAATTAAAAAAAATGATAGGTCCGCGTCTATGGGAAGCCAGAATGGATTTTCTGTTGTATTCCCTGAGTGCGGTGTATTACAATATTCAAACCGCCATAAAAAAAATTTGACCACTGAGTTTTGAACTAAACTTGGTAATATGGTGCAATGATATATGTTCTATGAACAGAAATTTAAAAAAATCATAGGTCGATGTAGTCTATGGGAAGCTTCAATGGATTTTCTGTTGTATTCCCTGAGTGCGGTGTATTACAATATTCAAACCTCCATAAAAAAAATTTGACCACTGAGTTTTGAACTAAACTTGGTAATATGGTGCAATGATATATGTACTACGAACAGAAATAAAACAAATCATAGGTCCGTGTAGTCTATGGGAAGCCAGAATGGATTTTCGGTTGTATTCTGTGACTGCGGTGTATTACAATATTCAAACCGTCCATCTGTTGACTACAAGATACATCGTCACCACATTCATCAGATCAAAGATCATGCTCACAACTGCTGATAACGGCTTTATTTAGATTCACCACCCGAGCTGCAGATGCTCTTCGTTGCTCTAGCACGCTCGCCTTGACAAATCCTTTAGATTTCATCTTGATCTTGCGCAGCGCAGGCCAGAGACCAAGTGGAAGTATATTTTCTTTGTGAACCTTAGGTCATTTATATTTGAACTTGGATTGTGTCGTACATGAGGTGTGACTTTGATCTAAACTCAACGGAAATAATTCGTGGCTATGTGCACACAAATTACTTTGAAACCAACTCGTTGCGGCGCAGACGCGGGCGCACCGGGCACAAAAATATGCGCAGTGCGTCAAAGGTGGTACCCGCCAAAGGACGCGCAGTTACGCAACAGCCGCTGGGTGGCGCGGCAGTGAACTGTAGCATTTCCCTTTAAAAAGGGGTAGATTCAGCCCTACAGGACGTCAGAGTAAGTATGTATTTTACCGTCCGATCGGGGCTAGGCCTGGGGTAGATACTGATATATGTGACTTCGTCCAAACGTTCATAAAAAAATGTTGTAGTTAATAATTTGTCACGCAAATTGATCAAACGGTGTCAATAGTAATTGGCTTTGTTTTTTATTGGCTCTATCAAAAAGTCGTTAAATTTTAGAAACACAGCGTATTTTTGAGTACATACCATCGCCGATTGATCTTTTACCATTGAGCCACGCACTTTTGTTTACATTTTAGCTTCCACAAAACCAGGTGGCGTGCTAGTCGCGAGCTTCACAATGGAAACGTCCGAGTCGGGTATCTTATTATAGCAAGATCTTTGGTGAAACTGCGTAATGTGACGTCACATTTTCAAGATGGAAGTTGCTGCAAACTAAAGTTGCAATTCTCAAAGTTTATGTGACAATTGCTAAATGATCAGGAAACAGTGGATAACCAAAATAGTGTGGATCAAGAGACATTCATCCCGAATCTTGATCCATGTAGATACGTAAGTTGCCTAAGAGTGCAACAGAAGTCATACTCCTTAATCAATAGAATCAACGAAATCCAACACAATTTTAAAATTGTTGTCCAACATGGCTACCGCGCGAATAGAAAACATGAGCGATATCACAGAGAATTAACAATGTTGCATTGTGGGAGTCAGCCATGTTGAGCTATTGAACAAAGTTCCATGATGTGCCATATTTTAGTGCTCAAACAGAACAATTAAACAAAACTGTAGTAATAGAAACAGTCCTCGTTTCATTTTGTCACAAATTTTTTGGCATGGAGGGCTTTGGTAATTAAGCGAGTTCATCTGTCATTTTGACTTCGGAACCTCGAAAATTTCACAGGCGGCTCTTCGCCTCTACAGCGCGTATGTGAGAGATCGAAAGTAGTAAATAGCGCGGAGCTGTCAGAGGTTAGTTCTCGACCTGATCAAACACTAGGGCCGGGGCGAGTCCCTTGCTCACGAAGACTAAACGTTCATAAATGATTTTTGTTTAGACGATTTAAAATACCTTGTACAGTGTTACCAACACAACTTTGAAAAGTCCAGAACCTATTTAAGTCAGTGCCCTTTAGAGACAGAGTGTGACGCAGTTGATCGATTGATTCCAACTCAATTTGTTTACTTGTTGATATCCGCAACGAATACTTCCTCTTCCTAATAGATATTCGCTTCCGGTAGAAATCACTGAGCACCACCAGAGGGAGTTGTCGATCACCAGACGACCCGCGGTTTGCCCTTCAGCACGAGGCTAAAAAGGTACCTCTCTCGATCTTTCATGCCTCAGCAGCAGACATGGTATCATCGGATGATCAAAACCCACTAGGGCGAGGTAACTTGCCAATCCTCGAACTAGGGCAGACTTTTCCCCGACTTTTTCATGGATTGTGATGGTCTTGCACACAAGCACAGCGATTCATGGGCCTGCGATACTCTCCCGTGTGTTTAGCCGCGCACTGCGGTAATATAAATATATACCAATAAGACGTCGTGCACGGCTACCGTGTGTTGGGAGTTGGAGTTATCTCCTAAAAAATGGTAGGGAGGAGCTTACATCCGGGGGGGGGGGGGGGGGGGGGGTTCTCTCCTTAGAAAAGGGTAGGGGTGAGCCGCCATGGGAAACAAACACCGGACCATATCTATACCAAGCCAAAGTGAGAAAGGGGAACCATTTACATACCAAATCCTCTGAAAAAAGACCCATTCATATACAAAATCTTTAAAAGGGTCACAAATACATATACCAAAATTAGTGATCCCAAATCATATCTAGACCGGCTCGCGATGACCCATCCATAAACCAAACTAACGATTCAAAATGAAAAAGTACGTTTATTAAACTTCGCGGTCCGTGTATATACCGTCTTTTCGTTTATCAAAACCAAGAACTAAAAACGAAAAACAAGGGCTAAACCGTACAACGTTTTTCATGTGCGACAACGAAAGACGGATAACACCAAACCGATTCGTTTTTCGTTTGATCAAACGAAAAATATATAAAAATACATTATATATATATATATATATATATATATATATATATATATATATATATATATATATATATATATATATATATATATATATATATATATATATATATATATATATATATATATATATATATATATATATATATATATATATATATATATATATATATATATATATATATATATATATATATGTATACATATGTATATATTCTGAGCAGCTGATCAGATTCGGAGATTCGTCGGACAATTTAATCCTGCTTACGACGTACGACGGGGTCATACGTTTGCATAATACCTAGCACGACAGGGTTAACTTTTTTGCCATTTTTGACCTTGTTCGACGGGTTTTACATTCGCATTATGCCTTGCACGACGGGGTACGCTTTTTCTCCATTTACATACAATGGCGGCTTGGAAACTTGGAATCTGAAACCAAAACCCTGTTTATATGCGATTATTCATATGTGCGCGTGCCAGCTTGTGTGTGTGTGTTTGTAATACATATATATATATATATATATATATATATATATATATATATATATATATATATATATATATATATATATATATATATATATATATATATATATATATATATATATATATATATATATATATATATATATATATATATATATATATATATATATATATATATATATATATATATATATATATTAAGATCACAGGCTACATATTTTTTATTCAAAAAAATACATGCACATTGTAATGGTATGCTACTAAAACATATCATTCAATAAATCACCCTTTTGACAGGACAAAATATCACTCATACATATTTCCCACATCACATCTACAGTTTGGCACAAAATTATAAAATGTATAAAGCAAGTACTACAACAAAAATAATATCATATAATGCCCCAAGTTTCACATCCAGTTAAGTTGAACTTTTGGTAGTTTAGAACTGGGAAGGTTCACTGTTGGATGATATAAGCTACTAGTGTCCTCAGCACTAACACTGCAACAACATGTCATCTGATGACACAAACTGGCGGTTCTGGTCTCAAGCTTGAATGACATGGATTGAGTGCCCATTACGGGTGAGGTGACAAAAAATTTTTTTTTCTTCATATTAAATTCGGCTCTCACAAACGACATGCTGTATTTATTTCAGAGACATGCTTTATTTCAGAGATCTATCCAGTAGTTTGTTGTGGATTTGCGGGTTGACACAGCTTTGGAGAGAATGGAGAGTGGCAGGGCATGGGGTGAAGTAGATACAAGCGGTTCTGGTTCATCAAGCTTGAATGGACATGGATTGAGTGCCCTGGTTTCTTGTGTGGTTACGGGTGAGGTGACAAAAGGTGCAATGAATGGAGGACGGTAGTGGTCATCATGCAAATCATCCCCACTGTAGCTGGTAGACCTGGCCTTATGCTGCACAACACCAGTCACCAACATTTTGGTGTAAGGCCAAACAATACACAATAAAGCAATGGGTCCCACATTAAATGATTAATTTGGAGATACTTATATTTCCCAACAGTATTGTGCACAAAATAATTGTCCTTGTAAATTCAGAACAGGCAATAACAGTGCTATGAGTCAGGTGATGATCTGAGGAAAGGGAACACTGACGTTGCTGGTGCGGGAGAAGGGAGTACTGACTTTGTTGGTGTGGCAGAAGGGAACACTGACTTTGTTGGTGTGGCAGAAGGGAACACTGACTTTGTTGGTGTGGGAGAAGGGAGCACTGACTCTGTTGGTGTGGCAGAAGGGAACACTGACTTTGTTGGTGTGGCAGAAGGGAACACTGACTTTGTTGATGTGGCAGAGGGGAGCACTGACTTTGTTGATGTGGCAGAAGGGAGCACTGACTTTGTTGATGTGGCAGAATGAAACACTGACAGTGTTAATGTGATACAATGAACAATTTACCTTGTTTGGTGTCAGCTTTTTCTTCTTCCCTCTCCTACTGAGAGGAAAACCAGACTGAATGGTCTTTGGTAATGCTTCTATCTGACAATCTCTGTTGGGGGTTGTTGCTTTGGATACACCGAGATTCACCACGGCATCTGAGGGTGTCCACTTGACTAAAACCAATGCAACTCACAAGTTGGAACCAGTCTGAAATCCAAACAATATAAAGTGATAATTTAAAGCTAGGATGTTGCAACGGCTGGCTCCCTCAAGTCCATTATCTTGATAGGGAATGCTGGTGCTGACAATCCAAATGATTACACAAGTCAGATGGGTTTACTTGCCATTGATATAATAAGGAACATTTACAAATGATTGTAATAAATCTTAGAGCTATTGATATTAAATGAGTCATTGTTGAAATCGAAGAGCACGGTAGATTCCGTCATTGCACTCATATGGCTGTCATCAGGCAAAGATCAAACATGACACCCATAGCGTATAACCATATGGAGTGATGGTACCAACAACATACAACATGTAACCTGGTGGAGACAGTGATGGTGCCAACAACACACAACATGTAACCTGGTGGAGACAGTGATGGTGCCAACAACACACACCATGTAACCTGAAGGTGAAAGAGCAATGGTGCCAATAACACACATGATAGAAGGGAAAGAAACCACTTACCATACACAGAGAAATAATCCTGATAAGGCATTGAGAATATGAACATAATAATCTGATCATTAGATTGAACTAACAGTGGTTAATCTGCATGGAGCTGTTGTAGATTGATGGTTAACATATAATGAGGCACTTAATATGAGCCTTATACTGACAAATTGTTTATAAGGTAAGAGTAAAGCTACAATGTTCTCTGAAAAGGATGCTTTACATGAGTTGATCTGTGGGTAATCAGTCTTCACCAGTATAATGATAAATACAACTATATCTACAAGTACACAACATATTGTATGGTCACTATAAGTGCTGCACTGTTTTTCAGCAAAGTGTTTTAGTTGATTGAAGAGGCGAGTTATTTTGGTTTGGGATCAGAGGAGTCGTGTAGTACAGTAGGGTCATGTAGTGCTTAAGGGTCATGTAGGTCAGCAGAGTTGTGTAGTGCAGCAGGGTCATGTAGTACAGAGAGGTCATGTAGTGCAGCAGGGTCATGTAGTACAGATGGGGCAAGTAGTGCAGGGGGTCTATGTAGCACAGAGGGGTCATGAAGATCAGGTATCATGGTTCGTGTGGAAGAGGCTGGTACTTATGTGGCTAGTTAAGAGGGAGTAGCTGACCTGGGTGAGATGTTTGTGGCTCCTTGCACTGCATCACACAGATCATCCAAGCTACCAGCGTATTCATCTGGTACATATCAACACTTATCAACTAATAGTGTGGATAGGCCCATGGGTAAATGGGGGAACTTGGCGAATGGTTATGACAGAATGACAATGATTCGGCCTACTGAAGGAAAAAGAATTAGATTTGCGCTGTTTATGACAACAACTGGCGCAATTTTTATGACCGTTGGACCGATATTTACTTTTTTATAAGCAATCGAAAATTTGACGAAAATTGACTAAGCAAAATATGTTTTTTCAACTCAACGCACTTTGAGAACGACGAATATTTTGATAGTATATGTCAATAATCAAAGATTGGTAATTAAATCAGCTTTCGGAAAATGTAAATATTTTTACGATCAGACAATAATTAGTTATTAAATTGCGTAATTAAAAAGTTTAGAGTTTTATGCTACCAGAAATTTTCGACCTGCTACACTTTTTTTAACAATGCATTATTTACAATTGCAGATGTTTAGAAAAGGTTTACAATTACATTGCACTTTCAGAATATGTTTTAAAATGAAATTCTAAAGTATTGAGCATTGAAATCGTGTCATTTTTTGAAAACTTTGATGCTTACGTTACCGAAAGTGACGTCATCGACATCCATGATATCTTAGGATTCGTCTTAATTGGTCGTTGAGGACATGTGATCCAATTTCTATTACCATCGAATATGTAATTGACGGTTTTATAAGCGTTCGAAATATTAATATTGTCGACATTTGGACTGATACCACGATTTTTAGACCTTAGGCGCTTGGGAAAACTGTCAGTTCGATGTCCACATATATATTTAGAAAAAGTTTGCAATTTGAATGGGCTACAGAATTATGTAAATTATGTAACAATCCGACCATTATTAACGGAGTTATACGAGATTTTAGTTTTTCACTTATTCGTTGACCTTGACCTTAGTTTCAAGGTCAAGGTCAAAACAAAATCTCTCGGTTCTGCGCATTATTAATGCCTAAAGATTGAAGAAAAAAACCTCAAAAATTTTCGAAAATTGTGACCTGTATTGCGTGCCCAAAAAAAGTTTACATACAAACATACATATATACATATATTCATATAAATAACATAGGTTGGGGCGGGTAACCGCTCCAGCCGCATTTTGTGCAGAGTCGAATTTGTAAACTTAATCGCATAAGCGCTTATCATTCCTCCTTGCAAGGGAAGAGGCTGCCCCTAATGTATCCCGCGCGGATAGGGTCAGGTGACCAGCGTGCTTTTGTCTTTCGGAATTAGATTTCAACGACATCACATCACTTGTTCTCTGTTTCCGAACCTCGTGCCACCAGTTTTCTACTTCTATCCGCAGACCGTATTTCAGTCTCGACTTCGTCTACATACCAGTTACTACCAACCACTCCAGTCATCAATATAACCCGATCAGGTGATTTTATTCACATTTCTCTTTACCGCTTCTCGATTACGCGTTTCACTCGCGTTTCATTGTTTGTGTTTTTGCTCGCACTAATTTTACATTTCCCTCGTCTTCCTCTACTCCGATATCATTATAATCATTCTTTCTCCTCTTCTTTTCCTGTCAATTCCATGCCACCGTTCAATTGACATTCCCTTTTTGCGATTTTATTCCTGAAAATTAATTCACCTTTTTTCACAACTTCGGCAAAGTTGCCCATTGTTTTATTATTTGGCACGGCAGTTGCCCATTGTATTATATCTGACACGGCTGTTGCCCATTGTATTATTTTTGGCATGGCCGTTGCCCATTGTTTTATATTTGGCATGGCAGTTGCCCATTGTTTTATATGGAACGGCAGTTGCCTATTGCATTAAAATAAAAAAATATTATCTCACCATGTACTGTCCTTCCCCCCCCCTTCTTTATGATTCTCAGGAAGATGAACACCAGCAAACGACTCCGTGTAAACCCACCAACAACCAGCACATCCGTTGGAAGAATGCCAGCTGTTTACAAATACATTATTCTTTTAGAATATGCAAACTGTTTTAAAACCAACTCATAAAGCGTGATGGTATCAAGCATGGAACTTGTGTCATATTTTGAAAACTTTGATGCTTTAGCAACCGGAAGTTGTTATGATATTAATCTAGCTCTTCTGACTTTAAAAGCCTTCCCCCCTTTTTAATTATCGAGATTCAAGAAAAGCTAATAAGCAAAACTTGAATAAAACAACAAGAACTCTACTCCTGGACTAGTGTATTTCTCTGGCTAGTCCCCACTCAAGCAACCACAGGCAGAAACGAACGGAGGAGCGCGCATAAGCAAGAAAAATCTAGTATAAGAAAGTGACGTCATCGACATCCGCTAAATCTACGGATCCGACTTAAGCTCTCACAGAGAACATGTAACCCAATTTTAATTACCATCGGACGTGTATTGACGGTTTTATTGGCGCTCGAAATATTCATGACACTTTTGTTGAAATATTGACTGATACCACGATTTATCGACCTTAGACGCTTAGGAAAACTATTAATTTTTTACAACGCGATATATTATAAAAAAAAGTTGACAATTGAATTAAGCTACAAAGTGGTGTCAAAATCGAAGCATTTTACACTGAGTTATTCAAAATTCAAGATTTTCACATTTTCAATGACCTAGACCTTACCATAGCATCAAGGTCAAAACAAAACCACCGGGTTCTGCGCATTATCTGTCCCGACTAATTAAAAAAATTTCGACCGTGCCCAAAAAAAGTTTACATACAAATAAACAAACGCGACTAACCAACATAAGTTAACAAATCACGGATGACAAATAAACATTTGCATTTCAGTTTAACAGGCTTTCACCTTTAAGAATTCAATGAGTTGAAATGTGATTACCAAGCATTGGATATCTGCTACATAAAGTGCTTTGAACAAGGCAAGAAATGTGAATAAGTTAGACATATTACTGATCTTTTGATATTGTTTTCAATTCATAAATAGTTATTTTGCAGTGCAAGACCTCCTCAAAGCTTGGGCTAGTTTTGTGGGGTGGGATTGGGGATTGTGGGCTGATTGCCCGAGATAGGGTGGGCTAAGACCAATGAGGATTAACATTCAGCTCTTGGTGAATGTCGCCCAGGGAGGAGGTCAAGTTGGCTGCCATTTCACTGTTGTATGGAAGCTAATGGATGCAACAATTCAGTTGTACTTTTATTTACAGCATTTGTATCTTTTACCAAATTTTATTTTCAAAAATCCAAATTGGAATAAGCAGAGAGGTCTGTATGACACATTAAGCTAGGTGGCTTGTAAAACCAGGTTCCCTCAACCTCAAGAACAGCTCCAGTAGGTATCTTCGGGTTTGAATGTTGCGTGCTGTAATTTCCACTGTAGGCGAATAACAAGAGATGAGTCTTCTCCCATTTAATGCTCTCTTTTGGTATTTAGGGCTGGATATAAACAAAATGTCACCAATATTGGCAGTAGAGCAATGTTAACATTAAAGCAGTTCCATTACCTGACAGCACCTGTTCCATCAATTGACCTGCCCTGACCAAACGTCCCTATGACGTTGCAGCTGATCATACAGGTCCTTACAAGAACTCTCTAATTGTTGGTGTTGCTCATAAACCTCTCGTTTTGAGTTAGAATAAAATTCCAGCGCCACTACCTATATGAGGACATTATGACACCAGCGTTTTCGTTGTGCATTTCCGTTTTAAAAATAAACACTTTTGATTTAGTCTCGCATCATTTGGAGTGTCATTCTCCTTGCTTACGTGGTGGCAGCGGTTATCCGATCTCACGCAAGAAGAAGACAGCTCCATTAAGCCAACCCGTGGCATGGTGTGTGCTAGAATAATCGAAAAACGTGTATTTTACCGCGAGTGACACCTCCATATATAGACTACCAGTTGATTATCGCTCAGCACTATCATGGCGCACTCCGCCCGTGCTCCTAAACAATGGAGTCTCACCGAAAGTGAAACAATCACCACCTTTGAGAGTTGGCGGGGCAAACCTCACTTATGTGTGACCGTCGGGGATTCGACGATGGCTTGCGAGAGGTGTCGTAGAAATTGATACGGCGAACTGTAGATGTAATCCTTTATTTACGAAGTAGTTGATCGGCACGCTCTGGGGATGTTTGGATGGTCTTTACTACAACTGTGATGTTGAGATGTTCGAAGTTGTAGATGTGTACGAAATATATTTCCAAGTCTGATATATGAGGTTTGTCGTTGTATTTATAGAGCAAAATGTGGGCTGGACATAGGTGGCGCATTCTGATTGGATGTCCACTGGCATCTGCCCGCACTGGACATTGCCGCAATTACTGACTAAACATGAAAGGGATTAAGGTTGAATATTGATAAGGTTTTAAAGCAGCATCAAGGGCCTGGTGTTAATAACCTGTAATTCTGATACGTTACGGGTAAAAGGGGTTTGAAGTTGATAGCTTGGAATGTTAATTGTGTGAGGGCTATGGCTAGATCCCGTCTGTTTGTTTCACAGGGATTAGTGTATATGACGTGAATTTAGAGGTCCTGAGAGTCTTGTGAAATGTATGAGGGTCTGGCTGTGATAGAGGGCTGTGATATATGTACTAAATTTGGACTCCAACTTTGCCCCGTTCCTTGGTGAGAATGCTTCATGGGTTCGTAAAAACACCACCAACCCCACACGTGGCTTCAACACTGACGGCGATGACGTACCAGCTGGCTCCCGTAAGATAGCAGCACTGAAGGTTATTACCTGGAGCTCATGTTAGGCCAGATCGCCAACTACTGCCCCGTCATCTCCAGGCACACCATCATCAAGAATTCAACTTGACTGGGCGACGTCTGGCAGGCCATCCGCCTCCATTATGGCTTGCAATCAACGGGAGCCCACTTCCTTGATGTTATCTCCATCAAGCCGAAACCCGAGGAGAGACCCGAAACACTTTTCCAGCGCCTCATGCTATTCGTCGAGGACAGTCTGTTGCGACATGAAGGTGGCATCACTCACCTTGGCGAACCCCCTGCCGTAGATGAGGACCTATCGCCGACTTTAGAAAATCTGATTACCGTACTCTGGCTCCACCTCCTCCACGAAGATCTACCAAAACTGGTAAAGCAACGATACGGTACAGAGCTCCGGACTCGGACCGTTGCATCCATACGCCCAGAGATTTCCCAGACTATTGGATCACTCTTGGACGAATTGCAAACTGGCGACGATGCCAGAGTCCTCCGCACAGCTGTCATGGGTTTCCGCCAAGGCCCATCGCGGAGAGGCACTCCAGCCCTACCCCAGGGGCGAATTCCCACGCAGCGCCAGGTCTTGCGCCCTGTGCCAACAAGCTGGCCGTCCTGGTTTCGACACGCACTTCCTCAGCAAGTGTCGGTTCCTTCCAAAACAAGACTGGGACTTCCTTCTCAAGTCACGCCAGACCGTTGCCTTTGGTGACCCAAATGTGAGCGAATCAACCGCCGACAACGCGTACCCGTGTCATGACCCGTACCATCCCACTGATGATGAGTATGCACACTGTAGTGACTCCAAACAAGCCGCTCGCCCCATACCATCCAGACGTGTCAACGTGATGCAGTCTCCATACCTCCATGCATTCTATGCGCACAACCCCCTGAGATTGACTGTCGACACAGGGGCGGAAACCAATATGATCCGCACATCGGTTGCGAAGGCCATCCATGCTCCCATCAAGAAGAACTCACAGATTGATTTACAGGCCGACGGGTTCACCCCAATGTCCATCGCTGGGGAGACTAAGATAATGCTGTCACGGAATGATTCCCAACTTGCATAAGAGGCCTTAGTTGTTGATGACCTTGATGTGGATGTGCTGGCTAGTATCCCATTCATGGTCACCAATGATGTCTCCATCCGCCCAGCGAAACGGGAGATCGTCCTCTCGAATTCTGAGGTGAGGAAACTGTGTGTATATAACCTTTAACGTCGGTGTGTGTGTTTGTGTGCATCGAAACATCCCTTTTCAAAGATGTGACCACCATTTGTACTGTGATCATCTGAGTCACGAGTCAGGTTGTCACACCTTGGAGTCGAACCCACAGCCTGTGGATCAAAAGGCGAAGCAGTAAACCACCAAGCCACTGAGGCGTCTTAGTGCCATTCCCTCGGCTTTGTATTGACTTGATTAAGGGGTCATGTCAAAACATCTGCTAAGGGGTCATATCAAAACATCTAAGGGGCTGCAGCTTGTGACATCTATCGAAAAATAGTGCGCGTTACCAACTCCCCTCGCTGACATCTATCGTAAACGTGTGCTGCGCATAGGGTTTCTTAACAAGGCGCAATCACAGACCCGATTGCTTGCCATTGGAAGACATGCCGATGGCGTGCCTGCCGAATCTAGTTATAGCTACAAACAGGGCCAAGCGGGCCATCACACCGTCCGCCGTGCAGTAGCACACACAATGCGCGCCCCTGACTCCTCTACCTCGGTGTGGCCTGGTGAGTTTGTGGAAGTAACCCTTTCCCCTGAGCTGCCCTGTGATACCCCTCTCGCGATTGAACCCCGTGTCGATACACCCCTTGCTCGGCAGACTCTCTGGCCACCCTCTGAGATTATACAATACGTTGGTAAGCCGTGTGCGCCTGGTCAACTCGACATGTGATCGAGTTCGTCTCCGTAAGCAAGAACACTTCTGTCAGACACGACCTGTCATTGAAAACCACTTACGCAGGACCAGTTGAATTTCTTCTTGTTTCATGGAAGTGGAAGTAACAAGTTGATTTTGGCATTTTCTTGTGAATTTCACTGCAGCTTCTATGGCTATAATTACCTCATCGTGTGTAGAAATCGTTTTATAACCATCAGGAAGACGGCAAGTAATCCTGCATATTAACAATCAGACATTCAGAAATAGATTATTTGTAATGTATTCACTGGGTAATAATGTTATAAAACAAAAAGTAATGAAGATCAGGCCGAAAGCATAGTTGAACAAGCTTTCTGTATTCATTAAACTTAAAAAAAAAACCAGCTTTATAACTTACATATGCATGTTTGTGTGACACTTGTTCATACCTGTCAGTCTGCCCCAGCATCACCTTGCCCTCTTGCTTTGAATTAACAGACTCTTTCAGATGACGATGGTGGTTTTCAAGCAATCCTCTTAGTTGAAACACTTTCTCTTCCTGTTTCTTTATCCAATCATCACGGTTTCAAATTCCTTGACTGTTCGATTGTCTTTAAAGTTCTTCTTTTGTAGAAAGTTGCCAAGTGCATTCAATCTATTGACATTACACTTCAAGATTCAATGATTCACCTATACATGATAATTGGGTAATTCAGACTAATAGACACATCCAGATTTATGAGAGTTCAATGCCAACAACACACCCCATGCTGTCCTCTCCAGACCTCAGTAAACCATGCGCGTTGAAGATGCTCATCCGCGTCTTAGCACAACGACTGGCAGGGGTTTTAAACGTGAAGCCCTAGATAGAGTAATTGATTTCTGTGATAATATGTCTCCAGTCATGTGTGGAAAGGAGCTAGATTATATTTTTTTAAACTCAAGATTT
>CM067350.1:21195354-21786106 GCA_034190875.2 Urechis unicinctus | reverse complement strand
AACTGCCGATTCAGTTTGACGCGCATGCGCAGTGTTGGAGGCTTATGGGATTGATTTTTCGTCGATTTTTCCCCCCATTTTCTGTAACTATCTCCTCCATAACTACTGCGGTTAAGAACATATGAATTATATGGTTGTAACAAGCAATTATCGTAGCATGGAATAACGCAAAAAAATACTTATTTTCACCTTTTGTACTTTGTATAATGACATGTATTTTAGAGTACCTATCGCGATTTTTGCTACCACTTCTCTCCTCGCTGATATCTCTGAAACGGCTGTATTTACGGACATGAAATTTTGTCAGTAATTAGAACTTGGCCTCGTGATAATGACTGTAACAGTATTTTAAGCATTCACAGTAAATGAAAACAGTAAAAAGGACGTTTAGTTTGAATGTTTTCTACTGCAGTAGCTTAGCGGCAGGCTATGTGCAGTTCGTGTCTAAGTAGGCCAAACCTTACGTAATCGACCAGAGCCATTCATCGCTTACCTTGGCTGGCTTTAAGGGGTCATGTCAAAACAGGCCAAACCTTACGTAATCAATCAGCGGCAGCATTCATCGCTTTCGCGGTGTATTGACTTGGTTTAGGGGTCATGTCAAAACATCTAAGCGGCAGCAGCTTGTGATCTTATAATAGTGCGCGTTACCAGCTATTCTCGGTCCGTGTATATACTGTCTTTATGTCTCAGCGACAGTGTGCACTCGATGTCCCGGTGCAATCAAAGCGGGTATATATACGCAAACACGCATACACGCACATATATATATATATGTATACACACGCTTCCGAGCGCCGAGCAGCTATCTATAAATAGCATATATATGTGAATATTTATAAGTGTGTGTGGAGATATACGTATAGAGGGAGAGATATAGAGAGATATAGATATAGGAGGGAAAGATATAGAGAGAGAGATAGATAGAGAGATACACACATAGAAAGAGATACAGAGAGGGATAGATACATATATACATAGAGATAGAGAGATATATATATAGAGACATACATAGATATATAGACATACAGAGATAGAGATATATATATATAGATAGAGATATAGACATATATACATAGATATATAAATAAATAGAGAGACATATATATATACATGTTTATATACATATTTATATACATACATATATAGACATATATACATACATATATATATATATAAATATACATATACACATATATAAATATAAAAATAAATATATGTATATAAATACATGTATATATACATATATATATATATATATATATATATATATATATATATATATATATATATATATATATATATTCATTCATATATTTTTTTAGAGATAATATTGTTTGTGGTATATTGTTGGTACCGTATTGCTGGTCGTCCAGGCTTGTCGTTGGAAGACATGCCGTTGGCGCATGTGCCAACTCTAAGTAGGCCAAACCTATAAGTGGGTGTGTTTTATATACGTATATATATATAGAGATAGGAGATAGGGAGAGAGATAGAGAGAGAGAGAGAGAGAGAGAGAGAGAGATAGAGAGAGAGAGAGAGAGAGAGAGAGAGAGAGATATAGAGCGAGAGAGAGAGAGAGAGACAGAGAGAGAGGGACAGAGAGAGAGAGAGAGAGCATAGAGAGAGAGAGAGACACAGAGAGAGAAAGATACACAGAGACATATATAGATAGAGAGAGACATATAAGACATACAGACAGATAGAGAGAGAGAGAGATATATATATATATATATATATATATACATATATATAAATATACATATATACATAGATATATAAAAAAATATATATAAATAAATATATATATATATATATACATGTATATATATATATATATATATATACATACATATATATACATATATATATATATACATATATAAATATAAAAATAAATATGTATATATATATATATATATATATATATATATATATATATATATATATATATATATTCATATATATTTTGTTTAGAGATAATATTGTTTGTGTTATATTGTTGGTACCTTATTGCTGGTCGTCCAGGCTTGCCGTTGGAAGACATGCCGTTGGCGCTTGTGCCAATTCAAAGAAGTCCAAACCTTACGTAATCGACCAGTAACGTCGGTGTGTGTGTTTGTGTGCATCGAAACATCCCTTTTCAAAGATGTGACCACCATTTGTACGTGATCATCCGAGTCACGAGTCAGGTTGTCACACCTTGGAGTCGAACCCACAGCCTGTGGATCAAAAGGCGAAGCAGTAAACCACCAAGCCACTGAGACCGTCCTAGTGCCATTCCCTCGGCTTTGTATTGACTTGGTTAAGGGGTCATGTCAAAACATCTGCTAAGGGGTCATATCAAAACATCTAAGGGGCTGCAGCTTGTGACATCTATCCAAAAATAGTGCGCGTTACCAACTCCCCTCGCTGACATCTATCGTAAACGTGTGCTGCGCATAGGGTTTCTTAACAAGGCGCAATCACAGACCCGATTGCTTGCCATTGGAAGACATGCCGATGGCGTGCCTGCCGAATCTAGTTATAGCTACAAACAGGGCCAAGCGGGCCATCACACCGTCCGCCGTGCAGTAGCACACACAATCCGCGCCCCTGACTCCTCTACCACGGTGTGGCCTGGTGAGTTTGTGGAAGTAACCCTTTCCCCTGAGCTGCCCCGTGATACCCCTCTCGCGATTGAACCCCGTGTCGATACACCCCTTGCTCGGCAGACTCTCTGGCCACCCTCTGAGATTATACAATACGTTGGTAGCCGTGTGCGCCTGGTCAACTCGACATGTGATCGAGTTCGTCTCCGTAAGCAAGAACACTTCTGTCAGACACGACCTGTCATTGAAAACCACTTACGCAGGACCAGTTGAATTTCTTCTTGTTTCATGGAAGTGGAAGTAACAAGTTGATTTTTGCATTTTCTTGTGAATTTCACTGCAGCTTCTATGGCTATAATTACCTCATCGTGTGTAGAAATCGTTTTATAACCATCAGGAAGACGGCAAGTAATCCTGCGTATTAACAATCAGACATTCAGAAATAGATTATTTGTAATGTATTCACTGGGTAATAATGTTATAAAACAAAAAGTAATGAAGATCAGGCCGAAAGCATAGTTGAACAAGCTTTCTGTATTCATTAAACTTAAAAAAACCAGCTTTATAACTTACATATGCATGTTTGTATGACACTTGTTCATACCTGTCAGTCTGCCCCAGCATCACCTTGCCCTCTTGCTTTGAATTAACAGCCTCTTTCAGATGACGATGGTGGTTTTCAAGCAATCCTCTTAATTGAAACACTTTCTCTTCTTCCTTTTTCTTTATCCAATCATCACGGTTTTTCAAATTCCTTGACTGTTCGATTGTCTTTAAAGTTCTTCTTTTGTAGAAAGTTGCCAAGTGCATTCAATCTATTGACATTACACTTCAAGATTCAATGATTCACCTATACATGATAATTGGGTAATTCAGACTAATAGACACATCCAGATTTATGAGAGTTCAATGCCAACAACACACCCCATGCTGTCCTCTCCAGACCTCAGTAAACCATGCGCGTTGAAGATGCTCATCCGCGTCTTAGCTCAACGACTGGCAGGGTTTTAAACGTGAAGCCCTAGATAGAGTAATTGATTTCTGTGATAATATGTCTCCAGTCATGTGTGGAAAAGAGCTAGATCATATTTGTTTAAACTCAAGATTCGACTGTGAGGTTTAGGTTGATGAAGTGAACCCCTTGTCATCTAGTGGTCAACAAACGACATAGCCAAAAAGCAAACAATGGCAAATCAATTTATTCAAATGCATCGTAAAACATAAAAGCTGACATGCAACTTGCCATCTACCACAAGAAAACAAGCCCTGTTTGGATGAATAAGTTGACTCAGACGGTGCTTCCATGCCAAAGATATTGTATCTATTTCAAAGATATAGTATCTATTTCAGAGGCTTCACTTACCAATTACATCAGTCTTAGATATCTTTAAGTGGATATTGTCTTGTCGCCCAAACACATATTTAGTGGTAAAATAGACCCGCAGCAGCTAACACATCTGAAGAAAGCTGCATGAACTTGTCAACACCTGTTGTGATATCAATCTAGCTCTTTTGACTTTTGAAACGCTCCCCCTCTTTTCCCTTGTCAGCATGACATGTTTCACTAGCCCGGGGATACTTCCACCCTTAAGACGGGGGTGTCACCCTATAATAGACCTGGCTGGTACCTTTTCCCATTGGCCAATGACCCTTCGAGCCCAAGCCCCATGTGAGCAGTTGGGGTTGACCTTTGTGAAGGGGGACCGGCTATACCTGGACCAATGGGAGGCCAGCTGTGGGTGTGGTTCCGAGCGTAATCCAATGCCGGAACCCCGATAAAATAGCTGGCCTCGCGGAAGTACAGGGAGAAATACCTAGCGAAGAGACGAAGTATCTGAACAAGATTCTGACCCGAGATTCCAGAGAAAGCTATTAAACCAAACTCAAATAAACCAACAACAACTCAACTCCTGGACTCGTGTGTTTTCTCTGGCTAGTGTCCCCACTCAAGCAACTACAAGCAGCTACAATATTCCTACATACGAAGGAGCGCGCAGAAATACGAATAACCAAGAAATATAAGTATAACAAGTGTATAGCTATATATAGGAGGAAATATAGTTATAAGACACCCATTTACATTAAACATCCCATTTGATGATATTCATACAAGGATTGCGGTTTTGATTTAATCTCGCACCTTTGATGTTTGTGTAAACATTGTGTCAATACCAAATCCTGCTACAACATAATTTATATAAGCCTCTGAACGTTTTCTTTACTTGGTTATCTTGGTATTGGAGTATTGCAATAAATGAAAATTTAATTTTGATGCAATTTTTGTTTGTAGTTCATGAATAATGTCATGGTAAGGTGTATTGAATGGGGTAATCATTTTCTCCTAGATGTAGGGGGTTATGCATTCTATGGCATCAGTATTTCACCATTTACATTCAAAACACCACAAAAAGCAAACCACTTTTAGCATATACAAAACTAACGCGTTTTGTAAGGTTTGACCGAGGGCTGGCACAATAGGAGATTATGCGAGTTATGCTGTACCACTAGATCTGCATGTATGCATCGCTCAATCAAAATGCAAAAAAAACCATATTTATTGAGTATAAGAGTTATTATGTGATAATGACCTGTAACTTCTTTCTAATTGGGTAAGTGGGGCTTTAACCAGTACTTGCAAAGGAAAGGTATATTACACAGCACCCATTTTGTCCATGAACAGACCGTTCCCTTTGTGATGAATCACTTATCGTGTATTGCAGACCCCTCAATCGTTTTCAGTTTATCAGTGAAATGATATATGTGTTTGTGTTACTACACTAAACTACTTCAGTGGTCGCCTTATATCAGGTCGGACACGAGGGGAGGAATACCAATGTTGTGGCAGCTTATTAGTAATGTGGAATGGTGCTAAGATATCAATGATGCATTGTCCGGACAATAAATTTGATTTTGTTCATTTGGTTACCAAAAAAGAAAAGTTTCTCTTCTATGCAAGTTGCACCAGTCTGTACAAAACCCAGACAAGTTTGCGACGCTGCACACAAGCTTCTTTGGTTTACTAGCTCTATTGATAAGCCTGCTTAACTTGAAAGTCAAGGCATGAAAGATTTGAATTAAGGAAGATGTGCGGCCTTATCCCTTGCATGCAATTTCTTATGGCGCGTTTATTAGGCTGTCAGCCATGAACTGTCTGAGAGGGAAATAAGCAGCCAGATCGGAGGGTTAAATTGAAAAAGTAGCTGTTAGCTGGATATGTGGGCTGGCCGGCCCAGAAGGGTACTTCAACATTGCAAGTCATTCTGGCCAGCAAGGGGCCTGATACAAGGGGGATTGATAAAATGTTCTGTTGATACCAAAGCATAAAAAAATCTCAAAATATTTTGAATAGGACTGTAATATGCAATTAGCTATTGAGTTTTAGAAAACAATATGGCAGTCAGGGTTTTGATTTCCGAGGCCTTTTCCCTCTCATGGAACATCACAAACATTTAAGTTTATTTCATGAGAAAATAATAAATTATTTACAGCTGGATAGAACTGATTGTAAGAAACCTTCCCATTGCCATAATATTGCATAACAATGCCTCGATATAGCCCTACAGGACGTCCACGTTATAATGAAATAGTACGTCCGGGCAACTCGAGTATAACGTAAATCATGAACACTTACTTCCTTTACCCTAATATTATCCTGTGTAGACTTACAAAGTGGACACAAACATTTACATATAGATAAAACATAAAACTATGCCAAACCTTGAACAGCGTCTAATGGACATGTTTTTCTTGTTCAACGGCAGTCAGTGACTTTTATTAGGATCCTTTCAGTAAAAAGAAAGTAATACAAAGTTTAATAACCACTGAAAATGAACCATTAATTTCTCGCATACATGCAGTGGTTCTCTATAAAGATGGACTACTACTGCATGGGAGAATGCGCCTCTGACAGCTTCGACGCTGTTTACTACTTTCGATCTCTCACAAGGTGGCATCAGATCATCAAAACACCAGGGACGAGTACCTTGACTAGAGAGCTTGATGGCGGAAATGACGACAGTTATACACGTGGTAGACGTACAATAGGCCTCTATGTCTGCTGGTTACCGGGCTATACACATGGCTGAGATGGGATGAGTTGTTTGAATTCAAATGACCTCGGTTGACTGTGACTTTGGCTGGATGATCTCGGCCATCGGTGATTTCGGCCGTCAGTGAACTTGGCCTCGACCCGACTGGGCATGTGAGAGCTATAAAGTCCAGGGGCTTGTTGGTTGAAACCATACCTTAATAATACCTGTTTGAGTTTGGTAACATATTGTATGAACCATTACAAATGGGCGCGAAGTGAGAACGAGCGATTGTTTATTATATAATAGTGTCATATATGGCTCATCAAGATTTGATAAGTGAAGTATGTATGTAAGCATAGGCGTGTTTGCTTGCGTATGAACGCATACATACATACATACATACATACATACATACATACATACATACATACATACATACATACATACATACATACATACATACATACATACATACATACATACATACATACATACATACATACATACATACATACATACATACATACATACATACATACATGCATGCATGCATGCATGCATGCATTCATTCATGCATGCATACAGACTCGCTACCGTTCTACCTGGACGATTTTAAAGCTTGTAAGCTGCAGAACTCATGGAGATTAGCTACCGTTAACAATTCAGGAAGCTGTCACTCATGCGCCACTCTGTGATCATCCTATATGACCTCCAACGATGCTCCTCGACGCAATGCCGTACGCACCATGGTCACATCTCACCATGTCATTTTGAATGGATTCACTTGGTATCTACAGGACAGCTACTACAATTTAACAACCCATCTTATACATGGCAATCGTCTCTAGGCTATAGGTAATGCAGTTGGCATGAAATTACACAATCAATTCTTGCTTCAGGAGAAATTCAGTCAGTCACATTTATTGGATATTGGTATAAATAATAGCAACATTGGTTATAACACACACTACAAGCCGGGCAGACAGCCGAGATCATTGACGGCTTATGTCACTAGCACTCTGTTATTCAATTAGGTGTACGCGTCATATATAATGATGAAACAAACCCAAAATGAAGCAGGCAAATTTATTGTATGTGCCTCAATAACCATAGTGCAAAAAGCTTAAAGCATGATTATGACAAAATATAAACGGTATCCCAAATAACAATCCAGTTATCACATTGAGCTATTATTTTGTGAAGTATTTTGACAAATTCTGTCATCACAAACATATACAACAACTTTTGAACAGGAAAACATTTCCTGTCCTTCCCTGTAGCCCAACAGACAATCGAGTACAACAAGGGAGCACAAGATCCACTTGGTGCATAAGAGCTACTTCCCTGGTGCAAATGAATATGAAACATCACAATTAGAACAAGCAAATTTCATTACCAAGTATAGATTCTGATCAGCCAGTAATTTACACTGACCTGAGTACCACAGAACCCTCATTTTACTGTCCAGTCACACCCAGTGATAATCAGACATTGACTGGCAGGTACATCAATATACAGAATTTCTATATAACTTGCAAAGACAGGTGTTGTAATGGGTAGAAATTTGCTAACACATTGATAGCCCTTGGATGCCGAATATCTTCTGGTCTTGCTAAACCCATAGAGATGCACGCATCTTAGTCGTCTTCAACTTATTTGGCATTAACAGTAATTTCACTGAAACCAAAGTGCAATGACAAATGTATGCAATTTCATAACATGTTTTTCTCCATTGGGCTAGATTAATGCCTCTTATAGTTCGCATATGTTCCCAACAAACTCTCTGCTTGACCACTTTGGTGGCAGCCCCTGTTGGGGCCCACCATTTGCTGCACGTCTTTCCATATTGCCCGGTTGCTCACATTAGTCATTCAAGCACCTCAACCCCCAAGTGTGAGTAATGTAGAGATAAACTGTAACATGAAAACCCCCAGGGATCTTAAAATGAGCTTACCAACTATATGGACAACAAGCAAGCTATCTAAACAATAAGGTAAGCACAGGAAAACTCTTCAATGAACGGTCATCAACTACTTAATTCAATGCAACAAATTCATCCATCACCCAACAGCTGCACATTATATTTTGATATAATCAAACCACAAGAGTGGTTTTCACTAAAACATCCACTAAAATGCACTTGAGATTATTGCATATCACAGAGAACAATGTACATAGGTGTATATAACAAATGATATTAAGTAGCTCTCGAAAAATAGATTATTTAGTCCACTTCACCAAGAAGATAGTATTGTCCAAGCAATTCCCAATATAACAAAGCAATCATAGAATTTATATTATTTTGTGAAGCATCTTAACAAATGCCACCATATAAAAATTTTACAAAACCACAGGAAACGATTTAAAACAAATTTTATTTACCAGGAGTAATTAACAAGCTCTTATGATAACAAGTAGAGACGCCAGCAACTTGAAGCTCCCAATCAATTTTACAGAAATCCCCACTATTGTGGCGCCGCAGACACCAGTGGATGGAACAACAAATTTACAGCCTTAAGTTGCATGCTTTACACCCCCACCCCCCACCTCCACCCCACTGCCAAGCTAGATAAATGCCTGTGGATGTCGCCTTCTGTTCTCAATAGACTATCATCTCGATGTAGCCCACCATCTCATCACCTATTGCTCACATTTCTTACATGAGTCATTACAACACCTCAACCCCAGTACTGAAAGTGTCAACATCAGACAAGTATCTATTTCACAAAGAAATTCCACTGAGTGAGGGGTATGGTTAAACCCACGCCTTATTTGTTGGCTGGAGCAGCATAGGCAGGTTGCTGAGGTGGGGCTGTACCCATCTGTTGATCTGAACACAAACACATCATATCCACTTCATATGCCTATATCAAAATGAGGTTCTGGTGATTTTAGCAGAAATGTTAATTTCAGGTAAGGTTATGCATGTCGTGGTTAATGACCTAACACCTGGAGTGATGAACATGAAGGGAGCTTACTGTATTGGGGGTAGCTGGTTTGCTGGTAGGCTTGGGTTTGGTAGGGTGGTGGTTGGTGTGTGATTGGCTGGTGTTGTGGGGACTGCTGCTGGTACATGACCTGACCAGCTCCTCCAACTGTGGTCGTTGTGCACTGAATTGTGCCGGGCATAATCACATTCTGAACACAACCAATTTCATTCTGTATCAACCATGTCAGCATCACCACATTCAGAACACAACCGACAACATTCTGCATAAATCATGTCCGTATTTCCAAACATAACCAATGTTATTGTGTTTATAGCTCTCACTAATCAACGATGAGTCGCTGTAATAGAGCAATCATTGATGGTAGACTTACTCCACTACGGGCGGGTTGTCTACAACAGCAGGCAGAACAGCAGATGACAGATGCCCATATGGCCAGCACAGCCTCCACCAGAGCTACAATTACCATTCCTACGTTCAGCCCCTTGACAACCTGTTACATCAGAAAGTTAAACATCAATGTCAACATTGCCCTTCTAGGACAATGGTAACCTTCAACATCGTTTCCTGATGCATAACATGCCAAGTGGAAATTTTTGATGGAAATTGTAAATTCTTCACCAATAATAAACCAAAAGGAGAAAAAAAAATTAAATTGGAAAGACAAATATTACAGTATGAATTTAAAGTTTCGAAGCGGCATATGGCCAACTTGCTAAATGTTAAATTTCCAATAGCACACATCCAACCTAGTGATTGTAACATTTCAAACTTACAGGTTTCTCACAGAGGTAAATGTAAGGGTAGTTGTAGTAAACACATTCATCACTCGTTGCTGCACCAACAGATGATGCAATGAGCAGGATGCCTGCGAAGACGGCAGAGAAGATGGACATTACCATGTGGGCAACCACCTGCAATCATAACACACCACCACCTGTCACGTAAACAACTAATCAACCAACAAGTGAATCAACATGTACCATTTCCTGTCGGTTACACAGGCAACAACAACGCATGCTACTCCCAAATCAGATCTACATGACCCAGTCATCTAGGACTTTTACTTACAAGTCCGTACTGAGGTTTTTGGGATGCACCAACACCAAGGCCACCAGATATCAGGAACTGAAATAATACATATCACAAATGAGATATACATTGTGGACAATGGACTCAGGTAGTGTGTAAACCAATACAATATCTACCATTTCACAAGTTATGATTTCAGCCAGAAAATAGAACTATACAAACAAAAAAGATGCAAACATAGCGAATGCTTCAGTATATCAAAAACACAGCTTGACTTACAAAAACACCGCACCATATGCCATAGCCACTGTCGCCAGCGTCGTAATAATCTTCAGAATAGATAATCAGCACAATGTTGAATATGATAGACAGACCCCACAAATGATTTGGATGACACCAAGTGTCAAGGACTGTTGAGTGGCATAGTTAAAGGGGAGTGGCTGGTAGGGGGCGTTTTGTATAACAACCGTTGGGCCAGGTCGAGGGTTGGACGTCACCACCTGTACAGGCTGCGTTTGAGTCACCACAACAGTCATAGTTCTGCACAAACAGACAAAGAGAATTTATATTTGTAGTCATATATAACCATGCAATACTGTTTCACAAACTGCTAGAGAAACATCTGGCTTGGCTAATCGAGATTTAATACAAAACCACTCAGCAGCAAAAATTGCAATAGTGCAATTTCAGGTATCTTTTCGCCATGCTTGATTTGGATGAAAAGTACGGTCGCAGCTAGTGTTATAATACTGTTTTAGTTAAGAGTACCCTCTCCCTTACACCTTAATTATAGAGTACCCCCTCCCTCCCATCTGAATTATCAGCGCGGTACGACACACAATACCGAGGGAAATCGTACTCCCGAAGGGCCATATAACCAACCCTCGCATATGAATAGAGAGGGATTCATCTAGGCAGAGAAACGATTCGGACCGCGAGATTCCAGGGAGCTTCATTGTTGAAATATAAATAAACAAAATAAGCAATTCTACTTCAGGACTCGCGTTTATTTCCTCTGATTAGTCCCCACTCCAGCAACTACAGGCAGTGAGTAACTTTACAATAACGAAGAGCGTGCATAAGCAAGAAAAGTCAAGAAAATCTAGCATTACACTAGCCATGCACGAAAAGTAATAGATTTTTTTGCGTGTGCGTGCAGCCACCTAGCCCCGGTCGGACGGTATATATTTATAATACCGTCTGACCGGGGTAAGGTCGCTGCACGCACACGCAAAAAAAAAAATTTTTTTTTTGCAATCAATCTATTGCTTTCCGAAATTTATTATGTAAGTACATTAATCATTATGTCAATGATTCTTATTTGGCAACACCTTGTAGGGGGGATATATATTCAATGATATTACATTGACAATCAAAACCAAAAAAAACATTTCTGGATACCTGCAGCTACCTGCTGAATGAAAGTGAAACTGCATAATGTGATGTCATATTTTCAAGATGGAAGTTGCTGCGAATTAAAGTTGCGATTCTCAAAGTTTATGTGACAATTGCTAAATAATCAGGAAACAGTGGATAATCAAAATAGTGTGGATCAAGAGATACGTAAGTACACAACATTTATGTGAAGTGACCACCGTTCGAAATATATTTTTCGCCATGGAGATACTAAGAAATCCACATTTAAAGTGATTATTCGTCAATTTGTGCTTTTTTACTAGTGTCTGAGCCTTCATGCAAAATGTTAAATAAAATCTTTATGTTTAATTACTTATGTCCGATTGCTGTATGGTGGAGAATATAATTGCAAATTATTATGTCTGTGAATCAAATGCTTCATATCTAAAATCTGATTTAAATATTTAAAAACCTTTGAAAACAATGGCTGGGGAGATGTCTAAGGAAAAATAAGCTGAATACACAGTGTATTTAAATTGACCGTATCACTTTATTTTGGGACCTACGGAAGAGATAATCCGGTTTTGAAGTGGCAAAATCACTATTTAACACTTGCAACTACAAAATCTGATCGATTATCACTCGGATCTGCACATCACTTTCATTATTCTACATTTTGGTGTAATTCATATACCAATTGAATGAACAATAAAGCGTTATGACCCTTTCCTTAAGTACATAAATAGCGACAACTTTTGTGGCCTCAATTAAAACCACATTAAACACCACACAAAAAACGAAAACGGTATCAAATGAAAATGTAAAGCTATTCTTTATTTATAATATATTACAGGGACTAAATGTACCATTGCACGATTTGTTGCCAGTGATATTTACATGAGACTGCCAAACAGCCCTTACAAACAAGAGGTGCAGCATTTGACTGGTCTATCCTAGGTAAAGAAACTTCGCCTCTGACAGCGTCCGCCCTGTTTACTTCTTTTGATCTCTAATATTCGCGCTGCCTAAGGTGGCATCAGATCATCAACAGGTCAGAGATGACCACAGAAGGAAGTACATACCTCGATCCCAGTACGGCACACTTGGTTTGATGTATGCCTATATAAACATCTTCAAATTGGGACCATGTTTAGAGTTGCAGGTGTTTGTGGGGGCTTTCTTGTGTACTATCAATCGGCAATCGCGCATCTTTTCTGAACTTTGATGAGGCAAGAATCGTTTTTGCACCAGTTTGACAAAGGTAACAACTTACTTTTTGCTGAGTATAGTTTTTCTAGATTGTATGAAATATATTTTCGTGAAAATTGTATGGCATATTTGTGACTTATCGATGATAACATTTCACTCCACGTCAAACCATTTGCAGACGAAATATTATTGTACTACAACTGATGTACGTCGTACCTCGACTGTTTCAAATGACGCTAGTTGTCTTCCCAGGCTGCTAGTGTCTTAACGTATTGGTAACTGGAGCATGTGAACATATTTCCATGGCATTGTTTGCAATTTTTGCTTGTAAGAAAGCGACTAGACCTCTTGATTGAGTGTGCACAGTTACTTGTTCAGTAGTGTTTAAGCATGAATGTTCTACCAGATCTGTCTGATATTATTCAATTGTGAAATATACTTTTTGTTTACAGGCTGCTGAGTAAATACTCAAGTTAGTTACCGCTGAGGATACTCATTATAATATATTTCTCCTGTTCATGGGATCATTAGATGTTTATCAGTTGAATTTTGCTAGTTTTTGTGTGACATGTTCTTCTGAAGAAACTACTGAAGAACTAGAGTCGTTTTAAAACAAGTGTGTGATTACTCTGAGCGTTGTGTTGGTAGATTGGACAAAGCTTGTGAATCTTGTACTTAGATATAGTACTTTTTCTGTCGAGTTTACAGAATAAACACTGGTATGCCCAAACAATTATACGAACCCTCTCTCACCCCGAGGCTCCCCCACAATCCCTCATACCCGTAGACTCCCCCACAGTCCCACTGAACCTGTCTCATCGCAGGCTTTCCTACTTCATCCACCACCAGAGTTTTGAAATTCATCACAGATCACATGTATAAGTAAGAAAGCAAATTAGAGACCATATAAAGTGAGCGAGTGAGTATAGGGTTTAACGGCACACCAATATGTATGTGTTATATGGCACCTAGAAAAGTTAATAGATAAGTTTGACCTAATTAAGCAGCCGCCTTCTAGGATAAATGAAAAAAGGAGGGACATACAAGTAGATGATGATGGAAAAGATAAAAATGCAAATAGTATCCTAGGGCAAGTCACCACCAGCCGATTGACTGGACCAGGCTATTCCAGCCTCTCATTTAGGCGAATTCTGGGCCTAAGTAGTGTGTTGCAGATATGGCCCTTGCAAGGACAGCTCCGCTCTGTAAACCACCAGGAACCCATTGCCCACCGACACGAGTCGCAACCCACGGCCAATAGGTTGCCCCCTATTAATCGCCTCTTACGACATGCAGGAGGATACAGTAGGCCTATTCTACCCCCGGACCCACAGGGGAGTAGAGACCATATAAAGACTAAAAGAATTTTATCAGCTGGCGAGCACAAATTTCAGTGTGCCATTTGCAAAGCAGTCTGTAAAAAAGATATTAGATGCTATGGCAGATGGCTGTTCTGTGTAAACACAGTCACATGCTAATTTGGGTGCACAGGAAGTGTATTGGGTGGACAGAGTCTGATGTCGATACATAAGCTTACTATTGTATCCCAACGTACAGTTTTATTGATTGGCCATAAGCAGCAGTGGTGAATATTTCATAAGCTGTCATGTTCGTGAACTGCATTTTATGCAGGGGTGGAAACTTCCTTTTTCAGCTACCGGCCACCCGGTAAAACGACGAATATTAATCACAGCTTAACGTTCTCAACGTTCCGCGTCGTGTATTGCTTTTGTGTTTTGGAAAAAACATGCCCCTATTTCTGGTGGAAAATAAGTATCGCCGCCTGGCGGCCGCGACAGAAACCCGAGAACGTGAAGGCTCCTATTGGGTACCGCCACTCGCCCGAGTCTGATTTTACTCGTCATTGGCGGGCGGGCGAGTGCTAATTTCCACCCCTGTTTGATATATGCTTCTGAAACAAAAGTGAAGCAATAAAGACAATGTCTGTGCAGTTTCAAATACACAGTATTACATATTATAATCAGTTCTTGTGAGATTTTTAATATTCATCCTCTACTAACAGACTAAATCATATTCAGTTCCTAGGTTTCAAACTTCTAAAAATTTAATCTTATATAAGAACACCAACAGGAAAGGCTACATTCGACCTGCGGTTCGGTTGTCATTTTCTTATCTGCATACGATCTACTATCAAACTAAGGCCCAAATTCAGAAGGAAGTACGCCGTACTTCGATTTGAGTACGAACGCATTCATCCGCCATTGTTTCAGAAAATTGGGTAGTTATATTATTGCCAATAATTCGTTAATATGCCATAGAATTTTACATAACATATTATGTATAATAACAAGATACATAAGAAGATAAGTAAGAAAACATGGAGCTTACCTCTTGCGTGTTCATGTGTGTTCAAATTTTCAACCGTGAATACAGAAAATCTTGTGGTCGCTGTTGAACGATGGAAGTGAAACGGTTCGTAGGAATGCCCAATATCGCCCACAACAACGAAAGTGGTTTCAAACGGTATCCATAATATATCATATATGTGCATAATTAAATCACTCAAAGCCAATCACATTTTTAAAAAATCATGTCACAATATGCAAAACAGCAAAGGTTGGTGGCATTATTGTCATGTGTACCTCAATCAAAGTACCTCTGTACTAGGAACGTAGTACGTACTTTGTTTAAGGTACGGTCAGGTGGTAAGATAAGGTGCTCACGAAGACTAAACGTTCTTAAATGATTTTTGTTTAGACGATTTCAAATGCCTTGTACAGTTATACCAACACAACTTTGAATAGTCCAGAACCTATTTGAGTCAGTGCTTTTCAGAGACAGAGCGCGACGCAGTTCATCGATTGATTCCAGTTTGTTTACCTGTTGATAACCGCAACGGTGTGCAGGCGTTTCGTAAACAGATCGATTCGTACACAGATGGTTGTTTCGTACACGCAACCGGGAGTCGTTTCGTACACTGAATATGAGGTGTCTGAGATATGCCTATTATCGTTATCTTTTTTGAATTATTACGTCATGTTGTGTAATATCAATCTCGTAGGTCATTTTTATGCATTTATCATGAGTTATCCAGATACTACGTCTTACCTGGCGAGGAAGGACAACCTAGCCATGGACCAGCCTAACCCTACAAGACGTCCGAGTAGACGTGTATATATATATATATATATATATATATATATATATATATATATATATATATATATATATATATATATATATATATATAGATATATATATATATATATATATATATATATATCTATATATATATATATATATATATATCTATATATATATATATATATATATATATATATATATATATATATATATATATATATATATTTGTATATCCGTGCGACCGGGGCTAGGACCAGCCACGAGACAATTAATGTGAAGACTAAAATGAAATTAAATGAATGAATTATAAAATACAGCATTAAAAATTCTAAGTGCAAGATTTTGAGATTCATTAATACCAACCCTTTCATAACTCGTCGTTTACACGCTATTGTTATAAAGTAGGACATTTATTAAAACAAACCTTTCAGATCTCTCCTTTGGGCTCACCGTATAAAATTTAATCGATTCAAGTTAAAATAATTTATTGAATACAAAATTCATAGTACAGTAATATGAGCTTCACAAAAATCTAACCATCCAAAACGTACAACGTTAGTAATGTTATGCAGAAAGCAAAATAATGTATTACTTATATATACTTATCTATACTCTCTCTCTATCTGTCATTCTTTATTACACACACACACGCACACACACACACACACACACACACACACACACACACACACACACACACACACACACACACACACACACACACACACACACACACACACACACACACACACACACACACACACACACACACACACACACACACACATTAATATACGTAACCACCCACGTAAACTTGCTCCAGGATGCACACGTTCAAATGCCCTCCAGACTGTAGCCGTGCACGACGTCTTATTGACATATTTATATTACCGTCGTGCGCGGCTATCCAGACTGTTGCTTCGTTATAAGGAACAACTTTTCTTACATTTGCGGTAATAGGAAGGACACGCTTAATACCTTTGATACTTTCTTGTGGTTTCCTGACACGAGGCAAAAGGCCAATGTTACCTGTTTTAAAACTCGCCTGACTTAACAAAAGCATGGACACTCCACAATAAATGGGGCTCTCACGACTCGCTGAAAGTCCCGTCACAATACCAGCTTGTGGCTTTAAACAACAATTCTAGAATATATTACAAGCAAGAGTAACCTGTACAAGATTACAGCAACGTGACACATGGTGAGTTATGAAGACGTTGAGTATATGATAACATAAGCGATTATATTGGCGTAGCTTTTAAATTGATTTCTCTTTATCTCGGTTACCCCTGTTGCCACAGCCAACGATCGCACAGAAATTGGCCATATTTGTCACTGTAGTGACAAGCTCACTGCAGCATACCGGACTGATTAAAGGCATCAGATTTGTCCTGAACTGGATTTACCATCGCGCAAAATAAGAGAGGTCAATTCAGACACAACCTGTTGCTGACGATCAACCTGAAACCCAGCCACTACAATGGGAAGTTGTTGCCACTGGTACGAAACGAGAGAAACCAAGACTACACAACATGCTCGCCTCAATCTTCGCGCAATGAAGGACAACCTCGTACTGTATCTCCTCATTCCTCTCCTCCACAAAGAAGCAGTAACTGTCAATTATCAATACTGCCTTGTGAGTGAACACAAACTGACATCATGCAAGAGAAAAGCCAATTGGTGACCAGCAGACCCGTCTGTTTCAGCTGTTGGAAGAGTACGAGGGGAAAAATATTCAACATTCTCGTTCTTGAAAGCTTGCCAGTGTGTTGTGCCTGCACCAGCCATACCTCTGCACCAGTAGTTAAATGGTTTGTAAGGTTTCGTTCTCTCTCAGTGCAGTGCATGGATATATGTATACTTTGTATGTGCGACTTTCTTTGTGATGTTAATTTTGTATATTTGACTTTCGTTGTGTTGTTTAGTTTGTATGTGTGACTTTCGTTGTGTTGATTAGTCTGTATAGTATTATTGCTTTCATGCATCTCTTTGGTGAACAGCAAATCTGTTTACTGTATTCTGGGTCGTCTGGTGATCGACAACTCCCTCTGGTGGTGTTCAGTGATTTCTACCGGAAGTGAATATCTACTAGGAAGAGGAAGTATTCGTTGCGGAGGTTACAGGTGGTTTCGATCACCAGACGACCCGTGGCTATTTAAATATAATGTCAATTGCAAAGATACATAGAAGTGACATGAGAACAGATAATTAAGAATATAGAGATATATGAGCAAATATATAATATAAAGAATAACTTCCCCTTGTGAGATATGCGGCATACAATTGCCTTATTTGTTAATAACAAAGTAGCCAAGAAATGATACATTTAAACAATACAATCATAAAATGATGACGTGCGAATACGAAGTGTGACATGGAAAACTACAGGTAAGTATTTACAACTGAACGTGAAAAAGGTGGGATGTCATTGAAAAACGGCGAGGGAGGGAGGGTTTTTTGATGGTAAGTGAGCTAGGTGTTGCTTGGTTGAAGTCAAGATTGAAAAGACCAAGGCGACGCTGATCGCGTGATTCGTCGGTAATAAAAAAAATGCGGGGAACCCTCTTCCCGTTGCAAGGGAAAACCGGATACGGGCGCCTCGTATCCTCCACAAAATGCGACTGGGGGGTTGCTCCCTCCCCCCACAACCATAGTTAAGTTGAACTTCCACTGTACAATCAATTTTGAATTATTGATGATGAGATTATAATAATTTTACAAAAAAGTGTTTCTCTAAATTCGTTAGCTATATATATGAATTGCGTAATAGTTATACAATATTGTTATTAATGGTGACATTATGAAATTTAACTTTTGACACTAACCACATTCCACAGTATTACTCCGCACTTAAACCACATGGGAACAAAGCGATGAGCCTATACTTGACAATGGTGGAATGGTGAAATAACTTATTGCAGCTAATTTAATTTTTGAAGAATTTAACTAATGTTACAGAAATTATTCTATACAATAACACTGGTCCAATGCCATGATAATATTTAAAGTTGATGAGTGTGGTTGTTTCGTGGAGATGAGATCTCTGAAAGGCTGCCGTATTGGGTTCACCAGGTGTCGCTTGAGGGTTGAGGGGAAATGTGCGGTATTCGACGCTTGGTTGAGCCGCTGAACGTCTTCTGTATCCATGGTCAGGAAGACATATGCTTTGGCTTGCAAGGCGTTGGCACGTCGGATGAAGGCGCTATCTCCCTCTTGTATGGCGTAAGTACACCTGGGAACAAATGAACTTACGGTAGCGATCAGTGTGCCTTGATAATGTGTAAAGTGAATTATACAAAAACAAGAAATATAATGATTGCTCAGTGTGGCTAATGTGTGTGAGTAACTAGTATGTAATATCATGACATCAAAGTAAATATATGAGTGTTCAGTGAAGATACATTTAAAAATGATTTAGTGTTATTTTGCGTAGGTAGATTGAATGCGTGGTAAAGAGTTAATTAGTGGCTCGAGATGGAGAGTGTTGTTTGTCGAGCGTGGTGGCGAATCCGAGTGACGTGGGGTGGGCGAGATTTTGGCGTGGATAATTCCAAATTTACGTACGGAGGTGGTTGTGTGGGTTGTGGTACTAGACCTGTATTATTGAAAATTGCGCGTCGATGGCCGATATATGTGCCTTTAACGATTAATTACGCGATTTACTAGAGTCGTTACCTATTGAATGTCGTCCACCGCGGCCATTTCAAAGAGTCCAGGGGCGTCCAGTAGAGCATATATGACTATGGTGTGCTTCTCTGGGTGCGTGCTGCTAAGAATAATTGCACCTGAAATAATTTATAAACACATATCGCACACGATTACTGTATAACATGTAAGTACGGAAGAACAACGATGTGACACTTTAATTGTATTTGTTGTACGTGCCGGAGAAGATAAATATAAACATCTCACATATTTGCCTTGAGAATTAAATGATATAATATACTTCTCCATTAATTGTTTGATGAATATGCACGTCTTCCCTAAGCTGCAGATTCCTTCATGAAATGATACCCCGCATTAGCCGTGCACGACGTTTATTAATGTATATATTTATATTACCGTCGTGCGCGGCTAACCCCGCATATACTTGAATGATATAAGATTGCGTTATGGGTAATGTGTATCATAAAGGTTCACTAATTTTACGCGTGTCCACATGATATGAAAGACAGTTCGATAATAGTGTAGTCGACGTTACTTATAGAAAGATTTTGTCTTATAATCTGCAGGCTTAGAGTGAAAATAATTGATGTACATAATTGATAATATTATAGTGTCAACTTTGCGCTGTTCGGAAGAATAAAGGCTTCAAATAACTTAACCGTACTTACAGTTGGTGTTGATTTCGTGCTGTAGCGGAGGGTCGATAGACTAAGTGTGGGTTGAGGTAGGCGACGGAGTGTCGACGTTGAAGCGAGATGCAGGGAATCCGTGTTTTATGTAGGAACTTGTAAGCGTGGTGTGTTCAAATTTTAAGCTAGCTGCTATCGAGCATGTGATCGTTGATAAGTGGACCACCAGAACAATGAGTTTACATATGAATGGATGTCAGAGGCGATGTGTCGGATGGTTACATAAGCGGCTTAGTAAACTTTGATAGCCCAGTTCTTGTGGTGCTGACAATTGAAAAGGAGGGAAGGCTTTGAAAGTCAGAACAGCCAGTTTAATATCATAACACAAGGATGGGTTAGCATGGCAGTCATAATATTTGGGTTATGACAAGGATTAAAGGTCCAAATACCATTATTTCCAAAACACACATCTTGGTATGCATTGTTTGCATAAACAAACTGAGGTATAACATTAACAGGACCTAGCACCTACTCTAAAAACATGTTTTATATATATAAAGGAAACAGTCAAATTGTAAAGTTGTTTTATTTCTCTTGCATGGAAAACAATTCCACTTGATTGTCATATTGAAGTGATTGTACACAGTAAGTCTAACCAGGCCGTGACTGTAGCACAGCACATACACCAACCCTCTAGCCAGACATACCAATGACAACATAGCTGGCAGACAGGCATCATATTCCTATTCTGTCCACCCACCATCTGACTGAGGTCATGTAAATATTACTCAAATTACAATGCTTAGTAATGAAAGCATAGTACAACATGGTGATGAACAAAATTTAGCATACTATTAGAATAGCCAGCACTATTACCCAGGCTCCAACCAGTTTTATCACCCGGTATCACCCAGAAGTACTCCCTCTAAAATCTATCACATGAATGTTGGGAGAATAACACTCAACTACATGGGAGATAAAATAGTCAAAATGCTAAAAACAAAAGAGGATAATATGTTGAAGACCCCAAAGAGGCCTTGAGGTCAATTTATATATATATATATATATATATATATATATATATATATATATATATATATATATATATATATATATATATATATATATATATATATATATATATATATATATATATGTATATATATATATATTATATATATATATATATATATATATATATATATATATATATCTATATATATATATCTATATATATATGTAAATTATATATGTGTGTATATTAAGATCACAGGCTATAGATTGTTCATTAAAAAAAACCATGCACATTGTAAAGGTATGCTTCTAAAACATATCATTTGACAGGACACAATACCACTCATACACATTTCCCACTCCACATCTACAGTTTGGCACAAAATTATAAAATGTATAAAGCAAGTACTACAAAAAAATAATATCACATAATTCCCAAAATTTCACTTCTAATTAAGTTGAACTTTCGGTAGTTTAGAACTGGGAAGGTTCACTGTTGGATAGTATAAGCTACTAGTGTCCTCAGCACTAACACCACAACAACATGTCATCTGATGACAAACTGGCAAAGGCTCTCACCAACACCATGCTTTATTTCAGAGATCTATCCAGAAGTTTGTTGTGGATTTGCGGGTTGACACAGCTTTGGAGAGAATGGAGAGTGGCAGGGCATGGCGTGAAGTAGATACAAGCGGTTCTGGTTCATCAAGCTTGAATGGACATGGATTGAGTGCCCTGGTTTCTTGTGTGGTTACGGGTGAGGTGACAAAAGGTGCAATGAATGGAGGACGGTAGTGGTCATCATGCAAATCATCCCCACTGTAGCTGGTAGACCTGGCCTTATGCTGCACAACACCAGTCACCAACATTTTGGTGTAAGGCCAAACAATACACAATAAAGCAATGGCTTTGTTGATGTGGCAGAATGAAACACTGACAGTGTTAATGTGATACAATCAAAAATTTACCTTGTTGGGTGTCAGCTTTTTCTTCTTCCCTCTCCTACTGAGAGGAAAACCAGACTGAATGGTCTTTGGTAATGCTTCCATCTGACAATCTCTGCTGGGGGTTGTTGCTTTGGATACACTGAGATTCACCATAGCAACTTCCATACTGAGGGTGTCCACTTGACTGAAACCAATGCCATTCACAAGTTGGAACCAGTCTGAAATCCAAAGAATATAAAGTGATAATTTAAAGCTAGGATATTGCAATGGCTGGCTCCCTCAAGTCCATTATCTTGATAGGGAATGCTGGTGCTGACAATCCAAATGATTATACAAGTCTGATGGGTTTACTTGCCATTGATATAATAAGGAACATTTACAAATGACTCTGTAATGATTGTAATAAATCTTAGAGCTATTGATATTAAATGAGTCATTGTTGTCTGTTGAAACCGAAGAGCAAGGTAAATTCCGTCATTGCACTCATATGGCTGTCATCAGGCAAAGATCAAACATGACACCCATAGCGTATAACCATGTGGAGTGATGGTGCCAACAACACACAACATGTAACTTGGTGGAGACAGTGATGGTGCCAACAACACACAGCATGTAACCTGATGGTGAAAGAGCAGTGGTGCCAATAACACACATGATATAAGGGAAAGAAACCACTTACCATACACAGAGAAATAATCCTGATGAAGCATTGAGAATATGAACATAATAATCTGATCATTAGATTGAACTAACAGTGGTTAAACTGCATGGAGCTGTTGTAGATTGATGGCTAACATATAATGAGACACTTAGGATGAGCCTTATACTGACAAATTGTTTATAAGGCGAACGGTTATGACAGAATGACAATGATTTGGCCTACTGAAGGAAAAAGCTTCGTTCTTAATTAATTTTACCGCGGCGTGTCATACTTGACAGAATGCTGATGAGGCGAGCAGAGCTCCTCGATTGTGCAGGCTGCTGTTAACAAACCAGTGAAAACCCAGCAGAAGTGACACCCGTAGTACGTCAAGCTTACTTTGTGCGAAAAATGCTGGTTATTTACAACGCAAGTGAATTAGTTATATATTTAGAATTGAATGGGCTTCTTTCGAGTACAAACCAATATACGATATGACCATTCAAGACGGACAAATGACGCGATAACTTCAGATTTCCGTCCCGTTTTAACTTTGATTCGTTCGTTACCGGAAGTGAACATATCGATATCTATCAAATTTCAGAATTACATTTGCGCTGTTTATGACAACAACTGGCGCAATTTTTATGACCGTTGGACCGATATTTACTTTTTTATAAGCAATCGAAAATTTTACGAAAATTGACTAAGCAAAATATGTTTTTTCAACTCAACGCACTTTGAAAACGACGAATATTTTGATAGCATATGTCAATAATCAAAGTTTGGTAATTAAATCAGCTTTCAGAAAATGTAAATATTTTTACGATCGGACAATTAGTTAATAAATTGCGAAATTAAAAAGTTTAGAGTTTTATGCTACCAGAAATTTTCGACCTAGCTGCTACACTTTTTTTAACAATGCATTATTTACAATTGCAGATATTTAGAAAAGGTTTACAATTACATTGCACTTTCAGAATATGTAAACTGTTTTAAAATCAAATTCTAAAGCATGGACGTATTGAGCATTGAAATCGTGTCATTTTTTGAAAACTTTGATGCTTACGTTACCGAAAGTGACGTCATCGACATCCATGATATCTTTGGATTCGTCTTAATTGGTCGTTGAGGACATGTGATCCAATTTCTATTACCATCGAATATGTAATTGACGGTTTTATAAGCGTTCGAAATATTGATTTTGTTGACATTTGGACTGATACCACGATTTTTAGACCTTAGGCGCTTGGGAAAACTGCCAGTTTGATGTCCACATATATATTTAGAAAAAGTTTGCAATTCGAATGGGCTACAGAATTATGTTAATTATGTAACAATCCGACCATTATTAACGGAGTTATACGATATACTAGTTTTTCACTTATTCGTTGACCTTGACCTTAGTGTCAAACTCAAGGTCAAAACAAAATCTCTCGGTTCTGCGCATTATTAATGCTTAAAGATTGAAGAAAAAAAACCTCAAAAATTTTAGAAAATTGTGACCTGTATCGCGTGCCCAAAAAAAGTTTACATACAAACATACATACATACATATATTCATATAAATAACATAGGTTGGGGCGGGAAACCGCTCCAGCCGCATTTTGTGCAACCTGCCTCGAATATATCCCGCGCGGATGGGGTCAGGTGACCAGCGTGCTTTTGTCTTTCGGAATTAGATTTCAACGACATCACATCACTTGTTCTTTGTTTCCGAACCTCGTGCCACCGGTTTTCTACTTCTATCCGCAGACCGTATTTCAGTCTCGACCTCGTCTACATACCAGTTGCTACCAAGCACTCCTCCAGTCATCAATATAACCCGATCAGGTGATTTTATTCACATTTTTATTTACCGCTTCTCGATTACGAGTTTCACTCGGATGTTTCATTGTTTGTGTTTTTGCTGCACTAATTTTACATTTCCCTCGTCTTCCTCTACTCCGATATCATTATAATCATTCTTTCTCCTCTTCTTTTCCTGTCAATTCAATGCCACCGTTCCATTAAAATTCCTTTTTTGCGATTTTATTCCTGAAAATTAATTCACCTTTTTTCACAACTTCGGCAAAGTTTTTTGTATATTTTTGTTTTATTTTCACGCCAGTTCGGTGTGTTTTTATTTTTAGTTGAGCACCCGCTCATCCCTCACTTTACTTCTTTTTCTCTTGCAGCAGTTTAATTTATCACTTAACATGAAACCAGTTGGTCTCATTCTGGGACACAGCTTTGTGTCTGGTCTCAACGACCACCTAAGAAATCAACCAAGCAGCCAATCACTTCCCCCCAATTTTTCTTTTCAGCTCAGGGTCAGCGACAAGGTCCACAGCCTCACATTAGCAGGCACCAGGGGCCTGCAAGCCACCAAATTTTCTCTGCCTTCTGCCCTGTTGCTTCACTCTAAACCTGATTTTGTTATCATTGATCTTGGCTCAAACGACCTAGCCAGGGGGAAGCATCCGCTACAGTTGGCTGTCTGCTTAACTGACATGGCCAACACCCTTCTAGCAGACCACTATGTAAAACATGTCGCAATATGTTCCATTTTATACAGACACAATGGCATTGGTCCAGCTTCCCGGGAAACCTTCAAAACGATAGTGAACAATTGTAACCGTTACTTGAAGCAACTTCTTCATGCAGAACCCCAAATCACATACCACACCCACAGAGGTTTCTGGGCTGTCCCCGTTTCAGACTGGTCTAGGGATGGCATCCACCCAAACACTCCTATAGGGCGACAAAAGTACAAAACATCCATCAAGAGAGCTATTTTTGATATGTTATCTCTCTAATAGGTCGCCCACTCCTTCGCAGGGATCCCTCTTCATCACACACAGCTATCTACCTTTACAGCCTACAACAACAGTCCATATCTCTAGCATTGCTTCACCGTCCTACTATCTTGCCCATTGTATTTCTTTTGCACGGCAGTTCCCCATTGTTTATATTTTGCACGGCAGATGCCCATTGTATTATATTTGCCACGGCAGTTGCACATGTATTATATTTGCCACGGCAGTTGCCCATTGTATTATATTTGCCACGGCAGTTGCCTATGACAGGGCAGTTGCCCATTGTTTTATTATTTGGCACGGCAGTTGCCCATGACAGGGCAGTTGCCCATTGTTTTATTATTTGGCACGACAGTTGCCCATGACAGGGCAGTTGCCCATTGTTTTTGTTATCTGGCACGGCAGTTGCCCATGACAGGGCAGTTGCCCATTGTTTTTATTATCTGGCACGGCAGTTGCCAATGACAGGGCAGTTGCCCATTGTTTTATTATTTGGCACGGCAGTTGCCCATTGTATTATATTTGACACGGCTGTTGCCCATTGTATTATATTGGCACGGCAGTTGCCCATTGTATTATATTTGGCACAGCAGTTGCCCATTGTATTATAATTGGCACGGCAGTTGCCCATTGTATTATTTGGCACGGCAGTTGCCCATTGTATTACTTGACACGGCAGTTGCCTATTGCATTAAAAAAAAAACGACTCCGTGTAAACCCACCAACAACCAGCACCTCCGTCAGAAGAATGCCAGCTGCATCGGCCCCCCACCCCGTCCCTCTTGCACCAAAAAGATTCCCGCAAAACTCAGGCCCGTCGACAAATCCCCTTATGCCACACCACCACCTTTGGCCCCCATTGCTCCGGCACCAGAGCCCCTACCAACCAGTCCCCAAGAACAGGAACCGACCCTGGCTGATCAGCTACACTCCCTCCAAGACACGGTTAAGGGTCTGGTCGCAATAGTAGGACAACTTTTGGACCAGACCCCAGCAACCCCACAGCCTATCGAGCCTCTTGATGCACTTTCATCACCGCATTCAATCCTAGACTCCGCCTCCTCAGTCGGTGAGTCTCACAACCAATTCAAAAGCCGCCCCGTGCTTTTTTCCGGTGGTGTCCCAACCGGAGCCAACCTGCCGGACGCTCTAAAATTTAAAATATGGACACATAAATACATAGATTTTCGCACCATTCTGGCCCCCGATACTCAACGCTTTGAAAACGACGAATTTATTGATAGCATATGTCGATAAGTTTGGTAATTAGTATGGTAATTAGCTTTCAGAAAATGTGAATTTTTTTAAGATCGGACAGTAATTGGTGAATTAATTGCGAAATTAAAAAGCTAAACGATTTTTGCTACCAGAAATTTTCGACCTGCTAGAATTTTTATAACAATGCATTATTTACAATTACATATATTAAGAAAAAGTTTACAAATACATTATTCTTTTAAGTATGCAAACTGTTTTTAAACCAACTCTTAAAGCATGATGGTATCAAGCATGCAACTTGTGTCATATTTTGACAAGTTTGATGCTTTAGCAACCGGAAGTTGTTATGATATTAATCTAGCTCTTCAGACTTTTAAAGCTTTCCCCTCTTTTTAATTATCAACACGACATGTCTACACTAGCCCGGAAAAATCTAGTATAAGAAAGTGACGTCATCGACATCCACGAAATCTACGGATCCGACTTAAGCTGTCACAGAGAACATGTAACCCAATTTTAATTACCATCGGAAGTGTATTGACGGTGTTATAGGCGCTCGAAATATTCATGACACTTTTGTTGAAATATGGACTGATACCACGATTTATCGACCTTAGGCGCTTAGGAAAACTATTGATTTTTTACAAAGCGATATATAATAAAAAAAGTTGGCAATTGAATTAAGCTACAAAGTGGTGTAAATTGTGTGAAAATCGAAGCATTTTACACTGAGTTATTCAAAATTCAAGATTTTCACATTTTAAATGACCTAGACCTTACCATAGCATCAAGGTCAAAACAAAACCACCGGGTTCTGCGCATTATCTGTCCCGACTAATAATAAAAAAAATGCGACCTGTATCGCGTGCCCAAAAAAAGTTTACATACAATTAAACAAACGCGACTAACCAACATAAGTTAACAAATCACGGATGACAAATAAACATTTGCATTTCAGTTTAACAGGCTTTTCACCTTTAAGAATTCAATGAGTTGAAATGTGATTACCAAGCATTGGATATCTGCTACATAAAGTGCTTTGAACAAGGCAAGAAATGTTTTGACTACATGAATAAGTTAGACATATTACTGATCTTTTGATATTGTTTTCAATTCATAAGTAGTTATTTTGCAGTGCAAGACCTCCTCAAAGCTTTGGCTAGTTTTGTGTGGTGGGATGGGGGATTGTGGGCTGATTGCCCGAGATAGGGTGGGCTAAGACCAATGAGGGTTAACATACAGCTTTTTGTGAATTTCGCCCAGGGAGGGGGTTGGGGTAGAGTTTGGGCTATGAGGTCAAGTTGGCTGCCAGTTCATTATTGTATGGAAGCTAATGGATGCAACAATTCAGTTGTACTTTTATTTACAGCATTTGTCACTTTTAGCAAATCTTATTTTCAAAAATCCAAAATGGAATAAGCAGAGAGGTCTCTATGACACATTAAGCTAGGTGGCTTGTAAAACCAGGTTCCTTCAACCTCAAGAAAAGCTCCAGTAGGTATCTTCGGGTTTGAATGTTGCGTGCTGTAATTTCAACTGTAGGCGAATAACAAGAGATGCTCTCTTTTGGTATTAAGGGCTGGATATAAACAAAATGTCACCAATATTTGCAGTAGAGCAATGTTAACGTTAAAGCAGTTCCATTACCTGACAGCACCTGTTCCATCAATTGACCTGCCCTGACCAAACGTTCCTATGACGTTGCAGCTGATCATACAGGTCCTTACAAGAACTCTCTAATTGTTGGTGTTGCTCATAAACCTCTCGTTTGAAGTTAGAACAAAATTCCAGCGCCACTACCTATATGGGGACATTATGACACCAGCGTTTTCGTTGTGCATTTCCGTTTTAAAGATAAACACTTTTGATTTAGTCTCGCATCATTTGGAGTGTCATTTCTCCTTACTTACGTGGTGGCAGCGGTTATCCAATCTCACGCAAGAAGAAGACAACTCCATTAAGCCAACCCGTGGCATGGTGTGTGCTAGAATAATCGAAAAACGGGTACTTTACCGGGAGTGACACCTCTATATATAGACTATCAGTTGATTATCGCTCAGCACTATCATGGCGCACTCCGCCCGTACTCCTAAACAATGGAGTCGCACCGAAAGTGAAACAATCACCACCTTTGAGAGTTGGCGGGCAAATTTCTAATATGTACTAAATTTGGACTCCAACTTTGCCCCGTTCCTTGGTGAGAATGCTACATGGGGTCGTAAAAACACCACCAACCCCACACGTGGCTTCACCACTGACGGCGATGACGTACCAGCTGGCTCCCGTAAGACAGCAGCACAGAAGGTTAATTACCTGGAGCTCATGTTAGGCCAGATTGCCAACTACTGCCCCGTCATCTCCAGGCACACCATCATCAAGAATTCAACTTCACTGGGTGTCGTCTGGCAGGCCATCCGCCTCCATTATGGCTTGCAATCAACGGGAGCCCACTTCCTTGATGTTATCTCCATCAAGCCGAAACCCGAGGAGAGACTCGAAACGCTTTTCCAGCGCCTCATGTTCTTCGTCGAGGACAGTCTGTTGCGACATGAAGGTGGCATCTCTCACCTTGGTGAACCCCCTGCCTTAGATGAGGACCTATCGCCGACTTTAGAAAATCTGATTACCGTACTCTGGCTCTACCTCCTCCACGGAGATCTACCAAAACTGGTAAAGCAACGATACGGTACAGAGCTCCGTACTCGAACCGTTGCATCCATACGCCCAGAGATTTCCCAGGCTATTTGAGTCCTCCGCACAGCTGCCATGGGTTTCTGCCGAGGCCCATCGCGGAGAGGCACCCCAGCCCTACCCCAGGGACGAATCCTCACGCAGCACCAGGTCTTGCGCCCTGTATCAACAAGCTGGCCGCCCTGGTTTTGACACGCACTTCCTCAGCAAGTGTCGGTTCCTTCCAAAACGAGACCGAGACTTCCTTGTCAAGTCACGCCAGACCGTTGCCTTTGATGACCCAAATGTGAGCGAATCAACCGCCGACAACGCGTACCCGTGTCATGACCCGTACCATCCCACTGATGATGAGTATGCACACTTTAGTGACTCCACATCAGCCGCTCGCCCCATACCATCCAGACGTGTCAACGTGATGCAGTCTCCATACCTCCATGCATTCTATGCGCACAACCCCCTGAGATTGACTGTCGACAAAGGGGCGGAAACCAATATGATCCGCACATCGGTTGCGAAGGCCATCCATGCTTCCATCAAGAAGAACTCACAGATTGCTTTACAGGCCGACAGGTTCACCCCAATGTCCATCGCTGGGGAGACTAAGATAATGCTGTCACGGAATGATGCCCAACTTGCATTAGAGGCCTTAGTTGTTGATGACCTTGATGTGGATGTGCTGGCTGGTATCCCATTCATGGTCACCAATGATGTCTCCATCCGCCCAGTGGAACGAGAGATCGTCCTCTCGAATTCTGAGGTGACTTATTATTATTGCTACAAACAGGGCCATCACACCATCCGCCGTGCAGTAGCACACACAATGCGCGCCCCCTAACTCCTCTACCACGGTGTGGCCTGGTGAGTTTGTGGAAGTAACCCTTCCCCCTGAGCTGCCCTGTGATACCCCTCTCGCGATTGAACCCCGTGTCGATACACCCCTTGCTCGGCAGACTCTCTGGCCACCCTCTGAGATTATACAATACGTTGGTAGCCGTTTGCGCCTGGTCAACTCGAAATGTGATCCAGTTCGTCTCCGCAAGCAAGAACACTTCTGTCATACACGACCTGTCATTGAAAAAAACCATGAGCTAGACCCTGAAGCTGCCTCCTTTGCCTCATTCCCCGCTCCGATCCGTCAATGCTCGTCAGGCTCACAACTCTATTCCGCTACCGTGCAAATGGATCCGGACTCGATACTGGACCCCAAAACACGTGCAGAATTTGTTTCCATCCTCCAACAGTACGAACACGTGTTCAACCCCAACATCACCGGCTATAATGGCGCTGCAGGTCCTATCAAAGCCTGCGTTAACATGGGCCCGGTGGAACCCCCACAGAGGAAAGGACGTGTCCCTCAGTATGCCCGTGATAGGATGGTCGAGTTGCAGAAGCACTTCGACGAACTCGAATCTCTTGGTGTCTTCCGAAAACCCGAAGACGTTGGCATTCGAGTAGAATATGTCAACCCATCTTTCCTGGTCAACAAAAGCAATGGCGGTTACCGACTAGTGACAGCATTTGCTGATGTGGGCAGATATAGCAAACCCCAACCATCCCTGATGCCGGATGTCAACACTACGTGAAATTGGCCGCTGGAAATACCTGATTGTCTCTGACCTCACTAAGTCGTTCTTTCAAATCCCTCTCGCCAGAGCTTCGATGAAATATTGTGTTGTAGTCACCCCCTTCCGTGGCATGCGTGTCTATGCCCGATCAGCAATGGGGATGCCTGGTTCCGAAACCGCGTTAGAGGAACTCATGTCCGATTGCGCCCCTGGATTCAAATCACTTGTGAACGACCCTGTGCTTAGGAGATACGGACTCTTCATCGAACTGGGTCGTGTGAAGAATATCAATAAAAACCCCATCGCAGAAAAGGCTATTGCTGAACTTTGTAACGAATTACTGCGCGCCGACCCTGAAATGCGATGCGTAACACCCACCTCTCTAGCAGCTGCGACTGCATCCCTCAACACCAGGATCCGTGGCCGTGGTCTATCAACTTGTGAAATGTGGACACAACGCGATCAGATAAACGGCGACCAACTCCCCATATCCGACGTAGACCAGAGCAGATTACGTAACCATCCGTACAGCTAACGTTCTAAGTGTCCTGGTGGACAGTCCCCCATCGGTCCCAATATCAATGTTGGGGACCTCATCTACCTTAGAAAAGGAAAGAAAGGAAGTAAATGGTGTCACGTCTCTACCTTTATGAGGATATTAAGACACCAGCGTTTTGGTTGTGCATTTCCGTTTTAAAAATAAACACGTTTGATTTAGTCTCGCATCATTTGGATTGTCATTTCTCCTTACTTACGCAGGACCAGTTGAATTTCTTCTTGTTTCATGGAAGTGGAAGTAACAAGTTGATTTTGGCATTTTCTTGTGAATTTCACTGCAGCTTCTATGGCTATAATTACCTCATCGTGTGTAGAAATCGTTTTATAACCACCAGGAAGATGGCAAGTAATCCTGCATATTAACAATCAGACATTCAGAAATAGATTATTTGTAATGTATTCACTGGGTAATAATGTTATAAAACAAAAAGTAATGAAGATCAGGCCGAAAGCATAGTTGAACAAGCTTTCTGTATTCATTAAACTTAAAAAAAAAAACCAGCTTTATAACTTACATATGCATGTTTGTATGACACTTGTTCATACCTGTCAGTCTGCCCCAGCATCACCTTGCCCTCTTGCTTTGAATTAACAGACTCTTTCAGATGACGATGGTGGTTTTCAAGCAATCCTCTTAGTTGAAACATTGTCTCTTCCTGTTTCTTTATCCAATCATCACGGTTTCAAATTCCTTGACTGTTCGATTGTCTTTAAAGTTCTTCTTTTGTAGAAAGTTGCCAAGTGCATTCAATCTATTGACATTACACTTCAAGATTCAATGATTCACCTATACATGATAATTGGGTAATTCAGACTAATAGACACATCCAGATTTATGAGAGTTCAATGCCAACAACACACCCCATGCTGTCCTCTCCAGACCTCAGTAAAACCATGCGCGTTGAAGATGCTCATCCGCGTCTTAGCACAACGACTGGCAGGGTTTTAAACGTGAAGCCCTAGATAGAGTAATTGATTTCTGTGATAATATGTCTCCAGTCATGTGTGGAAAGGAGCTAGATTATATTTTTTTAAACTCAAGATTCGACTGTGAGGTTTAGGTTGATGAAGTGAACCCCTTGTCATCTAGTCGTCAACAAACGACAGAGCCAAAAACCAAACAATGACAAATTAATTTATTCAAATACATCGTAAACATAAAAGCTGACAAGCAACTTGTCATCTACCACAAGAAAACAAGCCCTGATTGGATGAATAAGTTGACTCAGGCGGTGCTTCCATGCCAAAGATATTGTATCTATTTCAAAGATATAGTATCTATTTCAGAGGCTTCACTTACCAATTACATCAGTCTTAGATATCTTTAAGTGGATATTGTCTTGTCGCCCAAACACATATTTAGTGGTAAAATAGACCCGCAGCAGCTAACACAGCTGTGGAAAGCTGAATGAACTTGTCAACACCCATTTACATTAAACATGCCTTTGATGATATTCATACAAGGATTGCGGTTTTGATTCAATCTCGCATCTGTTGATGTTTGTGTAAATCTTGTGTCAATACCAAATCCTGCTACAACATAATTTATATAAGCCTCTGAACGTTTTCTTTACTTGGTTAACTTGGTATTGGAGTATTGCAATAAATGAAAATTCAATTTTGATGCAATTTTTGTTTGAAGTTTGTGAAATCTTCCTTTTTTCATGTTTTTACTGCTTTGTATCTTGACCATTCACAGCTGGTCTATAGCTTCTGAGAATAATGTCATGGTAAGGCTTATTGAATGGGGTAATCATTTTCAGCAGAGGGTTGGCTCCAAATTATGCATTCTATGGCATCAGTGTTTTGCCATTTATGGATCACAATCTACATTCAAAACACCACAAAAAGCAAACTAATTTTTTTTTCTTCTCCAGTCAAGGTTTTTCGGGCTTTTCTCCGTTACGGTTAAACATATAAACATGAAATTTTAGGGAATGATAGATCAAGTTGGGACACAACTGCCAATCTAGTTTGACGCGCATGCGCAGTGTTGGAGGCTTATGGGATCGATTTTTCGTCGATTTTTTCCCTCATTTTCTGTAACTATCTCCTCCATAACTACTGTAGTTACGAACATATGAATTATATGGTTGTAACAAGCAATTATCGTAGCATGGAATAGTCGAAATAAAATACTTGTTTTCACCTTTTGTACTTTGTATAATCACATGTATTTTAGAGTACCTATCGCGATTTTTGCTACGAGTTCTCTTCTCGCTGATATCTCTGAAACGGCTGTATTTACACACATGAAATTTTGTCAGTATTTAGAACATGGCCTCGTGATAAAGATTGTAACAGTATTTTTAGCATTCACAGTAACAAAAAACAATAAAAAGGACGATTAGTTTCAAGCTTTTCCACTGCAGCAGCTTAGCGAGCATGCTAACAGCAGGTGCTATTTAAGTAGGCCAAACCTTACGTAATCGACCAGAGGCATTCAACGCTTGCCTTGGCTGGGTTTGCATTGACTTGGCGAGGGGGTCATGTCAAAACAGGCTAAACCTTACGTAATCGACCAGCGGCATTTATCGCTTTCGTCGGCTCAATATTTACTTGGCAAAGGGGTCATGTAAAAACATCTAAGCGGCAGCTTATAATAGTTACCGGCTCTCCTCGGTCCGTGTATATACTGTCTTTTTGACTCAGCGACAGTGTGCACTGGATGTCCCCATGCAATCAAAGCGAGTATATATACACAAACACACATGCACGCACACATATATATATGTATACACAAAGGCGCTCGGTTTTCGATGCCAAGCTTCCGAGCGCTGAGCCGCTATCTATAAATAGCATATATATGTGAATATTTATTAGTGTGGGGGTTTATATACGGATAGATAGAGAGTTATATAGAGAGAGAGACATAAGAGATAGAGAGACAGAGAGAGAGAGAGAGAGAGAGAGAGAGCGAGAGAGAGAGAGAGAGAGAGAGAGAGAGAGAGAGAGAGAGATATATCTATATATAGAGAGAGAGAGACATATATAGATACGACATAGAGAGAGAGAGAGAGATAGAGAGAGACAGATATCTATACCTATAGACATAGAGAGGAGAGAGATATATAAATAGAGGGAGAGATACATATATACATAGAGATAGATACAGATATATCTTACATATATAGAGATATATATACATACATATATATATATAGATATATTATATATATATATATATAGATATATATATATAGATATATATATATATATATATATATATATATAGATACATATATATATATACAGTATTGATATATACATAAATATATAAGTAGTGAGTGTTTAGTATATATATATATATACATATATATATATATATATATATATATATATATATATAGATATATATATATATATATATATATATATATATATATATATATATATATATATATATATATATATATATATATATATATATATATATCATATATATATATATATATTTCATATATATTCATATATCATTTGTGAGATATATATATATATATATATAATATATATATATATTTTATTATATTTTATATATTTCTTGTTGAGAGATAATCTAGTTTGTGTTAGTATTTTACTTTTTTGTTGAGAGATATTTTAATGTATCATTTTTGGTACCGTATTGCTGGTCGTCCAGGCTTGCCGTTGGAAGACATGCCGTTGGCGCTTGTGTCAACTCTAAGTAGGCCAAACCTATAAGTGTGTGTGTGTTTATATATATATATGTATATATATATATATATATATATATATATATATATATATATATATATATATATATATATATATATACAAATATGCATATGATATATATTTTTTTCACCTTGAACTTAATATTTCAATGTTATGTGTTATTCGAGCTATATGTTTTAAAATAAAAAGTATTATCTAAGTAATTTTACTATGTTATATGTGTAATTTATCAAATATGATATTTGACAAATTATGCGCATAAATTTACCATGAATAATGACTCACTATAAAGTGTCACAATGCCGTTATAAATATATTATACTTCAATTTTCATTAATAAATTCTTCACTGACACTGCTCTTCTGATCACTGATGATTGTGGAATTTAAGTATGATATAACATCAGTTTGGGTAATATTGTTAATACCGTATTGCTGGTCGTCCAGACTAGCCGTTGTGCCAACTCAAAGAAGTCCAAACCTTACGTAATCGACCAGTAACGTGGGTGTGTGTGTTTGTGTGCATCGAAACATATTCGTATTTAGCAACTATAAGCTATGTACGACTACAATTGAGTAAATTACTCTAAACTGGTCACTGCTACGGAGCACGTCGTCCTCAAAGGATCTTTTACATCCCTTTTCAAAGATGTGACCACCATTTGTACGTGATCATCCGAGTCACGAGTCAGGTTATCACACCTTGGAGTCGAACCCACAGCCTGTGGATCAAAAGGCGAAGCAGTTCACCAAGCCACTGAGACCGGCTTAGTACCATGCCCTAGGCTTTGTATTGACTTGGTGAAGGGGTCATGTCAAAATATCTGCTAAGGGGTCATACCAAAACATCTAAGGGGCTGCAGCTTGTGACATCTATCCAAAAATAGTGCGCGTTACCAGCTCCCCTCGCTGACATCTATCGTAAACGTGTGCGGCGCATAGGGTTTCTTAACAAGGCGCAATCACAGACCCGATTGCTAGCCATTGGAAGACATGCCATTGGCGTTCCTGCCGAATCTAGTTTGTGTAAGGTTTGACCGAGGGCTGGCACAAGAGGAGATGATGCGAGTTATGCTGTACCACTAGATCTGCATGTATGTATCGCTCAATCAAACTGAAAAAACAATATTTTTGGAGTATAAGAGTTGTAATGTGATAATGACCTGTAACTTCTTTCTGATTGGGTAAGTGGGGCTTTAACCAGTACTTGCAGGAAAGGTATATTTTCCAGCACCCATTTTGTCATGAACAGACCATTCCCTTTGTGATGAATCACTTTCTTTTATTGCAGAGCCCTGCTTCCCTTTCAGTTTATCAGTGAAATGATAAATACTGGCTTTCATCCATAACCTCATCTCATCATCAGATACTCATCTCTGATTTATTGTCATTGTAAAAATCAATGCTTAAAAATTACCACCCTTGATACTAGAACTGTTTTGAATGCTTAAGCAGCAATTCATATTTTTTTATGATATTCTTGTGGGCTTATCATTGACAAAGATAGCAAGCAATCTATATCTTAGCCCTGGGCGGACGTGTCATTAATTTTGTCATGATATTAACATCATGTATTGCTATCCATATCGGATTCACATTGTTTAATTTTTGCATCATATTGTACAAAAAGGGAGTTTAACTCCAGATATCTGGATATCATCATCATGTTAATCATCACCATTAAGCAAGTTACCTTGCCCCTGATGGTTGACAATCTAATATCTCCATGTCTACAGCACGGACATGAGTAGTGATAGACGTACCTCTATACACCCCTTTTTTGTTGGCATCGAACGCGTCGACTTGGACGAAGTGGATTGCGCAATATATTTTTCGCTGACGATGGTTTCCGGATTCGGGATGGGGTATTTCGTCATCCTTTTGGTGACCTTAGAATTGCTGACCTTTGCGACCTGATGTGATGAATGTGCGGTGTGGCGGTGAGTTCATTTTTGACCGTTTTATTGAGAAGGAGTTTGTAAATGGCTATTAAAAGTCAATAAGTGGTAATGGTGTTGAAAGATTGAGATGTCAAGGATAGTGTTATTGTTGGCGGGAGTATTCACCTGTTGCTCTTAATATGAAGACGGTCTTTACGAGGTTATTAGTAGCTATTAACTTCCTTTATCCCATGCCATGTGGTGATATATTGAATTGGTGACCTTAGAATTGGAGGGCTATGTCCTGAGGGAGTTTGCTGACCTTAGCAACCTGATGTGATGGATGGGCGCTATTTGGGTGAGGTCATTCTATTTTGGGATATGTCGTCATAGTTTGTTGAGGCGTTTGCTGAGCTAAGCTAAGTGAAGTAATACCTGGTGTGGTGAGGGTGTATATAAACAGGATAGGATGATCTGAGGTCCTCATTCACCATGGCTGGGAAATGGATGAGCGACGCCCACTTGTTAAAAGCCGTAGAACAGATTGAATCTGAGCAAGTTAAACCTCTATACACACGATACTTTGCACAGTATTCGATAATGGTTTGGAATAAAGATGTAGTGTTTTTGAAAAATAATTTCATGAAATGCCACATAGAGTTGGGGATGAACTGTGTATTGGACTGTGGTTACGAAATAGCTGCTGTCACAGAAACTTTGAAACAGATAGAAGCGGGAGAGGAGAGTCGTGTCAAGGTCTCTATTGGTGCAGACTTGACGATGAGTGTACGAAATCCGGTCCCTATGGTGCTGAAAAAGAAGAGTCGCGTGACAATGCGAATGGACGGTTACTTGTGGGATATGTTTGTAGAAGCGTGGGAGGAGTTAAAACAGCTCTATGGAACCCATGTGGCGAGAGGAAAATTAATGGAGGAATATCTCAGGGTGGTGTACACAGACACGCTTGTCGATTTAATAGAAACCCTAATACCAGAAAAATGCCACGGATGTCAGATCGACCACCTGAGTCAGCGACAGCATAATCTTTGTTTGATGGCAGAACCTGAAGAACAAGTTTGGATGTGTATGGCGGATGCTCTCGAACGTGTTGACGAACAATATGTATCAAGTTTATGGGAATTGAGTATAGCTTTAATCGACCCCTGCCCCTCGTGGTTGGAACGTAGCAAATGGTTGTGTGTGGACTATAGGAAATATTGGTTGGAATCGGTGAAATCAGATATTGAAATACGTGTTATTAACAGATTGTGTTATAAATGAGTGAAAATACAGGACTGTGTTTATTTCTTTTAATTATTATTTGGAATGTATGTTATAAAGAGTTCAAATTTGGTGGGTGGTCATTTATGGCTAAGATAGTGACATCAACATGACGGATGCGTATAGCAGGTGGTCTGTTTTAAAAGACAAGTTACAGATGCATGCACAACTAACTCGAGAACTGAGAGACAATAAGATCTATAGACAAATTAGTATAAATCAACAGCGCTTGATGGAGCAAGGTTACGATTTTGATACGGCGCTTAGTAAAGCGATTGAAGCTAGAGAGTGTTTAATGGATCGTCAGTTAACTGCGTTCATATCCGAAGATGAGATGGATTAAAGTAATTATAAATATCTAATTATAAATATCGGTTAACAACAAGTTTACTGGCAGTAGAGCTTGAATCTTTAAAGTGACGACATGGATACTTGTGTAGAATGTGACGAATGTCAGAGACTCGCTGAGACCCAGCAATCGAATAGACCCAAGTCACCTGCTCAGGGTAAACACAGAACCCTGAGGGTAAAGCGATGTCCTCTGTGTCAATGTGGGTTTGTAACGAAGGCGCTTTTGACCCAACACCTGAAATATCACTGTAATTATAAGCTCTATATTAACAATCGAAACTTAAGAAAAACAACAAGCACAACAAAGCAGAGGAAGGTTGTGACGTAATCGGAAAGCTTAACTTCCACGCCGAAGAACCCACAACCTGGTGTGTGTGTGTGTGTGTGTGATTTACCAGATCTGACATTAACTTGTCACGTGATCATGAAAAAAATCGCTGACATCAGCTTAATTTAGTCGACACGTGATCATGAAAAACTCCTTACATAAGCTCGATCAGGGGATAGATAAGCGAACATGGACCGATTTTTGTTTCATTCAGGATGGCGGAGGAGAACAGCAAGGAGTATGATTACATTGATGGACCTTTGTATACCAGTCGACTTAGTGGTCGCTTTCAAATCACACAGTGATTTAGTAACCCAGATGATTTGATCAATGATTTACAAATTCGCGATCGATGGAGCGGACATAAAATAAAATTACCTCAAATGCCTTTCTCAGAAGCGCGACGGCTCTTACATCACTCACCGTATCGTTGATTGACGTGGAAGCTGGCCAATCAGACGTTGATATGCAGGTCACAGTGTTTGACAATGCGATTGGTCGAGTGAAAGCCCCAGTCCCCTATATTGAAATTACCCGTGAAAGCGTGACCATGCGCTTTGATAGTTTCAATTGGTGGAAGCTCATAAAAGCTTACGAAGAACTAACAGCCCACAGACAAAAGATGGATGACCAAGGAACGTCGCACGATGGGTGGGATATGATAATTAGCCTTTACAGTGGTTTGATGAAACCATTGTTATTTGACATAGCTCAAGAACCATGTGAAGAATGTGGAACGGGGTATGTCAAGCCGAGAACCAACAAAAAATGTATTCACATTGCGTTGGAAGAGCCTTGGATAAGATGGATGAAAATCACGTCACTTTATTATGGCGCTTGTTGTGTGAGCAACACAATTTGACTGAACTATGCCTTTGGCTCTCTAGAGAATATCGGCGTAATATGTTAGGTTTTTGTGTGACCGCCGAACACTGGTCTAAAGTCTTAATGGGGAAACCGTATGACTGTAAATATAACAAAATTATTAGACGCATGAATATATATGATTGGTGATTGAATAAAATAGTGATAATGTACTTAAGTTGAATTTCGTTTTGAGTTCTACTTATCAGACACTATCTACCTATCCTATCTATAAAAAGAGAAGGGAACTGAGAATGATAACTCAGTATAAGAATGGATCGAGCCTTAAAACACCCCTTTAGTTGCGTGATAGCTGGTCCGTGCGGCTGTGGAAAAACTTACTTTGTGAGTGAGTTAATCAAAGGTAGTCACATTGAGCCACCACCCGACCGAATCGTGTGGTGTTTCGGGGAGTGGCAAGCAATGTACACTCAACTACCTCACGTGGAATTTGTAGAGGGGTTGAATTTTGAAACAGACCCTCAACAAAAAACCTTGTTGATCATCGATGATTTGATGGAAGAAACTGAGAACGCGTCACTCGCCTATTCACCAAAGGGAGTCACCATGGCAATCTTAGCGTGTTGTATTTAGTACAAAATTTATTCGGAAAGAATAAAGAACATCGAACAATCAGTTTGAACGCTCATTATTTAGTTGTATTTAAGAACCCTCGGGACGCTTCACAAATCATGCATTTAGCCAAACAAAAGTAACCGCGAAACATCAAGTATGTACAAGAAGCCTTTTCGAATGCTACTTCGCAACCCCACGGTTATTTGTTTATCGATTTGAAACAGCCAACACCAGATCACTTACGGCTACGAACGGACATACTACGACCCAATCAAGTTGTATACCTACAGAAATAAATACGTCGATCATCGGACGACCGCCATTATTATCGTTAGACATAGATCATGGCAGAGCGTCTCAGAAAACACTCTGATACATTACGAGTGATGGCTAAGCCAAACCCCCTGTCAAAAGGGCTTTGATTCACACGGCTGACAAAGAATTGATAAATTGTCTATGTGAATGTGCACTCAATGTTTTAAAAGGAAACGTATCCTTGACTTCAGTTCAGAAGCGTAAATTAGCCCGATACAAACAAGGTCTGTGCGCTTTGATCTCACCTAAAACTAACGTCAAGAAAAAGAAAAGAGTATTACAAACCGGTGGTTTTCTCCCGGCGTTATTAGGACCTATTTTAGGTATCGCTGGTCCGTTGTTAGGCAAACTATTGGGCTAAAATTATGGCTAAGAAAATGATGTTGGTTGATCCCCGGGTGTTGTCAAGTGGGCGTTATGATCAAGCTCCCACTGTCGATGTGTTATCAAACTTGATGTGTTAAGACGACGTAAACACTTTGAACCAGAGGGTTGGAAAAGATTTGCTGAAGCGTTGTGAGACTCCAACATTCCTCAAGATTTAGTAGGTCACCCCGATAGATATCCGACAGGGTGCGACGCGAATAGATAAAAGACCTGGTGAGGAGCCCGCCATGACACAAGTTTGGGCATCATGGAAAAGTTAAGTGTGTATTTCGACCCCAAGGCACCTGCCGCGTATGGAGGGGTGCAGCCATTGGTTAGAGCTATGAAACTCAAAACAAAGGCGGTCAGACAATGGCTGGGTGAACAAGATGCGTATACATTACATAAACCGATCTGTCGTCGATTTCGAAGACGACACGTCATAGTCGGGGGGATTGACCATCAATGGCAAGCCGATTTAGTGGACATAGCCCGTTTAGCCAAACAGAACCAAGACATGAAATTTCTCTTGACCTGTATCGATGTATTCTCGAAATATGCCTGGGTGATACCACTAAGTACGTTAAAAACTAAAATGTGGCGTTATTTTACCAAACACAACACCATATTTATCTACCAGTTCTGGCTTCGCTGGTGAAAGGATACAACCTCAGTTATCACCGCAGCATCAAGCGCACCCTGATATCGGTCTCGTTGCGTAATCAAGAAGACACGTGGATGACATTATACGAGGAACGCTCTGATGGCGTTAAACGACCTCGGTATGATATCGGGGATCGTGTCCGCATCAGTCAAGCACAGGGTAAGTTTAAAAGGGGTTACACTTCCAATTGGAGCGTGGAGTTGTTTCGGGTGGAGAACGTTCACTTAGGCTCCCCTAATGTGTATACGATAAAGGATGATAATGACGAAGTGTTAGAGGGAACATTTTACGCGGAAGAATTACAGAAAGTGAATGACAAAGCATGGTATAGGGTTGAAAAAATTATCAAAGAACGTAAACGGAAAGGACAATAACAATACTTTGTCAAGTGGTTTGGCTACCCTGCCAGTTTTAATAGTTGGGTCAGTGGTGTGGAGCTGTATAAAAACTGAGATTTGGAACAGAAGCGTCATTAGTATGGAAGATCAGAGAAGTGATCGGGTGTGGACCATATTTGGTCGGGAAATTCCGAAAGCCGAAATCATGTTTTTCACACAAATCCTCATTTTACATACCGTAATAATCGTCAGCATCTACAATCTATCGGCGGGTAAAGGAGATAGTAATTTGTGCTCTGTTAAGCAGTAGCTCAGGGTACATTCTTCCCAACCCCACTTTGAAACATAAAGCGACGTCATGAGTTTCTTTCTGACCCTGCCTTCCAACAGTTCAATGAATTATCACCCAAACAACACGTTGACACGTTACTTTACTCAATTGCCTAAACCCATACAGTTAAAAGGTAATTGGGAAGTGGGATTAGCAGAAATTCAGTACCATGTTTCCTGATACAACATCGGGGACAATGTCGGTTTTGTCATAGTGGATGAGCAAGCTGGATACCATACGATAGACAGACACTTGGAAGGGGATCCTTTGGTCGAGTCCTTGGTCGTTCACCTGACCCCCGGTTCCTACAATGCTGATCAATTGATAGACAGGCTATATATGCACATCTGCAAATCGCATCTCAGAGGCGTGGTTCGATTTCAATTCAATTCCCACTCATAGACGGTGAATGTAAAAATAACTGATCCCAAACTTCAAGTTGTCATGACCGAAGGTCTTCGTCAAATATTGAGGTGAAAGGAATGTCTTTCCCTTTACGATTCTCAAACTGATAACAAGCCTAATGTATTTCGAGGGTTGTACGCACTGTACGTTTATTGTAGTATAATTGAATCACAAGTGGTCGGTGACACGATGGCCCCCTTGTTACGCACAGTTCCCGTGGACTACGATTGGGTGCACAAAATGGTGACCCAGACATACGAACAGATATTTTATTACCCTGTGGGCACCAAAACCTTTTCTACCATAGAAATTGATATAAGAGACGACACGGGTCAGTCCGTAGCATTCGAAGACGGACATGTGATGGTGATTTTACATTTCCGTGAAACCAAGAAGAGCTTAATTTGAGTCTCATGGCATCACCATCATGAGTTTCTTTCTGACCCTACCTTCCAACAGTTCAATGAATTATCACCCCAATAACACGTTGACACGTTACTTAACTCGACTCCCCAAAGCTGTACAGTTGGAAGGGGCTTGGGAAGTGGGATTAGCGGAAATTCAGTACCCTTACACATGGTACAATGTTACTGAGGACGAGGGGTTGGTCGTCATGGATCGCGTGGCTGGTGCGCTCAATCTCCCCCCCCGGATATCTGTTGCAGTGAGCGATATGACATTGTGAGTGAATTTGCGGAGGCCCGTCCCAAATATTTTCACATTACCCCGGGTTTTTATACGACCGGATCGTTGATGGAAGCCTTTGCAGACAAGTTAAAGGAGCAAAATGTGGAGCGAGTGCGTCTCACCTACAATCAAACACTACAGACAGCGACTATGATCCTAGACAATGAGTCAGTTGTAGTTTACATGGACGAGGGGTTGCGCCAAAGACTCGGTTTTGAAATGGGAATTTTTGAGAACAGTCAAGTCGGTCAGCACATTGTTGACCCTGATCGAGGCTTGTACGGACTTTATGTCTATTGTAATCTCATCGAAGCTCAGGTGGTAGGAGACACTGTGGTTCCCCTTCTGGGTATTATTCCAATTGATCACGATCGTCGCGAGCAGTTGATCAACACCACGTATAAAAAAATATTTTATTACCCGATAGCCACCAAGACTTTTTCTACTATAGAAATCGATATAAGAGATGACACGGGTCGACCCATTCCATTCGAATCTGGTAAAGTGACAGTGATGTTACATTTCCGTAAAACCAAGAAAGCTATTTTTTTTGAAAACTGTTGAGTGTCATTAGTACATTATGCCACAACCTTGTCAATCGTCATAACGTGCCCCTCTCAGTCATGCCCACGAGTGACCTTCATGTCACCTCACCCCCTCTGCTCATACATACCCCATATTTAATAGCCACGCCCATCCCCCAGTCCTCTGACCAGGCTACAGCATGTCCAATGAGAATAGGGATAGCGTGCCTGAGTCGTTGAGGGAATCGTTTTAACCTTTAAAATTCAGTTCTACCCCGGCCTCCGAGCTCGACAATTCTCTCTCCATCTTTTAGGCAAAGTTCCATATTAAATTCTAAAGTCATAGTTATCAATAAAGTTTAAGTTTCTTCTAAACCCTACGCCTGAAGTTCGTGTTCTTTCATCAACATCCTCAAGCGCGTGTCGCACATCCCACACCACAGATTGCGATACGACAAAACCATGGCTGATATTTACACCCCGTATTACCTGAAACAAGCGGGTGGAGGGCTCCCCGTGTTTTACGGTGCCAGGAGTCAGCGTGGACATGGACTTGGTAATGTGGTTGGTGGTCTGGCTAAAATGGTGTTACTGCTGGTTTCGAAAAGTTTTACCTGTCGTTAAAAAACACGCCTTGAAAACAGGAGTGAGGGTGGTTGGAGATTTGTTGGGAGGGAAGTCTCTGAAACAGTCGGCTAAGAAACGATTGTTACAAACAGGAGAGGAAGTATTAGATCAAATAGTTCAACCCAAACAACCGCGTCGCTGACCACCAGTCTCTATAAAACGACTCGCACGAGGTAGAAACAGTAGTTCACGCCGTCGTCGTGGAACAACTCGGAGGTTGCCAAAGGATATTTTCGGTTAGATCATGGCACTGGTACACCCCCAATCTTGTCCCTGTGTCAAAAGTGAATTAGACCTATTTTCGATTCCCCCAACTCAAAGCAGTGTCGATCATGGAACGTGGATCGAATTCCATCCGGTAGCTGCTTTAGGTTCGGGTCCAGTCGAATTCTACATCAGTGGTTCGGGTGATGATTATATCGATATGAACGACACGTATTTACAAGTGAATGCCAAAGTGGTGAAAAAGGATGGGGAGGTCTTGGAGGCTGATAGTGCTGTAGCACCCGTTAACCTCTGGTTACACTCACTCTTTTCCCAAGTCGATGTCTCTCTCAACAAAAAACTTGTGTCCTCCTCGACAAACACATACCCGTATCGCGCTTATATGGAAACGTTATTGAGCTATGGTTCGGAAGCCAAAAACTCTCAGTTAACAGCTAGCTTATGGTACAAAGACACCCCAAAGCACATGGACGCCGTGGGTGGTACTGACAACAAGGGGATGATAGCTAGAAAGAAACGAGCTCAAGAGAGTCGCATTGTGGATATGATGGGCAAATTACATTTAGATTTATTTAGTCAAGAACGCTATTTATTAAACGGCGTGGATTTCAAGTTGCAATTAGTACGCAGTGGTGACACCTTTGCCCTTATGGCCAATCCTGCGGAGGGATTTGCCTCTAAAACAGTTCTTCAATTTGTGACCTTATTCGTATGCAAAATAAAGTTGAACTCCACCGTGCAACTAGTTCACATTAAGGCTTTAGAACGAAGCCCAGCTAAATACCCCATAAGACGCATAGAAAACTAAGTGTTTTCTGCATCTAAAGGAGCTATGACGATCAATCAAAAAAAATTATTTTTGGGACAGTTACCCAAACGAATTGTAGTCGGAAGTGTTGATAATAGGGCGCTCAACGGTGATTACACTCAGAACCCCTTCAACTTTAAGCATAACGACCTCACATTTTTAGCTCTGTACGTTGACGGGCAACAAGTACCCGCTAAACCCTTACAACCCGATTTCAATCACCGTATATACACCCGCAGTTATGCTAATTTATTCATTAGCATTGGACGACTCTACCAAGACGAAGGCAATGCCATAAGTTGGAGTGATTATCCCAATGGCTGTACACTATTCGCTTTTGATCTGACACCCGACCTGGGTGATAGCAGCACTCATTTTAATTTGCTGAAACAAGGAAACGTGCGCTTGGAAATGCGTTTTGGCACGGCCCAAGAACGTACCTTTAATGTCATTGTGTATGCCGAATTTGAAAATATGTTTAAATTTACCGAAACCGTAACGTTCTGTTTGATTACGCTGCCTAACAATGGATACCAGACAATTACACGAGCACTTACAAAAAGACGCTTTCACTCGAGCTACTGTGCGCGGAGTGTTTGCGCAGAATAAATTACCCCGCCATGTCAACTACCCCAGCGGCTTCGTTTGTAACACCGATCCCGCTTCCAAAAAAGGCAAGCACTGGGTCGCTATTTTCATTGATCATAATGAAAGAGGCGAATATTTTGATTCTTATGGACTACCTCCTATTCATAAACATTGTGTGACCTGGACTTATAATTCTAAGCCATTGCAAGACTTCAATTCCAATACTTGTGGACTTTATTGTTTGTATTATTTAAAGAGGCGATGTCGTGGAATAAGTTTGAACCAATTGCTGGATGTATTTACCGACGATTATTCAACAAACGATAAGCTGGTTACATGTTTAATTCAAGGCAAATAAACAACGCTGTTGAAAACATACCATGTTTTTATTCTTAGTTTCTCACACAGCATTTAAACATCAATTTCTTACAGAGCGCACATCCACCGATTACATAACACCTTAGCTTCAATTTATAGCATAATAACACATATCAATTTCTTAAATAGCATATTAACGTATCACACATCTAACGGTTTAGTGCTTACACCATCTGCACTCACAATTCTCTTGGGGAAAAAATAACTTAATCAATCTCTAATTTGCTTATACGAATATATTGTGTTTTTGTTAACGCGAAAACCAGAAAACCACGGTTAACACTGCGACCCGATTTTTGTTCTCTCAGCACATTCATATATTTCTGCTTGTTCAGTTCGTTTTGACGTTCGTTGAGTCCTTTACACGAGGCTTTATCGTAGTTCCATAACAGTAATAGGTTTTACTGCTCAGTCCGATAAAACAATCTCCACTCCACTCCTCTTTAAATAACCCCGGGGTACGTTTATCATATTTTTGGCGGGTCACACAGCACGGTTGAGGTACCCACGGGGTTCCGGGGTTCCGTTCGTTTTACACCTTATAAAGTTGTTGGTGTGATCATCACACGCTACAGCTGGCAACCACTGAGGGTAATCTCGGTAAAATTGCTCTTTCATGTTGGGTTTGATGACATCCGTTAGATGACTACTACTAAGGGCAATATAACTACTATCAGTGTCCATCTGTACATAGGCAAAATCAGATCTCGCTTGACAAAATCATAGTAAAATTCAAGCATTCTTAATTTGGCGTATTGATAAACAAAATAGCCTATTTGTTGGGGTAAGTTGAGATCAATGGTGGTTTTGGCCATGTCGAATTCAAATAGGTTGAGGGTTAATTCGTTCAAGGCTCTGAATCTTTTGTCGTTGATCAATTTCTGACCCTCTCAATGGTTGGCGTATCTGACATCAGGTATTTAGTTTTATCCGTGACGCATTTACCTATAAACATAGAAAAACACATGAGCACTTTTTTTTTTTTTTTTTTCTTCTTCAAATCACAAATTTAAAATAAATTTGAAAATAACAATTAAATAAATACATTTTAGTATATTTACCATATGCCGAATTTCCAAGTAGCTTAAAAGTTTCGGCTATAACGGTCTGACTCAGGTCGACATCACCCCCACGTCTACACACAAACAAGAACATTATCAAAAAATAAAATACAACGCTTACAAGAGTATAACATATATCTCCATTCGTGTATTCGTACATACCTGGCGTCTGATACGGTCTCGGCAAATCGTTTGAAACAGGCTGTGGGTTCATACTCCAGTGTTTGGTATATCTTTGTGATCACCAGGCCACGTTCCAAGTACCATTTCAGTATTGGGCTAGCAAGCAATATTTTCACACTTTTGTAGCTCCTTATCAACGTCCGCCATTCCATCTATATGAAAATAAATAATAAAAATCGTTATAACATCATAATGATCGCAACAACATTCCTTATACATCATTGAAAGCTTCCAGCTTTCGTTTACTCACTTTCATAATGCCCCGTTGTTCGGCATAGTCTCGCATAAAGGGTCCGATTTCATCTCGGGTCAGTTCAATGTGTTTGAATATAGGGGTCATTTCACTAAAATAGTCTTTAAGGGTTTCTGGTAAGTGTATATCTACTTCAGCCATTCTGAAAAACGTTCCGTCACGTATATTGTCTATGAGCTGTTTTTCCGTCAAAGGGGCTAGTGGTGGTTGAGGTTGACTGTACGTGAACGCTTTGATGTGAGGGTCTGTTTTCCGTTTTTTCGCCCATTCACATTCCCATTCAACTACGACATTATAACCTAATCCTCTCAAATACTGGGTATTTCTTTCTGTTTCCGCACATAAGTACTCATTAGTTTTCCACTGATGGGGCTATGGGTCAATTTCAATGCCATACACATCCGTGAAATTGCTACACTGTATCTTCACACCATCCATCTACGGGTAATCTCCAGGCTCCTATTCTTTTTTCCCCTCTGTTTAGTCGGTGTTGTATTTGGTTTTGTGAGCTGTGTGCTATCCAAGCCAACCATTCTTCCGCCACACCACGTTTTCGGGTGAGTAATGGTTTAAACTCAGGTGGTGTCATCTGGTCGGAAAGTTGGCAGGCATTGTCTGAGACAATGCCCACAGATACAGCACATTGGCATCGTAACCCACGATTCCTTCACACAACTTTGCTTCATTTCCGTTCTGTTCACGCCTTATGTAAGTTTTTCCCTTTTCGTGGTGACGATGAAAGATGATTGAGGGTCCGCCCACTATTCCATTTTTTATCAGCCAATAGATGTCGCTGTTTTGTTCGTCTGGTAAAGTAAAATAATCTTCCAAGTCTTGAAACAAATATCGCATGGTTAATCTGGTACTGATATTCCATCTTTCAACATATCTATACCTCTCTCACTGTAAAAACGAATCTGTTTCTCTATGGCTTCCAGAAACTGTTGGACATCTAAATTGTTGTAATATATAAAAAGTCTTTAAAAGTCGGCATATGACCTGTTTCCCACACTTCTTGACATTCAGCGTATTGGTCAGCTGTAATGTTTTCTTGTTTTAACGCACTGTAAAAAGCTGCATAGGGTGGTAATTCTGTATTGTTCAAACGATCAAGTGTCACCCATTCATACGGGAAATATCCCTTTTTCTGTTCACATTGAAAGGCTCGTAGGTATATGTCGTATGTATATCCAGGTGCAATAAAGTTAGTGATATCCAAAAACCGTACATGGTCAGTTTCAATGCACATGAATGAGTTATTTCGTTTGATGATAAACTTGATTGATGAATGTTCTTGCAGGTAAGTTGTCAACAGTATTTTCACAACGTTGAGGACATAATTCGATGAGTTGAATCCGACTAACGGTAATACGTGTAAATAGTTGTCGAATTTGCTCTGTAATTTCTGCAATGGGTGTTCTCCCTTGGTGACCGGGTCCCGTTGATGGGCTTCATCGATTTTCTCTTGTAACTGGGGAAGGATAGCTTCGTATTGAGAAAGCATCAGTAGATAGGCGGCGTTTGATATCTCCTCTATGGACATCATCATCCTGTCAATCAATGTTTGCTCGTTTCCTTCCGTTACAAAGCATTTCGGTTCTGTATAATCAGGTACATTGCTGCATACACTCACTGATAATGGCACATGATTTTGGTCCCAGGTGACTTTGGGCAAATTGATGGGTAGGTTGTCTTCTCCAAAATAACTTTCAAAATCATAGGTGGCTCTGTTAGGGTAAATACCGTCTTCTATTTCGATTCCTTCGTTCCGTAACGCTTCAAAGATAGTGGGGGGCAAATGAAAAACACTGCCTGGGTACTTGTATTTTGTTTCCACAGTACATTTGTTTTCGTGGCGATGTAATTTTCTCTCACTTTTCCACAGCTTTCCACAGGTACCACAAATATATGATTTGCTATAAAGGTCAAAGTTTTTTATGTAACTAAAGTGATTTTCGTGCAGGTTCAATTTCAAGGTCGCTACGAATTTTGTACGCGTTGGCTTGACCAAAGTAGCTACCTGAAACACATATAACAAAACGATCACATCCCGTTTCTCATATTTCCATTTCGATATCCAATGATTACATCGTTTATGTTGTTACTTCTGTTTAATCACTACAAGACACACTTACTTGATTCTCGTCTAGCGTATACACTGTGACATTCACTTCGAATTGTTTTGCTAGTCTTTCGACGTCTTCAAGAGGTACACCAGCAAATGTTTTTTTCTTTTGTTTGGGGTAAGCACTCTTTAACAATGTTTTAGCTGTGTTTTCTAGACTCGTGATTTTCGCCCCTCTGTGTAAGGCCAGTGCCCTGAAAAAGCACAATCGGTCTTGATACGGTTTACCCGTTTTTAGATTTCGCTCTAACGAGTTTATGGCTTTGTTTCTTTTCAGGTGTTCCGGCATAACAGGTGGTGGGTAGCCGATCACGTGATCATCGATTGGGTTCACAAATTAGTCACTTCCTCGACCCTCCATTTCGAATCCGGTCGTTGGTTCTGGGCGTAGGTTAAGATGTCTGTTTGTGTTATTTCATCCATAGCCCTGTCAAAATCGTTGGCATTCCGCACGATTCGAGGTGTTGGTAGCATTTGATTATTGTAAACTGACGAGTGAAAGTACCGCAATTCATCTGTTTCTTGACCTACCCTGTAAAAGACCTACCCTTGGCATTGTCCACCGTAGGTTCAGCCCCGTCTCCTGTTTGTGTTACAGCCGTTGTGAGTTGAACTTGGTTCAAACAATCCAACGCTGCATTGGCCTGTTCGATTTCATAAGCGTCCATGGCTGTATGTAAAATATCTTCGTCTCCGTCAACACTGAAACACACACGCGTAACAAAAACAATAATAAATGAATAAATAAAAATCTTCTATCTTCATCCTACAAACAAAACAAATAATTTTTGTTTTAATCTCTAAGAAAAAACCAAAATAAAATTCCAGAGAATCATAAACATTTGCGGTACTCACTGTTTCGTAAAAGATGTTTAGGTTCCCTGCATACAAAAAAATAAAAAAAAAATAAATTTATGTTGGGTGGTCATATAGTAATACAATAAAATGAATAAGTTTACGACCGTAATCCAAAACCTTGCAGCTAGTTTGCTGTGAGAGATAAGACATATATAGAGTTGACAAATGGGCTTATTTATTAGAAGCCAGGTGCATATATATATAATAAGGTGAACACCATACATCGCACACAGCAAAGGTGGGGGAGAAGACAACCACCACTACATGAAAAAGGTAATATATTAAAAAATTCTACAACAAGAATTAAAACAGTGGGTGGGTGGGCTAGGGATAAAAAATTTGTGTGAGCTAAGATGGCGACAGTCACCGAGAGAAGGAAGTGATGATCGCCCCTATCGGCAACTGCAGTAATTAGAAGTCATGTGACCTCCTTGCAGGGCGGCAAGCCGATAAGCAACGGATCACATGTACAAGATAAGGGCGAGAGACCGCCAAACATTATGACATAAACTAACGCTATGATTACAGACACTGCTAAACCACGGAAATAAGAAGTCTACAAATCGACCGATTAAAGTAACACATGATCACCACCATAAAACCAATTTAATTATATGCATATCAAATTAGTATTTATGTTGGGTGGTCATATAGTAATACAATAAAATGAATAAGTTTACAACCGTAATCCAAAACCTTGCAGCTAGTTTGCTGTGAGAGATAAGACATATATAGAGTTGACAAATGGGCTTATTTATTAGAAGCCAGGTGCATATATATATATAATAAGGTGAACACCATACATCGCACACAGCAAAGGTGGGGGAGAAGACAACCACCAAGGCTAGGCTGAGGAGCCTGGCCACCCCCACCCAAAAGGTTTTGTGTCACGTTGAACAAGAAGTACATAGAACTACAAAATTACATTAACAAAGTAAACATACTGAATGCTATGCACCAACCTCAGTTGAAATGCAAAGATCCAAGTTGCCGTAAATGTACATCAACAAAGTAAACATACCCGATGCAAAGCACCAACCCCAAATGAAATGCATAGATCAAAGTTGTGACATATGTACATCAACAAAGTAAACATACTCGATGCCCGGCACCAACCTCAGTTGAAATGCCTAGATTAAAGTTGCCACAATGAGTGATACCAGATAAATAAATAACTGGTGATAACAAATTTTAGAAGATTATATCATGGTATACATAAAAGGATAAACAATAAACCACTTAGAGCTAGTAATCACCAACCTCAGTTGACATGATTACCTGGCAGTAAATACAGACACTAGACCGAAATCCCCTGACCAAGAATCAATACGCCAAGGAGGGAAGTTATTAGGTGATTGAAAGTGTTGGTATGCGAATGTATTTCTTGAACGAAGACGATTTCAGCGACCCATTCGCTGTATTTCATCTTCAGAAATGCCATTCATAGCAGCTGTAGTGGCAGCTCCTATACGGAAACTATGGCTTTTATAGTGCTTGTCAGAGAGGCCCGCCCAGGACAAGGAACGCTGTAGGATTTGGGAGAACCAAGATCTGCTAACAGGAATGTGATTAGGAAAGGTAATAAAGGGCCTCCAGAAGACCCTCTAAGGGTGAGATATTTTTTGATGATAAGAACAGGACAATAGGGAGGCTTCTGAGAAGAAAATCATGATGGAAATAGGGGGGCCTTTATGGTGCTTAAACTTTGTAAATTTGAGAATGATACAGTTATCTTCAATAGACAGCTGATGAAGTTGCATAGATTGTTTGGCATCATGTTGAGATTTAGCAGTGAAATTCACCGACCCTAAGAAAGGCATAAAAAGCCAGAATATACATTGCAGAAATGAGATTGCTGGTAAATATTGAATCACTAATATGGGGGGCGGAATCAATGAGTTTATGGAGCACAGATGGAATTATAGGGGCCCGCAAATCCAGCGAAGGACGGAGGTTACAGGCACCTTGGAGAACTTTTTTGACCACGAAGGCCGAAGTAGGGTCCGCAGCAGAACGCATTTTGTGATAGTAGGAAATGGCTGAGACAGAAGAAAGTATGGAGGAAGAAGCATAATTTAATGAAAAAAGGTGTGCAATGTATGAAACGACAACTGGAATTTTGGCAGGGAACCACTGAACGTCTGGGCCAAGGGTGTTTACGAAACTGTCGAAATAATGCAATAGATCTAGAATAAAGCTTGCAGGTGTCGGGTGCTAATGCGTTGTCTAAGAGAGAGGAGACGACCAATTCCAAGGAAGACTTGGTGTGGGAATGTGAGTCTGAGACTTGTTGGGGAGTGGTCCTCCATGAATTTCCCACAATTCTGGAAACGAGACAAAGAGTCAGCAACAGTATTGTCCTTGCCCGGAATATGTTCAGCATGGATAAGGATATTAAATTTAATGCATGTGAAAGTGAGGCGTCTTATTAACATCAACATATAGCGGTCTTTGGAAGTTTGGTTATTAATGACCTGTACAGCCGCCATGTTATCGCAGAAATATATGACCCGATGGTTAGCAAGTAGTGGAGACCAAGCTTCGAGGGACAGGACAATGGGAACTAACTCTTTGACATTTATGTGTAGAGCACTCCAACTAGGAGGCCAGCGGCCTTGAAACCAACGGCAACCGAAAACACCAGCATAACCAAGACCTGAAGCGTCCGAAGACAACTTTATTACTGAAGAATCAGTCCAGGGATGCAGCTGCATGCACGATTTTCCGTTAAAATTGGATAGGAACAAAAGCCATGCTTGGATATCAGATCGGACAGATTGTGTGAGGCGGATATGATGGTGTGGTTTAGAGATGCCACAGGTTAGGTTGATAAACCTTCGAAGGAATGGTCGACCAGGAACTATAACCCTACAAGCGAAATTGAGAGTGCCAATTAAAGATTGCATTTCTTTCAATGTAACCGATTTGCGTCGAGCAAACTGGTTGAGGACAACAATAGCACTGTCAATTTTTTCGGGGGGCAATCGAGCCTCCATTTTGGCCGTATCGACCTCGATGCCGTTGAAAACTACTACAGTAGAAGGAAGCACAGTTTTGCTAGCTTTGATGGGCAAATTGATGGAGTTTGCCATGGCAAGGAATGCATTTTGGGACTGGCTACATGTTTGAGAATTACGAGGACCAAAGAAAATGAAGTCGTCTAAAATATGCGACACAAATGGCACATTGTATTTTGACTGAAGGGCCCACTGAAGGGCTGAACTAAATTCCTCAAATATTTTACATGAAATGGAGCAGCCCATAGGCAGACAGCGGTCGGCATAGAACTGTCCTTGCCAGGTAAACCCGAGAAGCTGATAATTGTCAGGGTGAATGGGTATGATGCGGAAAGCACATTCAATGTCACATTTGGAAATTAAAGACTGACGACCCGTGGAATTAATAATTGATACTACATGGTCAAAATTCTCATACTGGACAGAACAAAATTCTTTAGAAATGGCATCGTTAACGGACGAACCACGAGGAAAGGAAAGGTTGTGGATAAGGCGAAATTGTGACGAGTCTTTTTTGGGAACTAGACCGAGAGGGGAAAAAACCATGTCCGGAAAAGGCGGTGTATCAAAAGGGCCTAAAACTCGTTTCGCATTGATTTCTTTGGAAAGCAAGGAATTGACCTGAGATGGATTAGAGAGAGCCGACGGATGGTTATTAGGAATATGACAATTTTTGATACCCGAATGATGGATGCGGAAACCTTCGGTAAACCCAGAAACCAAATACTGCTGCGAAGGGTGCCCAGACAAAAGAGATGATAACCTATTTTGGTTTACTGGGGTTGGTAGTTGGTTTTGGTAGGTTCTTCCTGCAGTGGATGTTGGGATGGGTACCATCACATGAGGAGCACAAATGTTTAAATTTGGAGCATGCCTGAGGGTTGTGGCATCGTCCTTTATTATTGTACGAGAAGCAGTATCCTTGCTTGAGACTGTGCCGCCTTCCTTGCGGCCATGTGGATCGAAAGGGCTGAGGGGATCGCCCAGGAAGGGACTGCATCGACGCATTGATGTACAATTCATTATGGATGCGATCCCAGGGTAAGGGGGAATGGGTCCTGAGCTTACGAAATGCAATGTCATAGCTGAACCAGCCCCCATTTTTAAGAGTCACTGCCATATTTCGAATCATCTGCATGTATTTCAGCATAGCAATGGCATCCGCTGGATGGACTTGGAGGTGTATGCCCATGAAAACTACAAAGGCATCTGTCCACTGGTCTTAAGTCAGTACTTTAGTTTGTGTCTTAGGAATCAAATCTAGCTGTTGAGACTTCCCAGCAGAAAAGGAGAGGGTATAATGTTCCGAATGAGCGGATATCAACGCGTCAAGATTGACAAACTGGCCTGCCCAAATTTTAGATTTAGTTTTGGCATCAACCAGAGATCCCAATGGCACCATATCAAGCGAGGCCATTGGTTGGGACAATGGCTCACCTTGTGGGGAGGGGTTTATGCTTATAGACTCAGTAACTGGACCGGTGTCTGAACTGGTCGATGGCTGGCTGCTGATGGCTGTACTTGATTCTGTAGCGGACGGTACAGGAGGGCGTTCCCTAGAAGCCGATGTGCTTTGGGCCGCAGCAAGGTCACACACAATGGCTTGCATTTGGTCCATTTTGTCCTGCATGACCTGCAATTGTGCTGCCATGTCGGGCTGGACTGGGGCTTGCGGATCAACAGCTGCTTTCTTGGACGTGGGTGCTGCCACCTTTGCAGATGGTTTTCGCTTGCGTCCTCTGGTTGACGTGGACATCTGCAGCACATGGAATTCAACGGCAGAGTAACTGCACAAATTTTTGGAATATAACCAGACCACTTCTGGCAAGAATTGTTAAGAACAAGGCCATTGAACCGTTAAAGATAACAGCCGCATAGTGTAATTGAAGAATACAAGTGTAGATGAAGATCAATTAAATGGATAAATTAAAAAATTACCCAGCATACTAGTTAATGCCAGAAATAATATAAACTTGGCCAATACACCGAGACATACATAAGATAGCAAGACAAATAGTTGCGAAATAATAATGAGCTCAAAGTCTCCTCGTGAAGCATGAGTTCACGGAAAAAATAACGGCCCGGCCAAAAATGGGGGTGACGTGACAGACAAGCTCACGCCAAATAACTACGTGACAGACAAGCTCACGCCAAAAACTACGCGACAAGCTCATGCCAAAAAAGCTACGTGACAATCAAGCTCACGTAAAATAACTACGTGACAATCAAGCTCACGCAAAATAACTACGTGACAGACAAGGACACGCAAAATAGCTACATGACAGACAAGCTCGCGCAAAATAATGAGACAAAAGTCTACGTCGTGAAGCATAAGTCCACGGAATAAAGCCCCGACCAAGGTAAACACCGTTACAAGAGACAAAACAAGAAAGGCTCCATCGTGAAACATAATAACAGAATAACCCAGGCTAAGAAAGCTCAGGGAATATAGGCCAGGCCACAAGCCTAGAAATAAATTGCAGAAGATAGTAGTCACAAGAACAAGGAATCATTGTGAGTGGGAAAACTGCAAGTTAATAGCTGCAATAACAGCACCACGCAAGCTGTTGAAATATTTTTTAAGTCCTGCCAGATTGAGATGCACTCCATCGTGACGCAAATATAGTTGCCAGTTAGACCAAATACCACGATGCCGCCAAAACAGAATGCGGGGATTAGACGCACAAAGAGATGACAAGGCAGAATTGTAAAGCAAGACACAAGAATTGAAGTCGTTGCGGGTGCTATGTTGAGGGTAGGCACGGTTACACGCGACGACATCGCGAAAGAAAACTTGGGAACACACAACACGAGAGACGCCATATTGGCTAACCAACAAGTTAGCGAAAGCAAATACGTCCTCGGCTAATGCGGCGGGAAAACAGGAGGACGAAGACAAATCATTGGAACCAATATCAACGACAACGATGGCCGGGTTCAAGGCAGAAACCATACCAACTTCGTTGAGCAACTTTGGCAAAGTGAGGCCCGAAATACCATGAAAGAAAACCTCGTGGCCACCAGCTAAATTGAGAGCGAGCGACCCGGAATCCCTAGCAAAAGCGGTCAAACGCTTGGTGAAAGAATGACCCATAATAAGAATGGATGAAATGGGGTCAATATCAGAAGAAGCCGACATTGTAAATAAGCGTAACACAGGATACCGCTTTTACAATCAAGCCAGATGGTCGAGATATAAAGGGACCAACAAAAATAGTATAACAAAAACTCACACCGACCTTAAAATTGAGCCAGGCAGTGCAGGGCTACAAATAGATCTTGATGAAGAATAAACAGGGCGCTGATAAAGATCGAGATGACCTGATGGCGACGGATTACCAAAATAAAAAATTTGTGTGAGCTAAGATGGCGACAGTCACCGAGAGAAGGAAGTGATGATCGCCCCTATCGGCAACTGCAGTAATTAGAAGTCATGTGACCTCCTTGCAGGGCGGCAAGCCGATAAGCAACGGATCACATGTACAAGATAAGGGCGAGAGACCGCCAAACATTATGACATAAACTAACGCTATGATTACAGACACTGCTAAACCACGGAAATAAGAAGTCTACAAATCGACCGATTAAAGTAACACATGATCACCACCATAAAACCAATTTAATTATATGCATATCAAATTAGTATATATAGACTTACAACAGATACAAAAGTCAACGAATCTATACAACCATATAGCGTGTTTTAAGCGAATACTCACAGTACAGGGGTACCCTGTTACTAGGGACCCACCCTTCGTGATCACTTTAACCCAATCTGTCGGTTCTGACACATAACCAGGGTACTCCCCTGTAACTCCAACTTCGTAGTCGAAATGTTTGTAATGAACTGTTTTATATTTTCCAAAGGATTCAACACTGTCCGGGTTTCTCAACGTCAGTTTGATTAAATCAGGATAATTTGAAAGGTAAAATTTCGATTTTTCACAATTAGTAGAAATAAAATGGTTATTGTGAATGTGTTCCATGGTGACAAAATAATTTCAGATGAAAACTATTTTGAAGTAAAGTTACCATCCGCTATTTGTACCCCATCACTCCACCCCCATTTTGGGAAATATCCAATGGTCAAGTTTTAACCCACCTGTCGTTATATTCTCAATGAGAGTTAGAACACACTTCAAATTAGTCTCCTGTCATTTTCCCTTGTATGTAATTGAATGCTCATATGCTAGTAAGATTCATTCACTTGAAAACTCCAATTTACCGACATACTGCACAAAGTAGCGTTATGGCGTTTTCACCTGACCCAATCTTTCAACACCATTACCGCTTATTGACTTTTAATAGCCATTTACAAACTCCCTCAGGACATACCCCTCCAAATGACCTCACCGCCATACCGCCCATCCATCACATCAGGTTGCTAAGGTCAGCAAACTCCCTCAGGACATAGCCCTCCAATTCTAAGGTCACCAATTCAATATATCACCACATGGCATGGTATAAAGGAAGTTAATAGCTACTAATAACCTCGTAAAGACCGTCTTCATATTAAGAGCAACAGGTGAATACTCCCGCCAACAATAACACTATCCTTGACATCTCAATCTTTCAACACCATTACCACTTATTGACTTTTAATAGCCATTTACAAACTCCTTCTCAATAAAACGGTCAAAAATGAACTCACCGCCACACCGCACATTCATCACATCAGGTCGCAAAGGTCAGCAATTCTAAGGTCACCAAAAAGATGACGAAATACCCCATCCCGAATCCGGAAACCATCGTCAGCGAAAAATATATTGCGCAATCCACTTCGTCCAAGTCGACGCGTCGACGCCAACAAAAAAGGGGTGTATAGAGGTACGTCTATGATTCTATCACTACTGACATGGAGATGGAAAGTAGTAAACAGTACAGACAGTGTCATCATCATCGTCATTATACTGTCTAGTTGACATGATAGAATGACATTTAAGATTTATAATTGTCCGGACAATAAATTTGATTTTGTTCATTTTGTTACCAAAAAAGAAAAGTTTATCTTCTATGCAAGTTGCACCAGTCTGTACAAAACCCAGACAAGTTTGCGACGCTGGGGGTTGGCACACAAGCTTCTTTGGTTTACTAGCTCTATTGATAAGCCTACTTAGCTTGAAAGTCAAGGAATGGAAGATGTGAATTAAGGAAGATGTGTGGCTTTATCACTTGCGTGCAATTTCTTATGGCGCGTTTATTAGGCTGTCAGCCATAAACTGTCAGAGAGGGAAATAAGCAGCCAGATCGGAGGTTTCAATTGAAAAAGTAGCTGTTGGCTGGATATGTGGGCTGGCCGGCCAAGAGGGGTACTTCAACATTGCAAGTCATTCTGGCCAGCAAGGGGCCGGATACAAAGGGGACCACTAAGTATTTGATAAGATGTTCTGTTGATACCAAAGCATAAAAAAATCTCAAAATATTTTGAATAGGACTGTAATATGCAATTAGTTATTGAGTTTTAGAAAACAATATGGCAGTCAGGGTTTTGATTTCCGAGGCCTTTTCCCTCGCATGGAACATCACAAACATTTAAGTTTATTTCATGAGAAAATAATAAATTATTTACAGCTGGATAGAACTGATTGTAAGAAAACTTAACCTTCCCATTGCCATAATATTGCATATCAATGCCTCGATATAGCCCTACAGGACGTCTACGTTATAATGAAATGGTACGTCCGGGCAGGGCTAACTCGAGTAAAACGTAAATCATGAACACATACTTCATTTACCCTAATATTATCCTGTGTAGACTAACTAAGTGGACACAAACATTTACATATAGTTAAAACATAAAACTATGCCAAACCTTGAATAGCGTCTAATGGACATGTATTTCGTGTTCAATGGCAGTCAGTGACTTTCATTAGGATCCTTTCAATAAAAAGAAAGTAAAAGCAAGTTTAATAACCACTGAAAATGAACCTTTAATTTCTCGCATACATGCAGTGGCTCTCTATAAAGATGGACTACTACTGCATGGGAGCTTGTATGCAAAGAAAATGCGCCTCTGACAGCTTCCGCGCTGTTTACTACTTTCAATCTCTCATAAGGTGGCATCAGATCATCAAAACACCAGGGACGAGTGGCTTGCCTAGGGAGCTTGATGGCGGAAATGAGGAAAGTTATACATATATGTTAAGCTAGAATTTCTTAGCTTTTCTTGCTTATGCACGCTCTTCTTTATTGTAAAGTTACTCATTGCCTGTAGTTGCTGGAGTGGGGACTAATCAGAGGAAATTAACGCGAGTCCTGGAGTAGAGATGCTTATTTGGTTTATTAAATTTCAACAATGAAGCTCCCTGGAATCTCGCCGTCCGAATCGTTTCTCTGACAAGATGAATCTCGGTGAAAATGGTGAAAATAGTGAAATTACTTATTGTATCTAATTTAATTATTAATTTTGGAAGAATTAAACTAATGTCATGAAAATTAAATATACAAGAACAATGGACTAATGCCGTTGAAGTTATTAAAATTTGTGGATTTCTTTGGAGGTTTCTTGAAGATGAAATATCTGGAGGGCTGCCGCATTGGGTTCGCCAGGTGTCGCTTGAGGGGAGGGGTATGCGTTATCCGACGCCTGGTTGAGCCGTGGTGCGTCTCTAATGTATCCTTGGTCAGGGAGACGTAAACTTTGGCTGCAATGTGTTGGCGCGTCGGGTGAAGGCGCTATCTCCCTCTTGTATGGCGTAAATATACCTGTGAACAAATGAACTTACAGCAGCGATCAGTGTGTCTTGATTATGGGTAATGTAGGACGTATTAAAAACATGAGTGTTCGATGTGTAAGTGTGAGTGAGTATGTAACTTATGTGCAATATTATAACATCTCAAAATGAATATGGTGTATCGTGCAAAGAAAAGTGTGTTTGAATGATTGTATATTACTTTGCACAAAGTGATTGGAGTGCGTGTTAATAAGTGATGGTTATTGCCCAAAATAGTATTTAAGAAAGCTATACTGCTAAGAGTCTGTTTAGAATTATTATGCCTAAAAAAATATATATGTTGCACATGGCCACTATCTAACATGTAAGTCCGGATACACAACGGTGTGACACTTTAATTGTATGTGTTGTACGTGCGGGAGAAGATCAATATAAACAACTCATATATATTTGTATTGAGAATTAAATGTTAATGATACTTCTCCATAAATTATTTGGACGAATACGCACGTCTTCCCTAAGCTGCAGATTCCTTCATGAGATTATACCCCGCATATACTTGAATAATAAGATTAGCGGTATGGGTAATGTGTAACATAAAGGGTCGCTAATTTTACGCGTGTCCGCATGATATGCCAGACGGTGCGATAATAGCGCATTTGACTTCACTTATTGAAAGATTTTGTCTTATTATCTGCAGACATAGAGGCAAAATAATTGTGAATATAATTGATGATATCATTGTGTCAAGTTTGCGCTGCGTGGAAGAAAACAAGTTTTAAAAGTCTTCTTATAATTTAACCTGGACTCACAGTTTACTGGATTTCGTGTGGCGGCAAAGGATGCGTGAAATTTAGCGTCAAATGTGTATGTCACTTTGGAGACTGCCTTTGAGACTTAAATTGAAGTGCAATTAAAGGGTGGCAGCTTGGGCCTCAGAGACGACGTGATTATTGGAATTACAAAGGAGTCTGTAATCCTTGATAATTGGCGGACGCAAAATGAGGGTCTCTTGTCTGCGTGAATGTCTGAGTGCAGGATGTTTAATCATTCAGTATACTGTTAAAGCCCTAAATTAGACTGATCAAAATTTGAATTTCACGGCTTGTTATCTTTGACACTAAGGTTGGTTTGTGTTGATGGCTTTGATAAATTCGAATTTGTCTAACCGTCAGGTTCATGCGTTTGAATGCGTATAACACGTGGTTGAGATCGTATCGCTGGTAAAATGTTATATGGTTGGAATAGTGAAAGAAACATGCGTGTGGAGGTGGTGTGAAATAATTGCATGTAAAAATGGTTATGAATATAAAATGAATATCGGCGTCCTGTTCTGAGAAGATTGTATATGGCTAAAAATAATATGACATAGGTGGGAAAAATCTCTAAAAAGGGAAATATGTACGAAGAATACTATGAAAATGAATCAATGAGGCTAGGTAGACATAATTCGTTATTTGTTTCAAAATTGGTAATGCTCATCTTCCGCGCCACATACTTGCGTCCTCGAAGACCCACTCATATTGTTCGCCAACAAACATAATATTAAATACTTAATTTGTATATGGAGGATATTTAACCTCGAATATTTATCAAATTTCTCATTTCCCCGTCTTTGCATAAGGCTTGTCGGATGCGGGAGGTTAAAATTAAGGCGATAGCGGGAGGGGTGTTTTGTGAGGAGGATGTTCTTATGCACGACGGAAGGTCCAAATGAGCAATAATAATTTTACGGTCAACTCATTTTAATGTAAAATATGAGTGAGGTACTTACCATGGAAGAAGTTGAAAGGTGGGTATGTGGTCGTCATCTCCGATGTGTTGATAGCGCCAGGTCGCTAGTACGCCATAGTTGAGTCGAGTGGAAGAGGCCGATGTACGCTGCCGTTGCCCTGTGTTATAATATTACACATAAGTTACATATTAACTCACACTTACACGCACACATTGAACACCCATGCTTTTAATATATCCTACATTACCCATAATCAAGACACACTGATCGCTGCCGTAAGTTCATTTGTTCCCAGGTATATTTACGCTATACAAGAGGGAGATATCGCCTTCATCCGACGCGCCAACACCTTGTAGTCAAAACTTACGTCTCCCTGACCAAGGATAAAGCGGAGACACACAACGGCACAACCAGGCGTCGGATAACGCACACCCCTCACCTCAAGCGACACCTGGCGAACCCAATGCGGCAGCCCTCCAGATATTTCATCTTCAAGAAACATCCAAAGAAATCCAAAAATTTTAATAACTTCCATGGCATTTGTCCAATGTTCTTGTATATGCATTAGTCCATTGTTCTTGTTTATTTAATTTTCATGACATAAGTTAAATACTTTCAAAATTAATAATTGAATTAGCTACAATAGGTTATTTTAACTATTTTCACGATTGTCAAGTATAGGCTCATCGCTTTTTCCCATGTGGTTTTAGTGCGGAGTAATACTGTGAAAATGTAATTAATGTCATAACGGCTAGATTATTCCATATTTTAATTCTTTCCATTTTATTGTAATATATTTATTTTAATACCATTTAGGCTAGCAAAATTAGATCATTTGAAAAATTATTGTAAACTTATATAATTACCTATTTTGTTATGGATATGTGCCAATGTCAAACAGTATTGGCGCATGTCAAAGCTACCCTGGGATCACTCAAAATTCAAAATCTAATAATATTGGGCTCGTGTCGTGCTGTCCCTTTACTTTATAACTCATATTCCAAATTCCATTTCATCAATCTTCAATTAGTTTAACAAAGTCAATTTTCAAAATTCAAGGGTAAATTCTAAATTTATTGAACAGTGGAAGTTCAACTTTATTATGGTTGGGGAGGATGTTATAATACTATTTAGGCTCATACGTTCTTAGAAAGCCTCCCCCTTTAATTATCAGCACGAGAGCCCGGGTTACATCACACCACTCTTTGGGAGGGGTGTAACCCTGATTTCAGCAATCCTCACAGCAAGCGAGTTCACCCTCCAAGTGGACTCGTCGTGTCACGTGGGGATTGTTTTAGCCTGGCCTATCATGTGGACCCTTTATAAGGTCCACAGATGGGTCAGTCACGGAGAGATTCACCTAGTCAGAGAAACGATTCGGACCGCGAGATTCCAGGGAGCTTCATTGTTGAAATATAAATAAACAAAATAAGCAACTCTACTCCAGGACTCGCGATTTCCTCTGGCTAGTCCCCACTCCAGCAACTACAGGCAGTGAGTAACAGTACGAAAACGAAAGAGCGTGCATAAGCAAGAAAAGCCAAGAAAGTCTAGCTTTACACCTGGATCATGATCGCGTCATAGCTTGCGGCCTGGTGTCTCTTCTCTCGGCGTGCGTAGCAATTGTCAGCTTTCTTCTCTAACGTAAGAGCGTGTAAGCGGCGGGAAAATTTGTACACTGACAACAGTGGAAGTTGCCAACTCCCCGGACTCTCACACCAAATGTAAAGCTAGAGTTTTCTTGGCTTTTCTTGCTTATGCAAGCTCTTCGTTATAGTACTGTTACTCACTGCCTGTAGTTGCTGGAGTGGGGACTAGCCAGAGGAAATTAACGCGAGTCCTGAAGTAGAGTTGCTTATTTGGTGTATTTAGATTTCAACAATGAAGCTCCCTGGAATCTCGCGGTCCGAATCGTTTCTCTGACTAGGTGATCTCCGTATTCATATGCGAGGGTTGGTTATATAGCCCTTCGGGAGTACGATTTCCCTCGGTATTGGCGTGTCGTACCGCGCTGATAATTAAGATGGGAGGGAGGGGGTACTCTATAATTAAGGTGTGAGGGAGAGGGTACTCTTAACTAAAACAGTATTATAACATATGGTAGACCTACAATAGGCCTCTATGTCTGCAGTTAGTTAGGCTGGTTACCGGGCTATACACATGGCTGAGATGAGGTGTGTCATTTGAATTCAAATGACCTCGGCTGACTGTGACTTTGGCTGGATGATCTCGGCCATCGGTGATTTCGGCCGTCAGTGAACTTGGCCTCGACCCCGGGGTCTCAAGAGCTATGAAGTTCAGGTGCTTGCTGGTTGAAACCATACCGTAATAATACCTGTTTGAGTTTGGTAACATATTGTATGAACCATTACATTTATACAAATAGGCGAGAAGTGAGAACGAGCGATTGTTTAATATATTATACAAGATGTCATATATGGCTCATCAAGATTTGATAAGTGAAGTATGTATGTTAGTGAAGGCGTTTTTGCATGCGTATGAACGTATGAACGTATACATACATACATACATACATACATACATACATACATACATACATACATACATACATACGTACATGAACATACATACATACATACATACATACATACATACATACATACATACAGATACATACATACAGACAGACAGACAGACATACATACATACAGACATACATACATACAGACAGACATACATACATACATACATATACATACATACATACATACATACATACAGACATACATACATACATACATACATACATACATACATACATACATACATACATACATACATACATACATACATACATACATACATACACATACACATACATACATACATACATACATACATACATACATACATACATACATACATACATACATACAGACATACATACATACATACATACATACATACATACATACATACATACATACATACATACATACATACATACATACATACATACATACATACATACATACATACATACATACATACATACATACATACATACATACATACATACATACATACATACATACATACATACATACATACATACATACATACATACATACATACATACATACATACATACATACATACATACATACATACATACATACATACATACATACTCATGGAGATTAGCTACCGTTAACAATTCAGGAAGCTGTCACTTGTGCGCCACTCTGTGATCATCCTATATGACGCTCCAAGATGCTCCTCGACTCAATGCCATACGCACCATGGTCACATCTCACCATGCCATTATTGATTGACTCACTTGGCATCTACAGGACAGCTACTACAATTGAACAACCCATCTTGTACCTGGCACCCGTCTAGGCTATATGCATCGATTTCGGTAATGCAGTTGGCATGAAATTACACAAATTAATTCTTGCTTCAGGAGAAATTCAGTCAGTTAAATTTATTAGATATTGGTATAAATATAATTGCAACATTGGTTTTAACACACACTACAAGCCGGACAGACAGCCGAGATCACTGACGGATGATGTCACTAGCACCCTGTTATACAATTAGGTGTATGCGTCATATTTAATGATGAAACAAACCCAAAATGAAGCAGGTAAATTTATTGTATGTGCCTCAATAACCATAGTGCAAAAAGCTTAAAGCGAGATTATGACAAAATGTAAACGATATCCCAAATAACAAACCAGTTATCACATTGAGCTATTATTTTGTGAAGTATTTTGACAAATTCTGTCATCACAAACATATACAACAACTTTTGAACAGCAAAAAATTCTCTGCCCTCCTCTGTAGCCCAACAGACAATCGAGTACAACGAGGGAGCACAAGCTCCACTTGGTTCATAAGAGCTACTTCCCTGGTGCAAATGAATATGAAACATCACAATTACAACAAGCAAATTTCATTACCAAGTATAGATTCTGATCAGCCAGTGATTCACATTAACTTGAATACCACAGAACCCTCATTTTACTGTCCAGTCACACCCAGTGATAATCAGACCGGCTGGCAGGTACATCAATATACAGAAGTATTATATAACTTGCAAGGACAGCTCATGTAATGGGTCGAAATTTGCTAACACATTGATAGCCCTCAAATGCCGAATTCCTTCTGGTCTTGCTAAACTCATAGTTGAGATGCACGCATCTTAGTCATCTTAAACTTATTTTGCATTTACAGTAATTTCACTGAAACCAAAGTGCAAAGACAAATGTATGCAATATCATAACATGTTTTTCTCCATTGGGCTAGATTAATGCCTCCTATTGTCCGCATATGTTCCCAACAAACTCTCGGCTTGACCACTTTGGTGGCAGCCCCTGTTGGGGCCTACCATTTGCTGCATGTCTTTTCATATTGACCGGTTGCTCACATTAGTCATTCAAACACCTCAATCCTCAAGTGTGAGTAATGTCGAGATAAACTGGTAGTAACATAAAAAGCCCCAGGGATCTTAAAATGAGCTTACCAACTATATGGACAACAATAAGGTAAGCACAGGAAAAATCTTCAATGAAAGGTCATCAACTACTTAATGCACTGCAACAAATTCATTCATCACCCATCAGCTGCACATTATATTTTGATATAATCAAACCACAAGAGTGGTTCTCACTAAAACTTCCACTAAAATGCACTTGAGATTATTGCATATCACAGAGAACAATGTACATAGGTGTATATACAAAAAAAAAAAAAATTAAGTAGCTCTTGAAATATAGATTTTTCAGTCCTCTACACCAAGAAATAGTATTGTCAAATCAATTCCCAATATAACAAACCAATAATAGAATATATGTTATTTTGCGAATTATCTTGACAAATGCCACCATATAAAAGGGATCAAATATAAAACAAATTTCATTACCAAGAGTAATTAACAAGCTCTACTGGTAACAAGTATAGAAGCCAGCAACTTGAAGCTCCTAATCAATTTCACGGAAATCCCCACTAATGTGGCGCCGCAGACACCAGTGGATGAAACGACAAATTTACTGCCTTAAGTTGCATGCTTTACCCACCAGATACAGACTGTATCATCAAACCAGTGGTTTACACTAAAACATCATCTACATAGCTCTTGAGATTATTGCCTATCACAGGGGAAAATGCACGCTCGTGTATATACAATAAAAAACTGTAAAATAATGTAGCTTTTGAAAAAGCTGATTTGGTCCACTACACTAAGAAATGAGTAATCCCACTGAGTGAGGGGTATGGTTAAACCCACGCCTTATTTGTTGGCTGGAGCAGCATAGGCAGGTTGCGGAGGTGGGGCCGTACCCATCTGTTGATCTGAACACAAACACATCATATCCACTTCATATGTCTATATCAAAATGATTTTAGCAGAAATGTTAATTTCAGGTAAGGTTATACATGTCGTGGTTGATGACCTAACACCTGGAGTGATGAACATGATATCTTAAACTAGATCAAGTGAAGGGAGCTTACTGTATTAGGGGTAGCTGGTTTGCTGGTAGGCTTGGGTTTGGTAGGGTGGTGGTTGGTGTGTGATTGGCTGGTGTTGTGGGGACTGCTGCTGGTACATGACCTGGCCAGCTCCTCCGACTGTGGTCGTTGTGCACTGAATTGTGCCGGGCATAATCTCATTATGAACACAACCAATTTCATTCTGTATCAACCATGTCAGCATCACCACATTCAGAACACAACCGACAACATTCTGCATAAATCATGTCCGTATTTCCAAACATAACCAATGTTATTGTGTATATAGCTCTCACTAATCAACGATGAGTCGCTGTAATAGAGCAATCATTGATGGTAGACTTACTCCACTAAGGGCGGGTTGTCTACAGCAGCAGGCAGAACAGCAGATGGCAGATGCCCATATGGCCAGCACAGCCTCCAACAGAGCTACAATTACCATTCCTATGTTCAGCCCCTCGACAACCTGTTACATCAGAAAGTTAAACATCAATGTCAACATTGCCCTTCTATGACAATGGTAACCTTTAATATCGTTTCCTGATGCATAACATGCCAAGTGGAAATTATGATGGAAATTGTAAATTCTTCACCAATAATATCCCAAAAGGAGAAAAGGTCACATTAAAAAAAAATTAAATTGGAAAGATAAATATTACCGTATGATTTTAAAGTTTCGAAGCGGCATATGGCCAACTTGCAAGATGTTAAATTTCCAATAGCACACAGCCAACCTAGTGATTGTAACATTTCAAACTTACAGGTTTGTCACAGAGGTCATTGTAAGGGTAGTCGTAGTAAACACATAAATCACTCGTTGCTGCACCGACAGATGATCCAATGAGCAGGAAGCCTGCGAAGATGGCGGAGAAGATGGACATCACCATGTGAGCGACCACCTGCAATCATAACACACCACCACCTGTCACGTAAACAACTAATCAACCAACAAGTGAATGGACATGTAACATTTCCTGTCGGTTACGCAGGTAACAACAACGCATGCTACTCCCGGATCAGCTCTACATGACCCAGTCATCTGGGACCTTTACTTACAAGTCTGTACTGGGGTTTTTGCGATCCACCAACACCAAGGCCACCAGATATCAGGAACTGAAATAATATATATCACAAATGAGATATACATTGTGGGCAATGGACTCAGGTAGTGTGTAAACCAATACAGTATCTACCATTTCACGAGTTATGATTTCAGCCAGAAATATAGAACTATATGTATTACAAAAAAGATGCAAACATAGCGAATGTATTCAGTATATCAAAAACACAGCTTGACTTACAAAAACACCGCACCATATGCCATAGCCACTGTCGCCAGCGTCGTAATAATCTACAGAATAGATAATCAGCACAATGTTGAATATGATAGACAGGACCCCACAAATGATTTGGATGACACCAAGTGTCAAGGACTGTTGAGTGGCATAGTTAAAGGGGAGTGGCTGGTAGGGGGCGTTTTGTATAACAACCGTTGGGCCAGGTCGAGGGTTGGACGTCACCACCTGTACAGGCTGCGTTTGAGTCACCACAACACTCATAGTTCTTCTGTATAAACAGACAAAGAGAATTTATATTTGTAGTCATATATAACCATGCAATACTGTTTCACAAACTGCTAGAGAAACATCTGGCTTGGCTAATCGAGATTTAATACAAAACCACTCAGCAGCAAAAATTGCAATAGTGCAATTTCAGGTATCTTTTCGCCATGCTTGATTTGGATGACAAGTACGGTCGCAGCTAGCCATGCACGAAAAGTAATAGATTTTTTTGCGTGTGCGTGCAGCCACCTAGCCCCGGTCCGACGGTATATATTTATAATACTGTCTGACCGGGATAAGGTCGCTGCACGCACACGCAAAAAAAAAAAATTTTTTGCAATCAATCTATTGATATTTATTATGTAAGTACATTAATCATTATGTCAATGATTCTTATTTGGCAACACCTTGTAGGGGGGATATATATTCAATGATATTACATTGACAATCAAAAAAAAATTAACATTTCTGGATACCTGCAGCTACCTGCTGAATGTAAGTGAAACTGCATAATGTGATGTCACATTTTCAAGATGGAAGTTGCTAGCGAATTAAAGTTGCGATTCTCAAAGTTTACACAATTGCTAAATAATCAGGAAACAGTGGATAATAAAAATAGTGTGGATCAAGAGATATTCATCCCGAATCTCGATCCATGTAGATACGTAAGTACACAACATTTATGTGAAGTGACCACCGCTCGAAATATATTTTTCGCCATGGCTTAGGCCACGTGCAGGACGAAATATATATAACCACCCCACCTAATAAAGTAATATTTGCCAATAAAAAATTTAAAAGGGTTGTTTTGCATATGTAAATAGTTCATTGGAAAGAGCTCACTGTGAGCATCCTCAAAAAATGGGATCAATTTGGACACCGCCTCAGAAAAAGTATGAGAAAAATTTAATGTGATAATGTCAATATTTAACCATAACTTACAAATGACAAATTTTAACTGGGTCATTTGTCGTTGCTTTGAAGAAAGTAGATACTAAGAAATCCACATTTAAAGTGATTATTCGTCAATTTGTGCTTTTTACTAGTGTCTGAGCCTTCATGCAAAATGTTAAATAAAATCTTTATGTTTGATTACTTATGTCCGATTGCTGTATGGTGGAGAATATAATTGCAAATTATTATGTCTGTGAATCAAATGCTTCATATCTAAAATTTGATTTAAATATTTAAAAACCTTTGAAAGCCCAAACGGTTGCTTTTACAACTCATTGTCACCCGGTCCATATCTGGTGTATTTTGGCATTTTTATCAACCACCAAAATGGATACAATTGGTTAGTGTAGGCTATTGTTGTCTATTGTAAGTATTTATCATTGCAATTGGAGCCTTATTTTAATAATATTTTAAGCATGTTAACAGTTTCTTTCACACAAGCCAAATGGCTGTGAATAGTGCAAATGACTGTAACTGTCCAATTGACTTCGTAAATCAGTTTATTTCCATATCGACTAACTTCCAAATACATGTCCTACTCAGACTCACCTCCTTTGACAAAGTCACTATATGAAATCTCCCGAGGATGCGGATTGTTACCATGGTGCCGCAACAATGGCTGGGGAGATGTCTAAGGAAAAATAAGCTGAATACACACTGTCTTTAAATTGACCGTATCATTTTATTTTGGGACCTACGGAAGAGATAATCCGGTTTTGAAGTGGCAAAATCACTATTTAACACTTGCAACTACAAAATCTGATCGATTATCACTCGGATCTGCATCACTTTCATTATTCTACATTTTGGTGTAATTCATATACCAATTGAATGAACAATAAAGCGTTATGACCCTTTCCTTAAGTACATAAATAGCGACAACTTTTGTGGCCTCAATTAAAACCACATTAAACACCACACAAAAAACGAAAACGGTATCAAATGAAAATGTAAAGCTATTCTTTATTTATAATATATTACAGGGACTAAATGTACCATTGCACGATTTGTTGCCAGTGGTATTTACATGAGACTGCCAAACAGCCCTTACAAACAAGAGGCGCAGCATTTGACTGGCCTATCCTAGGTAAAGAAACTTCGCCTCTGACAGCGTCCGCCCTGTTTACTTCTTTTGATCTCTAATATTTGTCGTAAACAGTTTTACTTAACTTCACCCTCTCTATCTGGCTCGCCGGTTACCCGTAAGTTTTCCTTCCCCCCCCCAATCTAACTACCTCATTAAGGGGCGACCTCATTGGTGATCCGGCTACAAGCCTCTTAGCCAATAGCACTCACCGATTGGGGACAGCCCGAAAGGTGACAGGTATATAAGGGAGGGAGGACACGCTCACAAGGGAGAGATCACCGACCATATATTTAAGTATCATCCTTTTCGGCCACGTTTATTAAATAAAGAAGTTATCCTGTATTAAGAAGAATAAAAAGATATTTCATCCTTTTCGGCCCTACAACGTCGTTTGTGTCTTCAATTCATCACGTCTTCAAAGTCGACAAAACCAAGCTCGACATATTCGCGCTGCCTAAGGTGGCATCAGATCATCAACAGGTCAGAGATGACCACAGAAGGAAGTACATACCTCGATCCCAGTACGGCACACTTGGTTTGATGTATGCCTATATAAACATCTTCAAATTGGCACCATGTTAAGAGTTGCAGGTGTTTGTGGGGGCTTTCTTTTGTACTATCAATCGGCAATCGCGCATCTTTTCTGAACTTTGATGAGGCAAGAATCGTTTTTGCACCAGTTTGACAAAGGTAACAACTTACTTTTTGCTGAGTATAGTTTTTCTAGATTGTATGAAATATATTTTCGTGAAAATTGTATGGCATATTTGTGACTTATCGATGATAACATTTCACCCCACGTCAAACCATTTGCAGACGAAATATTATTGTACTACAACTGATGTACGTCGTACCTCGACTGTTTCAAATGACGCTAGTTGTCTTCCCAGGCTGCTAGTGTCTTAACGTATTGGTAACTGGAGCATGTGAACATATTTCCTTGGCATTGTTTGCAATTTTTGCTTGTAAGAAAGCGACTAGACCTCTTGATTGAGTGTGCACAGTTGCTTGTTCAGTAGTGTTTAAGCATGAATGTTCTACCAGATCTGTCTGATATTATTCAATTGTGAAATATACTTTTTGTTTACAGGCTGCTGAGTAAATACTCAAGTTAGTTGCCGCTGAGGATACTCATTATAATATATTTCTCCTGTTTATGGGATCATTAGATGTTTATCAGTTGAATTTTGCTAGTTTTTGTGTGACATGTTCTTCTGAAGAAACTACTGAAGAACTAGAGTCGTTTTAAAACAAGTGTGTGATTACTCTGAGCGTTGTGTTGGTAGATTGGACAAAGCTTGTGAATCTTGTACTTAGATATAGTACTTTTTCTGTCGAGTTTACAGAATAAACACTGGTATGCCCAAACAATTATACGAACCCTCTCTCACCCCGAGGCTCCCCCACAATCCCTCATACCCGTAGACTCCCCCACAGTCCCACTGAACCTGTCTCATCGCAGGCTTTCCTACTTCATCCACCACCAGAGTTTTGAAATTCATCACAGATCACATGTATAAGTAAGAAAGCAAATTAGAGACCATATAAAGTGAGCGAGTGAGTATAGGGTTTAACGGCACACCAATATGTATGTGTTATATGGCACCTAGAAAGGTTAATAGATAAGTTTGACCTAATTAAGCAGCCGCCTTCTAGGATAAATGGAAAAAAGAGGGACATACAAGTAGATGATGATGGAAAAGATAAAAATGCAAATAGTATCCTAGGGCAAGTCACCACCAGCCGATTGACTGGACCAGGCTATTCCAGCCTCTCATTTAGGCGAATTCTGGGCCTAAGTAGTGTGTTGCAGATATGGCCCTTGCAAGGACAGCTCCGCTCTGTAAACCACCAGGAACCCATTGCCCACCGACACGAGTCGCAACCCACGGCCAATAGGTTGCCCCCTATTAATCGCCTCTTACGACATGCAGGAGGATACAGTGGGCCTATTCTACCCCCGGACCCACAGGGGAGTAGAGACCATATAAAGACTAAAAGAATTTTATCAGCTGGCGAGCACAAATTTCAGATATTAGATGCTATGGCAGATGGCTGTTCTGTGTAAACACAGTCACATGCTAATTTGGGTGCACAGGAAGTGTATTGGGTGGACAGAGTCTGATGTCGATACATAAGCTTACTATTGTATCCCAACGTACAGTTTTATTGATTGGCCATAAGCAGCAGTGGTGAATATTTCATAAGCTGTCATGTTCGTGAACTGCATTTTATGCAGGGGTGGAAACTTACTTATTCAGCTACCGGCCACCCGGACCAGTACCTGAAAAAACAAAAACGCATACACAGAAATAAAAAAAATAAAAAAGTTGCAACTGGCGTTGTTGCAGATGGAAGAGGAAAATAGACCGGTGGGGGGCTCATAGCTTATTACGTAAACGGTTTCAGCAAGGAGCGTATCCTAATTTAGTCAGCAAGTTACACGTGCACGCTGATGGAGAGAAGTTCAGAGAATACTTCAGGCTGACCAGGCAACAGTGTGCATTAACGCTGGGTGTTGGCGAACCAATTCAATAAACTCTTAACGTGTTTTATCGCTCACACACGGAACTCTTGGGCATTTTTAGGCTGGTGGACCTATTGACCTGCTTTCTTTCGGGAAAGCCCATTCCATGACGTCACAATCTTGATTACCCCATCCGTTTCTGCATTCGCAGTCGTGCCAATCGCCACATGGAGCGATTGGTTTTGTCGGATACGCAGCCCCATGCGTTGTCGTATTCGCAGACGGACATATGGAATCTCCGCCGTTGCTTTTAGCCTGTTATCGATTTTCGTCGGATTCGGATGACGGATGACGCATTACGCGTATATGGAATCTCAGCCTAACCTGTTAACGGTGACGCACAGTTTATCCACGTCGCAAGGCTCGAATAAGGTGTTTCTCACTGCGAAAGCTGTTGGTTTTATTTGCTACGGATCAGATAACAACTCTGTCTCTTACACCAAGCTTACAGTGTCGTCCTGCTGGATGTGATAAATTTGTATCACCAATGTTTAATCTTTTGATGACGTTCACGAGTAATTGGCTGGTTGATACTAAAAGCAAATAGCGCTAACAATGCGAGATTGGCGAGATCATTCTTCCATAGTCGCGCGCTGACCAACGATTGGCTGTCTGTTACGATTTTTATTAATCATTCATGAGGTAAGGCGCAAACGCCAGGCTGCCGCTTGCTGCAGCCAAACTCAAACGTTGGCAGCATACAAAAAAATCCTGAGGCGAGGTTTTGTCATGGGAAAAATGGACTCGCCAGCCGGACGACTGAATAGGGGCCTTCACATTCTCGGGTTTCCGTCGCGGCCGCTAGGAGGGTCACTGTCGCGCACAGCGATTTTTATCGGAACTGGGGACATGTTTCTCTGCCTGTCAAGCTGTCAACACTTGGTTCGCGCCTTACCAGTTGCTGTTTTAAGTTCCTGCGTTGTTGCGCGCATTCTTGTTGCGTGTTTCTATAGCTGTTAAGGACATCAAAGACGTCGCTGAAGGTGTCAAGCGTATTCTGAACTTCTCTTAAGTTCATCTGAACGCTGTCACGTCGCAATGAGCACATTTGAAACAGTTCTCAAACACAGAGATTATCATAAAATAGTGATCCAAAATGTTGCCAACTACATTCATCTCCTGTCGTCTGGAGAGTATTCTGCAAGAACATCAGTATTCACCCGATATCATTTCAAAGTTAGCGTGCGTGAATGTTGCTACACCATATCATCAATGTCCCCTTCTAAGTGGAAAGTACCCCAGCTGAAAACTTTCCTCAAAGATAGGGGAATCCCTTGCTCGAGTTATAAGAAAACTGAGCTCGTAGAATTAGTATGGATGTGAGTGCACAGGATAATTCTTAGTTTATATAATTAGAATATTTAACTTAAGAAAGTTGAATACAGATATGTCACACATCTCATTAATATGTATAAATACCTACGAAGACTTGCTGGTACAATATCAACTCATCTTTCTTTGCAGAGATGATGGTGGTTGCAAACATGTTCTGGCCATGATGATTGCAGTGGCTGACTTCAATACCAATGCAAAGTCTAATCCAGCATTACCGCCTGATGAAGTGACATGTCTTATGGCTTATCGCCTTGATTATTTTTATGTCTGGCAGTTGCAATTACACAGTCTATATAGTTGTCACGTCAGAAATACAACTGACGGAAACTTCACTGTCATCCACGGGTGTTTTATCGTTTTCATGCGAACATCGGCCTTGCAGTCCACGACGTCGCAAGTCCCAGCAAACAATTTACGTACTATATACGTTGTTATTACGTAGTTGTTTGGTAGTGATTACGTAGTGTTTTCACGTTATGATTACGTAAAAGTGTGGACTACCAGAAACGTTTTAACTACGTATTTAAAATACGTAGTGAAATTACCATTCCACAAACTATTTGGGATATTTGGGCACCTGTATGCTACCTTCTCACTACGTTATCATTGACAGCAAAAATGCCATTCAAAACAAAATAGGATGAGCAAAATGTTTTTATTGTACATAAAGTTGGTTATCAACAGCTTGGTTAATTTGGCTAGCCCTCCTCAGAATGTGAAGTGTCAATGGCTGGAAGAGAGGGACGGGCTTTCTTATTCTTGGATGTAGAAGCTTGTGCCTGTCAACACATAGGATAGAAGATTATGTAATAAGTGGATATATTTTATAGATTTATAAAACAGTATGATTCTGTAATTCATATCACATTAATGCTTAAAATTAGAAAAAACCCACAGGATTCATTCATGGGAGGAACCCTATTCACTCTCTACCAAAAACATACTTAAAACAAATGCTATACTTGGTGTCCAATGAGCAACTGATATCTGATAGTGTTCAACTTAATATATGGTACACTACAAACTCCCCTAGCTCAAATCACTCGCTAGCTCTTACCCCACCCACACACACTTCCTAATAACTTGCTCAATCAAATAGGACCCCGTTACTAATTGCATGGATTAATTTGCATCTGTTTAATTACCTGGAACAGATAATAATGAATAATTTCAATTTACAATATACAAGACTGAACAATATGATAGTTTCAATAAGCTTCACCAGACATAAATTTCAGTGCTTTACTCACTATCTGACAAGTTGATTTGACTTGTGGAATGGGTTGAGGGTGATGAAACGGATCCTTCACCTGAGCACATAAGACATTCAGCAAACACTGCTAGAAAAAAACCTGAAATTGTGGTTGTACTAAGATCAAATTTACCATGTAGGGAAATAGCTATAAAATTTCAAAAGTATAAATTGATTCTTTACCAATACTGGAGGAATCGGTGATTTCTCCCATTTCCCCTCTGCAGGGCCTGCATTGAACATGGCAGCACAGTCTTGAAGTCACCTAAAATTGTGTTTTAAAGTTTATTTAATGTCATATTCTACCAAGACAATAAAGTTAATTCCGGTGATGAAATATTCTAGACCATATTAAGATGACATTGTTGATGATTGATGTTGCCAATTACACAGACATTTACTTATACAACTACCAGAAATATCACCATATTTCTTACCATTCTTGTTGATGATGTGAGCATCATGCAGCAGTTGTATTGATCCTGAATGTGCTGACAAACTAGGCCATTCTGCCAACTGACCAACTCTGTGTCCAACTCGCTTCTTTCTTAACTGTACAACTCTGTTGTCTCCATCTGTATTTCATTGTAGAATTAACTTTAGGTCAAATATGTAACAACAATAACTATCGAGAGCATAATTTGAAAAGTTTTAAAATAAGATCTGTAACATGGGTCTTTAAATGGTCATGAAAGTATAGTAACTGGTCATACGTGCTGAAAGGGCTTGATGATCTCAACTATTCAACTGTATAACAGTAAATTTTCAGGAACATATAAAAAGTTTTGAGGGTGGATTAACATACTGTTCACGTTAGTCACTATATTTTTTCAATACATACCTTAGGATGACACACAAATAAGGCGATGACTTAGGATGTATTCCTTTTCAAATTTGGCGCAGAAGTCAAAAACAACGAACGTAGTGATTGGAACTTCCGGTTCCTTTTTACCACAATAGTTCGATAAGATATAAATTATTATTGCTTTGTTTGTTAAAATGTTATACCCTTTTGGTAAAAGCTAGTCGATATTCACTTTCTTTCCTTACTTTTCCATTTCTACTTTAATTTGAGACCAGATATTTGAATATACCATAAAACTTCAGCGGCAATTGCAACAACCAGATTGTCATTACGTTTTGTTTAGATCGCACGCTATGACCATATACATGGTATAGACTACGTCCGCAATACGTGTCTTGAGTTACGTAGCGGAATGATACGTATATACGACGTATTGTCAGTATGTAATGATTACGTAGAGGAACTACGTACACGAGTTACGTAATTACAACGTTTAAACTACGTAATTACCAGACATTACCTAACCATTACCTACGAACTACGTAGTACTACGTAGTTCGTACGTAGTGTGTTTGCTGGGAAGTAAACCTGGGCATGGTTGCCTCCGCGCAGTCTATATAGTCTATAGAACGATATTCCTAAACAATTTTTCCAAAATAACACCAATATCTAACATAAAACGACGAATATTAATCACAGCTTAACGCTCTAAACGTTCCGCGTCGTGTATTGCTTTTGTGTTTTGGAAAAAAACATGCCCCTATTTCTGGTGGAAAAATAAGTGGCGGCCGCGACAGAAACCCGAGAACGTAAAGGCTCCTATTGGGTACCGCCACTCGCCCGAGTCTGATTTTACTCGTCATTGGCGGGCGGGCGAGTGCTAATTTCCACCCCTGTTTGATATATGCTTCTGAAACAAAAGTGAATCAATAAAGACAATGTCTGTGCAGTTTCAAATACACAGTATTACATATTATAATCAGTTCTTGTGAGATTTTTAATATTCATCCTCTACTAACAGACTAAATCATATTCAGTTCCTAGGTTTCAAACTTCTAAAAAATTAATCTTATATAAGAACACCAACAGGAAAGGCTACATTCGACCTGCGGTTCGGTTGTCATTTTCTTATCTGCATACGATCTACTATCAAAGTATGGCACAAATTCAGAAGGAAGTACGCCGTACTTTGATTTGAGTACGAACGCATTCATCCGCCATTGTTTAAGAAAATTGGGTAGTTATATTATTGCCAATAATTCGTTAATATGCCATAGAATTTTACATAACATATTATGTATAATAACAAGATACATAAGAAGATAAGTAAGAAAACATGGAGCTTACCTCTTGCGTGTTCATGTGTGTTCAAATTTTCAACCGTGAATACAGAAAATCTTGTGGTCGCTCTTGAACGATGGAAGTGAAACGGTTCGTAGGAATGCCCAATATCGCCCACAACAACGAAAGTGGTTTCAAACGGTATCCATAATATATCATATATGTGCATAATTAAATCACTCAAAGCCAATCACATTTTTAAAAAATCATGTCACAATATGCAAAACAGCAAAGGTTGGTGGTATTATTGTCATGTGTACCTCAATCAAAGTACCTCTCTGTTATTTTGTTTAAGGTACGGTCAAGTGGTAAGATAAGGTGCTCACGAAGACTAAACGTTCATAAATGATTTTTGTTTAGACGATTTCAAATGCCTTGTACAGTTATACCAACACAACTTTGAATAGTCCAGAACCTATTTTTGAGTCAGTGCTTTTCAGAGACAGAGCGCGACGCAGTTCATCGATTGATTCCAGTTTGTTTACCTGTTGATAACCGCAACGGTGTGCAGGCGTTTCGTAAACAGATCGATTCGTACACAGATGGTTGTTTCGTACACGCAACCGGGAGTCGTTTCGTACACTGAATATGAGGTGTCTGAGATATGCCTATTATCGTTATCTTTTTTGAATTATCACGTCATGTTGTGTAATATCCTTCTCGTAGGTCATTTTTATGCATTTATCATGAGTTATCCAGATATTACGTCTTACCTGGCGAGGAAGGACAACTCAGCCATGGACCAGCCTAACCCTACAAGACGTCCGAGTAGACGTGTGTATATATATATATATATATATATATATATATATATATATATATATATATATATATATATATATATATATATATATATATATATATATATATATATATATAATATATATATATAAAGTAGGACATTTATATAAAGTAGGATATTTATTAAAACAAACCTTTCAGATCTCTCCTTTGGGCTCACCGTATAAAATTTAATCGATTCAAGTTAAAATAATTTATTGAATACAAAAATTTCATAGTACAGTAATATGAGCTTCACAAAAATCTAACCATCCAAAACGTACAACGTTAGTAATGTTATGCAGAAAGCAAAATAATGTATTACTTATATATACTTATCTATACTCTCTCTCTCTCTATCTGTCATTCTTTAAAAAAAAAAAAAAAAAAAAAAAAAAAAAAAAAAAAAAAAAAAAAAAAAAAAAAAAAAAAAAAAAAAAAAAAAAAAAAAAAAATTTTTTTTTTTTTTTTTTTTTTTTTTTTTTTTTTTTTTTTTTTTTTTTTTTTTTTTTTTTTTTTTTTTTTTTTTTTTTTTTTTTTTTTTTTTTTTTTTTTTTTTTTTTTTTTTTTTTTTTTTTTTTTTTTTTTTTTTTTTTTTTTTTTTTTTTTTTTTTTTTTTTTTTTTTTTTTTTTTTTTTTTTTTTTTTTTTTTTTTTTTTTTTTTTTTTTTTTTTTTTTTTTTTTTTTTTTTTTTTTTTTTTTTTTTTTTTTTTTTTTTTTTTTTTTTTTTTTTTTTTTTTTTTTTTTTTTTTTTTTTTTTTTTTTTTTTTTTTTTTTTTTTTTTTTTTTTTTTTTTTTTTTTTTTTTTTTTTTTTTTTTTTTTTTTTTTTTTTTTTTTTTTTTTTTTTTTTTTTTTTTTTTTTTTTTTTTTTCTGAGTATATAAGTTTTTCTAGATTGTATGAAATATATTTTCGTGAAAATTGTATGGCATATTTGTGACTTATCGATGATAACATTTCACCCCTCGTCAACCATTTGCAGACGAAATATTATTGTACTACAACTGATGTACGTCGTACCTCGACTGTTTCAAATGACGCTAGTTGTCTTCCAGGCTGCTAGTGTCTTAACGTATTGGTAACTGGAGCATGTGAACATATTTCCTTGGCATTGTTTGCAATTTTTGCTTGTAAGAAAGCGACTAGACCTCTTGATTGAGTGTGCACAGTTGCTTGTTCAGTAGTGTTTAAGCATGAATGTTCTACCAGATCTGTCTGATATTTCATTCAATTGTGAAATATACTTTTTGTTAACAGGCTGCTGAGTAAATACTCAAGTTAGTTGCCGCTGAGGATACTCATTATAATATATTTCTCCTGTTTATGGGATCATTAGATGTTTATCAGTTGAATTTTGCTAGTTTTTGTGTGACATGTTCTTCTGAAGAAACTACTGAAGAACTAGAGTCGTTTTAAAAAAAGTGTGTGATTACTCTGAGCGTTGTGTTGGTAGATTGGACAAAGCTTGTGAATCTTGTACTTAGATATAGTACTTTTTCTGTCGAGTTTACAGAATAAACACTGGTATGCCCAAACAATTATACGAACCCTCTCTCACCCCGAGGCTCCCCCACAATCCCTCATACCCGTAGACTCCCCCACAGTCCCACTGAAGTCTCATCGCAGGCTTTCCTACTTCATCCACCACCAGAGTTTTGAAATTCATCACAGATCACATGTATAAGTAAGAAAGCAAATTAGAGACCATATAAAGTGAGCGAGTGAGTATAGGGTTTAACGGCACACCAATATGTATGTGTTATATGGCACCTAGAAAGGTTAATAGATAAGTTTGACCTAATTAAGCAGCCGCCTTCTAGGATAAATGGAAAAAAGAGGGACATACAAGTAGATGATGATGGAAAAGATAAAAATGCAAATAGTATCCTAGGGCAAGTCACCACCAGCCGATTGACTGGACCAGGCTATTCCAGCCTCTCATTTAGGCGAATTCTGGGCCTAAGTAGTGTGTTTGCAGATATGGCCCTTGCAAGGACAGCTCCGCTCTGTAAACCACCAGGAACCCATTGCCCACCGACACGAGTCGCAACCCACGGCCAATAGGTTGCCCCCTATTAATCGCCTCTTACGACATGCAGGAGGATACAGTGGGCCTATTCTACCCCCGGACCCACAGGGGAGTAGAGACCATATAAAGACTAAAAGAATTTTATCAGCTGGCGAGCACAAATTTCAGATATTAGATGCTATGGCAGATGGCTGTTCTGTGTAAACTCAGTCACATGCTAATTTGGGTGCACAGGAAGTGTATTGGGTGGACAGAGTCTGATGTCGATACATAAGCTTACTATTGTATCCCAACGTACAGTTTTTATTGATTGGCCATAAGCAGCAGTGGTGAATATTTCATAAGCTGTCATGTTCGTGAACTGCATTTTATGCAGGGGTGGAAACTTACTTATTCAGCTACCGGCCACCCGGACCAGTACCTGAAAAAACAAAAACGCATACACAGAAATAAAAAAAAAATAAAAAGTTTGCAACTGGCGTTGTTGCAGATGGAAGAGGAAAATAGACCGGTGGGGGGCTCATAGCTTATTACGTAAACGGTTTCAGCAAGGAGCGTATCCTAATTTAGTCAGCAAGTTACACGTGCACGCTGATGGAGAGAAGTTCAGAGAATACTTCAGGCTGACCAGGCAACAGTGTGCATAACGCTGGGTGTTGGCGAACCAATTCAATAAACTCTTAACGTGTTTTATCGCTCACGGAACTCTTGGGCATTTTTAGGCTGGTGGACCTATTGACCTGCTTTCTTTCGGGAAAGCCCATTCCATGACGTCACAATCTTGATTACCCCATCCGTTTCTGCATTCGCAGTCGTGCCAATCGCCACATGGAGCGATTGGTTTTGTCGGATACGCAGCCCCATGCGTTGTCGTATTCGCAGACGGACATATGGAATCTCCGCCGTGCTTTTGCCTGTTATCGATTTTCGTCGGATTCGGATGACGGATGACGCATTACGCGTATATGGAATCTCAGCCTAACCTGTTAACGGTGACGCACAGTTTATCCACGTCGCAAGGCTCGAATAAGGTGTTTCTCACTGCGAAAGCTGTTGGTTTTATTTGCTACGGATCAGATAACAACTCTGTCTCTTACACCAAGCTTACAGTGTCGTCCTGCTGGATGTGATAAATTTGTATCACCAATGTTTAATCTTTTGATGACGTTCACGAGTAATTGGCTGGTTGATACTAAAAGCAAATAGCGCTAACAATGCGAGATTGGCGAGATCATTCTTCCATAGTCCGCGCGCTGACCAACGATTGGCTGTCTGTTACGATTTTTATTAATCATTCATGAGGTAAGGCGCAAACGCCAGGCTGCCGCTTGCTGCAGCCAAACTCAAACGTTGGCAGCGTACAAAAAAATCCTGAGGCGAGGTTTTGTCATGGGAAAAATGGACTCGCCAGCCGGACGACTGAATAGGGGCCTTCACATTCTCGGGTTTTCCGTCGCGGCCGCTAGGAGGGGTCACTGTCGCGCACAGCGATTTTTATCGGAACTGGGGACATGTTTCTCTGCCTGTCAAGCTGTCAACACTTGGTTCGCGCCTTACCCAGTTGCTGTTTTAAAGTTCCTGCGTTGTTGCGCGCATTCTTGTTGCGTGTTTCTCTATAGCTGTTAAGGACATCAAAGACGTCGCTGAAGGTGTCAAGCGTATTCTGAACTTCTCTTAAGTTCATCTGAACGCTGTCACGTCGCAATGAGCACATTTGAAACAGTTCTCAAACACAGAGATTATCATAAAATAGTGATCCAAAATGTTTGCCAAATGTTGCCACTACATTCATCTCCTGTCGTCTGGAGAGTATTCTGCAAGAACACATCAGTATTCACCCGATATCATTTCAAAGTTAGCGTGCGTGAATGTTGCTACACCATATCATCAATGTCCCCTTCTCAGTGGAAAGTACCCCAGCTGAAAACTTTCCTCAAAGATAGGGGAATCCCTTGCTCGAGTTATAAGAAAACTGAGCTCGTAGAATTAGTATGGATGTGAGTGCACAGGATAATTCTTAGTTTATATAATTAGAATATTTAACTTAAGAAAGTTGAATACAGATATGTCACACATCTCATTAATATGTATAAAATACCTACGAAGACTTGCTGGTACAATATCAACTCATCTTTCTTTGCAGAGATGATGGTGGTTGCAAACATGTTCTGGCCATGATGATTGCAGTGGCTGACTTCAATACCAATGCAAAGTCTAATCCAGCATTACCGCCTGATGAAGTGACATGTCTTATGGCTTATCGCCTTGATTATTTTTATGTCTGGCAGTTGCAATTACACTATATAGTTGTCACGTCAGAAATACAACTGACGGAAACTTCGCTGTCATCCACGGGTGTTTTATCGTTTTCATGCGAACATCGGCCTTGCAGTCCACGACGTCGCAAGTCCCAGCAAACAATTTACGTACTATATACGTTGTTATTACGTAGTTGTTTGGTAGTGATTACGTAGTGTTTTCACGTTATGATTACGTAAAAGTGTGGACTACCAGAAACGTTTTAACTACGTATTTAAAATACGTAGTGAAATTACCATTCCACAAACTATTTGGGATATTTGGGCACCTGTATGCTACCTTCTCACTACGTTATCATTGACAGCAAAAATGCCATTCAAACAAAATAGGATGAGCAAAATGTTTTTATTGTACATAAAGTTGGTTATCAACAGCTTGGTTAATTTGGCTAGCCCTCCTCAGAATGTGAAGTGTCAATGGCTGGAAGAGAGGGACGGGCTTTCTTATTCTTGGATGTAGAAGCTTGTGCCTGTCAACACATAGGATAGAAGATTATGTAATAAGTGGATATATATTTTATAGATTTATAAAACAGTATGATTCTGTAATTCATATCACATTAATGCTTAAAATTAGAAAAAACCCACAGGATTCATTCATGGGAGGAACCCTATTCACTCTCTACCAAAAACATACTTAAAACAAATGCTATACTTGGTGTCCAATGAGCAACTGATATCTGATAGTGTTCAACTTAATATATGGTACACTACAAACTCCCCTAGCTCAAATCACTCGCTAGCTCTTACCCCACCCACACACACTTCCTAATAACTTGCTCAATCAAATAGGACCCCGTTACTAATTGCATGGATTAATTTGCATCTGTTTAATTACCTGGAACAGATAATAATGAATAATTTCAATTTACAATATACAAGACTGAACAATATGATAGTTTCAATAAGCTTCACCAGACATAAATTTCAGTGCTTTACTCACTATCTGACAAGTTGATTTGACTTGTGGAATGGGTTGAGGGTGATGAAACGGATCCTTCACCTGAGCACATAAGACATTCAGCAAACACTGCTAGAAAAAAACCTGAAATTGTGGTTGTACTAAGATCAAATTTACCATGTAGGGAAATAGCTATAAAATTTCAAAAGTATAAATTGATTCTTTACCAATACTGGAGGAATCGGTGATTTCTCCCATTTCCCCTCTGCAGGGCCTGCATTGAACATGGCAGCACAGTCTTGAAGTCACCTAAAATTGTGTTTTAAAAAAGTTTATTTAATGTCATATTCTACCAAGACAATAAAGTTAATTCCGGTGATGAAATATTCTAGACCATATTAAGATGACATTGTTGATGATTGATGTTGCCAATTACACAGACATTTACTTATACAACTACCAGAAATATCACCATATTTCTTACCATTCTTGTTGATGATGTGAGCATCATGCAGCAGTTGTATTGATCCTGAATGTGCTGACAAACTAGGCCATTCTGCCAACTGACCAACTCTGTGTCCAACTCGCTTCTTTCTTAACTGTACAACTCTGTTGTCTCCATCTGTATTTCATTGTAGAATTAACTTTAGGTCAAATATGTAACAACAATAACTATCGAGAGCATAATTTGAAAAGTTTTAAAATAAGATCTGTAACATGGGTTTTTAAATGGTCATGAAAGTATAGTAACTGGTCATACGTGCTGAAAGGGCTTGATGATCTCAACTATTCAACTGTATAACAGTAAATTTTCAGGAACATATAAAAAGTTTTGAGGGTGGATTAACATACTGTTCACGTTAGTCACTATATTTTTTCAATACATACCTTAGGATGACACACAAATAAGGCGATGACTTAGGATGTATTCCTTTTCAAATTTGGCGCAGAAGTCAAAAACAACGAAGTGATTGGAACTTCCGGTTCCTTTTTACCACAATAGTTCGATAAGATATAAATTATTATTGCTTTGTTATAAAATGTTATACCCTTTTGGTAAAAGCTAGTCGATATTCACTTTCTTTCCTTACTTTTCCATTTCTACTTTAATTTGAGACCAGATATTTGAATATACCATAAAACTTCAGCGGCAATTGCAACAACCAGATTGTCATTACGTTTTGTTTAGATCGCACGCTATGACCATATACATGGTATAGACTACGTCCGCAATACGTGTCTTGAGTTACGTAGCGGAATGATACGTATATACGACGTATTGTCAGTATGTAATGATTACGTAGAGGAACTACGTACACGAGTTACGTAATTACAACGTTTAAACTACGTAATTACCAGACATTACCTAACCATTACCTACGAACTACGTAGTACTACGTAGTTCGTACGTAGTGTGTTTGCTGGGAAGTAAACCTGGGCATGGTTGCCTCCGCGCAGTCTATATAGTCTATAGAACGATATTCCTAAACAATTTTTCCAAAATAACACCAATATCTAACATAAAACGACGAATATTAATCACAGCTTAACGCTCTAAACGTTCCGCGTCGTGTATTGCTTTTGTGTTTTGGAAAAAACATGCCCCTATTTCTGGTGGAAAAATAAGTATCGCCGCCTGGCGGCCGCGACAGAAACCCGAGAACGTAAAGGCTCCTATTGGGTACCGCCACTCGCCCGAGTCTGATTTTACTCGTCATTGGCGGGCGGGCGAGTGCTAATTTCCACCCCTGTTTGATATATGCTTCTGAAACAAAAGTGAATCAATAAAGACAATGTCTGTGCAGTTTCAAATACACAGTATTACATATTATAATCAGTTCTTGTGAGATTTTTAATATTCATCCTCTACTAACAGACTAAATCATATTCAGTTCCTAGGTTTCAAACTTCTAAAAAATTAATCTTATATAAGAACACCAACAGGAAAGGCTACATTCGACCTGCGGTTCGGTTGTCATTTTCTTATCTGCATACGATCTACTATCAAAGTATGGCACAAATTCAGAAGGAAGTACGCCGTACTTTGATTTGAGTACGAACGCATTCATCCGCCATTGTTTAAGAAAATTGGGTAGTTATATTATTGCCAATAATTCGTTAATATGCCATAGAATTTTACATAACATATTATGTATAATAACAAGATACATAAGAAGATAAGTAAGAAAACATGGAGCTTACCTCTTGCGTGTTCATGTGTGTTCAAATTTTCAACCGTGAATACAGAAAATCTTGTGGTCGCTCTTGAACGATGGAAGTGAAACGGTTCGTAGGAATGCCCAATATCGCCCACAACAACGAAAGTGGTTTCAAACGGTATCCATAATATATCATATATGTGCATAATTAAATCACTCAAAGCCAATCACATTTTTAAAAAATCATGTCACAATATGCAAAACAGCAAAGGTTGGTGGTATTATTGTCATGTGTACCTCAATCAAAGTACCTCTGTTATTTTGTTTAAGGTACGGTCAAGTGGTAAGATAAGGTGCTCACGAAGACTAAACGTTCATAAATGATTTTTGTTTAGACGATTTCAAATGCCTTGTACAGTTATACCAACACAACTTTGAATAGTCCAGAACCTATTTGAGTCAGTGCTTTTCAGAGACAGAGCGCGACGCAGTTCATCGATTGATTCCAGTTTGTTTACCTGTTGATAACCGCAACGGTGTGCAGGCGTTTCGTAAACAGATCGATTCGTACACAGATGGTTGTTTCGTACACGCAACCGGGAGTCGTTTCGTACACTGAATATGAGGTGTCTGAGATATGCCTATTATCGTTATCTTTTTTGAATTATCACGTCATGTTGTGTAATATCCTTCTCGTAGGTCATTTTTATGCATTTATCATGAGTTATCCAGATATTACGTCTTACCTGGCGAGGAAGGACAACTCAGCCATGGACCAGCCTAACCCTACAAGACGTCCGAGTAGACGTGTGTATATATATATATATATATATATATATATATATATATATATATATATATATATATATATATATATATATATATATATATATATATATATATATATATATATATATATAGTAGGACATTTATATAAAGTAGGATATTTATTAAAACTAACCTTTCAGATCTCTCCTTTGGGCTCACCGTATAAAATTTAATCGATTCAAGTTAAAATAATTTATTGAATACAAAATTCATAGTACAGTAATATGAGCTTCACAAAAATCTAACCATCCAAAACGTACAACGTTAGTAATGTTATGCAGAAAGCAAAATAATGTATTACTTATATATACTTATCTATACTCTCTCTCTCTCTATCTGTCATTCTTTATTACACACACACACACACACACACACACACACACACACACACACACACACACACACACACACACACACACATTAATATACGTAACCACCCACGTAAATCCAGGATGCACACGTTCAAATGCCCTCCAGACTGTAGCCGTGCACGACGTCTTATTGACATATTTATATTACCGTCGTGCGCGGCTATCCAGACTGTTGCTTCGTTACAAGGAACAACTTTTCTTACATTTGCGGTAATAGGAAGGACACGCTTAATACCTTTGATACTTTCTTGTGGTTTCCTGACACTAGGCAAAAGGCCAATGTTACCTGTTTTAAAACTCGCCTGACTTAACAAAAGCATGGACACTCCACAATAAATGGGGCTCTCACGACTCGCTGTAAGTCCCGTCACAATACCAGATTGTGGCTTTAAACAACAATTCTAGAATATATTACAAGCAAGAGTAACCTGTACAAGATTACAGCAACGTGACACATGGTGAGTTATGAAGACGTTGAGTATATGATAACATAAGCGATTATATTGGCGTAGCTTTTAAATTGATTTCTCTTTATCTCGGTTACCCCTGTTGCCACAGCCAACGATCGCACAGAAATTGGCCATATTTGTCACTGTAGTGACAAGCTCACTGCAGCATACCGGACTGATTAAAGGCATCAGATTTGTCCTGAACTGGATTTACCATCGCGCAAAATAAGAGAGGTCAATTCAGACACAACCTGTTGCTGACGATCAACCTGAAACCCAGCCACTACAATGGGAAGTTGTTGCCACTGGTACGAAACGAGAGAAACCAAGACTACACAACATGCTCGCCTCAATCTTCGCGCAATGAAGGACAACCTCGTACTGTATCTCCTCATTCCTCTCCTCCACAAAGAAGCAGTAACTGTCAATTATCAATACTGCCTTGTGAGTGAACACAAACTGACATCATGCAAGAGAAAAGCCAATTGGTGACCAGCAGACCCGTCTGTTTCAGCTGTTGGAAGAGTACGAGGGGAAGAAATATTCAACATTCTCGTTCTTGAAAGCTTGCCAGTGTGTTGTGCCTGCACCAGCCATACCTCTGCACCAGTAGTTAAATGGTTTGTAAGGTTTCGTTCTCTCTCAGTGCAGTGCATGGATATATGTATACTTTGTATGTGCGACTTTCTTTGTGATGTTAATTTTGTATATTTGACTTTCGTTGTGTTGTTTAGTTTGTATGTGTGACTTTCGTTATGTTGATTAGTCTGTATAGTATTATTGCTTTCATGCATCTCTTTGGTGAACAGCAAATCTGTTTACTGTATTCTGGGTCGTCTGGTGATCGACAACTCCCTCTGGTGGTGTTCAGTGATTTCTACCGGAAGTGAATATCTACTAGGAAGAGGAAGTATTCGTTGCGGAGGTTACAGGTGGTTTCGATCACCAGACGACCCGTGGCTATTTAAATATAATGTCAATTGCAAAGATACATAGAAGTGACATGAGAACAGATAATTAAGAATATAGAGATATATGAGCAAATATATAATATAAAGAATAACTTCCCCTTGTGAGATATGCGGCATACAATTGCCTTATTTGTTAATAACAAAGTAGCCAAGAAATGATACATTTAAACAATACAATCATAAAATGATGACGTGCGAATACGAAGTGTGACATGGAAAACTACAGGTAAGTATTTACAACTGAACGTGAAAAAGGTGGGATGTCATTGAAAAACGGCGAGGGAGGGAGGGTTTTTTGATGGTAAGTGAGCTAGGTGTTGCTTGGTTGAAGTCAAGATTGAAAAGACCAAGGCGACGCTGATCGCGTGATTCGTCGGTAATAAAAAAAATGCGGGGAACCCTCTTCCCGTTGCAAGGGAAAACCGGATACGGGCGCCTCGTATCCTCCACAAAATGCGACTGGGGGGTTGCTCCCTCCCCCCCACAACCATAGTTAAGTTGAACTTCCACTGTACAATCAATTTTGAATTATTGATGATGAGATTATAATAATTTTACAAAAAAGTGTTTCTCTAAATTCGTTAGCTATATATATGAATTGCGTAATAGTTATACAATATTGTTATTAATGGTGACATTATGAAATTTAACTTTTGACACTAACCACATTCCACAGTATTACTCCGCACTTAAACCACATGGGAACAAAGCGATGAGCCTATACTTGACAATGGTGGAATGGTGAAATAACTTATTGCAGCTAATTTAATTTTTGAAGAATTTAACTAATGTTACAGAAATTATTCTATACAATAACACTGGTCCAATGCCATGATAATATTTAAAGTTGATGAGTGTGGTTGTTTCGTGGAGATGAGATCTCTGAAAGGCTGCCGTATTGGGTTCACCAGGTGTCGCTTGAGGGTTGAGGGGAAATGTGCGGTATTCGACGCTTGGTTGAGCCGCTGAACGTCTTCTGTATCCATGGTCAGGAAGACATATGCTTTGGCTTGCAAGGCGTTGGCACGTCGGATGAAGGCGCTATCTCCCTCTTGTATGGCGTAAGTACACCTGGGAACAAATGAACTTACGGTAGCGATCAGTGTGCCTTGATAATGTGTAAAGTGAATTATACAAAAACAAGAAATATAATGATTGCTCAGTGTGGCTAATGTGTGTGAGTAACTAGTATGTAATATCATGACATCAAAGTAAATATATGAGTGTTCAGTGAAGATACATTTAAAAATGATTTAGTGTTATTTTGCGTAGGTAGATTGAATGCGTGGTAAAGAGTTAATTAGTGGCTCGAGATGGAGAGTGTTGTTTGTCGAGCGTGGTGGCGAATCCGAGTGACGTGGGGTGGGCGAGATTTTGGCGTGGATAATTCCAAATTTACGTACGGAGGTGGTTGTGTGGGTTGTGGTACTAGACCTGTATTATTGAAAATTGCGCGTCGATGGCCGATATATGTGCCTTTAACGATTAATTACGCGATTTACTAGAGTCGTTACCTATTGAATGTCGTCCACCGCGGCCATTTCAAAGAGTCCAGGGGCGTCCAGTAGAGCATATATGACTATGGTGTGCTTCTCTGGGTGCGTGCTGCTAAGAATAATTGCACCTGAAATAATTTATAAACACATATCGCACACGATTACTGTATAACATGTAAGTACGGAAGAACAACGATGTGACACTTTAATTGTATTTGTTGTACGTGCCGGAGAAGATAAATATAAACATCTCACATATTTGCCTTGAGAATTAAATGATATAATATACTTCTCCATTAATTGTTTGATGAATATGCACGTCTTCCCTAAGCTGCAGATTCCTTCATGAAATGATACCCCGCATTAGCCGTGCACGACGTTTATTAATGTATATATTTATATTACCGTCGTGCGCGGCTAACCCCGCATATACTTGAATGATATAAGATTGCGTTATGGGTAATGTGTATCATAAAGGTTCACTAATTTTACGCGTGTCCACATGATATGAAAGACAGTTCGATAATAGTGTAGTCGACGTTACTTATAGAAAGATTTTGTCTTATAATCTGCAGGCTTAGAGTGAAAATAATTGATGTACATAATTGATAATATTATAGTGTCAACTTTGCGCTGTTCGGAAGAATAAAGGCTTCAAATAACTTAACCGTATTTACAGTTGGTGTTGATTTCGTGCTGTAGCGGAGGGTCGATAGACTAAGTGTGGGTTGAGGTAGGCAACGGAGTGTCGACGTTGAAGCGAGATGCAGGGAATCCGTGTTTTATGTAGGAACTTGTAAGCGTGGTGTGTTCAAATTTTAAGCTAGCTGCTATCGAGCATGTGATCGTTGATAAGTGGACCACCAGATCAATGAGTTTACATATGAATGGATGTCAGAGGCGATGTGTCGGATGGTTACATAAGCGGCTTAGTAAACTTTGATAGCCCAGTTCTTGTGGTGCTGACAATTGAAAAGGAGGGAAGGCTTTGAAAGTCAGAACAGCCAGTTTAATATCATAACACAAGGATGGGTTAGCATGGCAGTCATAATATTTGGGTTATGACAAGGATTAAAGGTCCAAATACCATTATTTCCAAAACACACATCTGGTATGCATTGTTTGCATAAACCAACTGAGGTATAACATTAATAGGACCTAGCACCTACTCTAAAAACATGTTTTATATATATAAAGGAAACAGTCAAATTGTAAAGTTGTTTTATTTCTCTTGCATGGAAAACAATTCCACTTGATTGTCATATTGAAGTGATTGTACACAGTAAGTCTAACCAGGCCGTGACTGTAGCACAGCACATACACCAACCCTCTAGCCAGACATACCAATGACAACATAGCTGGCAGACAGGCATCATATTCCTATTCTGTCCACCCACCATCTGACTGAGGTCATGTAAATATTACTCAAATTACAATGCTTAGTAATGAAAGCATAGTACACCATGGTGATGAACAAAATTTAGCATACTATTAGAATAGCCAGCACTATTACCCAGGCTCCAACCAGTTTTATCACCCGGTATCACCCAGAAGTACTCCCTCTAAAATCTATCACATGAATGTTGGGAGAATAACACTCAACTACATGGGAGATAAAATAGTCAAAATGTTAAAAACAAAAGAGGATAATATGTTGAAGACCCCAAAGAGGCCTTGAGGTCAATTTATATATATATATATATATATATATATATATATATATATATATATATATATATATATATATATATATATATATATATATATATATATATATATATATATATATATATATATATATATATATATATATATCTATATATATATATATATATATATATATATATATATATATATATATATATGAAAATTATATATGTGTGTATATTAAGATCACAGGCTATAGATTGTTCATTAAAAAAACCCATGCACATTGTAAAGGTATGCTTCTAAAACATATCATTTGACAGGACACAATACCACTCATACACATTTCCCACTCCACATCTACAGTTTGGCACAAAATTATAGAATGTATAAAGCAAGTACTACAAAAAAATAATATCACATAATTCCCAAAATTTCACTTCTAATTAAGTTGAACTTTCGGTAGTTTAGAACTGGGAAGGTTCACTGTTGGATAGTATAAGCTACTAGTGTCCTCAGCACTAACACCACAACAACATGTCATCTGATGACAAACTGGCAAAGGCTCTCACCAACACCATGCTTTATTTCAGAGATCTATCCAGAAGTTTGTTGTGGATTTGCGGGTTGACACAGCGTTGGAGAGAATGGAGAGTGGCAGGGCATGGGGTGAAGTAGATACAAGCGGTTCTGGTTCATCAAGCTTGAATGGACATGGATTGAGTGCCCTGGTTTCTTGTGTGGTTACGGGTGAGGTGACAAAAGGTGCAATGAATGGAGGACGGTAGTGGTCATCAGGCAAATCATCCCCACTGTAGCTGGTAGACCTGGCCTTATGCTGCACAACACCAGTCACCAACATTTTGGTGTAAGGCCAAACAATACACTATAAAGCAATGGGTCCCACATTAAATAATTAGTTTGGAGACACTTAATATTTCCCAACAGTATTGTGCACAAAATAATTCTCCTTGTAATTTCAGAACTGGCAATAACAGTGCTATGAGTCAGGTGATGATCTGAGGAAAGGGAACACTGACTTTGTTGGTGTGGCAGAAGGGAACACTGACTTTGTTGGTGTGGCAGAAGGGAGCACTGACTTTGTTGATGTGGCAGAAGGGAACACTGACTTTGTTGGTGTAACAGAAGGGAGCACTGACTTTGTTGATGTGGCAGAAGGGAACACTGACTTTGTTGGTGTGGCAAAATGGAACACTGACTTTGTTGATGTGACAGAATGGAACACTGACTTTGTTTATGTGGCAGAATGGAACACTGACAGTGTTAATGTGATACAATCAAAAATTTACCTTGTTGGGTGTCAGCTTTTTCTTCTTCCCTCTCCTACTGAGAGGAAAACCAGACTGAATGGTCTTTGGTAATGCTTCCATCTGACAATCTCTGCTGGGGGTTGTTGCCTTGGATACACTGAGATTCACCATAGCAACTTCCATACTGAGGGTGTCCACTTGACTGAAACCAATGCCATTCACAAGTTGGAACCAGACTGAAATCCAAAGAATATAAAGTGATAATTTAAAGCTAGGATATTGCAATGGCTGGCTCCCTCAAGTCCATTATCTTGATAGGGAATGTTGGTGCTGACAATCCAAATGATTACACAAGTAAGATGGGTTTACTTGATAGGAAATGCTGGTGCTGAATCCAAATGATTACACAAGTCAGATGGGTTTACTTGATAGGGAATGCTGGTGCTGACAATCCAAATGATTACACAAGTCAGATGGGTTTACTTGATAGGGAATGCTGGTGCTGACAATACAAATGATTACACAAGTCAGATGGGTTTACTTGATAGGGAATGCTGGTGCTGACAATCCAAGTGATTACATAAGTCAGATTGGTTTACTTGCCATTGATATAATAAGGAACATTTACAAATGATTGTAATAAATCTTAGAGCTATTGATATTAAATGAGTCATTGTTGAAATCGAAGAGCATGGTAGATTCCGTCATTGCACTCATATGGCTGTCATCAGGCAAAGATCAAACATGACACCCATAGCATATAACCATGTGGAGTGATGGTACCAACAACACACAACATGTAACCTGATGGAGACAGTGATGGTGCCAACAACACAACATGCAACCTGGTGGAGAAAGTGATGGTGCCAACAACATACAACATGTAACCTGGTGGATACAGTGATGGTGCTGACAACACAACATGTAACCTGGTGGAGACAGTGATGGTGCCAACAACATACAACATGTAACCTGGTGGATACAGTGATGGTACCAACAACATACAACATGTAACCTGGTAGAGATAGTGATGGTGCCAACAACTCACATCATGTAACCTGGTGGAGACAGTGATGGTACCAACAACACACAACATGTAACCTGGTGGAGACAGCGATGGTACCAACAACATACAACATGTAACCTGGTGGAGATAGTGATGGTGCCAACAACACACATCATGTAACCTGGTGGAGACAGTGATGGTGCCAACAACACACAACATGTAACCTGGTGGAGACAGTGATGGTGCCAAAACACATTACATGTAACCTGAAGGTGAAAGAGCAATGGTGCCAATAACACACATGATAGAAGGGAAAGAAACCACTTACCATACACAGAGAAATAATCCTGATGAGGCATTGAGAATATGAACATAATAATCTGATCATTAGATTGAACTAACAGTGGTTAATCTGCATGGAGCTGTTGTAGATTGATGGCTAACATATAATGAGACATTTAGGATGAGCCTTATACTGACAAATTGTTTATAAGGTAAGAGTAAAGCTACAATGTTCTCTGAATAGGATGCTTTACATGAGTTGATCTGTGGGTAATCAGTCTTTACCAGTATCATGATAAATACAACTATATCTACAGGTACGCAGCATGCTGTGTTGTCGCTATAAGTGCTGTACTGTTTTTAAGGTAAGTGTTTTAGTTGACTGAAGAGGCGAGTTATTTTGGTTTGGGATCAGAGGAGTCGTGTAGTACAGTAGGGTCATGTAGTGCTTAAGGGTCATGTATGTCAGCAGAGTTGTGTAGTGCAAAGGGTCATGTAGTGCAGCAGGGTCATGTAGTACAGAGAGGTCATGTAGTGCAGCAGGGTCATGTAGTGCAGATGGGCCAAGTAGTGCAGAGGTGCATTTAGTGAAAATGTCTATGTAGCACAGAGGGGTCATGAGGATAAGGTATCATGCTTTGTGTGGAAGAGGCTGGTAGGTATGTGGCAAGTTACGAGGGAGTAGCTGACCTGGGTGAGATGTTTGAGGCTCCTTGCACTGCATCACACAGATCCTCCGAGCTACCAGCGTATTCATCTGGTACATATCAACACTTATCAACCAATAGTGTGGATATACATCAAAACAAATCACCTGATCAGGTGTCAATTATTATTTAGTTGCCTATGATTAAGACACAAGTAAACAGAGGTTGACTATACAACTGAAAACAATGATCATAAGAGCTTACCATTCCTGCCCTCCTCTTGATCAGTTTCTCCCTTCTCAGCTGGCAACACACCTTTTTTGGCGGCAGCAGCACGGATCAATGACCGCTTACGTCGTGTGCCTCGCACTGCTTTGCGCTCAGGTTCGACCTCTGACCCCATGGCAGGCACCACAGAACCACTGGCTCTTCTGCCCATTGCCCCAGAGCCGCCTGATGTCAGCTTGCTGTTCTGAGGACTGTATGAAGCTGCCCGCCGTTTGCTTCCCCAGTTCTTCTTAGTCTTCCGGCGCACAGGGTCTGACCTAAACAACATTAACAAACTCAATAAACTATTTCCTTACATATATTTCCTCATTAAATAACTGACACCAAATAGCTACCAGTAATACTATACATTCCCATTTACCAAGGCACTGAAAACAAATCAAAGAAATTGAAAAGTTTGATAATACATATCAATCCCTGATACAATGATACGCATTTGCAAATAAATAAATGGATCTCAGACATGTTTACGATAGAAGGAGAAGTAAGAGTAATGAGGTGGATGTTGGCACTCACCTCGGGGGCTCTAGTGGTTTTGTGGCTCGGTTACCCTGACGAGCTGTCAAGGTCTGAATCTGAAACCACAAAGACAGATATATCACCAATAGCTTCCCCTTTAGTGTAAAGTTACTTTAGAAACCTGAGTTATCTGTGGTGATCAGTTAGGTGCCATAAACCAAGTGGCTATTAGCAGTGACAAAGGACAGTTGTTATAAACAGTGACAAAGAATGATCACTCATCAGCAGGGACAAAGAATGATTACTCAGCAGGGACAAAGAATGATTACTCATCAGCAGGGACAAAGAATGATTACTCATCAGCAGTGACAAAGAAAGAGTGCTTATCAGCAGCAACATAGACCGATGCTGATCAGCACAACATTGGTCTAGTGATGATCAGCAGTTTGCACCACTAAATGATCCTGGGAAACTTACATGTTTCAACTGGAGAATCTTCTCTGCCTCAAGACTGGCATTAGAGCTGCCGGCTGAGTTCATTCGGTTTGATAACCCACTTCCAAGTTCATCTCTGTCTGGTCCGCACGTCCCCGGCAATGGTGAAGTGTGCATGGCATGGGCGCTTACAGTAGTGGTGTTGATGGCAAATGCCAGACGGGGCTGGGGGCGGGCTTTGGTGTAGGAGGTATCTGTGGCAGTGAAGCGGGGTCCAGAGAGACGGTAAGGCTGTTTCCCAGCTGACATCGAGCTGTTTAATACACTCAGACCTGACGGGCACGTTTGTGTGAAGTCTGTGATGGACGCTTGGGCCAGTAAAGGCTGCAATAGTAAGTATATCATATTACTGCTGTTCCACAGGTCAGTCAATGTGGTACACATGAGAGCTGGTTACAGTGGACAGGGCTACTCATACCTTGCTATCAGACCCAGTTGCAGATGCGAGAGATAAAGTCATGGATGCTGAGGTGACAGATGCTGGCGTAGTGACAGTTGCCATAGCTGCAGGAGTGGCTGATGTAAGGGTAGAGGAGGAAGCATTGCTTCGGTTTCTCTCCAAACTGCCCCTGACAGCTTCATAACACAAATACACATGTATACACCCCTAATGGCCTCACCAAACCTACAGCTACATGCACCCATGGCAATCGTACCACAAATACAGCTGTATACAGCACCATGGCAGCTATACACCACATCTACAGTTGAGAATATATATTGCAGCTGCACCACACAAAAACAGTATGAATACACCCCTAGTGGCCTAATCACACTCACACACAGCTGTGTATTTACCTGCATCATACACATACAGCTGTTTGCACCGGGCAGCTGAACTACACGCATACAGCTGCATTTAGCTCAAGGTGGCACTTCAAACACAACTTACGTTGTCGCACAGGGGCTAGATCTCTGCGCACGCTGCCTGATGTGACTGATGACTTCCTGTTTCCATTGGGACGTGAAACTGCTGGTGTAGCACTGCTGCTGTCCGACTGCTGTTGCTGACCAGCCGTGCTGTGTTTAGACAGGAAGGCCACTCGGGGAACAAAAGGCTGAGGGCCTTGGGTGCTACTATTCCCCCTGCATACACAAATGATGTCATAACTGTCTACCTCTCAGCAATAGAGTATTAAAGAAGATGATAAAAGAGGAAAATCATTTATTGATCTGATACAAATTGGCAACGTGCTAGGCCCTATGTGAGCAGTGGATTTACCCCGATGCTTTGGCAGCAGCTCTCTGGGCCCTGTTAGTGTTGGACGGTCCCCTAGGCAGACCACGTAGACTCCTCACATAGCGCCTCAACCACTCCCTCACACCCTGCAAGCTGTTCAGGTCAGACAGTGTCAGGCGGGACCAGGGGTTTGTCTCTGTCAGATCCAGGGCAGCAATTGCCATGGCCTTACCGACCTGAGGAACAGTAGATTGACAGGGAGAGGTTCATAAGTGTAACAATGAGGTCAATCAAAATGATCACCTAAGATTCAATTGAGTAAAAATGATGTCAGTCAAAATGATCACCTAAGGTATGGCTGAGTGACAAGGAGGTCACAATAAAAATGATCAAATCAGTGATTACATGATACAATTCAGTTAGGTGGTTGGTCATATTCACTGACCACCAAAATAGAGCATTTTGTTCAGTAAACCATTTAATAAGAAACACCTCATATGACTTTATGGAATTAAATGGAGGAAGATGGGTGGATATTACCTCTTCAAAATGTGCCTCAGTGTACTTGGGTGGAAAGCCAGCGACTGGAGGAGGGGTAGAGCGACCTCCATCGCCATGACAAGCTGCGATTGAGTTGACGATCCGGCCAGTGTTGTAGTTACACTCAAGCGTGTAGCTGTTGATGATGCCCAGTGCTTTAAACATGGCCACGCGACCTGAACCCTCCTTTGACAGGCCCTCGCGCTTGTCCTTCAAATACATGTTACGCTCAGTGAAGTTGCATCCAGCAAAGTCAAAATGAGCTGTATTGAGTGAAATGAGCTTGGGAAACAACATACATTCAGCATGTGTTTCTTCATTCTCAAAGCAATTGCCATAAATAAAACAGCCTCTTTTCGAGGCATGACCATGTAGGTCTACATAAAGAGCAATGCCACTCTCTTCTGGTTTAATGTTGAGGAGGTTGGGATGAGCCAGGTGGGATGCGTGGTTGCCTTCCCTCACAGGACGACCACACTCAGGCTCCTCATCCGACCCTTCGTTGCCGAGATGTTCTGTATCGCCAGCATCCCCATCATCCAGGTCACCAAACTCTCCTCCCGACACGATGTCCACCGACGCCGAGTTCACCCCCATATGGTCACCTGCATCCTCTGGCAGTTCATCTCCTACACAAAGCCGCCCAACACCACCTCCAACATCCTCCACTTCCACACCAGCACAGGTAGAGGTCCAGCTGGTAGGCTTAGCCATTTTGTCACAGATGGAGCTCTCAAACTTCTCATTATCACAAAAACCATGGTTTTCAGGGTAAGCATTTCTTGCAGACTCTGTAAACACTGTACTTCTTACACCCATCTTGGCTGATATGGTTGTGAAAGTGGCGTTGGTTTGCTCACCAGGCAGTTTGGTGGGAGTATGATGAGGACCTGTGTTTAATTTGCTCCCATTTTGACTCCTGTCCCCACCATTAGGTTTGACAGGCTCACAAGTTTTGTGAGGTTGAAGCTTGTTATGAACATGATGGTAGACTAGCACAGATTTGGCGGCATATATACTGGGGTAGAGATCAAAGGAGGGATCAGCGTACATGCGGTTGAGATTAACACCCCTGGCGTCTGTCCTATAATGACCTCTCATCACACCATCTGGGTTCAGGATGGGAATGAGCTTAAACACAAACTGACTCCTAAGTTGCTTGGCTCGGGGGTCTCCTTCGTTGAGGATAAAGTCAAGGAATCCATTGAAGACATAACTGGCCGGAGTTTCTCCTGGATGCACACGACTACTGACAAAGTATACCTGCAAGGAAAATGGACCTGTTATAGCAGATGTCTTCCTCATTGTGACTTCAATGAATGAAACACTGCAAAGATCAGGTTTAAACAGAAGGATATCAGAACACTTACTCTCTTATTTTTAAAAGTCTTGCATCTAGGTGTTTCTGTGTCTGGAAACAAGTTAGTGTCAAATCGCTCTTCCTCAACATTCTGTATGCCAGTGTGATTTGAAATAGTTATCAGATCAATCCTGAGTTTGTCTGACGAATAACAAAGCAGTTCTCTGTGGTAATAGATGGAGTCAGGTTGACTGAAATATGTTCAAAAAAGCATGGTATCATCAAACAGCCCAAATGTAAACCACATTAATAGACTAAGGGATATTAGAGGTCATTGTGAGAAACCTGGAAGATGCAGGCTGCTGGCAGTGCTTGTACTGAGTATCAAGCATCTTGAGGCAGTCTTGACATTCCTGGTAAGACCAGGGAAAGCAAAATGCAAAGTAGGTGGTTGCCCCCTTAACCTCCAGGAAGCGATGGGTGAATGTCAAGATGAAATTGTTCTCCACGGACTGTCACACAAATGTTGAGTGCCAAATTAACATTATGAAAACACTCCCACTCTGTCATAACGTACCCATTTCAGCCATCAGTTTCATTAAGTAGCTGATCTGAATTATTAACTTCAGCTTCCAAGATCCACATGTATACCCGAAGGCTACAGCAGTGACCATTTGTGTGACTCTAACAAAGATTTGCATTACTCATTGTTTGGTGAATCAAGAAGAAAAACCATCTCACTTCATATGAAGGTCTGTCTCTGATTCTCTCCCACTTGGGTTTGCCCGGAACCGTTTTCACCAGGGGACTGTGGCCCTGACTGTACAATTTGCCCTGCTTGTTCATATTCATGATATTGATCTTAATCATGCGTCCTGGTGCAGCCCCACGCACTCCAAAGTAGAACCACGATCTGGTGACACATGGCTTCACATACACACAACCATCATCGTCATTTGATACCATCAATTACCATCAATAAGGAAACAAGTAATTACCTGTTGCCATTGACAAACTCAGTGCCGTCACAGTCAGGCCTTGTCCAAACATTATACTCATAATCCACTTTTACTTCATTGCTGTAGTAATTCCCTGAAATAATGGAACATTTATGTTAATAAACTAGTGATCGACTAGGTCTGGAAATCATCAATGATTTCAAGCGCTCGTATTCTGCTGCACCTGATTGTGAATTGACGCCATCACCATCCTCTTCCCGTCCCACTTTTTCCACGCGGGCCAAGTTACCAGAATCAAACTTGGAGGTGAAGAACAATCCCCCTACTCGCACTTCAATTCCAGGGGTGACCATGTTCAATGCATAGGGAAAATCTGCTGTTTATCCGGTGTTCCTAGCACAATGAAGTATATAGCAGATCTACAACACAGTTTTCAAGAAAGAGTTGTACTTAACCTGGGCAGGTGTGAGATGTAATGCATTAAGCAAACACATCAAGGCATACAAATCATGACCACCTTCTGTGGTTTAAACTTAAATCAACAATGACAATTATATTAAATTAAGAATCTATTTTTCATGTCAATTACTGGGAAGGAAATAAACTATTTCATAACATGCAACATTATAACTTTCATACAAATTAAACAAATAATCAAATTGGTTTCAATCTGATTTATGGACCAAACATCTTATATCACAAGCAATGTAAAGGGTTAAAGTTCACAAACATTAACAAAATTTACAATTTATTTTCACCAGCATAGTTGATGACTTGGGTTCAGGTCTATAGTCATAGCCTGAATACAACTAGCCGTGCACGACGTCTTATATATTTTTATTACAATCATGCGCGGCTAGAATACAACATGCATTGCTTTATCATTAAGTGATGTGATTGATTGAATAACTTCCATCAGATGACTGGTCAGGTTTTTTTAACTCCTATGCTAGCCCTACACTGTAGGCTACAGGAAGTCTATGACTATGTAGACATCTTACGACGACTTAATCCAACCCAATGGATAAATCCTGAATGGAAATCAGATGCCTTGGAATAGCCGGGACTGCGAATTTGTGCATTGCGTTGGGAGTGAACATCGTAGGACGTCTACCCAGACGTCCTGTAGGGTTACTCCTATGCGAGTTAAGTCGATGTCTCCAAATGTCTCTTCAGGGAAGTTCAGCATCAACAGCAATTCTGGTACCTTATTTTATGTCAAGAAAAGGACCCAGTTTTTAAGAGGTGAGATCTGACCAGTTTCGATGGTGTCAGTCGTTGGCAATTATATACTAGGCCCTGATGTACAAGGTCTCAGTCTTCGGCCTACCACTTGTAGGACCGGAGACCGAGACTGCGAGAGAGTGAGACCTCGAGCCAAGTTGAGGCTTGACGGCTTGACCCGGGCTTCGTACTAAACATAACGTTAATTAACATCACACCTTCTGTGATGAAATAATAGGCGGGGTGCATTTCAATTTGTTTAGCATACTGGTCAAAATATTATGGATAACGAGCAGTAATTCGATTTATAGCTTGCGAAATATACCGACACATACAAAAACTATTGCGTTATCTGTCCACATCCACCATCTTGCAACTATCTTCGTTGCTGGTCACGTGACTTAAAATATAGAGTATCGAGACGTTATTATTTGATTGATATGTGTTAGCCATCGAGGATAGCCAACGAATGGCGCATAGAGTATTGCATGTCACTGACGATACTTGTTAAAAGCTTGATAATAAAAGCACAGTGATATGAAAAAAACATGGGCGCTGTCAGAGGCATTGCTTTTATTCTTAGGAGCAACGGGGGACTTTTGCTGATCCATGCGTCCTTCGGTCTATCTCAAAGTTTTACGAACACTTGACAATTCAATAAAAAGTGGAACGATATATATATATATATATATATATATATATATATATATATATATATATATATATATATATATATATATATATATATATATATATATATATATATATATATATATATATATATATATATATATATATATATTATAATTATATATTCGGGGGCTTCTTTTTCAGGTTCTCCTATTACTCATTTTTAACGTTATGGGGGCAGGTTAAGTACAACTCTTTCTTGAAAACTGTGTTGTAGATCTGCTATATACCCCCACCCCCCCCCCCCCCCCGTGAATTTTATTGGCTGCTTGTAGTGTTGGTTTGTAAAGAAAAACACCTGTCAATAGCTGTGATTGTTAGAATTCAGATGGTTTATTCGATTTCCCTAATCCGCGTTATACTAGTACTCGTCATGCTGAACTTCAAACCAACGAAATGCAATATATGTAAAACAATAGACTCAACATTCGAAGCTCTTTTCCTTAAACATAAAAAAAGATGCACAAATCAAAATTGCTCGATAATCTAACGTGCTCACATTATGACTGTTCACAAAGGTTGAACTTCGGTTTGAGTCGTGAAAGACATAGATGAAATAATTGCGATCTTAATCACTGTTAATATATGCGGGTTGGCTTCGTCTGCTAAAATCCAAGTTAGAATGGACCATATAAACCATGTTTTAAAAGACACCCTGGGACGTTATGGGTTCGAATGTCACCCATTCAAAGTAAGGAGTGATATATAAATTCAAATATATTGTACAAAATGTTTAATGCTTCGTAGCAATTACATTTAGTACCGTGTTCATGATCGCAGGGCGATAATCAGATAATTTTGGTGGTTTGAACGGAGATGTTTCTTTTTCTGCCTTAGCCTAGGTAAAGAACTTCGCCTCTGACAGCGTTCACGCTGTTCACAACTTAGCTTCTGTGGAACGGCAATATGAATATATACCGTTCTGCTTCAGCATTTTCGCGCGTCCAAGAAAACGCGTTTGGCTAATGTGCTACATAACGCATCTAGAAAATAACTAGCTCCGGTCATAACGCAGGGCTCGAAATTACCACCCGCCCGCCTGCCAATGGCGGGTGAAATTTGAGTCGGGCGGGTAAATAATTACAACCACCCTCCCGACTGGCGGGTAGATTTTTTCGCGCTAACACCTCGCGCCCAGTTCAATACAACAGCAGTTGGGCTCGCGTGATTAAGCGCCGCTTGAACCATAAACCCGACAAACACACGAGATAAGAAAGCTTCACGGCTGTATATTATCATGTCTTGCATAATGTATTGACCTATAGTGTATAAACTGAAAGTAAACTGTTTAATAAACCGATGGCATAGATAGGCTCAAAGAAAAAGTTATACAACTAACGTGCCTTGACTGTTTGGGAAGACTTTATAATCCATAGATCAGGGATCAGCTGGCTGCAGTCAGTGTATAATTTTGTCCCATCACGGTATCTGGTGTGAAGACAAGAACATGGACAAAAGCTCACCCCACTCCCTCCCAAGCTATCTAATGGCAGCCTCTCGTATTTGAATACAACATGCACCTACTGACCTGAATAAGTCGAACGGTTACTTGGCAACAACGAATCAACGAGACTCCCCATTTCCTATCTGTTGACAAATTTTATGTAACCGCTTTTCCATCGCATAAAGGCATTTTTATTTTAATTCATTAATATGATTTACCATGTAACATCTGTGAATGGTATTCATAAGACAAGTCAACTCTTCTCGCCCCAGTAACAGTTGTAAGTGACGCGACGGAAAAACGTAACATCACCCATACGCGCGCCATGTTTTCTTCGCGTTCTCCTCGTGACTTTTCTTCCGCGTCTGCTTTGCGAATGCAGTACGTTCTAATTGCATTTAACGATAGGCCCACCTACAGTTATATGACTTACGTAACGCGCGTGGCGTTTCTTGTGAGTTGACTTCCAAGCCGTCAGTAAGCATACCTATATAACTGCATGCGATTTGTTAACGGTACAACATTTCTGAAGATGTCGTGCCTTCAGGACTAAGAGGTCGCAGACTATATATAAGAAGTGATGATGTAGATGAGGAAAAGTATGTGTGTATTGGAAAATTGTGCTGTTGACCTCATTGAATAAATGCTTGCTTTTTGTATGTTTTTGCAGGTTCGTAAATATTGATTTGACTGTTGCGTTTAATATTAGAATAAAATATATAAAAACGCGTACATTTTTGTTTTTTACTATATTATACTGAAAATGTAGGGCCTGTAGAAAATTTGTAGGGCCGGTAGAATTTCAAGGTTACCGGCCCGACTGGCCGGTGAAATATTTGGCTAATTTCTAGCCCTGTAACGGTAACATGAATTTATACCCTCAGACGTCTTGTAGGGCTAGAAAATAACATATATCAATAGCCTGTACAAAATAAAGTCTTAACGCACCAAAAAACTTAACCCAACTCGACGCTTATCTTCAACAAATGCCATCTATATATCATTTCCGAAAAATCGTGATACGATGACCGCCATGTTGGAAAATATTGGGTCGCGTGATTTCCTGAGATATCCCACCGCCTCCTCCGCATTGCCTTAGGCTTAGCATTAGTCGTCGATGGGTCACGTCATTCTGAGCATACGCAATGCACGTGGTCTTGAACTTGAAAACAAACATTTTGCTGTGTTTCGGACTTTTTACCGCTTCCCAATTGATCAAACTATAAACAATTACCATGGATGAAATCCCCCGCCGAAAAGGGATAAAATTGTCCGTGAACATCATTGCATTCTAAAACTCCATCACTTGGGTATGTTTGGTGTTTGGTAGTTGTCTACACGTTTGCTAGCCAAACAATAAAATAATCGGCAGACATGAGGTTAGAGGTGGGTTTGTTGGTAGGAGTTGATGGGAAATCTGACAATGTGCTGGTGCAAGGTATAAGGCCGAATGATGAAGTGGAGAAGGATGTGTCTGGTGGTTGTTGTCAGATGATGCCGCTGTGTGTTGTTGGCTGATGATCTTGGCTGACAGTGCGTTTGTGTGTTGTTGGCCGATGATTTTGGTTGATGGTGTGGATGTGTGTTGTTGGCTGATCGTGTGGTTGTGCATTGTTGTCTGATGATATTGGCTGATCGTGTGGTTGTGCATTGTTGTCTGATGATATTGGCTGATCGTGTGGTTGTGCATTGTTGTCTGATGATATTGGCTGATCGTGTGGTTGTGTTGTTGGATAGCTACAGGTTCAAAAGGGTGAATAACCTGTGACTTGAAACCCCTTCCTATCATTATCTGGAGTCATTGTTGCTGACCAACTGTGTTGAAAAAAGCTCTGCCCATGTTGCCTTCAAAACATCTTAATTGGCCCCCATATACTCGGAGCAAACTCAATGATGATACCCATTCGTCAGTTGACCAGAGGCTTGTATTAGGGGGCAATCCAAGAAAAGATATGTTGTTGTCTATGGCACATTGCAGTATCTCCAAGAATTTTTATTTAAAAAAAAATACTAGTGTGGCTTGGAATTGTTTCGGTCCTACAGACAACAAACAATGAGGGTGCATGGATTGCTCTCAGACAAGGAAAACGTATCATATGGTGCCCCACTGGGCTCTATGTTGGGTTCACTGCTGTTTACTGCCTAAACCCAACCACTCTGTCCGGTCATCTGCTCTCATGACCTCAACAATCACATGTATGCTGATAACTCCCAGATAAACATCGATTTCAGTGCTCATTCACCATCATCAAAGTCCTCTATGGTTACCATTATTGGGAGGACAGTGGCTGATGTCAAATAATGGATGGATGCTCACTACCGAAAAGAGAATGAGGGTCAAACGGAAGTTCTCAGCACACCAACCCTTGCATTGTCCGTGCCAGTGTCACCGGGTGTGACATCTCGACCAATGACATTGTACACAATTTGGCTGTAACCTTTGACTCGATATACAGCCTTGACATCAACGACGTGTCAATACGTTCACGGTGTTATGATTGATGGCTTAGGCCAGGCTCCCCCATGTGGAGTAGAACCATGTGTCATAATGTAGCGGTCTAAAGTCATAACGGTCTAAAGTGATAATGTTGACCTCCGCCAGGCCACGTGACGAGTGTTCTTTGATGTTGCCGAACCCTTTGAAGTTAAGATATAGTTGTTGGGGTCAGTCTAATTTATGCATGTATGTTAATGTTCTCGGGCCAAATGGAAGGCCATTTCAGTTTAAGTCACATTATATGTAATCTCCTGTGTAATGTTAATCGTATGTTTATATGTAAATGTCTTGGCCAACTGAAAGGCCATTCAAGTTTAGATGATTCGCCTTACATATAGCTTAGTGAATTCATGATGAATTAATGAGGCGTCTGCCCATTTGGTCGCACGCCAAACGAAATAGTATATAAAGACCTCAAGAACTGTGGCCAGGATCATTAGAGATCATTCGGAAATCCAGAGAGACCAACCAACTGCGTTGTCGTTATTCATTACCAACTATCTCTCTGGTGCGGAGTCTAGCAGTAGTGTAAAGTCTAATTCAGGGACTACACTCTGTGAAGCCGAACACGCAGAATGTCTTTGTGCTAGTTTATATCCAATCTAGGGTACCACACGGATGGCTGTCTCATGTGCCTCTAGCTTAGCAGGAGCAAGTTTACGCTGTATTTTGTCACCCACTTGACCTCGCTTATATTGCTGTTGTAAGAATCTCTCGTACAAACAGGCTTGATCATAGTTGTCACGAGCATTCTTCTGGCCACCCTCAAGCTTGCATTGCGACCTTCAGCATAATTAATTAAGCGAGGGATGTATTTACCAATATTGTGGATGCTCAATTCACAAACAATACCCCTGGCCTTTAATTCCTGTCGGAGACCTTCCATTTTGAATAACGTTTCGGAAATAACCAAGCCTACATCAAACAGGGGTTCAGGAGAAACAAAAAAGGAACTTGCTAAGTGGAAGCCAGAATCAAGTGGATTCTCCACCAAGTGTGGTACGCACTTTAGGTTGTTGACTTAGGAACATGAAGTACAGGCGTAGGGTTTAGAAAATGTATTACTATGACTTTAAGATGGAGCTTTGCCTAAAAGATGGAGAGAGAGGTCAGGATAGAACTGATTTTAAAAGATCAACAACTAAGGCAAGTTATCCCGATTCTTCTAATTAGAGGATGGGCGTGGGTATGGGATATCCATGAGGAGAGGGGGTCACTTGTGGGTATGCCTGAGAGGGTCACGTTATGATGATGGACAAGTTTGTTGCATAATGTATTGTTCAAAATGTGCATGCTCTCATACATGCCAACATCACATATAGATTTGACCAGTGCAGCTGCCTATACAATGGGATCACTGTCCACCTGAGGGATCATTGTTGGTGTGTTCAAAGTGCTGCTGCACAGGAAGTGGTCAAAACTAGGAAGTATGTCCATATTTCTCATTATCTTTGGCATCTCCATTGAGCAACAATACAAGATCCAACTCCTCACTTACCTCCGAGGCCTGGTTCCACTATACCTAGGTGATTAACTAAAGAATTACATCCAACTCGCTGTCTGTGCTCTAAGTATGACGATCTTTAGGTAGAGACCAAGTATAGAATAAAAATTGTATGACCACAGATCCTTTCAGTATGCAGCCTTATAAAATAAATGTGAAATAATAAAAATTGAATCAATTTCTAATACAATTCAGACTTTCTGTAGTCCAATTTTTCCTAAACATACATCTGAAATGTGCCTGTAAAAATGGGTATCAATTTTCTCTCCTGTTGAGGTAGCTGGCCACTGGGCCAATTATAAACTCATTGTAAGTTTCGGTCACTGGTTAAACTTTACTTATCTGATGCTTCTAATGGGTTGCTGCACTAAGAGTTTGCATGGACCCTGGGTTCTTACATCTTATCTGGAGACTGTATCATCATAGCACATACCCTCACACCATTCTTTAACATCCACTCACACACAGTACACAATTATCCAAGAGGGATATGTGATAGATGGATAAAGCCCAGTTGTGTTTGATTGCAGATTGCCTGGTACAATGCCATGGTATCGGAGCATTTCAGATTTGACTTGCCAGGAGACACTCTAGCCTATATTGTTATTAGTACTCCAGCAATGTTCGAAAAGGCTTTTGTGCCATATGTTTGCCGTGAAGAATGCACAGGAAGAAGGGATCCCGTTGATGAATGTATCAGTTCCCACCTGAAGGACGTCAGACAGGTAAGTAACGGTAAATGGCACTAGTTACTGGTGTGACATACCTGTTCCATGTTGACAAACATTTCACATTTAAATACACACAATTCCAAAACAAGGATTTGGCATTCAAGGTTGTTCTGGTTGTGTTTGTCAGCAACTTGGTGACCAAGAAATAGAAGTCATTCATGACTACGAGTTGCACCCTAATCGCAGACCTAAGGTGTTGGTACAGACAGCGGGCCATGTGGCTGGGGCCTGCTATTTCTACCAGAGAAAAGATGTTGTGAATCAACCATGGAAAGAAAAGCAGGTAAACCTTTGACAATTAACGTGATGGTATCATTCGACACTTACCACTCAAAATTATATTTCTAATATTGTTCGATTTAAAATTACATCAGAATATGTGCAATGATAACATACCTTTCAATTGAACTCGTTCTAATTGGTCCAAGTTGTCATATCATAGGAATAATCTGTTATGTTTCTTCTTGGTGGTAGTGGTGTGTATATAATGCTTGTATAATTTTGGAACAGTCTATATTCATTTATGTCATAGAATGCATTAGCATATCATGACAGGCTATGGCACTTCCCATGGCCATTTGTTGGTCATCCTCTCCCTTCTCTGTTATATTTTGCAAATGATGAATGGGAAGGACCCAGTTAAGCTTTAAGGAAGCTGTGTCTTCTAAAAGCAAACACAAATTGGTGGTTCTCATTATGTGTTGTTGGCTAATACTAGGCTTGATTTCAGAAAATCTTTGGTGTCAGCATACATCCCATGTATGGGGGCTGGTTTGCATTGCGAGGGGTGTTAATCTTCAAGAATCTACAAGTGCCTGAGTTGGTCCAGAAGCCTCCGCCCGATGTCCTACCAGATGACCAACGTAAGATTGAAGTGTTGGAGCGATTCAACTTCAACTGGCAGGATTGGTCATTCAGAGATGTTGTCGAACCCATCGCTCGTTATTCAGAGCAACAAAAACTCTACTTTGCCACTGCCCCCAAGGACAGACTTTCTCTGCTGGATACGATCAGACGCGGTGAACAAACAGTGTGAATCAGCAAGCTGCATGCATAGTTGTTAGAAATTGTTATTACTCTGAGAATCTCTTTTATTATTAAATCATTTATTTATGAGTGGGGATTGTGCATTTTAGTGTTTGCTCCTGTTTTTGTTTATAACCTTGTATAGTCCACTATTTACCAAGAGCCATTTTCTGACAAACAAGCTCACTTGCAGTTGACAGTTACATTGACAAACCTGGTTGGTTCAGTACCTTACGATCAGTTTTCATGTTAGTAACTGAACTCTCCAAAGCAATTGAAATATCTGATGTACAACTTTTTCCACTGCTCTTTGCTAATTGTGAAAAAAAGCTACATGTAGAGTTGTATAACAGCCAACATGTTGGGACAATATCATGTGCCGTGGGTATTGTACAGACTATGACTTGGTGTTTTAATTAACAAGTGAATCGCAACCGGTAACTTATAAAAGAGTGTGGCTTGATGTTTGATGCTTGAATTGGAGCTAGATAGGAGTCTGGCTTGTGCTTCCATCAGAAATAAACTGTTAATAAAGGAATTTTATTCATAATTTATTTATACTTTACAATGAACTCCATCAAACTAGCCTAACGTCAGGTTTTATTTCCTTGTGGGAGGGAGGGTAGGTTAAGAAACTTCACCTCTGAAAGTGTCCGCGCTGTTAACTACTTTCGATCTTGCATATTTGCGCTGTCTAAGGAGTAAATAGCGCGGCGCTGTCAGAGGCAGAGTTTCTTTGCCTACATGTGCAGTAGCAGCTACGATACTTGGTTCGCAAGAGTAACCTCAAACACTTCCTGTCTGATGTAAAAACTCATAAAACACATACTGCCGATGTTAAACAGCTTGTCTACTGTTAAACCCCAAGCAACACCGAGAGTAAGACAATCCTTTACGTAGCCCTACAGGACGTTTAAGTTACAATGAAATAAAACGTCTGCGCAGTAGCCCGACAGACCAACAGTCGATCGGGTACTCCCATGTTGACGCAAGCTCCACTTGGTTCAAAAGAGCTACCGCGCAGGGCTATCCTTCTTATACGCTCTTGCACGAACGGACAAGGCGAAACACTGGACACGACCACTTACAAGGACAGCGAGTACCGAGTAGCCCAACAGACCAATGTCAGGTTTTATCACCTTGTTGGAGTGGAGTGCTGTAGCTCTTTTGAACCAAGTCACTTTCGATTATCACTGGGATCGGCATATCACTTTCTAGGCAAAGAAACTCCGCCTCTGACAGCTCCGCACTGTTTACTACTTTCGATCTCTCCCATCCGCGCTGTACAAGGTGTCATCAGATCATCAAAACACCAGGGGCGAGTTGCCTTGCCTAATCACTTTCATTCTTCTACATTTTGGTGTAATTTATATAACAATCGTATGAAGAATAAAGTGGTACGGCCCTTTTTCCTTAGGTACATAAAACGCGACACAACTTTTATTAGGCAAAGCACTCGCCCCTGGTGTTTTGATGATCTGATGCCACCTTATACAGCGCGGATGGGAGAGATCGAAAGTAGTAAATAGCGCGGAGCTGTCAGAGGCGGAGTTTCTTTGCCCAAACTTTTATGGCCTCGAAAAACTTTTCGCCATTTTCGTTGGCGATAAAACCACATTTAAAAGTTACCACCCAGAAAAACGAAAATGGTACCAACTGAAAAAAACTATTCTTCATTAATAATATATTAAAAGAACAAAATGTATCATAGCATCATTTGTTGTCAGTGGTCATTTACATGAGACTACCAAACGGCCCCAACACGGCCTTGTCCTCCCTACCAAGTGCCACTTGCCAAGTGCGTCCGCCGCAGAGATTTTACGTTAGTCATGTGATATTTGTTGTTCTCTATATCCCCGGTTTGACGGTAGACACAACGTCATGCAGGGCTGGTAGTTCTCCGGAGGCTTACAACATCCTTGCGTCATTCAAGCTAGATCATCAGGATCGACTTCAATGTATCGGTAAGACTACGGTGTTTAAGGACATTCCTAATTTGTTATCAATTTTATGACGTAGTTGTGGAATAATCTCACGGGGTTTGATTGTACCTAAATTGCATGCGTTCGGTTTGTTTATTGTTTGCATGTTTAACATGGTAAACACGGGGGTAAACACAGCCTGTGCTGCTGGCTGGGCCCTCCACAATGAATCCACATGGAGTCTCCATGTGGATTCATTGTGGAGGGCCATTGGCAATGGAGACAATATCACAGGGTTGTATAAACAGAAATTTGGTACTGCCTGTTGGCATCTACTCTACTTATTATTTTATGTCAAGATCAGGGCTAGTCTCTTATAAAAGTAATTTGGTAAATAATGAGTGTTTCTGCCACTTTAAAATAAGTATAATTCCTCTGGACTTGACTTATCTGCATTGCATTATTCATGCATTGCATTATCCACCCAAATGCAACAGGCTGCCAGTGATCTGGTCATTAACATATGTCATTGTTTTGTTTGAGTGCAGACTTAATGTATCAGCAATACAAGACAGATTTGGAGAAACCAACAGCAATGCGTGATGGTCAATAAGTAGATTTTAGGATTTTAGATATTGTTCAAACAGACTACAACTCTATATTTGCTGTCCTGGTACTTAATAAAGATTCAAGTTTGAAGATATGATCTGTACTGTGTTCATGTAATGAATTATGCATTTGGCCAAGTTAGCATCACTGTGATCTTGCTACTTTTCAGATGCACCCAACATTGATGTTGGGAGTGGTAATGTTGCATCAGAACAAGGCTCACAGGTGAAACAGTCCACACAACAGTCCCAAGAAGATGAATGGCCAGTTGAATCTGTCATCAAAGAACAATGGCTTAAGTAACACCATATCATCAGCATTTGATTGTCTTTAACTTCAACATCTTTTCATCATTGTCATGAAATCTAGTCTCTATTTCTTTAGCAGTGCTCTCCTTTTTTATACTCTTCATACAGAACTTTACCTGCTTTCATCAGCTAATTAATCTATCATTACTTGCTTTCTTCTTTGACAGACAGCAGGAGGAACTGAAACAGAATCTGATCATTGAAGATGTCACCGGGTGGGCACAAAATCATTTGACATATGACAGCGCTACCGAGTGTCAAACATCAACACCACTGCGCTACATCGGTGGGGTGGATATATCGTTTGTGAAAGGTGATCTCTTCAACGCCTGTGCTGCCTTGGTCATCCTTGAATACCCATCTCTCGAAGCAAGTCTTGTTGCTGCATATTCTTTAGATTAACTGATGTTATATAAAACAAGACTGTCCAACCGTTTTGCAATGATAAATTGTATTCACTCATTCATTATTTGCTGACCAGGTTGTTTATGAAGATATGTCATTGGTAAGACTGACCGCTCCTTATATTGCTGGGTTCTTGGCCTTCAGAGAAGCACAGTTCTTTATTGACAAAGTCAACAGGCTGAGGTCAGAAAAACCAGAACTAGAGCCACAGGTAGGTGGCGCAATGTGTTTTCTTCTTGGCTGACATCAACTTAGTCATTTGTTTGAAAGCTTTAGTAGATGCTTGTACTGAGCAATCGTTGTTGCAAGAGTCAATTCATGCAGCAGTTTTTCCGCTGTGTGCAGGTCATTGTTGTCGACGGCAATGGCATCCATCATCCACAAGGTAATATATGGTATTCAAATACGACTCGAGTTATGCATGTGTAGAAACTGGTCTAGATCTAAAATATTTTTGGTAAATTAACTTTGGATGCTGTTTTTTAATTGCATCTTTATTGAGCAATCATTGTTTATTTGTTGTCCCCAATAACACGAAGGATTGTAAACGAGTCATTTTAGCAACTACAAAAAATTGCTTCAAATCGCCGAAAAATGCATCTTTAATGTATGATCAACTGGTCAACTATTCATTACAGACAGGTGTATGTAGATGGGTGTGGGAACTCTTGATGAGTTAGTGATAGCTGGAACAGTCTGACTGTGAAACTCTTATACAAGGCTGCAAGTCAAGTGGACTATGATACATTCATATTTCATAATAAATGCATGTTGTTTTTAGTAACTTGGATTTTTTAAAACCTTTTTAAACCTGTGTTCCATTAATACTCATAAATAACTAGTGCCTTTCACTTCAGAATAGAATTACCTTGATGTTTGGTCAATCATAAGATGTTCAGCGAAGTGGCTTCCATCCATGCTTTCAGTCATCCATGCTTAAAATTGTCACTGTTTCTAGTCATGTCAGCTATATGCGGTCATGACCTCCACGATGGCATGGCTCTGCCAGATATAATATTTTTGTTGGTAGAGCTAATAGCTGGTTACCAGTGTTTCTCTGTCGGTCTGTTTGTGTGTGCATCTTGCGTGTCCATGTAAATTCCCTTTACCAACAGGAGTTTTGGGCCAACAGGTTTTGGCCTTGCATGTCACATGGGAGTTTTACTGGGAATCCCAACCATAGGGGCAGCTAAGAATTTCTTGGTGGTTGATGGTCTTGAGAAGGATGCTTCCCACAATGACCAGGTGAAGTGGGCAATATTTGTCCTGTTTGTAGCATTATTGGAATACAAAAAGAAAGATTTGCTGTCTGTATGAATTTTTAATTTATTGTTTAACATCATTTAGTTGTTATTCAGATTGGGAAGATGACACAGGCAGGCGATTCATTCCCACTTGTTGGGGCATCTGGTAAAGTAGTAGGAATGGTAATGATAACATTTATATCATTCCAGCAGAGCTTTTAACTGTTTAATCAATCTTTATCTGATATTGAGGCCACACAGCAGCCATTAGGGCGACATAAAGGGTGGGCTTCTACAAGTTTATAAAATTCAGACATTTAACCTTAGTAACAAATGGTTTCCTCTTTGAGGTGGTCTAGCACATTAATGTCTGCTCATATGATGCATGCAGGCTGTGCGCACCTCAGACAGGGGACGGAACCCCATGTACATATCACCCGGACATATGGTAAGCATGGACACAGCCGTATGGGTGACACAACTCTGCAGCAGGTACAGAGTTCCCGAACCCACCAGACAGGTAAGGGAACAATGCCCCACACAAGGAAAAACTTCAGTTGTCAAACAGAAGTTACAATGCTAGATACCATCACTTTTCAGACACCATTTAAACTTGGTAACAAATATGTTCTGTTCACAGGCAGATATTCGATCTAGAGAATATCTCCGGAAGCATTGGCCAGTGGAGTCTGCAACATGACATTCTCATTGACCAAGAAATCAGGTCATGGTGTAGAGCTAATTGTTTTAAGCAACTTATTTGTAACTCAACTCAGGTAGCATTTGTCATGTGGACAAGTACCAACTTCTCCCCAATAGAAATTGTATATCTTCGATTTTCCACATTTTACACAATACATTGGGATGATTTTAAAGCTGTGATCATATTTTTCTGAATATGCTTTAACTGTGATACCAATAAATACAAAACAATCAGTTAGTTTATTTATTAATGGCAGAAGTCTCACATGCACTTCCAGTCACAAAATCTGTCAATTCAAGCTTGTCAGTGTTAATTACTGTATCTCATTCTGTTGACCAATCACAGTCAAGTCCTCACAGCTTACTGTCAGGTGTTGCCATGTTGACAACCACCTTCCCAACATTATTACCCTTGTACATATAATCTACTGCATCTGGAATTGAAGTGATGCCTTGGAAGGTACCACTGGAATTGAACCGACCAAAGTCTACTTCACTTTGAATAGCTCCAGCTTTTTCAAGCCCTACTAACTTCTTCAAGTACTCGGGGTAGTTCCTTCTGTAGTGCTCCATGAAGAAGCCTCTGATACTGGCTGACTTGGTGAGGAGTTTGGCTGTCATGGCTGATGATGGTGTCTGCACGGCGGCAATACCTGAGGCGTTCTCGTAGCCTGATATAAACCCTATCACAATCAGGCGCCCCTTCAACCCTAAACTATTGAGACACACATCAAAGACATCACCTCCAATCGACTCGTAGATGACATCAACACCTTTGGGATACTCCTTTCTAAGGACAGATTTGAGGTCCTCTTGTTTGTAGTTAATGGGACGGTCACAACCAATCCTCTTCAAAAACTCGACTTTATCTGGGTTGGAGCATGTTCCTATTACATGGCAGCCAGCCTGTTTGGCCAACTGCACAGCAAATTGCCCGGTCCCCCCGGCAGCTGCTGTCACCAGCACCACATCCCCCTTCTTCATCTCCCCAACCTTATCTAACGATATAGCTGCCGTCAGTCCACTCACCAAAAACGGAAGATAATCGGGTCTCACTTCAGGTAAAGGTAGAGCCATTTTCTCTGGTACTAAGGTATACTCACTGAATGCACCGGCTTTACTGTAACCAACAGCTTGGCCAACACCAACATGTGAGCAACCATCACCAGCAGCAACGACCTCGCCCACTCCCTCGAAACCACAGTCAAACGGAGGTTTGAGCGATGGGTCATAACGTGCCGCTGTGTAGTTGATGTCTGATGCATTTATTCCAACATAACTGTTCTTCACCAGAACTTCACCCTTTCCTGGTTTCTTCATCCTTTCTGTAACAAGCTCAACTGCTTCCCTGAAATTGTTGCTTATCTTTTGCACCACAAATTTGCGGAAAGTTGCAGGTAGAACTTGAGCCATGTTGCTTTTGACGATTGCAGGGGTCAGCAAGATGTCTGGAACAACATAGAAAATTGGATACTCATATTGATCAAAGCTACCAATTAGTCAAGGTCCCCTAGCCCTTGGCTGCGGGCTCTGTTTTCATTTTAACAATATTCAATACTCGTGCCAAGGGCGAAAAGTGTAGCGGAACCCCTAGAGCCTGGGACGCAGACTAGCTACCAATAGTTTTCCACAACAAAATGTCAATGGTTCTCCCCAAGTGTCATATTATTACAAAGACGTATTAAAACGAATATAGGACTCGCACATACAAAAGACGCACCATCATCTTCTGAATTTATTTCCGTTTCTACACTGATCATAATATATTGGCTATATAATTCCAAGAATAGAACACGTTTTTGTCTTTAAATTTGGTCCAAACAATTGTTACGGAAATAAAATGGAAGATGAGACTTAGTAGATCAGGGATCTTGTCAGATTATATTGCATGTCAAAGCTAATTTTGTTAAGAGTGGAGCTGTTTGATAAAACCAATAACCTTCATGTACACATTCAAGATGGATATGTCAATATGCAATATCCAGGGTTAGACACTAGCTACCAGCTATATGGGACCAGTGGATGCTGTAAAGTGGCTATGACTCATTCTGATGTTGCAATAGCTAGCAGATTCATGTAGCAAAGAGTCGGAAGAAGACATGCGTTTAGTCACAACATGGAACCACACATGGCCGAATCTTTATAACCATACTCATCATTCACACAGGGTATATGATTAGAGTCCGAGATAAGATAAGTCCGAGATAAGATAAGAGTCATGATCGGCATGGCAGATAAATTGACTTCTATTGGGCCATGGAGTACTTAATGTTTGGGCAGCGTTAACTTGTACTTGTAGGCATTGCCTGCTTGCTGCTGAAACCTAAAATTTAGTTTTAACTTTATTTATGTAGTTATATGACACTAGGTGCGTCATTGTCGACCATCCTGATCCGTGTATGGTTATGTTGTGCTGTTCCGCTGAGCACGTAAGTGTATAGAGCTAGTATACACTTCTGTGTTATATGGCGCCCAGAAAGGGAAATAGATAAGATTGACCTGATTGAGCAGCTGCCTTGTAGGTTTAATGAAAATGGAGATGGAAAAGATAAAAATGGAAACGATTATCCTAGGGAAAGTCACCACCAGCCGATTGACTGGACCAGGCCATTATACAGCCTCTCGTCTAGGTGAAATCCAGGCCAGAGTAGTGTGTTGCAGATACGGCCCTCAAGAGGACCACTCTCATCTACCAGGAACCCATTGTCCCCCGACAAAAGTCGCAACCCACGGTTAACTGGTTTTCCCGTATTAGTCACCTCTTACAACATGCAGGAGGATACACTGGGTCTATTCTATCCCCTGACTCACAGGGGGAACCCTCTCGGCTTGTACGACGGGTTTAGATAGGCCTCATAAATGTACGACAGGGTATTTTTTTCAGCAGCAATTTGTTTTATGAGGGGCTTCATGTTTTACGACTGGATATATTTTTTCTCTTCCCATCTGTGCAACGGGTTTAATATGTATTTTGTTTTTGGTATGTCAGGATTACCTCCCAGGATTTCCCATCGACCGTTGATGGAAATGCAATGAATGGTCCCTGTGTGGTGGGTCAAGAGTCGCACTTTTATATGGCTTCATGCCTTTTTGTCTACATCATTGTTGTCACAGGCGCCAACATATCTGATTTCTGATGAATAATTATTCAAGCCGCACATCTAATAAAAATTTGTTTAATAGTACCGGGGTGATTAGATCGATTATATAAATCTTTTTCTCTTTGTTCTTCCATCTGTCTGGGCCATAGGTCGTTAAATATATATCTTTCTATCTTCAACCTACCTTCTGATACTAATCCCTGTGCACTGATGCAGGCTGTGGATATACCCAGATACCGTCAACTCGGGCGTCTTGACGGACGGTATATATTTATATTACCGTTCGACAGGGGCTAGTTCGAAACAACCATCTGTGTACGAAACGACCTGAGTACGAAACAACAGCACCGTTCAGATATGAACTTAAATATGCTTATATGACACCGGAGTCGAAAATAAATTGCCGGTGTTTGAGCGATAATACCAGAAAATGGGTAAATTGCGCACGCAATGCAATTCGACTTGGAGTGTACCCCACTCGTTTGCATACTTTTGTACGCAAATCTAGTCCAATCAGTGCGCTTTGGCAAGTTCGATTTCTTGTTTTTGGCCGGGATATGATAAATAGCCAGAAGTTTTTAGTAAAGACAGGGCATTGTAATTTGTAGATGCTATTAGGCATCCGTAGCTAAACAAAATTGGCGAAGCGTCGGTGCATTACCAGAAAATGTTGGAATTCCGCATGCGTATATCATTTGCATATATTTGTAAACAAAGTAAAAAGGCAGTTTTCAAAGCCTTGATATCTCAAAATTTTCGATGATTTGGTGTAACAAGAGAATTTCAAACAGAGTTATTCACGCAACAAGGCTAGACACGAACAAAAACAGGATAAGGCTAAACTAAAGAAATTGAATTTAGATAATTGCTCTACACCGCGAATAATTGCATTTATTAGTTTACAAAGGATCCATATAGTTGCAAAATGTAAGCTGGTAGGATTGACAAACTATCTGGCTATAATAGGAAGGCTGGTCGTATACTTATGGTTAAGATAAGAAGAACGTTATTTGGTTAATTAAATGTAAAATCTGCAATGTCATCGTGATGATTCTGGAAAATCCATCTGCAGAGCTCAGTTTTAGAACAATTCATACACCTTGTCATATGAAACAGGCATCGACTACAATGGTAGCCCTACAACTGTACAAGACGTCATTCACAGGAGACGTTCGACCGGAGTAGCTCTTTCGAACTAAGTACGGGTAGTGCTGCATGCCCTCGACATGGTGATAAATAGAACCTGACGTTGGTCTTTTGGGCTAGACCGGAGCTAATACAATGATAACAAATATACTGGTAAACCTGACATTGCTTATGATATCATATATTCATTTCTGGAAGAAAAATATTTGGTTAATCAAATGTAAAATCTGCAATGTCATGATTCTGAAAAATCCATCTGCACAGCTCAGTTTTAGAACAATTCATACACCTTGACATATGAAACATCGTCTACAAGACGTCATTCACAGGAGACGTTCGACAGGAGCTACTACAATGATAAAAAATATAGTGGTAAACCTGACATCGCTTATGATATTCTATATTCATTTCTAGAATTACCAACCAGTTAATTCGAATTCTTCGGGTTCAGTCCGTAACAGCTTGGAGCAGTCTCTACATGTGTTCCACAGATACTCCCCTTATGTACTCACTGATCCAGGGTATAAAAGCTGGGTCGGCGGTTCATAGGTTCAGCTGTTCAAAGTTGACTTTCCGATTCCCCCACCCATTTGCGATAGCTGATTGTTTAAAGTATGATTGGTCTAGTATAGCCGTGCACGACTTCTTATTTATATTACCGTCGTGCGCGGCTAGGTCTAGTATAGCCCTACAGGACGTCTTAGTAGATATATAAAAATATCACCGTTCGACCTAGGTAAGGCTCTCGCCCCTGGTGTTTTGATGATCTGATGCCACCTTATACAGCGCGGATGGGAGAGATCGAAAGTAGTAAATAGCGCGGACGCTGTCAGAGGCGAAGTTTCTTTGCCTACGTTCGACCGGGCCCAGGTATACTCACAGAAGCATACGCATGATTCGGACGGACATATAAATATATACCTAAGTCGTCCTGAAGGGCTAAGTACTTCCATAACATTGATTCTTTTTGTAGATCTGATGACGCGGTAACAAAAAAAATCAAGAGCAGTAATGACCGCGAAGTTGTTGGGGGTTTCACAGTCCAAAGTGCATAGAAGAGAGTTGGGAGGATGGTGCAGACCAGGTGTTCAACCCCAGGTATATAACCGTTTTGTCTATACCCCCCATCTAGTCCAGCTGCTCTCAATACAGTTTAAGCTTGCCAACTTAATTAATATTTCAACGATTAAGACATATATTCGAGTAACCTGTAAATTGCATCGATTCGATCTAGTTGAATTATTTGCTTGTGTTTGCGAAGTCGATGATTTCGCGCGTGGGGAAAATACTATGATACGGAAAGGTATTGCTTCTACAGAGAGATCATAACGTTTATCAAATGTAATCGCTGCTTCTGTGAATGACGATTGGTGATGCAGCCCTGTACCGAGAATGGAACACGTGATTAGGGTCGTTATTGCGCTTCGAAAAACTGATCATACCAACATGGGATGACAGAACATATAATCAAATCAGTACTAAAACAAATCCTCCTTGCCATGCATGACATGTCCGACCGCGACTAAGAGACCTCCATGCTAATCAGTAATAGTCTAAATGAACAATAATGGTGGCATCTTGGGCATCATGAACTTCAACCATTGATTTCTTTGTTTTCAGACTTTCTGATTTTGCTTTTAACCAACTTAAATTAGAAACAACATTCATAAATATTCTTTATTGTTCCAAACATATATGGTTATCACCATGAAAATTTCTGTACAGAAATGTCAATATAGAACACTTGATTTAAAAATATACCAATATACACTTTTAGGGATGGTTAAACATACTGCTATGTTATGATTCTAACATCTCAAGTGGATTATATATGATTATAAATACTATGACCAAATACAGAAACCTCAATTCTTATTGTGATCATATGTGTGAAAGTTACAAACAGTTATATTAATCTATTTAAGGAAACTTGTTCTAGTTCTCTGGAATGTACTGTAAGAAAGTTGAGAGGTAAAGGAATGATAAGTGTCAGACATGACAGAATGCAACCTCCCTGTACTGTCAGCTGTCTGTTGCATCAATATATTATGGCACAATGCACCGGTCCTAATGTAGGTCAGCTACAACCATCAAATATTCCCCACCACTGTCTGTACAAGAGCACTAAAAATATTCTGTACACATTAACCGGTATTCTGAATTCAAGATGAATTACAAATAAGCTTTTCACACTAACTTTGTCTTTGATTGCACAGACTCATCAACAGATTCATTACTTACATTAAAAAAATGCATTGTCAAGAAGCACCTCTCCAGTATCACTGCTCATATTGAGGTTCTACAGCCACAAAATAGTCATCCAAAATTGAAAACAAATATTCAAATGTCGGCCTTTCCTCTGGCCTTTCTTTCCAGCAGGACAGGATGATTTCATATAATGGGTCAGTAGCATTGTTGGGCTTAGGCATACGATATCCATCAATGACCTTGTTCAACACCTGCGCATTTGACATACCTGTTACATACAACATCATCATGATGGCAGAAGCTCTTCATCCGTCGATGGAACTGTATGATGTGAAGAAGCAGGAAGTTAATCATTGGAAGCTTTCAAAACTATAAGCAGGAGGTTTAGTGTAAATGCCCTCAAAGCATGGTTGTGTAAGTCAGCATCAACTGTAAAGAGGCGAAATAAAGCAAATACATTTGCACCTCTTTGAGTTCATTCATACTGGTGCTCAGTGCCAACTTCAAAATCAGTAAATGTGTTGCAGAGATGTTCAAATGTTGGTCTCTCATAAGGCTCGGTTTTCCAGCAGGTCAGCATGATTTCATACATAGCATCGGGACACTGGCGTGGCTGTGGGTGTCTATATCCCATTTCTAACTGCTGTATGGTTTCAGCATTGTTCATACCTGACAAATGTACAAGGACTGCGGTCAGACAAGTGTGAGAAACCAAGAGTGACAGCATAGCAAGGATGCCCGAGGGTGGTTTGAATATTGTATTTAAACATTCTCCCCCAAAAAGAAAATAATCTGTAAAAGTAAAATATTCTGTAACATGTCACACAGCTTACATGGTGTGAGCTCTGATAATTTCCTTTCAAGGACAAAAGCACTAAGAAGCAGAAATGAATCATTTGTATCAGGAGTGAAAAACTTAAATAAGGTACAAAATCCCACAATCTAATGATTCTGCTCTTTGTTTCCAATTGGACATGCATGCCTGTGAGGGCTGTATAATCAAATCACTTAGCGCCTAACTGACTCACCTGGATACGGCACCTGGCCCTTTGTCACCACCTCTACGAGGAGAATGCCGTATGACCACACATCCGACTTGATTGTGAAACGACCGTAAGAGGCCGCCTCAGGGGCCGTCCATTTGATGGGGAAACGGGCACCTGAAACAACACATCCACTCGGCATCAACAACCACATCTTCAAAGCAAAGGCTAACAACAGCATCATTACTGGCAGCAAGTTTCAGAGCGAGCCACTGACCATGTCTGACTGAGTATTCCTTTTGGCAGATGCTTCTGGCCTTGTCTGAATTGGAATTCCTTTCAGACCTTACCTTGTCTAACAGTAATCCTTCCAGACTGATGGAACAGTAATCCTTCCAGAGGGAGTTGACTGACAGTAATCCTTCCAGAGGGAGTTACTGTCAAATTGTCTAACAGTAATCCTTCCAGAGGGAGTTACTGATCTTAACTTGTCTAACAGTAATCCTTCCAGAGGGAGTTACTGATCTTAACTTGTCTAACAGAGGGAGTTACTGATCTTAAATTGTCTAACAGTAATCCTTCCAGAGGAAACTGATACTTGACCTTAGAGGGAGTTATTGTCAAACAGTAATCCTTCCAGAGGGAGTTACTGATCTTCCAGAGGGAGTTACTGATCTTAACTTGTCTAACAGTTATCCTTCTTGAGGAAAATACTGACCTTACAGAGGGACTGACCTTACATTGTCTAACAGTAATCCTTCCAGAGGGAGTTAGTGACCTAACCTTGTCTGACAGTATTCCTTCCAGAGGGAGTTATTGACCTTCCCTTGTCTGACAGTATTCCTTCCAGAGGGAGTTACTGACCTAACCTTGTCTGTCACTAATCTTTCCATAGGGAGTTATTGACCTTCCCTTGTCTGACAGTATTCCTTCCAGAGGGAGTTACTGACCTTCCCTTGTCCCCTGACAGTAATCCTTCCAGAGGGAGTTACTAACCTTGTCTGGCTGTGTATTCCTCCTCCTCTATGAGACGAGCAAGGCCAAAGTCAGCAATCTTGGCCTTGTTGTTCTCTCCCACCAGAATATTACGTGCTGCCAAATCTCTGTGGATGTGTTTCTCACTCTCGATATATGCCATGCCACTGGCAATCTGTGTGTGAGGAAACAAACCATGGTAGTATAAGATATCATCCTCTTGCAAAATACCCAGGCAATCGTCATTTATCAGGATACCTATGCAATAGATACCTGAGCAGCCATATCGATGAGGTCCGGCAGCTTGAGGTCACGGCCCGGACCCTCACGCAGGTAGCTGAGGAGGCTGCCATGTTTCATGAGCTCTGTCACAATGTAGATGGGCTCCTCTTGCGAGCATACCGCGTAGAGCTGCACAAGGTTGTTATGACGCAGCTTCTTCATGATCTGGGCTTCTTCGAGGAAGGCTTGTGGTGACATGGTGCCCACCTGAAGTGTCTTAATGGCAACTTCTGTTGTACCATTCCATTTTCCTGTGGAATAATCAAAACAGATATTGACCTGTCCACTCCACATTTTGTACTTGTGTTTGAGTTTGTTGAGTAGTCAGACAATGATTGATGATAAAAGGAATACCATCAGTACAAAGGTATTATTTCCCAATAGTTTGAGGATCAATCTGACACAACATTTCTATTCCATGCAATGCGACTATTTGTCTTATAAGAACAAAAATTCTTCAACAAGTAATAGCTCCCACCTTTGTAGACTTCACCAAACTGTCCTTTTCCGAGTTGTTTACCAAATTCGAGGGTAGAGCGAGGGATTTCCCATTGGTCTCTCATGGTGCTGCCCAGGTCTGTTAGTGCAGGTGCACTCTTCAGAGCAACCTTATCCAGCTTGTAACATAGTCCATCGGCATGATCTGAACAAAACATGAAGTGGTATCATCATGATCTGAACAAAACATATGAAGTGGTATCATCATGATCTGAACAAAACATGAAGTGGTATCAACATGATATGAACAAAACATGAACAAGTATCAATTTAATTTGAACAAACATTAAATGGTACCCCATTATGCTTTGTTGTCTGAATAATGAACAACTAAAATTGAATACATAATCTGTTCCATTCTTGACACACAGCCAATGGGTGAGTCTAACTACTCCAACCTGAGCATTGGAACACTTCAAAGTGACCAAAGAAACCATGTAGAAGTTAAAGTCTCATAACTAAATCTACCTGTAAGATAAATAATCAGACAGCTCACCGTGATAGTGATGGACGAGATCCTGGAGAGATTTGAAGGTGAGGCGCGGTGTGATGTACACTTTACCATCGTCCATGTTGCGGATTCTGTAGTGCTTTACAATGTGCCCTTTAGCAGGATCATTGTCCGTCACAGACAAGGAGTATGTCCCTGTAACCACATCACACACACCACGTCACACACACCACATCACACACACCACGTCACCTACAAGAAAAACTAGGTGCTCAACTATGGTCTCAACTGCAAGGCATACGACAGGCTCAGTCGTTAAACCAACCAGGGTCTCAGCTATTAAGCCAAAAGCTGCTCAGCTGTAAAACCTACCAGGGGCTGTTTCGCTTTCTCTGATGAGGTAATAACCACGGCCAGTACCAGGCTGCAACAGGAGCTTCTCTGCTTCTCGTCGTGAGATTTGTCCATGACACCACCTACATCACAGAAACATTTGATAGGATGATGAACAAACAGGGCTCTAACTAATTCACATAAGTTAAGGGTACAAGTTCACAAGAACAACAACGGCAGTGGTAGGTTATTTCAACAATGAAAGGTCATAATAACAATGGCAGAAGAAGGCCAATACAACAATGAGGTCATTACAACAATGGTGGCAGGATGCCATAACAATAATTACAGCATGAGGCTTTAACCCAAACAAGAGCTTGTCCCAGCTATTTTTTTAAAAACTGAATCATAGATATGAGGATCACTGCTCATACAATGTAAGTAACTCACTCTTCTGTTTCCAAGCTGTTCTCAGGGGCCACAAAGTTGTTCGGAATGTAACCTTGTTCTGTCCCATGGAATTCTTTGGCCAGCCACCAATCTCCCTCTCTGTAATAAAAAAGTCACCAATGCAATGACCTCTGAGGCATGCATAAGAGAATGTATAGAAGGAGTGAGGAATTTGACATCCACAAGGCATTGGACATGGGCAAGGAGTACCACAAGCTTCCACACCATGGTCATTAAGTACAGAACAGCGTTCAATCTGACTAGTCCAACCATTAGGTCCTGAAGTGCCAGTGAAAATCATTAACAGAATCAGCAGCATTGAGATAATGTGTCAAAAGTACAAAATGGCAGACAATTTATCCAGGTATAAAATTAAAACTTGGCAACAGCATTCTGATCCTTATGAGGGAAATTCTACTTGTGCAGTTCAAAGAGTTCAAAGAAGAGCTACTTCATGAATATAAAGATACAAGTATGTTACCACACATGTCTTCAATAACCATCGCCTGTTAATCCAAGTATTTATCACACTATCAAAATCCATAGCAACTTGAAACATAACTCACTCTTTCAAAACTTCCAGAAGATCTCCTTTCTTGAAAGACAGGTCATCTTTTGTGGCTGCATCGTAGTCATACTGAGCACGCACAATTTTCCTGCCTATACATGAAAAAGTAGGGCAGTTGTAACTGTGAAAATGAGGTCAATCACTCACCATCCATCCATCCAAACAAATCAAACAATCACTGATGGCCAATTACAAGTATGGTACTCACCCTCATTCAAAGCCACCTGGATTGATTGGGGGCTGACAACTTCACTCACAGACTTGGAGAGTTTCCGATTTTTTTTATTATGAGTAGGATCCTTTGAATATCTCTTAGAATCAATTTCTGTAGGTTCATTGGTTACTGGTTTGCTGGTTTCCTGTAAGTTGACATCTGGCAATACAGGGACTGCTTTCTTGCTATTAATGCATCCCATGATAGAAGCTGTTTACATTCACAATGCAGTCAACCCAACATAACTCAGTGGAATCAAAATCCAGTTAAAATATGTTGGTATCGTCCATAAAGTCGTCAAGCAATCTCACTCAATGAGAAACGGCTGAATGAGAGAGGAATCACGGAGATATGCCAACATTATTTTCACATCCATGCAGATATTCCCTATGTTGTATTATAGATTGAAGTGTTATCCCGTATTCAATAATTTACTTCCTTCTCTGCTGGCTGCATACAACCTGCGAAACAGAAAAAAACCAACACAGTGAATATCACAGAGCATTGTCAGGGGCTAGCCAGACCAGGAAGTGACATTGAATCAGATCCTTGTAAACTGTAACATGTGGCCTGCTTCACCAAGTACCCTTATATCCACAGGCCTGCACATTCACCCATTTAAGTACTTGGCAGTGGAGATAGTGTTCGTTACAGATAATAGGTTTCAGAAAGTGGTAGAAGAACCAATCAGAAAGATCATTGAAGGAAAAGTGATATTCGTTGTACAACACATGAGCTGTGTGTCCGTCACAAGCCATGTGTGCTATGTGAGCAATTTGTGCTATATAAGTTCAACTGGCCTCTGAACAAATGTATCGTGCGATTGTTGTTAGATGACTAACAGTTATGACGGAAATCCTTGTCTTAAAACTGAACAATGTGAACAGGAGTGAGTAAGTGAGTATAGGGTTTAACGGCAAACCAACTCTAATGTGTTATTTGGCGCCTCGAAAAGAAAAATACATAAGTTTGACGTGATTAAGCAGTGGCTTTTTAGGAACAATTGGGGAAAAAAGACGGAAAACACATGGATGAGGATAAAATCGATAAAAACGATTATCCTAGGGCAATTCACTACCAGCCAATTGACTGGACCAGGCCATTCCAGCCTCTTGTATAGGCGAAATCAAGGCTAAAGTGATGTATCGATGATATGGCCCTCACAAGGACAACTCTTCTCAAACACCTGGATCCCATTGCCCACTGACACAAGTCACAACCCACAGCCAACTAGTAGCCCCCTATTGTTAACCTCTTACAACATGCAGGAGGATACAGTGGGCCTATTCTTATCCCGGACCCACATGTATATGTCATGAGAATTCTAGTTTTGAGTGACCAATGGAAGCAGCAGAAAAAGATGAACATGACCTATGATGCTGTTACCAATCCAATGTTCACAGTCCACACCAATTAGCAATACCTGCAATGCAATTATTTCCTTGTTTGCCTGCCATCACCAAGAGAGGAAATGTCAAGGAGAATGTGTTACTGAAAAAAGTTGAAGTCAGGAAAAGTCATGGTTAGGAAGCCACATTGAGGAAAGTCATGGTCAAGAAATGTCATGGTCAAGAAATGTCATATGCTGAAAAAGTTGATGGTCTGGAAAAATTAGTCAGGAGGAGTCAGACAGGAGAAGTCATGGTCTGGAAAAATCATGGCCAGAAATAGTCATGGTCAAGAGCACTTTTCCCCTGACAGCATAGAATTTGCAACAGCATTACACTTTACCCAGTATCATTCAATGCACCTTCCTCCTTAAAGGTTATTCCACCAGCCAATAAGGAGTTACCAGACATTGTGAAGGTCAACCGAACCCTTCGGAAATCCAGTAAACTTTTCTCTGGTCCGATAAAAAATGTGATTGTTCACTGGTCCTTGGTCCAGTAATAAATTCTAACATAATATACATTAAATTACCCCTCAAAAATGAAAATAAACCCAAAAATTTGCTGTTTCACATCTCTTTTGTCTTTCTCCCAATATTTATAATTTTCGATGGTTTGATAGCCATTTGCCAGGCGACGTGACTTCGGGTAATTCTGTGGTTGCCGGAAACACCCAGCATGGCCATACATTGGCAAGGCATTCGCCCCTTGTGTTTTTATGATCTGAAGAACTCCGCCTCTGACAGCTCCGTGCTATTTACTACTTTCGATCTCTCACATCAGCACTGTAGAGGCGAAGAGCCGCCTGTGAAATTTTCGAGGTTCCGAAGTCAAAATGAATAGATGAACTCGCTTAAAACTTACCAAACCCCTCCATGCCAAAAAATTTGTGATAAAATGAAAGATTATATGACAAAATGACACGAGGACTATTTCCAGCGTGGATGTGAGAGATCGAAAGTAGTATATAGCGCAGAGCTGTCGGAGGCAGAGTTTCTTTGCCTAGGCCATATATGTTTGTCAAAACTTCGGTCCAGTAAAAAAAGCTAGGTCCAGTAAGTTTATCAAACTTTACAGGACTGTGGTCCGATTAAGACTGAAATTCCTTCACAATGTCTGAGTTACAATGATAATTACAGCTGAGGAAATGAAACATAAAAAAAAAAGTCTAGATTTTATCCTACAATCCTCTGTCTTTCAGTTTGTGATGGTTCATGGTAAAGAAATCTGCTTCCACAGCTTATATCATATATGTTTGGATAATTTTTTTACATGTTATCAGTTACAGCTGCTGGTTATGACTAGCCTTCGAAAACCGTTTGAGTAATATTTGTCAATTTGAAATTTTGTGCTTTAAGTATGGGTTTTGATTGTCTGATGTGTGATTAAATTTTGGTTAAATTAAAAAAAAAATGAAGTCAATAATAATTGTTTATTTCATTGTTTCACTAATTCGAATGATGTGCTTGGAAGTTAGAGGCGTAGCCGTGAACGACGTCTTTGGTATATATTTATATTACCGTCGTGTACAGTTGGTGCACTGATATCAGAGGCGAAGTTTCTTTGCCCAGCAAGGAGGGAGATCGAACAGATGGTGATTTTGTTCGTTGATGATGATCATTCGAGTAATATTTTTCAACTGACACTTTCGAACTCTAAGCATCAATACTCTGTGTGGTTAATAAATAAGATGGCAATGTAAAATAAAGTTGTAGATGAAGCTGAAAACAGTCTTTCCGAGGACAACGACCAATGAGTTAAAATGAAAAATATCAAGTCTACGAGAACTCACCTACTCGCCGCAACAGCCCGTTGAACAGGTCTGTTGCGTTCTGATATTTTAAACAAGGATTATTCAAAAGAAAGTTGCTAAATGATCCGAAGAGGATATCCTAGTTTGTGGAACTCTAAGGGAGTTGTGAAGGAACCAGGAAGTTTCGGTTCAGTGACAAGGGTGTTCCCCATATGACCACTAACGCCGCCTGGCGTGTACTGGCTCAGGTCGTTTCATTTCTCCTGTTGCGAGATCGAAAGTCCGTCATGACCGAATACAGACAACCATTGTTGATGATTGATTTTAGAAAGTAGTTTTAAATCTAGTTTGTCGTTGAGGTTTTTACGTGTAAACAAAAAAAACAATATGTCATAATCAAATTCTTCGCAAACGGCTTGATATTTTCGGTTCAGACGTTTTTCATCTATTTCCCATGTCCTTGACCTCTATTATGGACTTTAAAACCAAGATCATGATCGACAGCAGCCTTGACCTTGACCTACTAATTCTTCTCGGAAAAGACGGCGTATGTTGCAGTTCATTCAAAAGGTCTTTTGTGACAAATAAATTTGTATCAATTGGGTGAGGTGAGCTGATTTATTTGATTTAACAACATAAAAGTGTTAGAGCGTGTTGTAGAAAACTATTTAGACTATTTAATACTTGAGTAATCGATGATCTTCAAAGAACGTACGTTGGTCTGTGTAGTGTGTGTGTACACCTCGGGATCAGTGCGGTTGCAGTCTAGTAAATTCGCAATCAGGAATGATTTTCGATCATAGCAAAATGATTTAAACAATATTGCTATGTCCTTGATAACATTTCGACTTATTTGAAAAGATTTTACTACATTTGTGATACAAATGAGTAATTTGCATGCTCATCTATTGGAGTAGCCCTACAGGGCGTCTGAATAATGAGTGATATATGTATATTACCCAGGGGGTTACTTGGCCTCATCCCAGGTAGGTGTGTGCAGCAGGACCTTGAAAACTATAGTACCTATCATTCAAGTTTAAATTATGCACAAATATATGATGCATCGTAAGCAGGAAAAAAAAACCTGTCGTACAGATTGCTGCAAAAAAACATACCCCATCATACAAGTAAGAGGCCGTACAAAACCTGTTGTATAAGCCGAGAGGCCCAAAAAAAACATACCCTGCGTGTGGCTCTTGTATACTACCTCTATACACTTAAGTTCCCCAACCTTCCAGGATATTACTGTCCAACCGGAGCTACAATTGGAGTTGCATTTAACAACACAAGGGAATGCGATAGCACAAGATCTAGACATTGTATATGACAGTGTTTTAATGCTTATCAGTCATGAGGCTTTTTGGTCTTGATCAATACATTCTAACAATCTGCTATGGCTAGGCGTGTATCACTGTTAGGCAAGTATACATCCATGTGTCTGTATATATGTATGTTGGTGGTGTGCATATGGGTGTGTGTGTGCATAAATATATATGTATGTGTGTGTATGATGTGCCAGTTCAAGGTCATCAAACTGACTTGAGAGTTCAGCAGTTCAGGATAATTTGTCTATTTAGACTAGCTCTACTATCAATTTGGACAAAAATCATGGTAATATTTGGATTTTACATACCAAATGATGAAGAAGTAATATCATGACAGTTATGGATGGGGATGATTTAGATGCGTGGACTGCTCCTCATACGTGTCAGTGCCAGATTAGCACAAACGTGTTGCCAAGACCAGGCTACAAAACACAGGTCGCCAGGTCTAGCATGATATCATAGAGTTGCTTGGTTGAGTGCATCCCCTTTCAGAGATAGTACTGCCATCTAACATGGTCATATGAGTCACGAGTTGTCAGGTTGTCACACCCTGGGATCAAAGCACATCCTGACGAAAGGTAATGCAGCTAACCACTGTGCAATAGGAAGGGGCGTATAAGTTTAACAAAATCATGTCCTTGATGGACAGTTGAGTTTGTCCTTTATATACAAGTATTTGTTATATGCAGAAGGGTGGGGAAGGATGTGCTCAAAAATGTTTTTAATATAAATACCTCCTGCAAAGATGAAACCAAGTCACTGTTCACAAATTTAAATTGCATATCACATTGTTGCCTTTTCAGCAGGCATTGATGTCTTGTTGCATTTGTTATCACTCATCTTCTTTGTCTTATTTATTACTCATCTTCTTTGTCTTGCTTATCACTCAGCATAATTGTCTTATTTATCACTCACCATTTAAACTCTGGTCTCATGGTCATATAACTCTTGACAAAGAGAATCACACTTTGTAGACAAAACTTTCTCTGGTTACCTGGGTCCAATCAGACTGTACCTGGTTGACTCTCAAGATGCAAGTCTCCAGTGATTTAGTGTTATTTGTATTTTTGTCTCCATTTCTAGTTGTTAAAATGATGTCTTGGTATTGGGAACACCAAATCAGTGATATTATATGGAGGCCATGTAAATAGCCTTCTGAATGTATTAACAAAATAGGAGTTGTGGTCAGGTTGATAAATTCCATAATTTTCTGGTATCATCACCATACCTCTGCCCGTTTTAAGCATCAGATGTCCAATAGAGTCTACCGTGTGCTATACTTTATTCCTCATAGCGCTTCAGAAATATGCATCAAGACTTCCTAGTCCCATTAAAATGACTGTAGACTGAATCCAACTTTATGGATATCATTACCAAGAATCAGTCAATGATTCCACAGCAGAAATTTGATACAATGCACCTTTCCTGTGAACTAATTGCATGTGTATGTCTGCAGAATGGGAACATCTGAGATGCTTGCTGACGTGACTAAAGCCACAATTCCCTCTTCCATCTCCAACAATCATCAGGAAGTGTTACAGGAAACCATGCGCAACTTGGTGAAGTCTGTGGCCAGTATGATTCTGCCCCACAAGCAGCAGCTGTCCATTCAGGGCACGCTGGGTGTCACAGTAGACTGTGATCACATCCTGTTGGTTCACATTACAGAAACAGTGTTGAAAAAAGACCATGAAGAACAAGAAACACGTATACCTCCTAATCTTCAAATGCCGACTATTTCTCAGGTTTATAGCCTTGATAATAAAACTGACTCAGCTAGGGGGAGTGCACCTTCATCAGGTGACTCGTCGCCGCCAATAGGTCACCCTACCACTCCAACACCTGTTGTCATTCAGCCAGTGGGAGATTTGGGTGATGCTCATAGCACCCACCACAACACCACTCACAGAAACACTTTCAATGAGGCACATTCTACTAAAATAACTAGTTCATGTAAAAGGAAGGGAGCTTATGAGACTAAGGAAGGTCAAAGGAAAAAAGTGACCTCAGCTGAGCAGTGCATACGTCAGGTCAAACAAGAAAAATGTGTACAGGCATCGGCACCAAGTCTCCATCAGCAGATTGGTACTGTGCAACTGCAGGCTCCTGTACGACAGGCTGTGGGTTTATTATCAGGAGCCCACTTTGATAAGAAGGTAAAAAACCCTGCTCAGAAGCCACTGCCACGTGGAGATAATGAGTCGGGCTGTTCGGTATCATGTGGATCTGCTATGCTCCAGTCAGCGCTGTCCAAGGACAGGTTTCGGCTGAAGCCTTACCATCTTCGCGTAAAGAGGCGGCCCCGGGATCCATCAGGGGCTCTCACTTCCTACTCAAGTATGGATCTTGGTCTTCCGGCCGCAGCCAAACCTACTCCTCCTCCACCTCCAAAAAAAAGCTCCCCATCTACTAACCTACATCCTAAACCCACCGTGAACAAAGTCTTGGGGAAGTTAGCCTCAAGTCAAGGTGAAGTCAGTGAGGGGGTGAATGGGGAGGGAAAGGCCACGAGTAAGGGCGGAGAGGGTAGCGCCTCACTCCTGGGCATGCTCCTCACTGCAGACTTGTCCATAGCTCAAATGCAGCAAGCAGGAATACAAGGCACTCTGGCAGTGGGGCTGCAGCGAAAGGTGGGACCAAGTCATCTAGACTCGAATGGAGAAGATAAGGAGGTATACGCAGGTGAAGACAGCAATCCCAGCCTCCATGTAGCTATCCCTGGTGAGCTGATCAGCTTGTCTCAGAAGCAAACTGATAGGCCAGATCCATCAGCAGATTAACTAACATATATATTCATTTGACAGAAAGACTGAAAACCTAATTGAGACTAGGCATTAAACTCGACTTAATGTGAACATGGACCCCATTACTCCATTATGTGAATAATCAATCCATGTTTGACATAAAGAATCATGCAACATTTTCTGGGTCATGAAAATAACTTTACCATTGTAATGGTAAATGTGTTCATATTTGTGTTTGGAAACTTTATTTTGAATGCAATAAAGCTTACTGTTTCAGCCCGCATGTACAACATATTTATGTCTTAGTCGTCCAATCGACCAGCTTGTCATTCACTGAATTATTTTGTTGGACCAATTATATTCTTCTGTACCTTTGCTTAGGACCACACTTCTCTTTATCCACCTGATGACGCTGGCCACTCGTCTACAATCAAAATAAATACTGTTCTGTTTGAAACACTTTTCATTACGCATGGGATTAATCAGCTTCATAATACTTTAACGATGGTGAATAGAGTTCTGACCAGCTTCACCTCCTTGCAAAACAAGGTTCCAGTCCATGTTGATGTTATACCTCTAAAATGATACACAATATGTCCGAGGCTTCTAAGAATCATGACAACTAGAAGGGTGGCATACATTGTGCACCATCTATTTGAGCATCATTCTTAAATGTCTGCCCCACGGTATCACTTTTTCCCATGATCTAATAAACTTCTGGTCTGCACTGTTGGCTCGGGAATGAAGCTCACTAATTGCAATTGGGTGAAATATCATATAGACGTGAAGTCTTTGACTAAGTTTTTTTATTTCGTGCGTATGTTTGTTCCATCAGGATGCATCATTAATTTGTAATTAAATTTCTTTTGAACAAACTACGTTATGATAATTAATTGGTCATAACGTGATAGACGGGGTTGAGGTAGGGTTGGACGGTCAGTTTTCAAATCCTGGCCCACTCTCCATGGCAGACATGTTTGACGCTAAGCTAAGCTAACACTAACATCCCAGCCTGCGCAGAAGCCGATGCGCAGGAGATCGATCCTGGCCATCACCCTGGGTAACCAAGGAGTTATAACCAATAGCTATATAACTCCTTTGTCTAACCAAATTTCCAATACCTTAGTGAATCGAAAAGGTGATTATTTTCTCCAAATAGGTGTGACCATCCTTATCAATTGGATTTAATGTATTAACCATAGTAAGCGTCGTCAACTATGCACCATGGAGAGAATATCGTTTGTTCAATGCAACATGAAGCTGATTAGCGCGATCCATTAGAATGTACTACAGCAACAACTACTCAAAACTCGCCGTCTTATAACAATTGAATTTAGCTTATTAAGGGTTTTCCCGTGGTACATCCAACTCCATGGTATATACAACTCAATGCCCTAATTAACATGCTAGGCGCTAGTTGCGACCTGATCAACGAAAGAGAGGCAGGTTCCATGTCTTATCTGTAAGTATTTATTGACTCTCTCCTGAATAAATGAACAATAGTATTGGGGTTTGTATATAATTTTAATTTTTTCAGGAGTAAAGACAGTTGGGATCACATTGTACCTAACATATTCGATGAGTCAATATCGTGTTCCACAGCATCATGAGTCAATGTCGTATTCCACAGCATCATGTGTCAATGTCGTATTCTACAGCATCATGAGTTAACGGTCGTATTCTATAGCATCATGAGTTAACGGCGTATTCTACAGCATCGTGTGTTAACGGCGTATTCCATAGCACCATGTGTTAACGGCGTATTCCACAGCACCATGTGTCACCGGCGTATTCCACAGCATGATGTGTCACCGGTGTATTCCACAGCATCATATGTCAACGTCGTATATGTTCCTCATACCCTCTTAGTCTTAGCTAGTCAACTCAACTCCGCAAAACACATTCAGATGTCATCATGAATTGTGTTCTCAAGCTAGCAAGCTTTGAACTTTGGGATAAGTAGAAGGGGATAACCTAACGATAGTAAGGGTCGAACTGGCCACATGGGCATTCAAACAATGCCCGGTGGGCTGGGCCGGGTTAAAACAAACTTACAGATGAAGGATGCCCGGGCCGGTTTAAAGACCGAATCCGCTTCTGAAGATGGCTGCTCTGTCAGTTCATGATCAGGTCAATCGATTTGATATCTGGGCAGCTTGATAAAAGTTAACATCCTGTTAAGCTCATCGTTGGGTGAGTATTGCACTGATTCAACCCTGTCGGCAATTTTGCTAGTTGAGTCGCACGTGTATCTAATTGGGCTACGTAGTGTGTCTGGAAAAACTAACACGAATCAGAAAAAAAAGGGGTTGACAGGTGTGCAAAGAATATCAGGTAGTTTTAACCGGCCACTTATTTTTGAAGTGGGTAAAGGAGTTATAACCAATAGTTATATAACTCCATGAGTGGGTCGACCCAACCAGGCGAGCAGTCTATTAAAATTAACATGCCTGTGAACGGGCCGCAAAGTGATGTCGTCATAATCTAGAGAGACATTGCGCTCTCAAAAAAGTGCGGAAACAGTTAGACTGGCTGCAACAATATGGGGTCTCATTAACATTGCTTTACAGATGACTTAAGACGCCTTGCATTATGCGCTTAAAATTGTTTCTAACTGATGAATCCAGCAACCCACCAATACATCGACTGCCCATGGGACCATCTAGAATTTTCCAGGTATAGTATCCTGCGAGTTTGAAAGAGAAAGAGATATGAACCACATGCAAATCCCTGTGATATGAGTGATTATGTTCCCTGAAGCACACAGCGGCCTTCTTTTGTCAGCGAGCAGCCATCTTTTATAAGCATTTTCAAGACGTTAGTTGCCAATAATAATGCGCCGCAATCATCACGCCGCTGCCAAGAAGCTTGAAGACAGATTCAGACGTTTTGTTTTTCCATCGTCCAGCGGTAATAAAATCTGCGACATACAGCTCCAGGCGTGTGGAAGTGTCGATGATTTCTGTCCCATATATGATGACATTTATATACCTTTTTTGTGGCTTTAAATTCTGCTTTCAAAAAACTTACCTGGTACTTGTCAAACTTGTTTAGGACGGTGCATTGTAAAATTTCTTTAATGGTTGCATGCCAATTTTTATAGCAGAATATTGACAAAGCCAAACCCAAATTTTCAAATGCACCAAAGGTCACACATGTTTTAAAGTATTATTCACCTCCATAACGCTCCATATGCGTGGAAAGACTCCTAAGACACCGTTCTAGGGATAGGTGTTCGGTTACCTATGTAGATGAGCGGTTTTTAGGGGATTTACATTTACATATGCGCTTTGATATATCCATATCTAGCGACTCTGCGTCAGGGCGACTGCTATTTGCAAGGCAGACGATCACATTCATTTACTCAGGAGGTCATTTACTAGCTGCATATAATTGACCTCCCCCCCCCCCACCAAGGGGAATATTGGAACCTCAGGATCATTGAATCACAAGAGATCGTTGGATCTCAGAAGATCAATGACTCTTAGTAGGCTATCGGCTCCCAAGAGATCATTGAATTATTGTTTAAATGTTTGTACTGTTGTCAAGTACAAATAACAGCTACGTGGCTTTTGACATGAATTTCAATTTATCGCCATGAAAACTAAATCATAACGTTAATGGATGATCATTGCATTCATTACGTCACATATACCGAGCACTACAACCAAAGAGTTTATAGCTTCACAAAGAGTGCTCACTCGAGCCTTCTGCCCGAGGAAATATGTGAAGACGTCACCTGTAAGCCGAAGCTTGTCTTGTCATTGCGTCTCTTAAAACCACGTGGAATTCTCTGTTTAATTTTGAGTTGTAGTCATATAGATGAATCAGATGACTCCATATCTGTAACAGCCGCCGAACCCCGAGACGTTGGATCACGTCCCATGTGCTTTTGTTGATTACATGGTATCGTCGCCTGATGTCGGGGGTGTCTTTCGTGTAATTTCATAATCGTCACGCAGCTCGAGACTTTCACATCCCCATGACCACTCTCCATCTCAATGTCGACCTCAGCAGGCCAGCTCCCTCGCTTCAGACAGTTAATGACAATCTAAAACTACCACCCGCAGTGTGGACATGAAAGCTCGATGATCGTAAACTGCGCGGACACTGTTAAAGGCGAACTTTTTTCGATACCCCAGACCGAGTAATTTATCAAGTTGACATTTATTAAATAGTGTTCTTGCTATTTTCGCTATTCATAAACTTATTGTGCGCAGCTCTTTTGAACCAAGTGGAGCCTGCGCTCCCTCTTGAACAAGGGAGTACCCGATCGACTGTTGGGCTAATCATTGTGCGACGTGTTTTGACAGCGAAATGACATTTTCCCCGCTCTCATCATTTGCAGTGACGTCAGCCCTGTATCCCCATGTGCTTTTGTTTGTGTCACGATTGCGCCGCCTTACGATTGCAATGTATTATAATTAGGGAAGCGATCATTGCAGAGCCACTCGAAGTGATCTCTCTTAGTGTATAGCTTTAAACTCACAGATTATTAAGCATTTAAAGTTCCAAATGCAAATCCACCCAATCGACCATCTAAGGTTGTGAATACTTTGGCACAGACAGTGAAGATAATTCTAATTGGTTGGGAACATTTTCAGATCCATATCATCTCATTCATGTTTTATTGACCTTTATTGGCCTAATATACTCAATAAATAAATTAGAAAGACCAACAGACAATAATAAATCATGAACTTCATCAATATTGGACAGCTCAACAACTTCAAATGCAGCAAATCTGAAACGATAACAAATAAATAAACATACCGCATCATACCATTAATTTTATATCAAACAAATGAAGGGCATCTTTACAATTATTCAAGATGTTCCTCTACAGTATTGCCTTAACTCAAACAAACAAAGATCAGATTCTATAAAATTCGTCACGATTATATAAGGCAAACATACATATCACTTCTTGTTGGACTTTGGTGAAGCACAGACAGCATTCTCTCCTTGCAGCTTCGCCCCTTTGAATCCACGTCTACACAGACAGTACGCTGTCTGAGGATATATTCCTGGGGAATATACAAGTAATTAGAAGGTTTCAATGTTCTAGTTGAAGACATGAATGAACATCAATCATGAAATCAGTCAGCTTCGAAACATCAAGCATAAAGCTTTTTTTATGCACAAAAACAAATTCTTCATGATTTCAGATATGACACATGTATAGCACTCTTACCTTTATACAACTAACTGCTCCTTGGAGGAGAATGAAAATCGACCGGTCTATGAATATCAGACGTCCCACCAAATTTAACTCTTCAGTCCAGTTCACTATTGTCTTCACATATTTTACTTTAGCACGCATATGGTCCAGTTTAAGTAGTGCTGTATAGTGTGTTTCATCAACAACAGGGACAGACACATGTTCTGCTGTTGTCCATAAACTGCACCAGGAGAAACTGCCTGGCAGAGATTTTTAGCAGTCATTATAAGGTCCATGATCATTGGAGCTCCAATAAGTTCTCTTGCCTCATGCATCAATTTATCTATGATGGCAGCTGTATGACTTCTAGTTATACAAGCACATGCTATTGAAATATGAGGCAGTTCATTTGGGTAACTTGGGGGTATATCGAATGTCACTATCACCTGAGAGTCATTGCCAGATATTGTGACAGAAATGATGGTGTTGGTGGTGTCATTACCTGCAATCACAACCAGTGTTAACATATCCTGTCTGGGGACAAACTACCCAATTATATATAGACAGTGTTGCTCTATGCATGCACATTTTCTATCAATATCTTATTTGATTAATGAAAAGAAGAACACATGGTTAAGAGCACTTATTTTGGCATTTTAAAAAAAATAAAAATGGGATATACTATTTCATACACATGCTGATCAAAATGTCTCCAATTAAATTAACCATGTCAATTGCACTAAAGTGCATGTAAGATGTGCATGATAAACTGATAAATCCATTGTCACACTGCCCAACAAGCTGACTGAGATGTTGTCTGAAGACTGTATGTAAAGCTGAACATGAAAAATGCAGAAAGATGAGAGCTAGGACAAGTTGAAGGGAGAAAATGCTGCAATTCTTCACTCAACCTAGCCCAATTGGACATGTAGGAGAACTAGGACTATGTGGCATTAAAGCAATACTGACAACTACACCGATTATCTATGTAAGGCTATATCTGATCTTCTAAAATAATTAGGGTCGAGGTAACATAACAACCAAACATAACAAGTGAAAGGCAAAGACAGTTTGCCTCTTTTAACTTGTGTTATTTATTATTCTCGATCTTCAACGTTAACGCCTAAGGTAGACCTACAAGTATTAAAAGAGGACATCATGCAAAACATTCATGCAAATAAGTTGGGCAATCATATATACGGTTGTTTTGCATGCAGGGATGAGTACAATCGGCCTAAATGTCTAACAGAATGTGAATGATAGTTAGGTCTGGTTACCGGGTAGCCGCGCACGACGGTAATATAAATATATACGTCAATAAGACGTCGTGTACGGCTAGTTACCGGGCTTTACCTATGGCGGCATTACACCATCAAAACCACCTGGACGTGATCCCTTGCCTAAACAAGTGACTGCAGCTTATACCTTGCGAAAACCAAGTACGGGAGATGCTGTAGCACTCGCTCATGTAGGCAGAGAAACTCCGCCTCTGACAGCGCCGCGCTATTTACAACCTAAGGTGGCATCAGATCATATAAACACCAGGGGCGAGTGCCTTGCCTATCGCTCATGGTTAAAATGACTTGTGATACTGCATTTGGGTCGCGTTTGATAGGCATATGCCGAGACCCCGGGGCCGAGACACTTCGCCTACTACTAGTACTACTAGCCCCGGTCGGACGGTAGTATACAAATTTTCACCTTTCGCATGGACAATGAATTCGTCAGGTTCGCAATAAATAGCCTGAAGCGCAAGTAACTCTTCGTCCATGACTCTATTATCGCAACAACAATAGCGACGGATCTTACTGGGTTTTCGATGCCTAGCTTCCGAGCGCCAAGCCGCTTCCGATTCCGAGCGCCGAGCTATAAACCGAATATGATGATCAGCCAATCAAAGGTGGCGTTACAGTATTTAATTGATGAAGTTCCTGAGCGGGCCAATAGGCGAATACTTGTAATGCCGCTTTTGATTGGCTGAAGACAACCCCAGGCACTCTCCCAGTCAGTCTCCGTTGCTCCCGCCTTAGCGTTGGGCAGAGGTGGAGACTATGTTGAAACATCGACTGCTCGGAGAATGGGTGAGGTAATGTAACTATATAGCTCTTTCGAACTAAGTACGGGTAGTGCTGCATGTGCAGTGACATCCGCACTCGAGGACAACACAGGTTTTCACAAGGTGATAAATAGAACCTGACGTTGGTCTTTTGGGCTATAACTATAGGATTAAACGATACACCAACACTTGTGCGTTATACTGTTATATGGTGCTGACAAAGGTAGGGGAAAATACGAAAACGAAAGGATATGAAGAAATCTATGGTTAAAATGAAGGGAAATTTTACCCATCGAATTAATTCATGTGCCCCGGCACAGTACTCAGCCCATTGTTCCTGGCATACATCAATGACCTTCCTGAATCCATCAAATCATCGTTCACAAAGCTGTTTACGATAGCATGCTGTTCAATGTTATCAGCAGCAACAAAAACATAGATAGCAGATTCTATGAGCCCCGGAACAATGGGAAGAAACCTGGAAGTTTCCACTCAGCCAAATGCACTGTCATTCATATTGCTCCACACAGAAAGAAAGTCATCAGCACCAAGTACTTCCTTCATGGGCACTGTTATAATGTTATATTAAGGTAATTCCCCTGTGCCTCCCCCATTCTTTATCAGCACTATAGGGCCCGCCAATAGCGTGGGTTGGTCAAAGTCCTCTGGGGAATCCAAATCCCAGAGCACGATGTGACCAGCCTGGCCTATCTTGTGGACCGGTCAAGGGTCACGGGAAAGCAAGCCCCGGGACCCTTTATAAGGACCACAGTTGGGTAAGTCACAGAGAGATCATCTAGTCAGAGACAAGATTCAGACCGCGAGATTCCAGGGAGCTTCATTGTTGAAACTAAATAAACCAAATAAGCATATCTACTCCAGGACTCGTGTTATTTCTCTGGCTAGTCCCCACTCCAGCAACTACAGGCAGCAACGAACGAAGGAGCGCACATAAGCGAAGAAATTCTAGTATAACAGCACCAACTGGATGTTGTTGATGCCAGTAAGTATACTTGGGTGCGACAATTACTAATTCACTTTCATGCGTCACCTACGTGAACAACATTGCCAGCAAAGCTAGCCGCACTGTTAGCTTCCTATGCAGAAACCTTAGGGAGTGCTCACTAACTGTCAAGGATGCCTCCTACAAAGCCATGGTACGGTCCATACTAAAAAATGCCTCAACCGTCTGGGACCCCCACACCAAATCCAGTATCCCGACCCTCGAACAGGTGCCGAGGAGAGCAATCCGATACGTCTTCAATGATTATTGAAACTAAGACCCCAGGATGTGTCACAAATATGATATCAGATCTTGGCTGGGAGTCCCTAGAATGTCGTCGAAGATGCAGCAGGCTGGCCGTGATGTACAAGATACAGAACAACCTTGTAGACATCCCCCAGACAGGTAACTCCAATGCAGTGACATCCGCACTCGAGGACAACACAGGTTTTTCCAAGAACACATAAACGGTGCTATATACGCCAACCCCTTCTACCAAAGGACGATGAGCCTTTAGTCTGTGTTAGATATGGATAAAATGATTTCAGAACACAGTTGCAGTACCTTCAGAGCAGCAACCACTACCCTATCTTCCTCTTTCAAAATGTCTGTGTATGTGGCAGTACAGTCCAAATATTTGTCTTTAACTTCACGAAATTAGTTGAGGAAAAGAGATAGCTCAGTATCAACTTTCTTGTTGTTTGACAGTGATACACCAATTTGTGGATCTTGGAGATTTCGTCTAAATTGAGGCATGATCCCTCCAGTGCTTCTTTGATAGGAAGGTGGAATGAAGGGATGGCTTTCTGCCAGCTCTCGAAGGATTGAATATTTTTTGTAGGCTTTAAAACATTTCTTATGCAGGTAAGAAATGTGGGTCTTAAAATTGAGTTTCTTGTTGAATATAATCAGAAACTTGGTTTCTTCTACAACGGATATACCATTGTCATCATGGGTAAAGGCTGGTTCATGAAGATTTTTTTTTTTGCAGAAATGCATGGAAACAGAGAATGTGTCCCAGTCTGACAAATTTCCTGATCTTATCACAATACTTACATATCAGGATCAACCTCCAGTGATATGGTACGCATTTTGGCTCGAATAGAAATTTTTAGAAAATATAATAAAAGTCAGCTTAGATCAATTACTTAATTAAGATTTTGTTTAATTCTAAATCCAATTACAAATGAAAGCTTGAAAAAACAAATGTTCTGACTGCTTGATTGGAATCTTCATGTCCATAGTTCCCATGGTAGATGAGGGTTTTATTCCTCAAATCTGATTTAAGACTATCAGACTTTTCAAGTCGTTGAATGTTGGTTCACTCTACAATGCAGACAAAAGATGGGGACCAGTAAACAGCCAAAAATCTATGGAAGGCAACATTTATTTTCATTGCATCAGGAGGTTGGACTGGATGGGCCAAGCCCATAGTCAACGATTAATTTTTGACAATTACATTACCTTTAATGATGATAGTGTCATTAACCCCACTTTATATTTCACAATGCTTGTAGTTGGTGCTGGTAACTATTCCCAATCATCCAAATATTTTATGATACAAATAACAAGCAACATCAAGTGCACAGATTCGACAAACAATACACTTCTCCTAAGCGATTATTAGAGGCTTTTCTCTATAGTATAAGGGAGCATGGTGAACCCAACTAGACAAATGTGGACAAACAAGATTATGGTATATTGTCCGATCTAACTTAGTAGCAAAAGCAACACCAATCCATTAATGCCCCCCCCCCCCCGACAAACACGGTACAAGTCCCCTATAAAAAGCACTACATGTATTAAGGAATGCAACTTATACTTCAACAGTTCACTGGAATGGTGAAATACACAATCTGATTCATATTGTAATTGGCTGTAGTGCCAACAAGCAAACTTAATGATAAAATAAAGATATTTGATAAGCATCTGTGCTATTGTACAATGGCACTCACCCCAAAACAGATCCTATTGATTTAGAACATGCAGCATCGTAATGAGATTCTCCCATTTGGTGCAAGTTATCTTTACGAACAAATTTCACAAACTGATTGAGTGGACACAAACCAAGAGTCCCATCAGTGACACTTTTACCACAGAATGGTAATGCACTTGTTACTACTTGTCCATTATATAAAACCCTTAAAAAAAGAGGAAGTTCTGTTTGTTGACTTCTTAGTTCTCCTTTATATAATTCAAATACGATTCGGGAGGCATATGGGGACCAAAGTCCAGTGGTGAAGTTTAGAGCGACTGCAAGGGGATCGATGGTGGAATCGTGTCCGGAGTAGAGGACGAACTTGACGGGCGTTTTTCCGCTGCCCTGCTGGATCATACGGTCTGCCATCTCATGTAATAAAGGCTGCATCTTCAATCGGCAGATCCTGATAAAATCACTGTTTTTCGCTTGTTTAGCACCATTTTCAGCTAGGACATCATAGACGTCTCTCACCGTCCAGCTCGGCATACAGAGGCCATGAGCACCGGGTAAATGTTCACTGTGGCAGAAATGAACCATAGCTACATCCATGAAGTGGGAAGGTCGTGGGAGGTCATTTGATGGGGTATCAAACACCTTGCTGAGGGCAGCGTACATGTGATCAGCCATCACACTCTTCCTCACCTGAGGACTGGTCTGCATGTAAGTGGATGACATCACATCTGCATATGGGTCTGCTGCTTTACAAGTACATACATGACCGCTGCTCCCTGTACACATTGATGCATTAGTGGCCATATGAATGTCTAACTTGGAGATGTCTAACTCGGGCAGGAATCCGTACAGCAAAGCCATGGCGCTCTGGAATGTGCGGGACCTGTTAGTGCTTATCACTCGGACGGATTGCTCTATACTGGAGCCACCAAACAAGTCGTGCTTTGTGCTGTATTTCTGTTTGAAGAGTTGTCCATTGAAGACATGCTGTGTCGCACCAATTGGAGTCAACATTCCTGACTCGCATTGGACATTGTTGGGGTAGATGTGCCATCCATGGAAGGCCTGGGACACTTGGCGGGGTCCTCTTTTCAAATTCTCCTCCATGTTTGCAACATATTCCCTCATCACAGGATGCTGTTCTAGGAAGTCATCAGAAAACTGACAGCTGAGTGAGAGAGTGTTGTAGTTGGGCAGCGTGTGTAGATTGTTGCGATCGCCATGACGGATGACCGTGTGAACTGACACCAGAGACAGCTTGCTGCCATCTTTCATTGTAGTTACCTCACCTGTGATACACAGACATACATGGTTTCATCAGACTTAATGTAAACTCATCTATTGACACAGCTTGCTGCCATCTTTCATTGTAGTTACCTCACCTGTGATACACAGACATACATGGTTTCATCAGACTTAATGTAAACTCATATACTTTTTCAATATTACTTCATTGATAGACACAGACGCAATGAAACCTCATATATAGACAAAAACCTAAATAAAACCTCATCTACAGACACAAACTAAATAAAACCTCATCTGCAGACACAAACTAAATAAAACCATCTACAGACACAAACTAAATGAAACCTCATCTACAGACGGATGGATGGAACCTATTCAATAGAAACATATACTCAAAGGAACCTCACCCATATACACTTACTCACTGTAACCTCATGGGAACTCCTTGTAAGCAAGTAAATATGCTTGTGTTCACATCAATGTTGAAATTAGTCCCACAGCAGCACCACACCTGCCTTGTGAGGCCGTTCCATGCTATCTAGATTTGTGTGGGACCAAAGCAATGCAGGTATCTCACCCCATTTTATAATTCTAATCCGGCTGCAGTGTCTTGGCAATACTTAACCACCTATAACATTTGTCACTATATGTTCTGCAACCACACTGCCTCCTTAGAACCTTGCTATTACGTAAACTGCCGCCTAGTTTGCGCGTCTGACGTCTCCTGCCAGGTGCTTCCACCGAGCAAGTGTGGATCCTCCCGAAAATACAAACAAGACACAGACAAGACTTAATTAAATTATTGAATTAATTTAAATTAACTTTCAACAATTCCCGTTCTCCTTCCATACCTTGAATACAGTTCAGTTTAATATTTGACTAAAGTCCCTTCACTAGTATAATTATTACTATATTTATGGTACTATCATTTTGCACTTGTATGTTTTTTGAATGTTTATCATATTTCACCAATCATTCATCTTAGCTCTTAATCAGTTGCCAGCCAGTCTGAGCCTTATAGGAAAAACCTACCACCCCCCTCCACAGGAGTTAGGGTTTGGTAGCCTGCTTGTGGCGCGCTAGTTGGTACCGACCCCTAGTGCACAGTTTTTATTTACTTGACCTTAAATTTTAGAACCTACCAAATTCCTCCATAACGTTTCCCAATAATTCATTCATAATATTTAAGCTGTACAGCCTTCACGTCAGCATCATACTTCTGTACGTGTTTTTCTTGCACTCCAACTTACATGCATTAGATTACTAAACCATACATCCTAATTTCTATCCATGTAGTAAGTACATCCGTTAAATGTTCCATGTTTAAAAAATGTTTATAATAAAAAATAATAATAAAACGTAAAAAATTTTCCATGTTTATAAAATAAATAAATAAAAAAACGATTTCATACTCAAAATCAATGAATAAAAAAGTATGCCCAGAAGCCTGCCATTGGGAACCGAATGCCTGTGTTTTCAACAGCTGCATGTGAACTACATGAACATCATAATGTCAGACTTGATTCTGTGAACTACATGAACATCATAATGTCAGACTTGATTCTGGAAATTGGTGCAGTAATTTATTCATGGGAGATGTGCTGCTATCAGTATCTGTCATAACGTTCACACAACTCCCCACATGTACCGTGATCGATCAGAATTGATTGTTTAATTCATAATTTGATTTCCACACTGCCTGTCCAAACCACCTTTTTTCAAATTCAAAATCTGTCAAAAGTTTGGCAACCTATACGCCTATACCCTAAGCAAATGCTGAATATACTCTACATAACTTCTGAGGTAAATGTAACACGATGTCTGAAAACCGTATAACATTGGTTGAGGCAGTTTGTCCATGTCATATATTGTTGTACAATGTTCTCTGTATCAACAACGCTTGAGTCAGTGTACCTTCCTGTCCACTCGCTGAACCATGGGGTGAGCGGCAGTATTCCTTAACATGCTCCAATGAGGGTTCTCTCTCGTAGAACACATTGCAAGAATTCTCTCCGTAACCTGAACACAAACACCAGCAAAAGAGACACGGATGGTGAGCCAAGACTCGAGCATGATGCATTTGATGTGATGTGCATGACAAGTGGACTTCTGACCTCTGAAGATAATGTAGATGAGGAGGAGGAGTGTGGCGCCTGCAGCAACCGGTCTCCATCTGATCCAGAGCGTCTTCATTACACCTAAGATACACACATAACATCCATATCTAAACACACACACTTAATACAAGAAATCCAAGCTTAAACCTGATTGACTTGACTTCTTTCATTAAACATGCTGGCACCACCCAGCATATTTTATGATTGACACACACCTAGTTTCCTGTCTAAATATTAACACCAGACCATATGCAAGTAAGTTAACCACAACAGTCATCCTCATTCACCTCAATTACTAGATGCCACCTTGTTGTTAAAACAATATAATTTAATTTGCATTGTAAACAGTTGTTGACCCAGCTGACCAATGTAAAATCTGTTATATTACAGGAGGGAAATTGGATATCACAAATTGTTATGATACTATTCTACCTAAAGTCTCCCCAGGCCCTCCCCCTTAATTATCAGCATAATGTGGCCTGCGCCAAATCCCATTGGTTAATGGCTTAAGAGTCCTCACCCCATGCAGACTTGTTGGGCCAGAGGCTGTAGACCAATGGCATGGGCTGGTCATGGGCTAAGGGGAAATCCAACTCCTAGGAGCACTATATAATCAACCCCCTCATTACATTTTGAGGAGAATATCTAGCCATGAAATTCTGAAAAGATTCTGACCGAGAATCCATCAAAAGTACATTGGTAAACTAAAAAAAACAACAAGAGTTCTACTCCTGGACTCGCGTTATTTCTCTGGCTAGTCCTCACTCAAGCAACAAGCAGCCCCGAAAAACCATAACGAAGGAGTGCAGTATAAGCAAGAAAATATAGTATAAGAAAATTTAATTCTTGAAGTTGACCTCATATGTCCAACCTGTGGTAATTATAGAGTTCATATTGGTCAGCTGGGTGCAATATAGCCCTACAGGACGTTTATGTAGACGCTCCACAGCGACTGAATCCAACTCAACGCAAACATCCATAATTCAAATAATATACCTTGAACGTGTTACACCTGGTGAGTTTTTTGTTTTCATCGCATGTTTTGTTGGTAATGAATAATTTGCACCTATAATCATGAGTGGTGTATTCAGCTAACATGGACTACCATTACTATTGCAGTCGTGGTGGCATCATCAATGAGCCAATTGTGCCATGTTTATCTTAACAATGAGGCAGTAGCAGTGCGCAGGTGCAGTTCAGACCATTTCAATCCAATGATACTTCAAGAAGCATGGTAGGCGCTCAACTTCCCGTCTGTGGGGCTCAGCCTCACCTCAAAAGCTTTGTCTCAGCTTCTTTTAATAAATTAACTATGAGCTGGACGTTGTTGATAGCTTTCTAGATAGAACTGTTTTTAAGATTTATGCAATAGGGTCATGAAAAAAAATTCTGCCGACCAGCAGGGCTAATCTAGTTTGAACCCGAACTTATTGCGTACAGGGTGGAGCTTGGACAACCCCAATGTTAACCGCACCCACTGAAAGAGAAGATGTACATTCGAGTACGAGTGTGATGACTCGAAAGGTACATAGCTTAAACAATAAGCCACCCAACTAAAATTTATCGCAAAACTTTTTTGCAAAAAGCAGGGCTTTTTGTAGCCCCAGTCTTTGTTGACGTCCTGCATGGTCACATTTCGCGCCCATTAAGGGATGTTTTCAATTATCAAGTGGATTTCCCATCTAGAAAACAACATATATCAAGAGGCTGAGAAAAAATGTCAAAAGCTTACCCCCGATCGATGTGATTCTTTGAATGTAACATTACATGCTTTTTGTTTGCTCTCCATTCACTAGGTGCTCATACAGTGGGTTCTACTCGGTGTCTCCAGGTGCCATCAGGCAAGAGCTGCTCCACAGCTCATCCATGCATTTCAGTTTCTTGCGTTGAAAGTTCATATCAAACTACATTAGCCCTGTGGGCGGGCAGAATTCTTTTTTTATCACGACCATATAATTTTATCAAGAGAGCCATCAACAATGTCCTGCTTACAGTAAATTCATTAAAGAAAAGCGGTGACAAAACTTTGAGGTGAATATTTTGATGTATGCATGTTTTTTTATGCTGGATTGCAGCAGACATGTTTAACCTTGACTCCATTATCAAAGGCATATGTGCGGCAAAGCAGTTCCCCCAGACACCGAGTTGAACATGCGCCATGGATTTTGAACTGTCATCTGATTGAAATAGCCCGGACTGCGCCTGCACGCACCCACCGCTTCATCATAAGTATGGCGCAATGTGCTCATTAGCCGCGCACGACGGTAATATAAATATATACCGTTGTGATTGAGGATATGTGGGTCGTGTGGCAATTTTTGTATTTCGCGTGCATATAGCTTCTCATCAATGTTGTGTACTTACGTAAATATATATGTCGACAAATGAGATGAATATCCGGTTAACCGGACTATTTTGGTTATCCACTGTCTCGTGATTATTTAGCAATTGTCAAATGAACTTTTAGAATCACAACTTTCGTTCACGGCAGCCCCAGTTTTAGAGATATGACGTCACATTACGCAGTTTCATTTTCACTCGCCATGTGGCTGCAGGTCCCGGGGGAGGGGGCACTTAAGTATATAGAGGTAGTATACATGTGTCGGGGTAGGTTTTTTTTCGGCCTCCCGACGAGTTTTGTTGACCTCATAATTGTAGGATGGGGTATGCTCTTGCCATTTTTACCTTGTATGACGGGTACAGGTTTTTGAGATGCCGGGGCACAACCCTACGCAGGACAAGGCCAAGTGCCCCCTCCAGACTGCGGGAATCAATAAGTGTTATCTTTTTTTAAATGTCAATGTGATATCGTTGAATACATATCGCCCTTCAAAGTAGATATTTCCAAAAGATAATCATTGACAAAATGACACATATACTTAAATAATAAAATTCAGAAAGAAAAAGTTCGCTTGCGAAGAACCTTGTCTGCGAATGCGTGCAGAAACCGATCTTGTCGTTCAAAATAAACATGAACTTTTCAGAATTTGTGTGGCTGGATTAAATCGCCTTTGACGAAATCTCACACGTAAACTATAACTCAACTTGTTAATAAACATTCAATTATGTGAAAAATTATTCTTCATATGTACATGTCTGTAATAATCGTGTATAATTGGAACTCATGTATTGTCGCGCCGCATTTGGTTACGATCATCGCACGACGTTAATAAACGTCGTGCACGGCTATGTGCTCATTGATGATGCCACTACCACTGCAATCGTAATGGTAGTCCATGTCAGCTGAATACATCGTCATTATACATTTATAGGTGCAAATTTGTCATTACCTTCAAAACATGGAAGGACGTCTACATAGACGTCCGTCTTGTAGGGCTTATTTTTCTGTATAGTATACTCTGTTAATCCTTGGAATATCGCTCAAATCATAACTCAGAACACATCAATACAGGCAGTATTTAAACAAATCATTCAAAAATGGTAATATATGAACTCGGGGAATCCAGAACGAACCATTTATGTCATAAAAGCATTATTTTAGACCTCCAAAAGTTAGTGCAATTTCACTTTGACAATCGCTTTGCTTCTGGCAACACGTACTCATTGCATCCGACACATAAACCTCACTTTAAAAACAACATTATGATCACGAATGTACCAGGTCATTACGCTCTTATCACTGCCTAGGCCAACCTAGGCAAGGCACTCGCCCCTGGTGTGTTGTTGATCTGATGCCACCTACAGCTCAGATGTGAGAGATCGAAAGTAGTAAATAGCGCGGCGCTGTCAGAGGCGGTGTTTCTTTGCCTAATCTCTGCCACGATAACGCTCCTATCTCTGCTTCGTTAGCAACTTCACCAGTAAGTACATGCGGTTTTTTAATCAGTCAAAGCGTGTATTCGGGTATTCAGATATATGTACCAATTTCCTGTACCAATTTCCTTCACTATCAATCAACCACAAGTATTAATAGATCGTATAGCTTCGCTAAGCGGGCTCGAGATCATTCGCGCCTCCGCCAGAAAAAAATTGTGAACACGCTATCTTATTTGTCTTGATCCCCAATCACCTTGAGCCCCCACACCCTCTCTGGCTCCAACCTCTCTGGCTGTGGTGGAGAGAAGCGAACCCCCAGAGTCGAGTGATGTAGACTACCACCATAGTAGCGTGGTGCTTTGTCGTAATGAGGTCGTCTCGACTAATCAGAAGTTCTTAAAGTCCTTTTGTAAATTCTTAGAAGCTGTTTTTCTTCAGGAAGCTTGATAATGTGAAAACCAGAAGTCTTATTAGGTGTAGCTAATATTGGTTTATTGCCTCTCGTGCAGTCTCTGTTTCTCCTGGCAAGCTCCCACCCCCACCCCCACATGACCCCAATGTCCATGAGTGAGCGAGTATATGGTAATCAGTATTTTGAGCCATTTCGAGGTCACTACGTTCACCCAGAGCCTGACCTCGCAACCTTGTGGCCAATATTCAAGAGCATATTCCTGAGAGGACCAACCATTCATTTTTACAATAAGTTCAAACTGAGCAACCTAAGTCATCATCACTGTCACAATTGGAGTCAGACCACCTAAAGCTCACGAGCTTGTCGCCCTCCGTATCCATTGAGGACATATCATTCTACCTAACAAAACCATCCGCCCCGATATTTGCCACCCATGAAGGGTACTTTATTTGAGTTCAAACGCTATTTTAGCCGAATAGCAACTTTCCTGTGTCCGTTAGATGATTGATTGTCCGGGGCATAATTTTCGTTACTGAAAATCAATAAATTCGTTTAAGCGCGAGCATTAATGCTGCCAAGCATTTTTCAACGAGCTTTGGACAACAGGAATTGATTATGCGAGAATAAAATTAATAGTGATTAATTTATGTTGTTTACGAAAGCTTTGATCAACTAGTCGAAAAATCAGAGCTCGCGATTTTGTTTCTCCCGGACGATCAATGAGCTTCCGGACACAGGAAAGTTGGTAGTAGTCGAGGGACGTAAAACATTTGGATATCATGCGCGCAGCGAACGCAGCTGATGGTCTTATACCACCTTACAGCGGCAACATTGAAGTCCGAGAGTAAGGGCACAAGCTGCAACATGTAAGAGGCGAAGTTTCTTTACCTACACGCTGACCTTCCCAAGATGGAAATTTCGCTTCTTTTTTTACGAACAAAACGCAGCCTCACTAAATCAGTATAGAATGTCCCAATACAATATTTTGATTATAATGAACAACATTTGAGATAATGCATAAACACTAAGTACACAACAATATGCCATTACTGTTAGGCTAATTGTATATGATTTCAGTTAGCTGGGTATGTTTTCCATAGCGATCCTGACTGGTCCGCATGTCAATCAATTATACCCACCCTTTCCGCATAAAAAAAGCTATTGTAAAGCGGTCGTTTACTTGAGCGATGACAACAACACAAAACTTGGCTGACAAAACTCGTTTCCATGAGGTCAAAAATCTATCAGTCGTTTGTTCGAACCAAGGCTTAGTATATTAGAGAGCCTTTTTAAGTCCTTCAAGTGATCGTAATTGTCCCACACTCGGAGACTTAGAATTGAATTGCAAGGCTTTTGATAGCCGTGCACGACGTTTATTAACGTCGTGCAAAGATCGTAACCGAATGCGCGTGAACGATACATGAGTTCCAATTATACATGATAATTACACAAATGTACATATGAAGAATAATTTTTCACATAAATGAATGTTTATTAACAAGTTGAGTTAGTTTACGTGTGAGATTTCGTCAAAGGCGATTTAATCCGGCCACACAAATTCTGAAAAGTTCATGTTTATTTTGAACGACAAGATCGGTTTCTGCGCGCATGCGCAGACAAGGTTCCTCGCAAGCGAACTTTTTCTTTCTGAATTTTATTATTTGAGTATATGTGTCATTTTGTCAATGATTATCTTTTGGAAATATCTACTTTGAAGGGCGATATGTATTCAACGATATCACATTGACATTTAAAAAAAGATAACACTTATTGATTCCCGCAGTCTGGAGGGGGCACTTGGCCTTGTCCTACGTAGGGTTGTGCCCCGGGATCTCAAAACCTGTACCCGTCATACAAGGTAAAAATGGCAAGAGCATACCCCATCCTACAATTATGAGGTCAACAAAACCCGTCGGAGGCCGAAAAAAAAAACCTACCCCGACACATGTATACTACCTCTATATACGCCCCCCTCCTCCGGGACCTGCAGCCACATGGCGAGTGAAAATGAAACTGCGTAATGTGACGTCATATCTCCAAAACTGGGGCTGCCGCGAATGAAAGTTGTGATTCTAAATGTTCATTTGACAATTGCTAAATAATCACGAGCCAGTGGATAACCAAAATAGTGCGGAGAAGCGGATATTCATCTCATTTGTCGAAATATATATTTACGTAAGTACACAACTTGGTGGTAAGCCGCGGAGACGCGGATTAAAAAAAATTGCCACACGACCCACATATCCTCACTCACGACGGTATATATTTATATTACCGTCGTTCGCGGCTAGGCTTTTGACTAAAACTACGCATACGATAAATAATACAATTAATTTAAAGGTGCATTTCATCAAAATTCTGATTTGGAAAAAAAAATCGTCGACCGTTTCCCTACAACGTTTAGTAATGTAAAGTTCGAGTTCTTATTTTCTTTTACTGGACGTGTAGTTTAACCCATGGCACATGGTAGACGCTACAATACATCCGAAGTTTAAAACCGGGTGGAGCGATAATACCAGAAAAAGAAGAATTGCACATGCGTAGTTACTGGTCCAGATCGCTATTCATTTGAATGACATAGTAAATAGAGTTCGGAGGCTGTTTCAATACGCCTTTATCGATTATTCATAGATGACTTGGTATTCCCAATAACATGAAAGGATTGTAACCAAGATATTTTAAAACTACACAAAAATGGAAGCAAAATCAAAATTGTTCAAAACTCCGTAAAATGCACCATGCAGGGTTCTGAGTAATGAATCAGTGATACTCGTGTTATGTTCAGCGTAAGTGGTTCATCTCAGTTTCTTAAAGCAACAACCCTGTCCAGGTCGTGACACTTTGACCCCACCCCCCCCCCTACACCCCACCCCATCCATTCATTTGAATGATATTGTAAATAGAGTTCGGAGGCTGTTTCAATACGCCTTTATTGATTAATCATTGATGACTTGATTGATTGAAGGATTGTAACCAAGACATTTTACAACTACACAATAATGGAAGCAAAATCAAAATTGTTCAAAACTCCGGGTTTTTTTCTGTTTCGTAAAGCAACAACCCTGTCCAGGTCGTGACACTTTGACCGAAACCCCCCTTCCTCCTGCAGGTAATCTTTCAGGTAAACCTCGAGTTTTGTGAGCGCCTCTCTTTTGCTTTTTTGATGTCATTTGAGAGGCGACGGAGTCAAGTCGAGCAAGTCAAAATGTAAGAAGAAATATGGCTGACGTGACATTTTTATTTACGAATAGAAGACTGAATATCCTTAGTGTATTGGCTTATTGCCGGACAGGTAGTAAATGACATAGATGGAAGCAAAAAATAACACTGTAGCACATCACTTCCTTGTTACTCCGTCTTCGCTGCTCATACCCAACGACGGTTCTTGCCGGACGCTTCTGGGAGACTTCATATAGATTTTCGTAGGAAAAACGTTCGGGGCTCTCAGTCGGTATTAATGCTATTTACATAGGATAACAGACTTCTGCACTGATCCGGGCGCCTAATCAGCAAATGGTTTGGAACCTTCCCGTTACCAAAGAGGCGTCGGAGTCGTAAACAGTTAATGTCTGCAAACAGAGCTCACCAGAACAGCAGAAAATAGACCACGCGCATCAATTCCATATCGATAAGTGCGTCAAGCATGGCTGCTCGAATGAATTTACCGCGGCATTAGAAGCAATAGTGAAATTGGTTTCATTGAAATTTAAATAATGGGGTTGACAATTTTACTGCGAAAAACGGTCGACAAATTCGATGCATCCGACGCATACACTAACTCATTCATTTACTCGAATAGGCGAGGCGACAATAATGCCTACGAAATGTATTTACAAAAAAATTCAAATTAACAGCGACCTGGACCATAGCTCCGGTCGAACGGTAATATAAATATATACCTACTCACACGTCTTGTAGGGCGACCTGGACCAGAAACAACGCATGCGCAACTCCACCATTTTGTTGATATTATCGATAAAACTCCCTGTTTTCAGCATCGGATGTAAAGTAGCGCCTGTCGTGTAAAATCCACGCTCCGTCAAAAAAAATGATATCGGACGTCACAAAGTCTATATCTATCCATCTCTATCTGATAAACAGCTGGGGTCACTGACTGGACCCGAGTTTTGGGATATCTTTACTAAACGTAGCAGGGAATCGGTAAATGTAGTTGTTTTTTCACAAATTTGATGAAATGCACCTCTTATGCAAGTCGAAATGAGAACTAACTTGTCAACCCACGTGAAGTGTGGGCTCGGCAGCATCTCCAATCCTCACACGAGATGTCAGAGACGCTCCGCTCTCCATTTCGCAGCTTGCGTTTTCCTGTGACACGAAAGCCGAAGACAAAATACTATGATTTTTCTTGCTGTTAATAGCGTTCAAGCACAGATTGTCAAACTACGTTAAACTGTGAGGCATATAACTGCAGATATCTAGAGGATCGTTCACACTGTCAAAAACGCATCATAATTAACCAAGCATTGTTTACTAATTCATCAAGCAATGCGAAGATCCAAATATGACCACCTTTTTCCAAGATGGCATTCTGGAATTGTATTTCATAATTTGTCATATAACATGATGATATAGACCAAATGGTGGTAATTATTTCAAAATGGATGTATTTCAATACGTAGATTACCAATTTTAATGAATCTGTGATGTTAAAATGTAGGTGAAAGATGGCTCACTCTAATTGGCTTAGGGCGTTGAACTTTTCCAGCACACCCATCGTCGCGTGACCCTACCATAAATTGACGTTATGACAATCAGCGTGCTGCACACGCGTACACATGTCGGGAGTAAGCCCTTTTGGCGCAGCTATAAGCTCTTCAGCTATAAGCTATAAGATTTCAGTATCGTCAACTGCATATCATAAGGGAGTAGCCTATTCTAACGTTAATCAGTTCCCTAAGAGAGGCTAACTTCAGTCGGTATTGTCAAGGTTTGTGCTTACAATTCGTCAGCAACAGAGCATGAACTACTCTTGATGGCTACACCTACTGAACATGATGAGTTCGGATGGGAAACACCATCACCTCGCTGCTGCTGACAAAACTAGAGGATTTACGATCCTCAAGGCAACCAATGAATTTCAAGCAATGACTATCATCATTAAGTCTGCGCTGTCGTTAAGGGTAACGATGGAGCCATTGGGATCACCGAGGATCCATCAGCACTGAGGAGATGGATGGTAGCTGGCCCTTCAGAGACACAATATGAGATAACAATCATGTTTAGAGACGTACTGAAACAGACTGGGCCCCATGAACTGACAGAGAGGATGCTGTCCAGCGGGATGTTGGAAACTGGAAATCCATTTTAGGAAGAATCTTTAAGCCTGGTCAGCTTAGACAGGATATACCTATTCCAAGTCCAACCAAGAGAGTTGATACCCACCTTGCAGCAGGAAATACATGCTTTGGGGCATTTATGAAATCCCTGCAGTGTCCCAGCCGATGCCAGAGAGAAGATTGTCAGCTCTTTTCGAAGCTGTTCATCTCTTGTCTAAGCAAGGAATGTGATCTGCACATTTTTTTCTCCACGTGTGAATTTACCATTTCCTGCAGCCTTGAGTGGTGGTAGGCGGTTGCATGAATGCCAGAAGTCACAGATAGTTTACGTCGTTGGAGCGGAGATTACAGTTTCTGACACAGTACCTGACACGATACCTGACACAGTACCTGTGGCTGATGCCATCATAATGGACTGTTTGGCCATCATCATTGCCATGGACTAAGTTGCGGCCGCATTGGCGTCACTGCCAAACTACACTGCAAAGTATGAGAAAATGGTAATTGTCTTCGGTATCTATCGACCATCAAGCCTGAAATCAGAAACTTGTACCTAACAAGGGACGATGGTGAAGCTTTCTGAGAGACGGAAATCACCCTGCATGCCAGTAATGCTGTATAGGAGGGTAGCATAGCTGTCATTGCTAAAGATAATGATGCGAATGTTTTGATCATTGCAATAGGCATATTTCCACACCCACTGGAGCTTGGCCATTGGTAAATGTACATTGTTATTGGCCAAGAAATGGGTATAAATTCACGACATTCCCTTGACCCTTTCTCCGTGCATTTTCTGATAGGGATGTTGCCTCGTCATTCCTAGGAGACTGAATTAAGTCTACTCGGCTGCCATTTGGATGTATGCACTGAGGCACCATACTGAGCTGCCCTTCAATCAGAAGTTGAAGAAGATTACTTGAAATTGCTGGAGCGGCGTCTTGTCATGGTGTATGACAGATCCAGCACAACGTAGACTTCTGATGTAGCCAGACTAGACTTCTTTACTTGGAAACAGATCTTTTGACACTATTCTCCCAACTCAAACAGCTATGGCTTAACATATGCGCGTAGCATACCAGGCGAGATGCTCGTGAAAACAGGCGTCGGTAGGTCTGCAAGAGCTGGATAATGCGGCTGAGTGGGGATAAATGAAGGAGATGGATGCTACCGTGTTGTCTGGTCTACATCCGATCAGATAAGCAAAACTCGTGAGACGCCAGTGCATGAAACATTGCCATGGAGGGTGATAAGTGTAAATCTTGAGCAGCACTGCTATGTGCAATTGCATCTACTCTTATTGATAAAAGATCTAGCGAATAGTGTCGCAACTTTTGACATTGACAATCCCAGTATGAAACAGCCCGAATCGCAAGGTGGCCGGGGTTGAGCGATAATATCATAAACACAACGTGCGTAATTGCGCAATTGTTTTCCTCGCGTCCCATCGGGGACGGTTGAGTTGGGAAGGCGCATTTCACGCCTTTAGCCCTTGTGATAATTTTCGTTCATCGATCGTCTGTGCAAGCTCAGACGTGTGGAAATATGAAAGCTCTCTGAGACCGCCATTGAGAACCTGGGCTGTTAGTTCGGGACGCGTACCGATTAGGGGTTGGGTCATTTGTAACCCCAGAAACGTGCGTCTGTTGGTCTGATCACAAGGTAATTGGCAGGTGTTCGTGTTTGCTGACCGTTTGCTGAGACCAAATATAAATAATAAGTACTTTTACGCTGTATAAAGCTCGCTTACCTTTGTTCGGGTTGAGTAAGAGCTTAACTTGTAAACAGCAGAAACAACGGGAATTGACTTTATTGACTATACTACCAGCACGGTACAGGTGTGATGATATTGACACGCTGTGTTACGTTAAAGTAATTGGATAGTCATGTTGGTGACATATAAATATAGCATGTTTCTTTCCCCATTCACCCAACTTACAATCCATACAAGTTTGGTTGGCATAACTTAAAATTACAAGACGGTCAACCTATAATAAAATGGGTCAAGCATTATTTGAAGTGACCACAAATTTCAGCTGTTTCTGTATTAATTAACTTTCTCGGTGGTTAAACTGACCCTGATTACTATGGTCATCAAGGGGAACCGTATTTGCGTGCGTACATGGCACATCGTAGTCATTTAGGGATGTGAATCGTTTTATTTATAAATATATTGAGTTTTTGTTCAGTTGCTAATATGGCACAATAATAACCAGTGTCTTGTACACACAGCTCATCATCGATTATTGATTTTGTTGGCACCTTGGGAACAATCTGTGAGCACACTGAATAAAATATGGGAACTATACATACGCTTGGCCTCACCAATAGGGTGACAATTGCTATTACTTCCATCTCCAAATTCCATGCCCGAGCTTTGTTATTACTTGACACACCCATGGTTGTTTTCTTTCGTAACAGTGCAGATAATCAGATTGCATCCAACCCCTCCACCGCACCACGGCTACACGACCGCAAGACCATGTACCTTGGCACAACCACATCGAAAACAATATTTGCCCGGGTCATTCCAGAGGATGAATAAGGAACATTTCCTTATCAGACAGCATCACTGGGGTGTTTCATGAAAACAGAGGGCGAATACTAATTAGGGTTGAGGTGCGGCCCGTGGGGCTGGGGGGGGGGGGGGGGGGTTGGGTGTACAGTAGGGGTACATGAATACTGGGGATTATGATCATACAATCAAGCCGGTGTACAGGATCAGCAGCAACTGGAAAAATGTACGGCTGGTCACTATAAATGTAGTCTTCTCCCCCGGCCTCACTGCCACATCGCCTTTCGCTAGACGCAGCCTCCCTACATCGCGGTACCTTGACGTGAAGCACCACAACCAGGCCTGAAAATTTCCAGGCAGCGACCAATCGATGACTACATCGTCTACTGTATCAACGACAGTAAGCCTACCTTCCATTTTCGTCTCAACGGTAAGTCCCTCAGTTCAACGTTCAAGATACAATTCTTGTCATTACGACGCGCTGATAAGACTGACGGAAGTTCATTCACTGCATCACACATGGTTTGCAGAACGTCGACTGCGCACGCGGTCATATAATTAGCACTGGCAGCATGGCGGCTGAATGACGAGGCCGGCTGCAGCCGATGTTGACGTATCAAACAGTACAGCCCGCATATCTACTGGCATACGGCCATATGCCCTACCCCTATACACATCGTTTGAATCTCGGACCAGTGCTAGCTCGACCGCGTCTTGACCACGCTCATTATAGATTGTGCCTAGTAATGAAGTGGTAATACTGCCTGGTACAACACTCTCTGGAAGCTGCAGCGTACGGGGGCAACACGGCATAAACTCTCACATCGATGGAGCAGCCTTCAGAGGAAACCTCATACTGAGATCACGCGCCGAAAGCAGGTACGGTAACTTTATCTGAAACCTACCTAACAATGAACAACGTGATAACGATGTTACCTGGTTACTCGATCAAATCCACGTAGGAAGAGAGACACTGCATGAGAGACTGTAATTTCAGTATTACTGAGCGATCTCCTATCACCAACAGCTCTATATGATTGAAAGGCGTAAATATGCGGTCGTTGATTCTTCACAAATTCTGCGCAGATGTGTGCGTGTGGGATGGGGGGGGGGGGGGGGGGACTGGGGGTAGAGAGGTTGAGATAATGAGACAGCTCGTCAACTTTTCCCAGCCTCAAACGGGTGGCAAGCTGCCAAGCGTAACCCGGATACAGCACCACCTTATAGCCACATTCACCCCCTCCCTCAACCCACCGCTAATCTCGCACCACCCTCCATCTTACAGTCCTGAAGAGATGGAAATCCCCTAACCCCTCACTCCACCTCCCGGTTGTTCTACAGAGTCGAATTAGACTTCCGGTACCAATAGGTTGATGCCAAGTTGACGAAGGCGCTGTCCAAGCATCGCGTCCTTCTTTATCCATTGCATACACCACACCACAGAACCGGGTTGGCACTACGAAGAACCGCGAACGGGGTTAGTCCAAGCATCGCGTCCTTCTTTAAACACTACCATCGGGGTTGGGTAAACATACACCACATCACAGAACCGGGTGGGGTATTCACTACACCACAGGGTATTAAACACTACACTACAGAACGGGGTTGTGGTTCACTACACAAACAGGGTTGGGTAAACACTACAGAAACGGGTTGGGTTTTAGGTATTCACTACACCACCACAGAACGGGGTTAGGTATTCACTACACCACAGAACGGGGTTGGGTATTTACTACACCACAGAACGGGGTCGGGTATTCACTACACCACAGAACGGGGTTGGGTATTCACTACACCACAGAACGGGGTTGGGTATTCACTACACCACAGAACGGGGTTGGGTATTCACTACACCACAGAACGGGGTTGGGTATTCACTACACCACAGAACGGGGTCGGGTATTCACTACACCACAGAACGGGGTTGGATCACTACACCACAGAACCGTGTCGGATATTCACTACACCACAGAACGGGGTTGGGTAAACACTACATCATCGAACGGGGTTGGGTGTATTCACTACACCACAGAACGGGGTTGGGTATTCACAACACCACAGAACGGGGTTGGGTAAACACTACACCACAGAACCGGGTCGGGTATTCACTACACCACAGAACCGGGGTTGGGTAAACACAACATTCAACAGGGTGGGTACCATAGAACAGAACGGGTTGGGTATTCACTACTACACTACACCACAGAACGGGATTGGGTAAACACTACACCACAGAACCGGGTTGTGTATTCACTACACCACAGAACAGGGTTGGGTAAACACGAAACAGCAGAACCGGGTTGGGTATTTACTACACCACAGAACGGGGTTGGTTATTTAATACACCACAGAACCGGGTTGGGTAAACACCGGGGTATATTCACTACACCACAGAACGGGGTCGGGTATTCACTACACAACAGAACGGGGTCGGGTATACACAACACCACAGAACGGGGTCGGGTATTCACTACACCACAGAACGGGGTCGGATATTCAGTACACACCAGAACGGGGTTGGGTATACCCAACACCACAGAACGGGGTCGGGTATTCACTACACTACAGAACGGGGTTAGGTATACGCTACACCTCAGAACGAGGCCGATCAGGCAGCAGAACGTTGAAGAGCAGTTTTGATTTATGAAGAAAAAGTCTCCACGTGTTTCTCGATAAGTTTCATTAATTGTCATTTCTGATCGATGCCTATATTGCCTATACAACGCAGCGGTGAACACGGACGACAAACTCCATAGGTCAACTCTCAAAGTGACCTTCTAAGGTCAACTCTTCAGGTGAATTATCAACCTAAACACTCAAAATGGATCGGTTCTTCACTTTCTTCGGTGACATGGGTGACCCGCGGATGGGGGGCGCTGACAGCTTCTGTGATCGCCTCAGCTGCCGTTTCACCGTCTTCATCCTCATCATCTTCGCCATCATGGTGACGACCAAGTTCTACGTGGGTGAACCCATCGCTTGTTGGTGTCCGGGGCACTTCCAGGACAGCCAAGTGGATTACACGAACAAGGTGGGAATGGATGTTCATGCTTTGCTGCATTGTATACTGGATAGCAAATCACATGTTTGAAACTTGCGAGGAATCTAGCCGGCAACGAGCTTGTTGCATATCTCATTCTTTACTTATAATACCTTAAGCTTTTCCGGACATTCGTATAATTATTGCAAAAAATGAATGTGACGAGCCATTCAAAAGTACGTTGGGCGTCTTAGGTCGGTTTTGGACACAAACCTCCACGTATCGTAATTTTTGAATGGGCCCTATATTTGATCGTTTGGATGGGCCCTATATTTGATCGTTTGGATGGGCCCTATGTTTGATAGTTTGGATGGGCCCTATGTTTGATCGTTTGGATGGGCCCTATATTTGATCGTTTGGATGGGCCCTATATTTGATCGTTTGGATGGGCCCTATATTCGATCGTTTGGTTGTCATGGCCGCGTGTTTCTGTTTACTAGGTCTGCTGGACGACGAACACCTATCACCTACCGTTTGAACAAGTGCGAATTCCTAAAGAAGGAGACCCCAGAACCATGATTTCCTACTACCAATGGGTCTCGCTCATTCTCTCAATGCAAGCCGTTCTTTTCTACCTCCCTCGTCCGCTCTGGAGAATTTTCAACAAGAAATCCGGTATCGCTGTTTGCACCATCACGGACGCGGCGATTGAGTGCCAGCGGAAGGCGGATCCGGACGCCCGGGACAAGACAATGCGTTATATGGTGAAACACATGGGGCGATTTTTGTTGGAACTGAGCAGAAATCACCTCATGGCGACCACGTGTAAAACATTCTGGTTATCCATGTACGGCAACTACCTCCTCATCCTCTATACCGTCATTAAATGCTTGTACATAGCTAACGTGATCGGCCAGATATTCCTCCTGAACGCCTTCCTGGGTATGGATTACCACATGTATGGCTTCGATGTGATGAAACGGATGCTGAACCAGGAAACCTGGTCAACATCGGACAGATTCCCCAGAGTGACCCTCTGTGATTTCAAGATCCGGGTTCTGGGTAATATCCACAGGTACACTGTGCAATGTTCATTGCCGATGAATCTCTTCAATGAAATCATCTTCATTTTCCTTTGGTTTTGGTTCGTTTTCGTGGCGGCTGCCACCGTCGGTAGTCTATTGATGCTGCTCATCTCAGCTGTCTACCTCCCATACCAAACTAGATACATCAAAGCCAGACTCATCGCTATGGATAAATTGCACAGAACTTCCAATGAACGGGTCGACAAGTTTGTATCAGGCTACCTACGAAGAGATGGGTGTTTCATCGTCAGACTTGTGTCCAAGAACTCAAGTGATATGATAGCTGCCGAGTTGATATGTGGTCTCTGGCAACACTTCAAAGATAACCAGAAGTCCATCGAGAGACTGTATAGTAAAGATGACACAACTCTCACTGAATTGAACCTCACTTGACGTCGGCTTTCTGACTAGTCAATGTTAATCTATTTCAGGAGACACAGGTGTCTCGGTCTTTATAAGGCTTTGTACTTTATACAGCGACATCAACATTCACACTGCATGTTTATTAATAACTGCATATCCTCTATATACACATATGCATGGTAGGAAATCTAAGGAAGCAATAAACGTAGACGGGTAAAATGTACACTGTAGTTCTTCTTCTCAACCACTCTATTGATATCCTCTATATACACATATGCATGGTAGGAAATCTAAGGAAGCAATAAACGTAGATGGGTAAAATGTACACTTTAGTTCTTCTTCTCAACCACTCTATTGATCTCGTTTATCTTCAAGCCCATAATTAACACATCGTCAATGTCATACTTCTAACACAGGTGGCGCCCATGCACGGTCGCCCAGTACCCACATGTGTAGCCGTGCACGACGTTTATTAACGTCGTGCGATGATCGCAACCAAATGCGGCGCGACAATACATGAGTTCCAATATAATATCTCAAGCCCATAATTAACACATCGTCAATGTCATACTTCTAACACAGGTGGCGCCCATGCACGGTCGCCCAGTACCCACATGTGTATACACGATTATTACAGACACGTACATATGAAGAATAATTTTTCACATAATTGAATGTATATTAACAAGTTGAGTTAGTTTACGTGTGAGATTTCGTCAAAGGCGATTTAATCCAGCCACACAAATTCTGAAAAGTTCATGTTTATTTTGAACGACAAGATCGGTTTCTGCGCGCATGCGCAGACAAGGTTCTTCGCAAGCGAACTTTTTCTTTCTGAATTTTATTATTTAAGTATATGTGTCATTTTGTCAATGATTATCTTTTGGAAATATCTACTTTGAAGGGCGATATGTATTCAACGATATCACATTGACATTTAAAAAAAGATAACACTTATTGATTCCCGCAGTCTGGAGGGGGCACTTGGCCTTGTCCTGCGTAGGGGTGTGCCCCGGCATCTCAAAAACCTGTACCCGTCATACAAGGTAAAAATGGCAAGAGCATACCCCATCCTACAATTATGAGGTCAACAAAACCCGTCGGAGGCCGAAAAAAAAAACTACCCCGACACATGTATTCTACCTCTTATACTTAAGTGCCCCCTCCCCCGGGACCTGCAGCCACATGGCGAGTGAAAATGAAACTGCGTAATGTGACGTCATATCTCCAAAACTGGGGCTGCCGTGAACGAAAGTTGTGATTCTAAAAGTTCATTTGACAATTGCTAAATAATCACGAGACAGTGGATAACCAAAATAGTCCGGTTTAGCGGATATTCATCTTATTTGTCGACATATATATTTACGTAAGTACACAACATTGATGAGAAGCTATATGCACGCGAAATACAAAAATTGCCACACGACCCACATATCCTCAATCACGACGGTATATATTTATATTACCGTCATGCGCGGCTACCACATGTGATGAACGATGCACATGTCTCTCTCCCCATTGTTGTCTTACATGTATGTTTCCTACATTGCCATCTCAGGATGTCACCCAAAGAACCATACTTTACATACTTCTTAATCGACAGAAAATTCGAAAAAAGCCCCAGTAGATATACCATATACCGATTCACGGGCCTCGATATGTCGGCTTAGCACTCGCCATTTGGATATATGTCAATTGTTTAATTGTCATAACCTATGTGCGTTATTAAAGAAACTATCATTGTAGATGCGTTCATTTCTGGAGCTGATTGCCTTCTATCTTTAGTGTTGCTTCCAGTCGTGAACAATGTGTTCTTATGGCAGATGGGTTTGGCATATGATTCCGGGTAATATTCATGAATCAAAGATGCCGATCTGATAGTTGTTTTGGTAATGGACCTATACAAAAACATCATCGACACACCCAGTCTCGTGGCATTAGGGCCAGAATGTACGACTGTACAACTCGACCGGAGCATACATTAGCAGCTGATAAGCGCCTACGGTTTCCGGTATGGCGTTTAATTTATCACTTCATGGTGCATTTGTAGAACATCGATTAAAGTTTTCAGGCCGTGTTAATTGCGTCATGCTAATTACCATTGCCGAGCCGGTTTTAATTCGTGATGATTAATAGGGCTGCTAAGTGTGACGTCATGTCGGTGATAACAGTCTTCATTGGCTCATTAACACATTTTCTCTGTAGCATTCTAGACAGGCCTGGGAGGTTATATCTCAGGAATCCCGAAGTGGATATTTATTGAAATTTTCATGGTTATTCAGAGAAGGGCTTGGGGTGGAACATGCGGATAATTCGTCACGTTTTTAGAGGCAAAATACAAGACGCCAAACGTCCTGATCTTGTATAGCAATTTCGTACCTTTTTGTGTGCGCCACGTGGAGTCGGATGGGATTATGACGGCATCGCTTGCTATCCATGTATTGTCGAGGAGATGATTAATGCCACAAAAGCTGCCTATAAGAAGATAAAAATAGATCAATTGTCACTTTATTGTTGGCAATAACAGGACAGATATTGCTTTTCTATATCGACACAGGTGCTTTAGTTAACGTGAATCTGGTCGTTGCGGTGAAAATGTCAACTATGACAACACTCAAGATTAGGAACAGTGCCGACCTCATTGCCATGGGAGTCATATGACAGGAAACAGCCCGAGAAACAAAGACAATGTACTCCGCGGAATGTTGTACAGTAAGAACTAACACCACATCCAGGTCAAAGTGCTGCGAAACAAATGAAACTCGTGTAGTTGAACGGGTAGCAAGTAAACCGGTAAAGCTACCATCTAACTCTGAGCTGGTGATTACCATATGGAAGCAGAAATGTTACAATGAGTGTACAATTCGAAAATTGACCAGACGAAAACCCCTGTGTTACCATGCGTTGCGTGGCAGATGACATCGTGATCTATGAGCAAATAATGGAAGAACATGACAAGAACATTAAAAGTTTCTTAGAAAGATACCCGAAGACCCTATTAGAAAAATCATCTATATGAGTCAGAAGATCACCAAAGACGGAGAAGGTCAAGGTGAGCACAAACACCAGCACCGCAACATTTGCAGGAACTGCAGCGTTTCCTTGGCATTGTCGAATGGCCAGTAAAATTACCCACGAAACTGACTGTCCCTGTACATAACCTACTCAAAAGCAATGTACACTAGAATTGGTTCACGGCACAGAACGAGGCATTCGAGGAGGTTAGGAGTCTATTAACTGCCCTAACACTGTTGACAATTTGTGGTTCACCAAACGCATTCATCATCGAGAATGATGCTGGTGTGTATGACGTTAATGAGAATGATGCTGGCGAGTATGACGTTAATGAGAATGATGCTGGTGAGTATGACGTTAATGAGAATGATGCTGGTGAGTATGACGTTAATGAGAATGATGCTGGCGAGTATGACGTTAATGAGAATGATGCTGGTGAGTATGACGTTAATGAGAATGATGCTGGTGAGTATGACGTTAATGAGAATGATGCTGGTGAGTATGACGTTAATGAGAATGATGCTGGCGAGTATGACGTTAATGAGAATGATGCTGGTGAGTATGACGTTAATGAGAATGATGCTGGTGAGTATGACGTCAATACAGCAGTTTTTTAGAAGGAAAATCAATAGCCTGTCCCAGCAGAGCACTTCAACAGCGTATCCTGCTGGTGATCCTCGCGAACACCAACCACCAGGAGGTACCAGAGAAACACCGCATACGACTAGGTCAGACTGTTTACAATGGATTCCATGTGGAACCATCTAAGGTTCTCCACCACGTACAAGGTCTGGTCCGCAATTCAAATCAATCAATAGGATGTCTGTATCGGAGGTCTTTGAATTCCTTGTGATGATTGTATTACTTTATTTAAAAAAAGGTGTTGTACAAACGAGACCCAAATAGCGTATAAAAGTGTTCGATATTCTGGACAAAGGAGTAAATTATTAAATATACTAAATTTAACGAGCTCGTTGTTTATTTTTATATCAGCCTTGAAGAAGAGTATTTGTAAGGTGGTATCAACGTAATTTAATCTTGTATTTGTGTAGTCGTTTCAATTAGCTAAAAGCAATGCTAAGAGGGTTCACTCAGACCAGGTAAGTGCTGGGTATACACAGCACGCCCATCGTCATGTGACGCTACCGTAAAATAAACAATAGCGCATAGGTCCGTTAATCTAACATGTCTTGAAAAGCCGCATGGCGGTATATGTTGACGAAATGGAGACATCTTATTGGTCGAGGCGACGTGGGGACATAGCAGCTGCCTTGTATAACATGCTCCACACACTTTCCCTCTAGGACCAGCAGTTAATCCCCAGGAACCCGCTAGATCAGTGGCTCAAGTTGATGTTCTAGAGGGCCGACAGTTCACGCCACGAGGTTGACTTGCGCTGTCGATTTCCCGCCGAGTTCTGCTCCGGTTACGTGTACAGACATGTGTACTTGGTGTAGTTAATATAATTATTGATTTATGCTCAGGGTGGTCGTCATGCCGTGCTCTGTTTGCAGTACACACTTGTTCAGAAACGTCTTTAGTTTAGGCGACAGATCACTTGGACATACGCAAGTGAATAGACCATGACTTGTTATCCATCAGGCCTGCTTTGCTAGTTTAAATGCAAGTAAAACGACCCTGATTTCCTCAGGCTATGTTCCTATTCCAGTGGTACCTCTTCATTAGAATAGTCAGATTTACTGTTGGTTGTCACAGGTACACCCCAATGTTAATTAGTTTTAGCACCGAGGTGCACAGAGAGGCCAACTCTCTGCTCGGCTCGGATTAACAATGGTTAGATATTGCACCATGTCCCAAAACTACGATATGATTAAATTTCAACCCCCTAGAAAGTAGATCGATCTACACGACACCTACCGACAACTCACCTGTTGTATGGTTATAATAGTAGGAGAAAAAACAAATAATAACATAAATGCTTTAGTTTGATCAATTAATAATTGATCACGATTTGTTACATACCTTTTAACCATTCCGATATATGTACGCTATTTTTTTCCCCTCCATTCACTTAAAGGAGAGGGAGATGTCGAGTGTCAAAAGTGCATTATGCCACAACCTCGTCCATCATCATAACGTGCACCTCTCAGTCATGAGCACGAGTGACCTACGTGTCATCTGCCAGCTCCTTCCCTCCATCCACACTCTCCTCTTACAAACCCCATATATTATAGCCACGCCCATCCTCTGACAAGACTACTGCATGACCCAAGAGAATTAGTATAGCGTGCCTGAGTCGTTGAGGGAATCACTTTGATCTTGAAAAGGGAGATCTATCCTGACCGACATTTCTATCTCCATCTTTTAGGCAAAGCTCTAAAGTCATAGTTATCAATAAAATTTAAGTTTATCCTAAACCCTACGCCTGAAGTTAGTGTTCCTCCATCACCAACTGTATTTCTTCAATTGTGTAATGTATTGAATAAGACAATATATCTTTTCAAAGGGGAAGGATTTCCCTTGTGCGAGGAACGTTGTGATTTTAAATATCCACACACACTTTCTGGTGGCTAGCAAATTCATTGTAGCTCTATTATCGTTGGCCTTCAAAGAGATTTTAACACTTGAGTGACTTTGCTCACAATAAGCGACTTATTGAGCTTATGAACATACCACTAAACAAGGGCTGAAGATTTAAGAAGAATAAAGGGAGTAGACTAGCATTCATCTGCTACGGGTGCCCAGGGCCCCGGGGTGGGGGGGGGGGGGGGCACTTGGCCTTATTCTGGATAGGGATGTGCCGCGGGACCTCGAAAACCCGTACCCGTCGTACAAGGTCAAAATGGCCAAAATCATACCCCGTCGTACAAGGTATTATGCAAATGTATAACCCGTCGTACAGATTGAAGCTGAAAAACATACCCCGTCGTACAAGTATGAGGTAAAGGTCGTACAAGTCGAGAGGCCGAAAAAGCATACCCCGTCGCGGCACACATATACTACCTCTATACACTTAAGTGCCCCCCCCCCCCCCCCCCCCGGGCCCAGGGCCCCAGGGGCAGCAGACATCCGTCGATTGGTCGCACATCCTCAGCTACGGGTGCCCAGGGTTAGACATCCGTCGATTGGTCGCCCATCCCTACGGATGTGAGTAATATATTACAGTACTAGTAGGCTGGCCACTGCGCATTGTTACAAATAATTGGACGATTGAAGACTATTCAGTACAATGGTTCTATTCAGTAGGTGAAACTGCAAACTGGCCAGTTGCCACCCCATACCTCCTGTCAAATGATGACACAGGAGGACCATACCAATGAGCTTATGGCAACACTAAGAGAGCTCACTCTCATTGGTTTATCCCAAGTATTTCCATCACGCCCACCGTCATTGGCGCAACCATGAAATCTAAAAAAAGACGTCTTATTGATCAGGGCAAACGCACCTGCAATTGTCCATGTGGGGAACCCTCAAGGATAGCTGTAAGCTCTTTGTCTATACTTGCTACCACAATCAGCAAACCCTCTGACTCGAAGGCCTTCTAAACTTTTCTCGTGTACTAAAGAGCTTATCGCTATGATAAGAGGGCTCACTCTAATTGAATCATGTAAAGAGCAGTTCCAGCACGCCTCCTGTTAGGGGGTGCTACCAAAGAGTGTATAGCTTCTGTTGTAGGTCTAGCCGCAGTTTATTCACTCAATGCTGTTAGTCTGATATAGGTCTAGTATAATCATTCCATGTTATGTTTTTTTCTGAATCATAAATTCAGTACATGAGGTGTGTTAATAAACTGTTGTTGTTTCATTATGTTATCCATCAGTATTTGCAATGGTTCAAACAGTGCGGTGAAGGATGGCCATGGCAAGAATGCTTCTCCGTCCGTAAGTGCCCTGTTGGAAGCGAAAGGGTTAAGTGACTTACCAATATATATCATGTAGTGATAACTCGCTTGTTTTGGCATTGCCCTAGCTTTGACAAAAACGAATTAATATCCTTGGGGTCTCTTTTTTATTTTTTCTATAGATGAATTGAACCTTTAAGCCATTCTTTGTCTTCTGTTATACCATTAACGCTCCAGGCGCGACGTATTCAGCATCGGAAATATGTATGTGTCCCCCGTGGTCAGGGGCGGGGGTTCCATGACTAGTGAACAGATATGGAGTTATCTTATTGATCGAGGCGACTGCAGCTCCAAATTAAACAGAGAATTCCAAGTTGTTTTAAGAGACGCTATGACAAGACGCTATGACAATACGCTTCTACTAACCGGTGGCGTCTTCACATATTTCCTCGGGCGGGAGACTCGAGTGAGCGCTCTTAGCGAAGCTATAAACTCTTTGTTTTAACGGTCAGAAAGACACAATGTGGAAGTAATAATTATCATAACAAACCAGGCCACGATAGCACGTTACGATTCATTTCAATCATAAATTAGAACTCGTGAAGACTCCTGGGATTGCGAAAATGTTTTCAAAATGCCGAGGGAAATATCTTGGCGTCATAAAGTTCGCCACTTGGTTATCGCCGAGTCGACGCGCTTTCCTTTTAAAAGACTAAATACATTCTAGCTGAAGCGCTGCATTCATGGATCAAAAAGACTTTCTGACACAACATGTATATTACTTTCAATCAATTTTTAGATAACTACGACTGTCAAAACATTGTTTAAGCCAATTAATGATAACTGTTATCAATTTGACCGCGATGTCAACTTAATGGTAATAAAGTCGATTCACAGGATACAGCTTACCCAGTACTAACTGTTGATATGGGTCTCGGCATGGTTCAAATTGATTCAAGCAGATCACCGCCGTTTTGCGATAGACTGCTCGGAAAAGATGCCTCATTTTGGACTTTCGAACAGTGTTTGCTTCACCAAAACAGTTCTCTATAAATTAAAAATATAAGGTGTATAAAATTAATCTAATTGTTATAAATTTTGACTTTTCATCGTATCATTGCCTTGCCTAGAGTGTAACAAATGTATCAGTAGAACCCGGTGGGACTAACCATTGCCCTACTTGTGACCACAGGCACTCAAGTCAATAACCCCGACCGACAGTGACATGTATATATATAAGTCAGGCGAAACCGAACACTACCGAATGCGCTTTACTCGATGTTGGTATTCAACATTGTGAAGAATTGACATTTTATTGCCAAAGACACATCAGGCCAGAGAATGCTGGCCGATGACGCTGGCGTACGCTGCCTCACTCAGCACACGTGACCGACTTATACCTCTCACAGCGTACACGCCCGAATCGACTTCAACGGAAGTGACGTCAGTTCCGACCTGCTTCACAATCACCCACGCGTCACCTTGTAAACGGTATATCACCCAGCGATGTACGTTGCTATGGCCATCGGTGTTCCAAGAGAGGTTTCGGTTAGCGATGGCTTTTAGTTCTAGAGGTGGTGAGGGCTGGGAACTCGGCTTCCAGCCGAGGGGAGGAGTAATAGCCGGAGACTGGTAAACGCTCGTACGAAAAGTCTCGTAAATATTCTTCGTATTGTCACGAAAAAATCTGGAACTGTAGAAAATATTTCCCAAGGATTTTCGGGCTCTCCTGTCAGGTACCCTCGATTCATCCACCTGGCGTGTGATTTCGCTAACTGGCCAGTTGTTATTGTCGTCAATCTTGTAGACGCCGTTGGCAGCGTAAATATGGCGCTGTAATGGGTTGTTATCTAGCCACCAATCGAGAATATATGTGTAGCTCTGGGCTGGTGGGTCGATGGCCCAGTAGATCTGCGGGGCAAGAAAATCCACCCACCCTTGAGCCAACCAAAGTTTGGCATCCGCGTACAGCGCTGTGTAGGGATCAAGGCCGATGATCGGCGGCGAAGGCATTCCATCAGGATGACCTGGACGGTATATCCCAAACGGACTGATGCTGAAGATGCAGTCAGGTCGGACCTGTTTGATGGTATTGTAGACGTCACGCACCATGAGGTTGACGTTCTGCCTCCGCCAGTCATCGCGGCTCAGCTGACCTCCGCCCACCAGGTACTCGTTGTAAGTCGCGTCGTCAGGGAAACTGACCCCACCAACTGGGTATGGGTAAAAATAGTCATCGAAATGGATGCCATCGATATCATACCTGATGGCACAAAATAGTGGGTTCCTATCAGAATTTCTTGTGAGGATTTTGCCAAAATAATGATGTAATGGTGATGAGAATTATGACTTTAAGGCCAATTGATGAAATGAATTATGAAAAATGATTATTTGAATTGTGAGGTGTCTGGTTAGACGCATTGTGACGTGACTGAATATATGTATGGTGACGTAACTGAATACATGTATGGTGACGTCACTGAATACATTCATGGTGACGTCACTGAATGCATGTATGGTGACGTCACTGATTATATGAACTGCTAAATGAATAGTGGCTGGATTAGGACGTGATTGAAGACCTTGAAACAATATCTTGGATGACGTTGATCAGCCATTCGACGACGACGTCAGCCCCGGGGTCCATGTAAACAGAGGAGCCGTAGATATAGGCGTACTGGCGATGCACGTTAGCGATGTGACCTGCTGCCAGCCCGTTAAAGTTACCGGCCACGTTGGCCCTGAAAACAATCAACACACGATCTCTAGGACAAACTAAAACTGGCGACACCTGCCGTCAAACGAGGCGTTATAAAAAGCAATATAAATAACCATTTGACTTCATGAGCAAATCGTATTTAGAAATAACTTTAAAAAGTCGGGATAATTATTTGAAAGAGTGAAGTAGTTGTTTGAAATGAGGAGGTGCTAGAGGAGGACTATGTTACCTGTATGGATTTAACCACGGATGGACCTCTATGTTCCTAGCATGTGCCTCCTGAACGATGAACGTCAGAGGGTCCCATATCGGACTGGGTGGGGTGCCCTGCGTTCCTGTCAGGAAGCGGCTCCATGGCTCTATAGGGGAGTTGTACATGGCGTCAGCCGCGGGTCTCACCTTCAGTACAAGCAAACCATGGACGTATACACAGGCTGCCTTTGTCATATACAAGCAATTTGAGAGTCTTAATATAAGAGTTTTACCTGAAACATGACAGCGTTAAAGTTGGACGCCTGCATGAGATCCAGGTATTCTGTTAACTGGGCCTGTTGCACTGACGGAGAGAGACCAGCCGATGAGGGCCAGTCGATGTTCCACGCCGTTGTCAGGAACAGAGAACGAAACTCTTCCTCTGGAAAATCCACTACAACCAGCGACATCAAAATAAGGGTGACGCTAAAGATGCTGTCTAGACTTGTTGGAAGTGACATTTGACAGCAGTCTTGGCTCACTTACGGTGACGTTACAGCTGCTGTGATGATTGAGTACTAAATAATAGTGATGTTACAGTTGCTGTTTTGTTTGAATAATGGTGATGTTACAGTTGCTGTTTTGTTTGAATAATGTTGATGTTACAGTTGCTGTTTTGTTTGAATAATGGTGATGTTACAGTTGCTGTTTTGATCTAATAATAGTGATGTTACAGTTGCTGTTTTGTTTGAATAATGGTGATGTTACAGTTGCTGTTTTGATCTAATAATGGTGATGTTACGGTTGCTGTTTTGATCTAATAATAGTGATGTTACAGTTGCTGTTTTGTTTGAATAATGGTGATGTTACAGTTGCTGTTTTGTTTGAATAATAGTGATGTTACAGTTGTTGCTGTTTTTTGATCTAATAATAATGGTGATGTTACAGTTGCTGTTTTGATCTAATAATAGTGATGTTACAGTTGCTGATTTGTTTGAATAATGGTCAACAATGGTGATGCTACAGCGGCAGTCTCTACTGAATAATGATGTTTTTATTGATAAGCGCCAAAGTTAATGCTTGATTAAAAACTGATGTCGTTACAGTCATGTGTTGGTTAAATAATGAGGCTCTATAGCGAACGTCTCGATTACATATTAGTGATGTTATATCCGCAGTCTAGACAAAATAATGATGTTACATCTATCTTGATTAAATAATGTCGACTTAATAATAGTTACAATATAACTGATGTCTATATTTAATAATGGTGACGCTACAGCAGCTGTCTCAACTCAGTAAAAAGTGTCATAGTTGATGTCATGTCTGAAAAATAATGACGAAACAGTTGTTTTCGTTGTATTATTGAAGACTTGATCACAGCTTTATCCGCTAATGGACCCCGGGGCCTTCTCGTTCTGGTCATGTATAATCCAGTGCCCTGAGTATTTTGGTAAAGCTTAAAAGCAAAGAGGGTGAGTTTTGCACCCAGCAGACACCCATACCCGCATAGATAAAGACCTACTTACGTTCACATTGAGAGGTATCTGCTAATCGTAAATAATTCCCGGCCGCCCATCCAACCTGAGAGCATCACAATTCAATAGTTACCATGACTACCTGACGGTAACAACGTCATATAACGTCAACATAATTAACAGACATCATCATGGTCATCTGACGTCAGTATTGTTACGTGACGTCAACATGGTCAGCTGACGTAAATAAAGTAATTAGACGTCATCATTTTCACCTGACGTCATCATTTTCACCTGACGTCATCATTTTCACCTGACGTCATCATTTTCACCTGACGTTATCATAATTACCTGCTGGTTGAAATTGAAGCTGAAGCATTGGTATGTAGTTCCACCGAGGCTGCATTGTACTTTTCTTCCAGTTGAAACAAAGCAGTTATCGATATTCGCGCTTCCAGTGACCGCGCCACAAGCTGCCAATTTACAACAAGACGAGTCAATCACAAGACGAAAACAGTTCCATCGCAACAATCTAATGAAGTCTGTCGTCTCTTCTAATACACGTCAGGAACCAGACGTTCTCTCACGGGAGATGATCAAAACAAATGTGCTTATTAAGGTGAGATAATTACCCGAGTCCCTGATGCTGACGTTGGAAGTTGTGAAGCAGAAACAGGATCCGATCGGAGGGTCAAGGTCGGCTATGTCCCCACGACCGACCGCTAACGATGCTAGTAAACAAGGCAGCAACAACAGTTTCATGATGCTTTCAATGCGACGGCCAGCTGACTGATTAACCACACCGGGTACGGGACGGCCCATGCCGTGTGAAGATCGACATTTGTACGACTCGCTGATAAGATGGTAAGTTGGTTACAAAACTAAGTCAAAGGGGACATATCTATATTAATGAAATCACGGTCCGGTATGGTTGGGGAGTTTTTTTTATTTACATTTTCAGTATTTGGGTGTTACACGCTACCTGGGATCAAAAGTCAATGCCTTGTACTGGAAGATGAATGGATTGATGACACCGATACAATTGGATCGCAAGAGCATTATGAAGGACGCTCTGCTTGACAACATGAACACTAGATAAGATATAAATACCGATTATTACCAGATGGCGGCTTGATGTTTTTCCCCATTATTTTTTTTTCCGCGCTTATCAAGGAAGTCACTCATTTCCGATCGTAGTTTTAGTTTTGATGAGCAAAGAGTGACACATGAGATGGAAACATGTTTTTGAACGCGCTTCATGAGGTGATCACACGTAAGGGTATTGTGAAAGGAGCCCTCCCCATGCCTGTTCCAACATCAGCTTGCTCGACCATGCGCATGCGCGGTGGTGACGTGATAGTCATCATTGAAAGAACAAGCTCAAGAACAAAAAAATACTTATTTAATGAGATTATGACATGATCAGTAGTTTTCTACAAGTACATAAGCGTTATATTTCATTGAGCAATCAAAGCTCACGCAAGTGAAAACAAAACCTTGCTGCATATAAGGTGCTTTCCTATTGATTATCACGATCTTTTATAGTCGCTGTTAAAGTTGCATACCGTGCCGAAAAAAAACACCATTAACTGATTCCCAACTTCTTTTAGAAATAGTATCTGCTTAGTCGTGTCCAATCTGCAACCTGGACCCATTTCTTAATTTTCATAGGACGCTGAAGAAAAAAAATATGACAAAATATTAAGTCTACAAAAACGCGGAGCCGTAGACGGTATTCCCATTATATACCTCAAAACGTGCTAAAAGCTGATTCGACGGTGACAAAGGGTTCAGCCCCATATAAGTATTCAGCACGACCGACTTAAGTCTAAGTTTTGTCTAAAAAAAAGATCGCTGAGCCGTGACTTAGCGGTATTCACCAACAAACTTAAGTTTAAGTTTTGACTCAAAACGTGCTAAAAGCTGAGACAAATTCGAGCGCGTGACTTACAGCTAACATTCGTGTAGTTCATGGTCTTAGGGAGGCACCGTTATCGATGGAACGACTAACTGAATAAAACAGATCTCCACAGCGTATCATGAGTTGTGACTTAAGTTCAAAAACTTATCAACATAACTTCCATCATGTAAAATCGGAGGCACGGGCCCATTACTTACGTCTGCGTTAATCGTAGTATGTAATAACGCAATGATCCCTGATTGCCTTATATGTGGCTCGACTTACGGCGACTCAGCGTTGAGTAGTGACTTAAGCTCAGCGTGGTTGGTGAATACGGGCCCAGAAGATTGTTTATTTGCGCACGCGTAGATACTCGACGCGTTCGCTATTCCTTTGCGTATTTTATTTGCAAACAAGGTTCATAGGTCCCTATCCCATCATACATAGTCAACAAGAATCTGACATGTGGGAAATGGGTGGCAATACCACGAAAGAGTTTATAGCTACGATCGCTTCCCTACTTATAATACATTGCAATAGAATGGTAACCCTACCGTTACACAAACAAAAGCACATGTGAATACTGGGCTGACGTCACTGCGATTGATTAGAGCAGGAAAAATGTCGTTTCGCAGATCCTTTCCACTGCAAAACGACGTCACAAAATAGGCTTATGTATAGCGAAAATAGCAAGTACACTGTTCAATAAATGTCAACTTGATAAATTACCAAGTCTGGGGTACATCTATCGAAAACAGTTCGCCTCTAACAGCGTCCGCGCAGTTTACGATCCTCGATCTTTCATGTCCGCACTGTGGATGGTAGTTTTAGATTGTCAATAACTGTCTGAAGCGAGGAAACTGACCTGGGATCGACATTAACATTTTTGGCATGTCAGGGGGATGTGAACGTCTCGAGCGAAGAGTTTATAGCTACGCTAAGCTGCGTGACGATTATGAAATTACAAGAAAGAAACCCCCGACATCAAACGGCGATACCATATTATCAACAAAAGCACATGTGACTGTTGATCCAGCGTCTCGCGGCTCTTAAAGATATGGAGTCATCTGATTGGTCGAGGCGACTACAGCTCCATACTAAACAGAGAATTCCACGTGGACGCACTGACAAGACTTTATGACAATAACGCTTCGGCTAACAGGTGGCGTCTTCACATATTTCATCTGGCGGAAGGCTCGAGTGAGCGCTCCAGTGGAATTATATCATTCTATGCGGTAGGAAACCCAAATGTTATTTCACAAAAGATTTCAATATAGTTACTGATGATGCTGCATGCGTGACAACGTGAGAGTTCGACATTAGCAGCGTACATCTGTATCATTATACTCATTAATGTATGAATTCATCGTCTGGTCGGACCAATAGCTGTAACCCTCCCCTAAACTTCATCTACCACCCAGCTGGGCAATTCAAGCAAGCAGTCATCTTTGGGGTTATAAGTGCATGTGACACATAAAATATGATTTTTGAGTGTAAACTGAACGAAACGATGCCGATCGAATGGTGTTGGAATTTTTGGTACTTCGTGCATGAACCGAGGTTAACCGGAAATGAAGCATATGGATGAACCCAGGTTCAGCCGCCCAAATCAGCCGCCCAAATCATAGAAACCACGGTTTCGAACGTGAATTCATAACTTGTTTGGTCTGGATCAATCTTGCCGAAGCGAAGCCCTACAGGACGTTTACGTAAACGTCCTTCGACGACTGAATCCAACCCAATTGATACAATTTAAACGGAAATCAGATACCTTGAACTTTTAAAACCTGGCGAGTTTTGTTTCATCGCATGTTGTGATAGTAAAGCACAATTTGCACCTATAATTACGAGTGATGTATTCAGCTGACATGGATTACAATTACGTTTGGGTTCATGGTGGCATCATCGATGAGCACATCTAGCCATGTTTACCATGAGGCGGTAGCTGTGCGTAGGTGCAGTTTGTGCTATTTCGAACAGATGACAGTTCGAATAGCACGGTGGGTGTTCAAAACGGCACCTGGGGACACAGCCTTGCCACACATATGCGTTTGATACAATCGTGATGTAGTAAAGACTAAACATGTCTGCTGCGGTCCAACTGTATCAAAAGTGTGTATACATCGAAATATTCCCCTCAAAAGCAGATTTTTTTAAAAAAGAATTAACTGTAAGCAGGAAATTGTTGATAACTTTCTTGGTAAAGTTGATTTGTGTGTGTTAAATTACGATACGGTCTTGAAAAAAACGCCGCAGGGTTAATCTTGTATGAATCCAAACTTTCAACGCCAGAAATTTATGTGTTACACCCGGAGACGCCGAGTAGAACCCACTCCATGAGTACCTAGCCACCGGAGAGCAAACAAATACCATACGACCTTATACTTACCTAAATGGTGTTTATCGTATCACGATTGTTTGGAAATCAATACATAGATGGAATTTCCGCATGGGGGTAAGGTTTTTGTGCGGTCTCAGATATGATTTCCAAGGCTCTTGGTATATGTCGTTTTCTAAATGCTAAATCGAGCGGTTCCTTCAAAACTGTTCGCCTATGGGCGCGGCAAGTGGTGACCCAGGACGTGATAACGAAATGGTACTGCGTCTGCGCAGGGCTGACCGAAGCGCTGCGTGGCCGCGAATTGTTCGAACATTTCTTCAGGAAGCGTTCGATTTTTCAGTTTTCCTCGGGAGGAGAAATTGCAATGCATACGTCAAGTGCGGCGTACAAGGGCAGACTGGCCGGGTCCGACAACTTACTCGTTTTTGTGTAGCGAGCATTTTGGACCTGAATGTTTTGACCAGACACTCGCAGTAAGATATGCTCTCGGATATGGGTACAAATGTTCCCGGTATATTCTCCCAACTGCTATTCCTACTGTTACGACCCAACTTGAAATCCGGCCAATTTTAAATCACAATATGGCGAGCGTTATGACGTTGCAGGGAGATAGCTATCCCGAGATTAGTTTGACACTTGCCGTAATTTGGCACGAGCGTAGGCATCGCTGCACTAGGTAAAAAAATCACAGATTTACCCCAGGAAAAATATCTGGGAGGGAGAACCCAACAGATAACTCTTGTCTGGTATTAAATACCAACTAGGCTTCCCAAAACTGTATTCAGTATACACCCATCGGCTATCTAGAACCATTTAGTGGAAGTTATGTATATTGAGTTAACATTGGGTCAAAATCACAGATTGGAATACTTTGCACAGAAATAAGACGTGGGACCCATTTAAATGAGAGAGAACCCATTCTGATAATTACTGCAAGTGTATAGTGTCATTTACATGGAGTATTTTAAGTTGGGTCAGACATTTACTTGCCCCAACTTAAAATAATGGGCTAACCTGAGACCATGTTAGGATAAATTGCAAAGAAATAGGACGAGAGACCCATTTGGATGGGAGGGAACCCATTCTGATACTTATTGCAAGTGTATATTGTCATTTACATGGAATATTTTAAGTTGTGTCAGCTATTTTCTTCCAAAATCAATTGGATTCGTCCTTGGTACGTGATCATAGATACCTGGAAGTTTCATGAATATCCATTATGAACTTGTCGAGATATCTTGCTAACAGACAAACAAAGAGACAGACATCGGAGGAAAACAAATTCATATTGGGCGGAGGTAGTCTGCGTCCCAGACTCCAGGGGGTCCGCTACGCTTCTCGCCCTTTGAAGACCTGAAGGCGAGACTATTGAACATCAGGCTCAGCGGTACCATCAGGCTAGGGACCTTGACTAGGGCGGAGGTAAATTAAGGCTCACGGGTACATCCGTGAGTGCGATTTACCTTGACACAATAATGTAATTGAAGCACCACGGCTTTCCATACCAGTCGTGCCTGCCAACCCGCCGTCCAATTTTTAAATGGGTCAACCTATCTTGAAAATTTCAAGTTGGGTAGGGACAATTTTAAAATTGGCCATATTTCAAATTGGGTCGTAACACTACCTTATTCATGAGAGGTTTGTAGGACTCGCCACCAGTCATTATGTCTAAGACAGTGGAGAAAAGCGAGTACCAAAAGGTGAGCTGACATTTTTCGCAATGTATGAACAAATTATAGGTTTACTCAGCCAGACAATGACGCCCCACCAACCCAAGCAGTGAAAATAAGTGGTGTATAAATATATATTTGCAAATCTGTTACTTTTGAAAGCAGCAGCAGAATAATCTTAACTAAACTTATCCTCTAATGAAATAATGCAACATGTTATCCAAAATCCCTTAACGAGTATAGCTGCATGAATTAGTTAGATGTTTACTTTTTTGCATAATTTTGTTCTGTAAATATAAACTTTGTTCAGATTTTCAGTTTCTGAAGACTTCGTTGTTTACTTGCAGGAAAAAGGCGAATGAATGTGGTCCTGCTCTGGGGATTCTTGAATATCCTCCATTTGGATGCTTGACATATACATTAAAATAATGTTCGATGGTCAGTGCTTTCAGTTATCCTGGTCTTCTTTGCCAGTAAATCTTTCATCAATCCCAGTCTGCTTTGCTTAGAAGTATTTAGTTAGATTTCACCCTTCAAATGTAGGATTGTTTTTTAGTTTTATCTGGCAGGGGATTCATTAACAAAAACAAAGTGGAATAAACCAGCTGCTTAATTTCGTGAAGTATCTTTCCTCGTGCCATTCATTTTAGACATGATTAAAGTTAATTTACAGCAAATCCCAAAATATCTGATGAATCAAACATGAAAAGTACATACTTACCTGTTTGAAACTGATAGAGAGATTTCAGATCAATCATTACAACCTTTCCATGAAAACGTTGGAGAGGGTCATATAGCGAGAAAAGTGCTGAATGATCCAACCTACGGAAGGGATTATTTCTAAATTTCACTTTTATAGGTTTGAAATTTTCAGATAATATTACACTTTGAAAACGTAAATATAGCAAAAGCTAACCTACAAGGGATATTTACACTTTTATACAAAATTATAATATGTACTATGTAGACAATCTATGTAGAATATATTTTGGCAACGACAATCAACATATGCAAGGCCAGTTATATAAATGATGAGGAGATTGAAGCACTGGAAATCCCTCCTAATCTGAACTCCACATTTGATATCCCAGAAAATGCCAAGACGCACTTTTCTAAGTGTTAATTTCATCCTCATGTCCCACATAATTGTGTGTCCTCTTGGCAAATATGTCCCGGATAACTGATGTCACACAGGATGATATGGGGATCCGACTTCTCTTTTCAAGATAATGTTAGTACCATCGGTTGAACTATCCGTATCCAGTGTAACGCTTCCAGCTTTAAATGTATATCATCTTTTCTCGTATGAACATTTTTCCATGTGTTCAATGTATTGATAATTCGGTCTGAATTTAAAATGTCCTATTCATTTGAAGTAACAATGACCCAGTAGTAGTAACCCTTGTTGTTTTTGTTGTATTGGGGAATAGTTTTTTTAAATAAATTTACAACTTTGTGTTTGTTGTCTGTCAGTACTTACATGTTTCCCTTGTGTGTCTCCAACACATCTTCAATTTGACATACAGCATTAAAATATGGATGCTGTGTCACACATTTAATTTCATTTAATTTTTACCTGCTCCACACAGCTCTTGCCAGCAGACACTTTCCCTGGTGGTTGGGATGTCTGAGCAGCCTCCACATTGGCACCTGAAACCAGGGTTCCAAAACCTATAGAGTACTTGCCAGAATCTGTCTATAAGACTAAGATCTACCTGAGCACATAAGTTAATTGGATTTAACTAGACAAGGCACATGACCGTGGTGAATTGATGATCTGATGCCACATTCCAGATATGGTTTGAATCTGAACGGCACAATACCAGCTACATTCTCTGGATTGGTATGCTCAACCATTTGTGACTCTTCTACTCAACATTCCATCGCCAAATCGTCCAACTCAAAGACATCGCCCTCTGAAACTTCAACATTCGCCGTTTACGGTGAAAACTGTGGACTTGTCAGTGACGGGTTCATCGAGTGACGTCACGAGATGCCGGGCCGAACATTTGGAAAATGCGGCGGGTGCCGAAAATCGAAATTCAGTTAATACATTTGGTTTCATAAAACAAACCATGGAAGATTGATGTCATAGGCACTATAACATAGATACAGTTGGCAGGGCACAATACATGCATGATTATATGACCGTAATTCATCGTACCCCTACATAATCGACCAGGTATCTCAAACTGGCATTATTTCATACATATAAATCGTAACGTACACTGTTTATTTTGTGTCGCATTACGAAAAGATAATGTTGAAATACTATCATTTTGATTAGGAATAAAATTAACAGCGGCATATTTTATTGAGATACGAGTATTATAGTCTCTTTTCAAGCAAACCAGTATTCAGATTTGATCCCACCGACGGACATTGTTGATGTGTCCACGTGATGCAAACATCTTCTGTAGTAATAATCGGAATATATGAAACCATGAAATCCAACAAGGCTCAGCAATAGGTAGAGCTTGTTATTCAATACAGGGTAAGTAGCGGCCCTAGCCTGTATGGCATCGTCTGATGAGTAACATCACTGGAGATAAGCCAAGTGATGAGAGCTGCAGAGGAACAAAATGGTTGTATCAGTATGGGCGGGGGCGCGGGTGGGGGTGGGGCTCATCACCGGTATTGAGCAGTCTCTGTTACACCACAAGAGACCATCTGCATACACAAGCGCGTTGGGAAATATAAGAGTAGGGATATACTCAGGAGTTTAAGAAGAGGGACCTGGTGTGGTGTGTGTCAGAGAATACAGCATATCAGATTGAGACATTCTTCAGATGGTGTTAATGAGGATATGGAGTGAATGTCGAATAGCAGTGATTTGATAATGGAAATGAGAAGATGAAGTTAAAACCAGACAGATATGATGATGATGGAATAATGAAAGTACGTTTATTAATAATTAACTTGACAGTGGTATTTTGGTATGATAACCATAAGATTGGACCAGACGAGACCCAACATTATCCAACTGCTTTGCATATTCGCCTAACATTAATATAATTTTCCTGAGTCAAGTTGGTAGGCTTCTACGTGAAGCATACCATTGCTAGGGTGTTAGGTCGAAGGATTGGCGTTGCGCGAGGGTTTGCGTGCTGTGTGCGTTCCATTTAGTGTACACCAGAAAAACATCTACATAACATTACGATACTAACCCGCTCAGCTTAGCAGGTGCTGTAAGGTCTCTCGTTTTACGTTGAGGAAGAGAGGGCATAAAGGTTCGGTCTAACCCGACAATCCTTTGTGTAGAACTAGGAACGGATAATTTATAAGTTTGGGATACTTTTGAATTTATATCAAATTCGATACGGGTTTGTCTTCTTGTCAACGTTTAAGAAAACTATTAAAAATGTATTTCATATTTAAGAAATAAATAAATGTCACCAAGTTATGCAAATGCAAAGAAAATAGTGAGCAAATGTGATTTCTCACATGAGCCAATCACTGCCCACCAGAAGTGGGCAGGTGACTTATGTTTGGATTCTGTCGCCTGTTGGCGTATCTCGGTATATATATAAATAAATATATATATATATATATCCATTAAGTACACTACCTCAAACCGTACATTCACCAACCGCGCACCAACCGTTAACTTAATCTCGTACCTCGCCGCACGCCACGCCCTGATCTTCAGCCTTGCTATTCTCCTAACGCAGTCCTCCCCCCCCCCACCCCCCCCCCTCCCCTCCACCACCACCACGACAAGCACACCCCTTCCTCCATCTTCGCATCCTCGTGTAAACATGCCTTCTTACGCGTAAAACACGCCACATGTAGTTTATAAAAACACCTGTTATATTCACCGCGACATACGCCATACAACTACCTGATGCATCTATTTCTTTATTAGCCTTCGCACGCGCGCTCGTCTCAGCTGCATGGCTGCGCAGCCGGACCTGCGCAGCAGAGAAGCTGCGCGAGTGTGGGGTGGCTCGGAGATCTGCCTCGGTCACTTCACCCCGAGCGCCTATTTGCAATTAACACAGGCACTCGGTTCCCGTTGTAAGGCTTCCGAGCGGTGAGGTCTACATATGTTGTCAAATATGCGCTCACTCGACTGCCTGATATCGGGAATCGAGTGTATGCAGTACGATTAAAGTTGAATCTGTACTTCTAACGTGACACATAACTTCTGGATCGTTTGTTTGACTATGCACGCAAATGATGGCGTTGCGTACATGTGTTGCAGCCGGCCGACGTCAGTCGTGTGTGTTAGTAGTTGTGTTTACATAAGAGTCAACCATCGCAGCATCTGCAACAGCTGCTACACAGTGAACCCGCAGCTCCCAACGCGTACAAGCTGCTGCTGCTGCTAACTTGCTCCATCGCACGCCCATCTCACTCGAACAACTCGCCCGCATACATGGAAAGGTCATACGCTGCATCAAACGCCCTGACTGGCTACGCGCTCGCTAAAAAACAACACATCAACTTTGCCTGCTGCTACCAGCGTCATCAGCCGACTAATCTTCTCGTACTGACTGAGGAAAATGGGGTTAGTGCTTGGCGGATGTCCCTCAAACTGATACGCTAACAAGAGCACGAGTTTGCTTCGCTCCTGGTCGGATATCCGCGATGGTTGAACAGTAGCGGTGACCGATAACTTGAGGTAGTTCCACTCAGACAGCCCTGAAGCCGCGCACGAAGGTCCATACGCACTTACTCCTCAAGCTGGTCGCGGGGTCATCAATTCGTTGGTTTTGACAAGATTTTCTCAGAGCTATATTTTAGGATACTTTCGCATGGATACAGCCGCTGATGTTTGTCAAGTTGGGAAGTAATGGGCAATGTTGACTCGTGCATGGCTGGATTATGATCAGGATAATGTGCTTTAGCGTGGAGTTATGCTGGCGAGGTTACCTGACAGCCTTTATCGGCCTCATCACGATCGTCGTTGGTAAGTGACGTCACGCTTAGCAACCATTTATCTCATAAAGCGTGTAAATAGCGTGTTGTAAGGTCGTGTACAGCGAGTGGGGAGTTATGGTGGAGTTACTCATGCTGCCTGAAACATCGTCAGCTTCCTTAATTACACCATGAATTATTCCCACTTCCTTCATTGCCCGCGGCATTCCCCTGACACAAATAAAACTGCCACATCATCTCCATCTATCAATAGTATTCCGCATGCTACAGAAGTTAATGAGCGTTCGTGTTGGTGAGGTCATGAATATCTCCGCGAGTAATACTACGAGGCTGCCGTGCACCCATGCAAGAATACGATGCCGTGCACTTTAACATGAGCTGCCGTGCATCTAAAAGTGGGCCGTCGTCTACCCACACAGGAGTTACCGAGCACCCACACCCAGGATTTCGTGCATACTATTATAGGATGTCGTGCACCCGCACGCAGGATGCCGTGCACGCTCATATTGAGGCATCGACGCGGTTCACCTTCGTCTGAGAAAAAAAGTTGGTGGTGTGTTTTGGGTAGGGAAGCTGTCGTCAGTGTTGGTATGGGTTGGGGCAGAGTTGGTTGTCGCAGGGGGTGATGAGGCGAGGAGGAGCGGGGCCTCGTTTGGGGATTTATTCGGTTTAAGGGCGGGTCGATTATCTGCTGGGCGTGGTCACGATCGAGCATGTACATTGCGCTGTGATCGGATTGCTTAGCCCGGTGTAAACGAGAGGGGAAGATCTGTTATTCCAACTCTCCCGATCCACAATGCCAATCCACATGCACTCAAAGCAATTCATTCAACGAGCGCGTTCGGTTGTGTTCGGTTTTGCCTGACTTATATATATATATTGATATTATTGTACATGTCGCTGTCGCTCGGAGGTATTGACTTTGAGTGCCTGTGTGCCAATCCATGTCGACACCGTCTGCGCAGCGGTTCTACTCCTTCCTCAGACGCCTAGATAAAGAGCTATTTACTCAAAGCCACGAGGAGTATACGAGGATGACTGTCAGGATCAGTAACTGTGGTATCGCGCTCTTTGTACGACGGTGGTTGCGATTGGGGTAATTTGCCTGATAATTGATCGGGAAACGCAGATGGAAAATAGAAACATCAGGTGAACATCTGTTTCATCGATCGGTATCAGGTATCGTGCACCGTACACAGCGACCCCACCATGCTCGTCCCATTCGGAATTAGTTTTCGTTGATTCTTGTTGCTTTGATGCAGGAATTATCATTTGATAAATTAAATTGGATCACAGAGATTGTGACACGCACATCAGTCGACAACTCTCTGTCCAGCACAACAATAATTCATAACACCTGTATTTCATGACAACAATAATACTCACTGTCCATGACGACAACAATACACAGCACTCACTGTCAATGACAACAACAATACACAGCACTCACTGTCCATAACCACAACAATCCATAAATTATCTGTCCATGGCAACAATAATCCATAACACGGCACATAACACTGTTCATGATCATAACAATCCATAACAGTGGTTGCCCTCGACAACAACAATCAATATCACTCACAGTCAATGACAACAACAATCCATATCACTCACAGTCAATGACAATAACAATCCATATCACTCACTGTCAATGACAACAACAATCCATATCACTCACAGTCAATGACAATAACAATCCATATCACTCACAGTCAATGACAATGCATCCATGCTCACAGTCAATGACAACAACAATCCATATCACTCACAGTCAATGACAATAACAATCCATATCACTCACAGTCAATGACAATAACAATCCATATCACTCACTGTCAATGACAACAACAATCCATATCACTCAATGTCAATGACAACAACAATCCATATCACTCACGGTCAATGACAACAACAATCCATAACACTGACTGTCAATGACAATAACAATCCATATCACTCACTGACAATGACAACAACAATCCATAACATACTGTCCATCACAACAACAATCCATATCACTCACTGTCAATGGCAGCAACAATACACAGTACTCACTCTCCTTCACATATGCAAACTAGTGGCAGCTGAAATGCCTGTGTTGGATGTTATAATGTAACCAGTCTTTTAATTAATCACACGTGAAAAATGTTAATCATGTGTGGGTAGTTGGCTCGAAACAGTTTTAGTAGGATGTGAATATAACATGATGGAATGACCTCTTTAACAACAGGTAAACTCTCAGGCCAGCACAGCTGATCAGTGACTTGTGATCAATTCGTTTGGATATATTTCATTCTGACGGCTTTTACGCTTGGTAACTCATCTTATCCACTTGGGGCCCCGGGACAATAGGACCATTATATTTGAATATATCATCCTTGCAAAAGCTGTAATATTGCACTTTCTGGGCGAACCCCCACTTCACGACGGATATATCATTTGATAAAATCCTGTCAACTCCAATTTGCCTGAAATGCTGTTATGTGATTTTATTACCTGCTGTAATATATGCGTGTGTTAGAACTCAAACCACTATCGCAGTACACATCGCACGTAGAACGCCATAGCAAAAGGAAACGCCCTTTTATATTTAACGGATTATCATCCTATATTGTTAACACTTTTGATCCACATCTCTGTCTGCTGTTGAAACCCATAATTTTTAGGGTCGAGATTTATCGAAGACTTCTCTATGTTTTGTGAGGCGATGTAAATGAGGGATGATGTAAACAGCGTCACGGTATTCTGATTTAGGATTTGATTATGAAATATATCATTGTGATGATGTCGTCACCGGGTATTGGCGGTGTGCCTCGTGTGTTTCCATGGAGATACCAGACGCGTTCAATTGACGTGTAACCAATTATGATGAATAAGGGGAAAGGTTCGTGAGATACATTTGAATGGCAGCTTCTCATTGCAGGCTGTTTTGTTATTGATATACATTATGGGATGTGTGGGTGGGGAACAACATGATATGTAAATGCAATCGAAAGTACATTTCATCCTACGTTCGGCCGTGCTAAGCGCTCCGCATGCGCTCACTAATTATTTCCAAGACATTCACACTAATTGTTTCTCAAACGTTAACTAATTGTTCATCTTACGTTCTCTCGTTGTTTCTCCTGCATTCTCTAGTCATTCACCAGGCGTTCCCAAATCGCTCAGAATTTGTTCTCCAGGCATTTACATGCCGTTCCCTATGTATCCATATTCGTTTCTGTGGTGTTAGAATGTTTTCCCACGGTTGTTGCTAGTTTATTCTCTTCCCATCTGACGTTATATCCCGATGTCTTGGAATGCACATCACGAATGTCGCCACCATATGGTACAGGCATCGTATCGCAGCGTGCCTACAAGACATCTCACAAAGAGAGACCAAACGTTTTCATGTCATGTCATTTATTTCTTTGTATGCGCTCATGTAATAGTTGGCGTGAACACGGACGCTGGGTGCACGCACATTTTTGACTGGGACTGGAACTCGAAATCGCTCGGTGCCTGAAGGCTAATCATGCTACCAATTACGTTGTGAAGTGGTTTCCCTCTGTAGTCACGCCATGAAGTGCTGGTTGATATAACATATATCCGGTTCCGGAATGTGTTCTGTCTGTGTCACCCTTCAGTTCAGGTAAACCATGGCTGCTACACAAGCTCTGTATGTTGCCTGGTGCTTTTAACTCACGTCTGTGGATAGTATCAAGTTCATAGATAGTAAAACGCTATCATCTGCATACATTTGGGGTTATCAGACGATCTCTCGAGTAACCCGAAGCCGAGTGGACACGACCCAGGCAAGAGTGAGCTTTACTGTGATAAGTGGTGTGACTAAACTGGGATGTAGGGGGATGCTGAGGTCATATGTGAGTCTGCAGCAGGTACTTGATGCTGAGTGTTATCTATACCCAGCTTAGTGTGCCTTTGTTACTTGCTGGTGCATTATCTGGAGGCTATTGCCAAGCAACCCGTCTACGTATGAGTAACAAGGTTGCAGAGCTGTGGGCCAGTCCATCACGTGGCTTATCACTTAGAATGACGACGGTCTCGTTTCAACGGCTTTCTATTTTATGCACATTGTTATCTATGTCGGGAAATGCAGATGTTTACTTGGTTTGTGGCTATGACGTCAATGTGTACACGTCATGGGTTATGCCCTTAAACGAAGACATCATGTGGCGATGACGTCAATGTGTACGAGTCATGGGTAATGCCCTTAAACGAAGACGTCATGTGGCGATGACGTCAGTGTGTACACGTCATGGGTAATGCCCTTAAACGAAGACGTCATGTGGCGATGACGTCAGTGTGTACACGTCATGGGTAATGCCCTTAAACGAAGACGTCATGTGGCGATGACGTCAGTGTGTACACGTCATGAGTAATGCCATTAAACGAAGACGTCATTAGCTCTGCTGTTCATCAGAGCGTATCATGTACCATTTCTACGGCGTCCGTCCGGTCATTCGTAAACTTTGATGGCACGTAATGTTATAAAGCAAGCTAGCAGCCACATATTATACATTTATACATGAATCTTTCTCATCATGTCAATGCAAAGTTCCTCTGCGGTTGTATTGTTACTCTTGCACTTAATTATGACCTACTTCATCTTTAATGTTATTATTCTATTATGCTAATGTCATTAGCTCGATAGACGAAAGCATTTCTGGTGCCATGTCATGTGTATTAATTTGACATCAATTATGTATACATAGTGAAATAAATTATCTATCTTTGACCATATTTTAAAGGTCATAGCATGAAATAAGGAGTGTATGAATCTGCTATGTTTTAGCCTCTAAACATACAGGGACCCTTATGTTGATGGTTCTTGACCCCTGAGGTGATATTGAAAATTCTCTACAATCGCAGCCCTATAGGGAATTGGAACTTCAGTTTTTAAGCATTCAGAAGGCATATTAAAATTTCATTTAAGGAAAGTTAACGCCTGGTGGAATATAGAATTATTCCAAAGTTCGCTCCCACAAATAAGAATATCTGGTACATTTCGGTGGCATTTTAGGTCAATTTAGCTGATGAAATGTTATGAATGCGCTTACCTACACATTCAAGCATATGTTTTATTTGTGTGGTTCGATTACTAGGCCAATGTGTCACAAATTTAGGGCTCCGTGACCCTTTAAAGTGTACCATCGAAAATAATGTTAATCTGTAAACCTTATGATCAATTCGTGTTATAACGTTTAATCGAACATCTTGTTGAAAGCAGCAGAGCGTCGAGGCCTATTTGTCTCGTTATATGCTAGTCACCGGTTATGTCCCGAAGCGATGACGTTATGACCTGTGACGATGAAGTCATTATATATACGCCATGTTTTAAAGTGAATTGCTTTGTGTTCATGTTTCACTTGTAATTCTCTTTTCCTTATGATAATTTTCAAAAAAAACATGCATGCACACCACGCGCCATGTATACACACCACATAACAGATTGGCTCACACATGCGAGCGGGTGTTCCCTGATTATCTGCTTGCGAATAGCCTGGGGGTTGGTAAGGGTGGGGGCACTTGGCCTTGTCCCGGGTATGGGTGTGCCGCGGGACCTCGAAAACCAATACCCGTCGTAGAAGGTCAAAAAGCATACCCAGTCGTACAAGGTATTATGCGAATGTAATACCCGTCGAACAAGGTGAAAATGGCAAAAAAACCTACCACGTCGTACAAGGTATTATGCAAATGTATAACCCGTCGTACAAGGTAAATATGGCAAAAAGCATACCCCGTCGTATAAGGTATTATGCGAATGTATAACCCGTCGTACAAGGTGAAAATGGCAAAAAAGCATACCCCGTCGTACAAGGTATTATGCGAATGTATAACCCGTCGTACAAGGTGAAAATGGCAAAAAAAGCATACCCCGTCGTACAAGGTATTATGCGAATGTATAACCCGTCGTACAAGGTGAAAATGACAAAAAAGCATACCCCGTCGTACAAGGTTTTGGTAAATGTGTAAACCATCGTACGATGTAAAAATGGGGTATGCGGCTTGGATGTGAAGCGAGTGAATCACGGTGCGTCACACAGGGACCATTCATTGCATTTGCATTGTCAACGATCTGTAGAAAATCCCGGGAGGAAATCCCGACATACTGAAGCAAAATATGTATTAAACCCCGAAGCCCCCCGCAAAACCCGTCGTACAGATTGCGGCTGAAAAACATACCCCCTCGCACAAGTACGTGGTCCATCAAACCCCGAGAAGCTCCATAAACATACCCTGTCGTGCGGCACATGAATACTACCTCTATACACTTAAGAGCTCCCTCACCCCCCAACCCCCCACAAAACCGAAGTGAATTGCCGGTATTGCGCTCTGTTTAGTGGTACATGAGTGGCTGCTGATTCAGTACGCTTCCGGTGACAGAGCTAACGTGTAGCATTATGACTCGTATAAATTGAGTTGCATATTTTGACCTCGAAAGACCTGATCAATAAACAGACCAATACAATGATGTGGCTGAATGCTAAGACTCCCTCCCGGCCAATACACCCAAACATAATTCATAGTCATTAGCATCCGTTCATACACTGTATTAATTTGGGCTGTTGTAAGCAAGGGTGTCAGTTTAATATAGAATTGTACGTGTGGGTTACACTCGGCGTCTTTGCGCGCGTTTATGGTGGACACGTGCGCAGACAACGATTTCTGCGCGTGGGAGATAACTGTATTCCAGAGCCCGTATCACCACAGAGACGCTATGTCTTTCTGTGAAATTGCTGTTGCATCAGGCTCTCGGGTTAGACATCTCATTGTTCGTTCACTTAGTCGCCCATGTCATGTAATCTGTGACGCTTTATCAACTGTCCGTTATGATCACATTTTAAAGACATGATATTATTGCAGCTGTGTTGGGCGCAGGAGGAACGGACATCGAATACTGCCTAGATGAACCTTTCGAAGCGCAGTGCCCTACGGGACAAATGATCTCCATTCAGAGCGCACGCTATGGACGCATGATGCTCAACAGGTGTATAGACAAAGATTATGGTTACATCGGTTGCCATAACAACGTGACGCGTGTGTTGGTGGGGCTGTGTTCAGGACGCACTCATTGCAATGTACTCAACCTGGAGACGGTTTTCGCGCCATATGGATCGGGCGATTGTGATTCCGACCTGAAAGCATTTTTAATGGCCAGATACACTTGTGAAAATGGTTAGTACTCCAATCTGTATGATTATTTGAAATATATCTCTTTCATCACCGATTTAATGATGTTCTCAAATGATTTGATTGCCATGAATGCTCTGTATCTTGGTGATCAGAAGTCTCATTGCGCAGTGCTATTCAAAACAAAATCGTTTCTGTTGCCTTCTTCATAGTAACACTTGGGGACCAATCGCTATGTGGGCAGCACGGTCACATGCCAGTGGCCGCTACCGAAGGTTACCTAGCCAGTGCCATCAGTCTACGCTATGGTTACGGTGCAGGGAACTGCCCCTGGTTTATCCAAGCTCAACCCGGACAGCATATTCAGTTCACCCTCCATAATTTCGCTGGTCCATCACAGCTTCCAGCTAAGTCCACGAACAGCCAACAGCCCGACTACTGCCGGCAATTCGCTATCATTCAAGAAGATGGGGTTTCCAAGAAGATCGTGGCTTGCCGGAATGACGCTCGGGTGGTGGTTTATGCATCAAGGACACATACCGTCACAGTGCAGCTCATTGTCAGCTCGTCCCCGGACCAAGCCACTTATTTTGCGCTCCATTATAAAGGTGGGCATATTGAGGCGTTTAGAGTTGGTTAAGCACTTGTACATTAACGGGCTTAAGACTCTTTTTGTATATCCACCAGATGTACGTGTGTGTACACATGAAGGTTTTCTGCTGTACTTCACCATTCTTCCCCATTATCCATTCATTGAATTTGTCTCCCAGACAAACTTTTCTGATCAACCATCAACAAAAACATGTACTTCTTATAATGATTTGGCCATTTCAGAGTCATGACTAACCAAATGCATAACTTATGTCTCCTTAGGTATCATGCTGATTCTCCAGAATTTTAGTTGACCTGATGAGGACTCTGTAGGTGTTGCTCTTGTTTGCAGTGAGAGGCTGTGCGTTACCGGCCCTTCCCCCAGCCTCCCATCTGGTCCGCAAGACTCCAACCAGTGTCGCCATCTTGTGTAACCATTCCTCCGATGCCTGGGAGCTGACATGTGGCACGGATTCTCACTGGGTCGGCCAAGCTGGCAACTGTTCAGGTCAGCATGGCGATTTAACGTCAGACGAGGTTGACTTATGTTGGAGTTTTTGCAGGAATGCATGTCAGATTGTGTCATAATCAGAGATTTTCTTTTCAGCTGCTGCAATCAAGAAAGACTTGAGAAGTGACCAGGAAATGCCATATGGTACGCGCGTTGTTGTTAATAAGTGTCAGTGCATTATTTTAGGGAGGTAACAGTTCAGCAATTAGTTCGATGTTTATGACGAACGCTGGTCAGTTGCCCCCAAATCTCCTACCTTCAAAGCCAAAACTTATGTGTCAATGATTTATCTCATTTGATCATGAATCAAATTTTTAATGGTTGCCAATTACAAGTGCTTTCTTCTATTTCCAGGCGTTGCTATAGCAATAATAGTGGGCGTGGCTTTGCTTATATGTGGTCTCATCTTTCTGACGGGCATATTTTACCTGCGCAGGTATGTTGTAAGACACTACATCAATCCAATAATCTTTCACACACATACACTTGCTGTTTTGGACAGGACGAATTTTAAGTAAATTTTTAATGCCAAACGTGCATCTTGCTGTCGTCTTCTGATGAATTTATCCCATCACTTCGGTAATTTACAGAAAGGACTTCGTTGGCAGAAGGAACCGCATGCGTCTGGATTCCACTGGTTACACTGTTGTGGATGGCACTGAGATGATGCAAATGAAACGGTCGAATAGCGCTCGTTTTACCACTCATTCACTTCCCCCTACACCGGGAAAACGACGGCATCCGGGAACTGTGGAACACTCACCAATGATGCGCACGCACAGCCTTGGCCGAGGAAGCCGTGGCAACAACGGGGAATATGCTCATATCTGGGAGATACGTAGACCGATTCCAGTCTCTACCCCCAAAGTGCCTGGTAATGTCCGCAGCGCACCTGACGGCACAAGCCCATGTACTAAGACTAAAACGCTAGAGCGGTCTGCTACTGCACCACAGCAAGTGAGGTTACCCTTAGGGCGTGGAGAGGAATTCCCCCCACCCCCAGCAACCTTCAATACATTCAAGCCTCTTGGTGATCATGTGTATGAGAGCCCGCGGTTCGCTCAGTTTCACCGTGTTTCTTCCGCAACTCGACCTGGAAGTGCTACTCCCAGCAGTCCGATGTACTTCCAGGTGGACACTACGGGCACAGTGCCCCGCGGAAGAGACAAGCCCATCCCTCCACGACGCAGCTTGGATCAGGGCGACAAGAATAGGTTGAGAACCATGGGTATGTCTGGCAGCATCCGAAAGGAGCCGGAATTAAGTGAGTCAGAGGAAGGCAAAATAACTGTCTAACTACAGTAGCATCAGGGCTGCAGTAGCACCACGGACACAGCAGCACCTTGGCTATAGACACGGGCTACAGTTACACCGAGGGATACAGAAGCCCATAATCCACTGTTGTGCAGAGGCTGCAATATCCCCACCAAGGCTAAGAAAATGACTAGAATGTTGGTGGTATTGTTGTGGCTGTTGTGTGGCTTTAGCCAGTGTTCTTATTATGGCTTATATTGTATTGGTCGAGCCATATCATATGAATGAGCCATGTTTGACACGAGTGTGGGTGTGATCAACGTGATGTCCCCATAATCCAGGTGACCTCAATTATCTTGTGGTTTAGGTAACCTAGGCTGTCATGCTGTGCCATTTATAGTTCATTCAACCACTCAATTAATTTGGCTATGTGCCAATAAGCTTAAGTGATCCATTATTCTCAAGTTCATTTGTGCTCATCCCTTACCACCCAGGTCATTTTCACGATTTCCTTTTTTTAGCCAGTTCATTGATACATCCATCATACCTCTGCTATATCTCGTTATCAGCCGAGCACTCGCACGTCAGGGAGTCTTCTCGTCTCAATACGATTCATGTTTTGAATATGTTGCATGTCATCACTGACTATCTGTGCTTGCTGTTGTTCCATGACTAAGCCCTCCACATCCGCTTGATCCTGTTTGGGATTAGATCCATATATCTGTGGCTGTGTGATGTATGTATAAGATACAGATGTATTGAACGTGCCTTGGACAGCACACCACTGGATGGTGCTCATTTTTACTTGCACATGGATATTAAATGCAATTAAATATTGATTAAATGATTTACAGACCACATTGTCCACTTTTGACTAATCTGTAGTGGCATTTTACCACTAAATATTGCTTGATTGACTTCACTAAAATATTAATGTAAAGATCACGAAGGGTTGTGAAACAATGCATTCTCAACAGAAACCAGCAGGGGTAAGCAGTATTTGGTTTGGACTGAGAAACATTAAATATCTGTTTGGGAAGAGAATACTAAGTGGATAGAATGCTGATTGGCATTCAAGAGATGCACTGACTCGCCCATATTTGCCCTATGTTTCTGATTGTAACTTGAATGGCACAGAAATGACATTTAATTGATCATTATAAAGGGCTTCACAAAAAATACAATACAAATGAATATTCATAAGCAGCAATGGAGCATGAGGTTAAATGAATATTCATAAGCAGCAATGGAACAGGAGGTCCGTCAATCCCTGTATTATCGAAACAAACCTATCAACCATCGATACCGACATGACAATCAGCACTGATGACTGGACTTACTAGCAATTAACATGTTATATACAACTCCTTGAGATGATGTAGTTCTAGCAGTAAACACCATGGCGTTCACATCAGAGGAACAAATGATAAACTAATCTCTAATTGTATGGTAAGGTTGAACGAGAAACGAGGCAATCTATATGATGTGAAGCAGGAGAAATCATTGCCTGATGCACATGTGCATCTTATCCTGCATTCTGCTTTATCAATCAAATAGTAACGCCCATCATCTTGTTAGCGTTACCATGGCAAAAAATGACATCACAAGGAAAAACTATTAACTAGGTCAACTTTGTTGATCATCGTCAAAATCTTGGGACAAAAGGAAATTGGCAGCTAAGTCCTCATTTTTCTCGCACGCAAAGTAAGCCTGGATACACATGTCTTCAGGGAACCCTAAAGCTTTTAACTGAAACATCACACATGAAATCAATCACCACCGCATAGCTTCGATTAAGTTAGTAGTAACATCATAAAAAGGCATCTGATCTGATTGGTTATAGGATGGTAATTATTCATGTTGGATTGCCAGGAGGGAAGACTTACTCGTTCAATGGCTTCTTTCTCTTGTGGTGTCACTTGGATGTAGCCCGCTTGGTCAGGCGGTGCCCCCCCAAGAGGTCCACCCTGGGCCTGCCCGCCGCTGCCAGCTTCACCAAGGTTAGGGTCGTTTAACAACTGTAGGAAGCGTTCCTGGTTCTCCGTGATCAGCTGGATGTAACAGACAATCAGTCTCATGAAAATCCACCTCACTGCTAGTAGAATAGAAACTTAATTACACTCTCACAGCACATTTCCTCCCAGCTGAAGCACCTGATTATGACACTCACTTGCAGCTGATCAGACTGAAGCACCTGAATATGACTCACCTGTAGCAGCTGTGGGTTTGACTCGCGAATCTGAGTCAAGAGAGCAGGTAAGAGGCGAGGGTTGCCTTGGATGAGTTGTCGCATCTGTTGGAATTGAGGCTGGGAAACGAGGAACTGTAAGGGGTCTTCTATGACACAGAATGGTCAAACTAAAAAATAAAATCACATCAGAGTAATCCCCTCGACAATAACTGAAAACTGCCATTATGTCTGCCTTAGTGAATAACCTAGATAAACCTGGGAGGAGAGGACGCGCAGGGGAGGAGCAATGTAGGTGAGTTGATGGAAATATTGACCATTCACATAGCCTAACTGTCCTGTGTATTCTAAACCAACTGGAGACGACATATCGGCCACTATTTCTCCTTCAGCTATCTCTAGAGACACTAATGTCTTATCTATGAGCCTGTCACATTCCATAGATCCACGTATTAAAGAGGGGTTCCAAGCCCCATGTGAGGCCATCAGGGATCATTTTGTTTTTACATTATTTTGTTTCTTTCACCTCATTTCACAAAAATAAGACCAACGAGAACACAAGGGTAATTTCTGACAACAACAATAGCAATATGGATATATACCACAGCCCTGTGCTTAACTTTTGGTTTCCAAGAAGTGGTTGCTAAGCATATGCTAGGCAACCTCAGGGCTGGTACCAATCTTTATATAACCTAACCAGAGGGCCAACTTGGGTGTTGATACTGCAGTTTAGCACTAACTCCTGCAGCATATCCTGCATGGGCAGCTTGTCATGCTATAGTATAAATGGAACTATGTAAAACAAAGAATTGACATCAGTCTCATGAAATCTTTGCAAAATTTCTGCCAGCCAACCTTTTATTACCGATCCCTGAGATATCGGCAATCAAGTTGGATATTGACTCGCAAGATAAATCAACATTACCTTGGCCATCACCAGAAACAGGTGGTCCACTGGGTGGCAACAAACTGCTGAGGGGACTGCTGGCCGGTTGACCACTGGGTGCTGACTGGCTGCTGGGCGCTGACTGACCACTTGGTGCTGACTGACCACTGGATGGGGACTGGCCGCTTGGAGGTAGGGTGCTACTGGACTCCTGTTGAGGAGCTCTTGGTGGCGCAGATAATTCCGGGGGGATGCCCTGCAACATATCACAGCTGTACAAGATTATTGCTGGCTCAAAATACCATTGTACAGTATCGCAGTCTTGGAACATTATAGCTCACGAGAATAATTGTGTGACGGGTCTTTGATAGCTACCGGCATCACACTAACGATTACATCAATTTGAAATGATTAGGACTGCAAGTGCTGCTCTCAGAAGATTACAGAGATAACACTGATGAATTTCTAAGGGACAGTGAAGCATTGATTAAGGAAATACTGACCATTGGTCAAGATTTACAAGTATTACATTCAGACAAAAAGATGGACAAAATACTAGAGGCAACGCTTTCTTGTAACTGAAGATTGTCAACTTACACTGAGTAGATACTCGACCGCTCGGTCAGGGTTGTTAAAGCTGGCACGCAAGGCAGCCATCACTTGATCTCTCTCAAACCCCATCAGCATCAATTCCTGTACAGTCTGCTCGTAATTCTCGCCGGTGACAAGGGTGGATTCTGCTGAATCAATGCCTCCTGATGTGACTGAACTGGTGCTCATGGCCGAGGTTGCCTCTGAGGAGGCTGTGGTTGCTGGCGGGGCGGATTCTGCAGACACGGCTGGCGAGTCCGTCACCATGGGGGTTTCTGAAGCAGTCTCAGTGGTTGGAGGGGCAGCTGTGGCTGCAGGCTGGGCAGCTGCCACAGGACTTGCAGCTGGAGGGGCAGCTGGTGGTGGTGTGGATTGGGCAGCTGGAGGCTTCGTCTCTGCAGGCTTAGCTGCTGCTTTGGGCTAGAAGATAAAAAAAGAAAGTTTATCAAGCTCAGGAGGGAGATTTAATGATCGGGTCACTCCTACCAGTGTTCACGTTAAAAGAAAAAATGAAATACTTTAATAAGAAAGACCCACCTTTGTTACCATGATCACCACAAAGTTTGATTCTTGGATTTTGTATTCACCAACTGCTTGTTTGTCTTCCAGAATTTTACCTATAAACAAACCATTCACAATAACAGAATACAGAAGGTATGGCAAGGATATCATCCTTTGCCAATTCAAACAGCACCAGTAAATGTCAAGGTTTACCTGCGTAAATGAGCTTTTGGTTGTCCGCAGCATAGTCTCCACCTTTCTCCTTCTCAATCTTCTCTTTGAAAATTCTAACCTAAAACGGAAGTTTTGCAAAGTTACTTCAATAATCATGTAAAAAGAGCAAGTCAAAAGATGACTGAAGAATCACATGGGGTTAATAGCTCGAAAACTCCCAGTTTTGAACAATTTCTTAATATTCTTATGTTGTTTTCTTACTTTGTTGTGTAATTGATATGTTAATTTATTGAAAGTGACACCTTGAAAACGGTCAGTAACTAAGCACACCGAATTTCGGCTTAAAAAGTGTACTACATGTCATATTTGGTGTATCTTTCACATTCCATCAAAATAAGTAACAGCAATTAACAAAGAGCATAAATGGTGTTCACCACTTTACATATTTCTTCCATAAGTAGTAGAGAATTTTGATGGTCATAAGTGAAATGCACTTTAAGAACACACTCCTATATCCAAATGCAACATTTATAATTTATATAGAACAATCAATGGATTCTGAGGTAAGTATGGAGTCATGTCAGTCAATAGCCTAGCCCAGTACAAGACCGTTTAACCACTGTTGTACCTCTGTTAGGTCTGGAACTATGTCAAGCAAAAACTTGTGAACTTTCAAACATTCACCTCATTGAAATATCTCTGAGTATTTTAAAGTGTTGGATTTTCTTGTGACTTAATGGAATTGGGTGGGCAACAAATGAGTTGCAAGAAAAGATGACAGTGTGTCAATGTAAAACTGATAAAGAGTAGGGTGAAGAATTTTTTCTCAATTGACAACTCCCATCTCATTTGGCTTTACATGGGATAGGCCACTACGGTAGACATTGCAGTGGATGATAGGTAACAGTGCCTACTATTTTAATCAGACGACACTTCGGAAGTGGAAGTTGAAAGCTGCATCAAGTAGCACCGCATTGGGGCTCATATGCCTCTGTTACCACCGTGATGAAGTAAGGACTAAACATGTCTCCTGCGACCGAGCTCCATCGAAAGCTTGTATGCATCAAAATAATCATCTTAAAAGCTTTGTCTGCATTTTTTAAAATGAATAAACTGTTATCAGGACTGTGTTGATAGCTTTTTTGCTAGAATTGTTTGTAAGTTTAAGACCCAATACGGTCGTGAAAAAAGAAATCTGTCCGACAACAGGGCTGATCTAACTTTCCATGCCAGAAACTGAAAATAGTCCGTTGAACCCACTCCATGAGCACTTAGCAAACTGAGAGCAAACAACTACCATGTGACCTCATATTTACTAAAATGGTGGTTACCCTAGCAGTTTCTCAGAAATCAATATTTAGTTGACAATTATTAAAGAACTGAATCTGCAGCGAGTATAGTTTTGGAGCGTTACCCGTGATTTGTTTGCAGGCACATGACATCTGTTGTTCTCTTAAAACATAACTTAGCAACTATTTTACAAGTGATCTTAAAAAAATTGCCCATTATCAAGGATATGAATGATCACAGGGTTAAACGTGTGTTCGAAGAATGGTCCATCCTAACTCTCACTTACTTTTTCCCTTTCACAACCGTTGTAACACGTGCATAGGAACAGAGAAACGAAAATATACATGGCTCATAGCACTTGAATGTAGCACTTGAATGGAATGATATCTACTTTGATAACTAATTAACTTAGTCTTAGGCGACATGTTGATAATAAAGCAGATTCTTGAAATCCATACATGACCATAAAGTGCAACTAAGAGTTGAGGATCTAGCCAGTTTGGCTTGATTATATTAAATATAATTTTACTCCGGTGAAGCATCAGTTGATCTGAAGTACCAGAAAGCAGGGACATGAAACTGATGGAGCGATGCCGCAAACCCGGTGTCGAACCGGTCTAATCAACCCATCCACCTGACCACAGCAAAGAATACTTACACTTTCTGAAGGGTCCACTTCAATTTTAAAAGTCTGCTGTTGCAGCGTTTTGAGTGTTATCAACATGGTTGGCCAAGCGTATCTCTCAAATGATGGAAATGTAAAATAGTACAGTCAAATGATACGACAAAAGCGAGTTCACCATATCAAGAAGTGACGTCACGATTCGTTCAGGGCTCAAAATTTGCGTGAAAAATCTTCCCATCTTAGTAAAAAAATTAAATGAGTAAAAATAGCTAGTAATATTACAAAATAATAAATATAGCATTAATTAATTGATGAATTTGCTGTTGGTGCTGGAATAAATAGTTGTTGGAGCGGAGAATTTTCTCCGCATTCGTAGTCGGAAGTTGAAAGTTTACAAGTTGTCTGCTTGGGCGATAACTTAGGACGTAATCTTCAATTGGAACCTGATTGTGTCCGGTGGCATTTGTTGAAGTTCAAGACAATATGAACAACACTGGGTCATTTATATTGTTTTAATAAATGCATTGTATCTAAAGCTTAACCTCTGTTGGTAAATTCTTTACTGACACTTTATGAATTTGTTAATAATGTCCTCGGGTCGGTACTCGAACAGCTCCGGTGTAACGGTAACATGAATTTATACCGTTACGAAGAGTTCGTCAAACACAGTCGGCGTGTTCTCGTTTGGGTTCGCACCTAGAAAATAACATATATCAAGAGCCTTTACATAAAATAGACCCTTCGCTCCAAAAAACTTACCACCACTCGACACTATTCTTCAATAAATGCCATCGATAGTTTGTTTCCTAACAAATCGCGATACGAAGTCTGCCATTTTGGAAACTATTAATTCTCGCGATTTCCCGCATTGCCTTAGCATCCCAAGTGGGGGGCCCTTACCCTAACTCGGATAGGGGTGTGCCGCGGGACCTCGAAAACCCGTACCCGTTGTTTTCATTGAGAATGAGAAAAAGTATATTCCATCGTACAAGGTATTATGCGAATGTCTAACCCGTCGTAAAAGTCGAGATGTCGAAAAACCACCCCCTTCGTGCGGCACATGTATACTATATCTTTACACTTAAGTGCCCCCCTCCCCCGGGCTTAGCATGAGTCGTCGTCTTTCTGTGCATGCGTAGCGCATGTGGTCTTGAACTTGTAATCAAACATGTTGCTGTGTTTCTGACTTTTTATCGATTCCCAAATTGATCAAACTATAAATAATTTACCATGGATGAAATCCCCCGCCGAAAAGGGATAAAATCGTCCGTAAAACATCATTGCATTCTATAACTCCATCACTTGTGTATGTTTGGTGTTGGTAGTTGTCTGAATCGATCTAAAAATATTCGCGTTGCGTTGTTTCGAGAAACGGTAAGACATCTACGCAGACGTCTTGTAGGGCTAGTACTCGAACTGTCACTATAGTCTATAATCTAGCGGTTGCGACTTGCTCTTTATAATAGCTCTTTTGAACCAAGTGGAGCTTGCGCTCTCTCTTGGTTAGCGAAGATGGCATTTCCAATGTAGTAAATTGAATGATAAGACCTTACCTTCACGATGTCAACTAGATTTAACAAGTCCAATTTAATAAGCAATCAGTATTATGAATCGCATTAGAGCCTCAGGAATCGCAACAACTTGTAATATGCATAATCGCCTAAAATGTGCGAGGCGATTAACTTTTCCGATTAAATTCCAATATGGCGGCGAGATTGCGGAATATATGCTGGTTGGAAACGGACATGTTATGATGCTGTATAAATGAGAGGAAGTTGACCGACCGTCACATTTAACCTCACTAACTTTATAGTAAAACACATCAATAGGTAAACCATTACTGGGTTCTGTATAATATCTTACCTAGCCCTACAAAGTAGATGTCCTATGATATTCGATCCCAAAGCAATGCACAAATCCACAATTCAAATCAGATACCTTGAACGTATAAAACCTGGCAGGTTATTTGGTTTGTATTCAGCTGACATGGACTACCATTTCGTTTGCGTTCATGTTGGCATCTTGATGAGCACATGTGAACATGTTTACCTTTACAATGAGGCAGTAGCTGTGTGCAGGTGCAGTCAGGTCTATTTAAGAAAGTCTGGACAGTTAAAAAAACATGATGCATGTTCAACTCGGCATCTGGGGGCACAGCCTTGCAGCATATATGCCTTTGTTACCATCATGATGGAGTCAAGACTTAACATTTCTGCTGCAATCCAACAGTATCAAAAGCACACATACATCAAAATATTCACCTCAAAAGCTTTGGTGGATAAAAAGTTGCTCAGTGTCACATAACTAGTGAGTCTAACCCAACCCAACCCCTCCCCACCCCCTATGGGTCTGGGGATAGATAAGGCCTATTTTATCCTCCTGCATGATGCAAAAGGCAACTTAAAGGGGGCAACCTATTTCTCATGAGTTGTGATTCGTGTTGGTAGAAGTCACTTGCATGAGAGGCTGAAATGGCCTGGTCCAGTCAAATGACTGGTGGTGAAAGAGTGGCATGAAAGCTTGCTTGATGAATGTCTGGTGACGTAACATGTTACCATATCATTAATTATAAATTATAATGCAAAAAATATCCCAAAAGGTAAATGCTGACAGAGTACATTTATTTCAACGAGGACTGGAAAGGGTGAAATTACTGGCCTCAATCGCTGAAAACTAAAATCACCTGCAAGTGACCTGCAATAGACGAGAAGTACAATTTCCACAAACAGAATCAATAAGGATCAGTTCAAAGAGAGTTGTATGTGTTGAAGGGGGCTGTGAGGAGTTAGTGGATGTGGGGTGGGGCAGTGTTGTCAAAATCTTATTAATTGTTATCCATCATATTTTATATACTCATTGTCTTTGAATTTTGTTATGGTTTCCTCAGAAAACTATATGGTTGTACAATATTTATAACTGGAGCCAGTCGAGGAATTGGACTTGCCATCGCCAGGAAATGTGCAAGGGATGGTGCTAATATAGTCATTGCTGCAAAGACTGACAAAGCACACCCAAAACTTCCAGGCACTATATACACCGCTGCACATCAAAGTAAGTTTCTAGGATGTAATCCAGTGTAATCAGTTGATATGTACGTGTAGCATTGGTTCGTCAAGTTTCCTTATACATTGACCTTGTCTTTTTCTCTGTAGCTAACATTTGTTATGTTGCTGATAGCATTTTCAAATATAAAATGTGATGTCTGGGTCAGACAGTTTTCAGTGTCACAGGATGACAGTATTTGATTAAGATGATGTTTATGTTTCTGAAAACTGAGTTCACACTCAGAAGGTTGGGCTGGCCACTGGTCCTCTGAAGCTTGGCATCGAGAACAGAGTGCCTGTCGGGCTGGCAATGTGTTGTGTAGCTTTTTAATACATCTGCCTGATTAATATCAATGGGATTGTTTTTTCTAGCCTATTTCAAAATATATACTGCTTTGCATTGACATCAATGTTGCAGTTGAGAGTGAGGGAGGGAAATGTCTGCCATGTGTTGTGGATGTTCGAAACGAGCATCAGATACAAAGCGCGGTGGATGCAGCTGTCAAGACGTTTGGCGGAATTGATATCCTGGTGAACAATGCCTCCGCTATTCATTTGGCTGGTACAGAAGAAGTCAGTGTCAAAAAATATGATTTGATGACATCAATCAATACCAGAGGTGCTTTTATGTGGTGGGTGCAAGTCTATAAGGAAGTTAGAATGTCTACAGAGGAGCCTCTAGCAATCCACTTATTGTTGCCCCAGTTATTGAGCCAATGCTGTATTATTATTCTATTTTTGCAGCTCTAAATTCTGCTACCCTCATTTGAAGAAAGGAAGGAACCCACATATCTTGAATATAAGTCCACCACTAAACCGCCTTGACAATCGTGATTGGTTTGGCGATCATCCAGGTAAAGTTAAAAAGATTTGCTATCCAATTAAAATCAATTCAAGTGGATCTTTGCTTAACATTCTTGCACCTTTTATATTAAAACCAGTTCAGACCTTGTAGGTCAAGAGTAAAGCAAGAAAGTCTCACTTAAATTTAATGCAGTCACTTAATTGTCATTATCAACTTAATCCTCATCTAACTCCCAGATTACAGGACACTTGATATCAGTTCAGATTTACTACCTTGCCAGTATCTTTGGACTCTGTATTGATATTCTGTATGTTGTTGCTTTCAGCCTACTCGGTATCAAAGTTCAACATGACGCTGTATGCTATGGCGATGGCTACAGAGTTCAAGGTTGATGGCATTGCTGTCAACACTCTGTGGCCCAAAACACGTAAGAAATTCATATAACCTCTCCTCCTCCTACTGAACTACAGTTTAAACACACACACACACACACACACACACACACACACACACACACACACACACACACACACACACACACACATATATATATATATATGCATATATATATATATTTATATCTTTTTTGTATATGTCTGTATATATATATATATTTTTATTTTTCTTCTGTATATGGATCTATATGCATATATATATATATATATATATATATATATATATATATATATATATATATATCAATGTGTATATGTATGTATAAATATATTGATGTATATATATATGTGTGTGTATATATATATATTCTGTGTATATATATATATATATATATATATATATATATATATATAGAGAGAGAGAGAGAGAGAGAGAGAGAGAGAGAGAGAGAGAGAGAGAGATACATATATTTATATATTACGAACCAAGTTAGTGGGAGATTCTGTTTCAGCCATATATACTGCAGCTGTGGCCAATCTCTTCGCTGACAAGATCCCTTTAATCAAACAGGTGCGCACATGTGATATAGTTGCTGATGCAGCATATGCAATTCTCATAAAGGAAAGTCAGACCTTTACAGGGGGTTACTATCTGGATGAGGATGTCTTACGGGATGAAGGCATTGAAGACCTGCATCAATATTCGTTCGACCCCCAAAATAAGATGCATACCAGCCAATTATAGAAATTGTTTGAAGTAGATTTAATCATGCCTGACATTCGTTTATAGATTTTAAATATAGTCCATCCTATAAGCTTTTTAATGTGCTTCGATGAAGATATGTGCCCTAGAATGAAAGATGGTTTGCCAATATAATCTGTGGGGTGTCATTACATAAGTTGTCTTGAACATGATAACTGATGTTGTTATGGAAATAAACTTTTCAGATTAATCTACTGTCAAGAATATATTTTAGCAGAATATGCATGGAGCAATAACACAGCTATTGTTTGCAAAAGACAACTTTTAGAAACACTCTTCTATCTTATTAACTATACATATTGCAACAGGTCTGTGGGTGTATGAAATTATAATGAAAGAAACCTCTTGGTAGCCCATTGCATCAGCAAGCAACACTTTATTTTCATCTAAAAATCTATAGATAGTATGCATGCAATAATGTTATCACAAATATAACAAATAATTCGCGAACCAGGGATGTATGACTATCCTGATCAGAGAGCTGAGAAATAAAGGTGCAACCACCACTTGTAAAAGTAACGAACATGCCTCTATAAGCAGAGTAGATAAAACCACAGGACTGGGATTTGGTTCAATGTTAGGTTATTTTGGCTATGATCATTATTTTGGGTGAGGAGGGTGTATGTGCATTTGAAAAGCTATGGCACAAACAGTATAGTGACAGACAAAGCCCTACCACCTCTCAATCATTCATGGTTCAATCATACTGTCACAAAGAATCATTTGAGAATGATTAATTCAACCTTTTGAAAGCCCAAAAGTCTTTGACAATAATGTTGACATAGATTACTGTAAAAATCATAACATCTCGACGAAATAAATTAATAAAAGTTCATGGCTGATGATGTCATTCTGTAAATACGATAAGTAGCGTTAAAACAATTGGTAATGCAAAGTGAAGGGAATATCACAGAATACTAAATTACATGAAATGTTATGCACATAATAAATGTAGAGCATTAAATACTATAATAAGTCCAAACAGATGTAATAAATAATGTCTGACAGAGCAAAAGACGTGGTATTTACACCATTCTGGTCGGGAGCGGCCATCTTGTCGGGCTACCTTCACACATTGATAGCCACACACACCAGTTATATCTCAAAAACACATGACTAAATATCACAATTAAGCATAGTTTCATCAACAGAGTTACATCAACAGACAATTTAATTGTAAGGAATGATTGTTTCAGTTATGGGACACCAATGATGTATGTGCATAAAGCAATTATAATGACATCATAACGTACATGACTGGAGAATGTAATAGAATCTTGTAATAGAACTTCATCAGGACACAACCAGGGAAACAAAAGGAGGGGTTCATATGGTAAAGGTCACATTAAAATATTGTCAGGAATAATTGCATCGTTAACTAATTTTGTTTGCTGAGAATTCTGTTATTTCTGTCCAGAAAAGCAAGTGAAACTTTCATGTTTTCACCTAAAGCACACAACTATTCTGAAGACGTCTAATAAAAATGCTGTAACTTAAGCAGCTTAGTGGCTGTTTCATTGTAGGGAAAGAATCATACAATTGGTTCAATAAGTTTAGGCCTTGAAGGCATCAGCCATCCAAATGAATGCCAAGCACCTGATTCATAGCATTTATAAAGTCAAGCTACAGATAAGCACTAGAAACATCTGGAAATCGTTATGGTACTGTAGCAAAACTGACTTCATTTTAATCAAGAGATTTTTACCACATAATCAAAGAAAGCGAAGCACGTCAATCAGAAAGACACTCAGAAAATGTACAATTTTTGCCCCCTGAGATTCTTTATTAAACAGGTGGACGCCATGCAGAGGATGAAAACAGGCTTACGGACTGATGACCACCCATACACAAGACTAGGAATAATGAGCCAGATTACTGAGGCTCTGGGAGCGTTTATTGTAGAGCCGAGACATACGCTGACTAAGAGTGGGCACAGGGCTCCACTGGGCTCCCGAGTTGTCTCTGGCTGCTGGGGGAAGCCTGTGAAAGATCCAAATGAAGAAGTCAAATTCATGCAGTCTAAAGATAGCTGTGGAGATGGGAGGCCATGATTACAGTGCTCAAAACTGCGCTCCTTTCATGGTCATCTGGGCTTAAAATCTACAACACATGTTGATTTTGATTGATGATGCCATGCATCCAACTGGACAAGGGCAATGAAGCAATTACAGCAAGGAAACAGAACCTGCTTAGTCTCTTAAATACAACATCAAGCAAGCACACTGGCAGATCTAATACCAATTACAGATGACAAACATAAGCCACTGTATCCCATGCAGGCGTAACAATGAACAGAAGGCACCTCGGGTATTGACAACATGGCTAATTACATCCCTTACATCAGTACACTTGAATAATGCCTTAATAACGGGTCACGTGACGACAACTGACTCACCGAGAGACTCGGGATGACGACTCGTGCGTATCATAGTGTCCATTAGCTTGTTGATTGCTTGTCTTGGCCTCAGCTGCAAACTGGTAGACAATGAGCAGACAGTCGCGGCACAGCTGGACGATCCTACGACACGATGCCATCTCTCCCGCCGAAATAGCGTCTGTGCTTTTACTGAAGATCATCTCCCAAGAGTTCCTGTGACAAAAATAATCCATATACAAAAAAATATAGAAAAGTGAAAAAGCCACAAAAAGTCCTGCAATCTTAAATACTTTACATACAAGATTAATGGTGGGTAATTTATAAGGTAAATTTTAACGGAAAGCTTTGTTGATATCATATATACCCAGTGGTCTGAAAGCAGTTCCACAGGCCCTGGCCATGACTCCAAAGTAGACGGTTAAAGACCCGGTTAAAGATGCGATAGATTCGAAGTGACTCGATGTCCGGACATTTCCACGTACGTTGAACAACAGCTCGAACGTTTGATCTCACAATGTCAATCACCTGGCAAAGTGACATTATAAAAACCTAATTACCTGACAGAATTAAATCAAAGGACAATCATCATCTGCATTGAGACAATCATAATCTGCATTGAGACAGTCATCATCTGCATTGAAACAATCATCACTTCCTACATTGATACATCAACTCCATTGGCAGTCATGATTTACACATGTGTTCAGGGTTTAACAGACCTTGCGACGTTTAATAGAGTCCAGCTTCACAAGCCAATATGATGCTATCCGTGGTTTGTGGAACTTCCAGTTTTCATGGAGCTGTAATCAAATAACAGCAAACCAAGGGGATGAAAGCATAGTCTCACTTATGCAGTTTTATGATGACCTAAATCAGTAGTCTCCTGCTCACTTCAAAGATGGTCATCTTCCTGCCATGAATTGCACCTGCTTCCAGGGATGATGAAGAGCAACACATACCTTATCCAGGATAAAGTCTGCCTCATCATCTGTCTTGCCGGGAAACTTGATTCTCATATCATTAAGTGCCACCAAGGTGCGCTTGGTAAGTTCCTCATCCTGATCCTTAGTTGAGTTCATCTCATCCTGAAAAGAAGCAGCAGCAGTCTCTTACCACTGAGCAAGCAGGTATGGATTTACATTCAAGATATCTGATGTTGCTAACAATGCAAAACTGAGACAATGATCTAAGGAAGTATAAGAGAACAACAAGACAAGTCAATATTCTGCTTAGCTGTCTTAACAATTGCTAAATGCCCTATGTCATCAAACATACACTTCTGAGTTATATGAATAAATAACATTCAGCGGCATGACACACTCCAGTTCTAGTACCTGGATCCTGTGATGGCCAATACATGAGCTGCTTTGAAGTGTAGTTTCATGGAGCTTGGTAAATAACAATATTAAAGGCAGCATAGCTTTGGAGAAAGCATATCCTATGAGGCTGCTGTGGCCAGTATGGAAGAATTCTAACCATTTGGCACAATTGGCATCAAAGAAGTCTGAACCACCCCCAGTGAGCTCTTGATGTCGCTGGTTGTTGATTAGGGTCAGTAAGTACACTGGCTTTCTCCCACCTTTATACAGACTTAATCTCCAATACAAACTCAATATCTGGCCACCTGTATGACTTGCAGGTGGATATCAGTATATAAGATACAGATACCCTGTTAAAAATCTGAACTTGGCTAGCCTTCCAAGCATCTCAATACACTGGCTGTAAGCTGCATCTGATTCTCTGCCCCCACAACACAACTATAGGATTCTCCAATAAGTATGTCTTAAATCCACATACGATTTTGTTGGCACTTCCGTTGCGGTTGAGCGACTTGGACCTGAGTGATGGTCTAGAAGCTGAGCGTGGCTGACCAGATCCGGGTCTCTGTCCCCATGTTGTCGTGGACCGCGATCGCTGGCCACGGCCGCGCTGTGGGGACCCACTGTCCTGTGAGTCATCTGAGTTCTCATCCTCGTCCTCATCACCACCCCCATCCCTGGTAAGAGACGGCATGCTCTGCAGAGGCTGTTAAAACAAAGACAAGTTCCCTGATTAAACCACATCCACCGTCAACGATGCTATCTCAAAGAGGCCATTTCCAATGTGGTATAACATCTCAGCATTAATATCAATAAATACGTATTTGTAAATAATTACTATGCTATAAAAGCATGACTGAAGATTAGATATCAAATGTTAAAATCAGCCAGCCGTCATATCATCCATCCACGATATCAGACATCCAGGATATCAGCCAGTGGCTATGTCAGACATCCAGGATATCAGCCAGTGGCTATATCAGGCATCCACGATATCAGCCAGTGGCTATGTCAGACATCCACGATATCAGCAAGTGGCTATATCAGACATCCACAATATCAGCCAGTGGCTATATCAGACATCCACGATATCAGCCAGTGGCTATGTCAGACATCCACAATATCAGCCAGTGGCTATGTCAGACATCCATGATATCAGCCAGTGGCTGTATCAGACATTTGCAATATCAGCCAGTGGCTATATCAGGCATCCACAATATCAGCCAGTGGCTATATCAGACATCCACAATATCACCCATCCACTTTACACAAAGTTTACCTTAGGCCCACGAGGAGGTTTGTTGCTTGTGATAGCATTGCCTTCTTTCTCATCGGCTTCACACTGAGCCAACATGTCCAGGATATCTTCCTCCTAACACAATATTAACCCACACATGGTCAGTACAGATTATGCATTGGAGTGATCATGACTGATGCTAATTTATGTCGTCGGTGAAGGCCTCACTCGGTATTTGTTGTTGTAGACACGGCTGATCTCCTGTTGTAGCGAGTTGGTGCGGCCAGAGAGGAACGAACTGAAAGCATCAGCCACCAGGGTCGCATATTTCTCCTTACTGAACTTGTCTTCTGCAGGGAATATGCGCTTAAAATGACCACAGTTACGATTCTCAAAGTCTTCTTTAGAGGCTTCCTTTCTTATTCTCTGGAGCATATCTTTCTGTAAGCCATCAAATCATATATGTCACATCCATGTTGCCAAGCGACAAGCAAGCCCATAAGACACATTATGATGTGACACAACAGTTATGTCATGTACCAGTTCATCACGTTTTCTCTCCACAGATTGTCGTTTCTTCTCGAGCTCTGACATGTCATCACTGCGTTTACTGGGTCGAGTAAGACGGCGCTGGGTCTGTGCTTTCTCTGCAGCGATGTTTTTCCGTTTGTCACTCACCCTGACAAAAATACAGTGGGTTTATCAATGACATCACTCACAACAACACAACCGCTTTACCAAATTCATCAAAGCTAAATATTCCACCTCACATGGAACATTGAGGCATGTCCTTAACAAATTTGCTACACTCTCCTTTCTCCATACATCTGTGTTGTTCTTCCAAGTGCGCGGTTGTAACGGTAGATGAACCACACAGCACCATGACACCTCAGATGAGGAAGCAAGCCCCCGTGGAACAATACTCACTTGATATTCAGGAGACGAAGGGAATCCTCAATCAGTCTTGATTTGATGTCATAATCCAACTTCTCATCTGTCCCAAAACTTGGTGACCTGTTGACCTAAGACCATATGACACACCACTGTCAGTGGATCACACAACACACCACTGTCAGTGGATCACATGACACACCACTGTCAGAGGATCATATGACACACCACTGTCAGTGGATCACATGACAAACCACTGTCAGTGGATCACATGACACACCACTGTCAGTGGATCATATTACACACCACTGTCAGTGGATCACACGATACACCACTGTCAGTGGATCACATGACAAACCACTGTCAGTGGATTATTTAACACACCACTTTCAGTGGATCACATGACACACCACTGTCAGTGGATCACATGACACACCACTGTCAGTGGATCATATGACACACCACTGTCAGTGGATCATATGACACAGTCAGTAGTAGATGGATTGTGTCTATAATCCTAACTTGCATATTCACACATGCCTAACAGACAATAAGACCTCATTCAGGTTCATTTACAATTTGGAAGTGGTTAATATCACTACACAGAAGGAATAATGAATCATAACTTGACTCAAGATTTGTGACAACAAAATAAGTAAAACTCAAAAGTACCTCTATTAACCATGGCCTGAGTTTACGATCCAACATGACGTCAAAGCCCAGTATCTCAAAGCAGACGCTATCACTGCTAGGAGATTGTCCGGGACGACACATCTTATAAGAATGAAGCACATGAGGCATGGCTACGATGAGCGTCTTCACAATCATGTCCGTGATGTTCTTCCACAGATATGCCACATCATAATCATGACGGCGGAGGTAGTCGTTGAAGTATCGGAGAGTGCGCTTGCTGCCCGAGTCCACTGAGCCGGCCTTGTCATATGACTCATTGTGTTTGTTGACCGAGTAGTTGGTCAAATGCATATACAGATGGTCCTAAAACAACAAGCCTTATATGTCTGATGTGTACCCTTCTGTGAACCACAACTATTTCAATGGCTCTATAGACAGTATTGCATTAAAGTATTATGGTGAGATCACTGTTGATAAACAGCAAGTTTAACAGGTATAAAGCTACACCGATGGTAGTTGATAAGGTGTTATAAATGACCCTGGCTTTGGTAATGTCATCAGTCCAAATTGAATAAGGGCCATTGTATGTACAATTGAGTGAACACTTACAACGGATCATGATATGTAAGATTGAGTGAGCACTCACGACGGATCATGATATGTAAGATTGAGTGAACACTTGCAACGAATCATGATATGTAAGATTGAGTGAACACTTACAACGGATCATGATATGTAAGATTGAGTGCACACTTACCACGTTGCTGTCAGAAGGATGAATGTACTTCTCAGTACTCATCCTCAGGAGGCCGTCGTTGAAAAGGAACGCTCGAAGAGGGTCACATGAGGTCACCAAAACATAGATCCTCATGTCACACTTAAAACCATCCACAAGCAGCGGTTTGTCAATGTACTCCTGAACAATCATGTTCTCTGTTGACGGTAGCTTATCCGGGTTTCTAAATAAACTTATTCTGGGAGAGAAAAACAATAATGCTATTATTGACAAATATATTGAATGGCTCACATACACTTTACATACAAATGATAATTATTCCCATGCATAAATTATGTAAATGAGTTCCTTCACATTTATGAAAGCATCAAGTACTAGAGGGTAGAGCCAGTTTTTAGGCGAAAATGCATTCAGTCTTCATCAAATAGAGTCAGAGGAAGCAGTCCATTGTTAACGTCTGTTTGGTAAAGACATCTTTGTAATTGCTTAGCGAACAGGGGATAATGAGATGAGTAAACCTACCCATAAGCAGGGGATAATGAGATGAGTAAACCTACCCATTAGCAGGGGATAATGAGATGAGTAAACCTACCCATTAGCAGGGGATAATGAGATGAGTAAACCTACCCATTAGCAGGGGATAATGAGATGAGTAAACCTACCCAATAGCAGGGGATAATGAGATGAGTAAACCTACCCATTAGCAGGGGATTATGAGTAAACCTACCCATTAGCAGGGGATAATGAGAAGAGTAAACCTACCCAATAGCAGGGGATAATGAGATGAGTAAACCTACCCATTAGCAGGGGATAATGAGATGAGTAAACCTACCCATTAGCAGGGGATAATGAGATGAGTAAACCTACCCATTAGCAGGGGATAATGAGATGAGTAAACCTACCCATTAGCAGGGGATAATGAGATGAGTAAACCTACCCATTTCCCATAGCACCATTGGCTGGTTTAGCAATGAAAGTTTTTGTCTTCTTCTTTTTCTTCATTTCACGGACATAATTTATGAAGGTACTGGACTCTGACGGGAGAATCCAAGTCTTAGGTACGAAACTGAACTCCTCTGGATGATGCTTTGCCAACCTGTCAATCAGGGAGAGAATGGTGAGCATTATAACAGGAATAGCTCTGATTCAGATCTCTGCAATTACAATGGGAAATATATCATGTCACAGCTAGCTTTAAGGGTGGGGAAGTTCTGTTAATGATGAACTGTTGCACACTCTCTTGGAAAGCCATATTAAACAACAGATATACAAGAATCTGAGAAGTGTGAGGGATGAATTGGGCAGGAGGCAACTAAATGAGATGTCAGTTATCATAGAGAATCAAGTGAAAACTCCATTATTCACCAGCTACAGTACATGTCACATCAGCTTTGTTTGCAGATGAATTCTATATGAGATCACACCCTGCACTATTTGAGGCAATAAGTCAGTAAAGGCCTGCAAAGTCCTTGACCTAAGTAAAAATATGTCAATAAATTGACTAAGCCATTATGTGGCTTAAGGAGTGGTTTGTAAATAGAAGCAGTTGGTTCCCAGCTCTACTGCAGGTGATGAACGATGTGGCTCGCCATGTTGGCATCCTTCCAAATTCAACACAATCACAGTATTATTTGCATGAGTGATGTTAGAGCAGGTAGCTTTGCAAAAAGCATTTACCTGTGTATGAGAAGGGTAAATTGTGGTTATCATGAGACACGGGGTGAAGTGAATGGGATCATGTTGGGGAAAAAAATGCGTAATGAAACACAGGCGGTGAGAAAATCAGGGGCTTATTATGAGAGTTGATAGGCTATCTACAGCATATATAGCAGGAGCACACGTTTTATGGTGCACCGGTTATATGCTTTGGGCCACAAAATGAACTTTTTTTGCTTCAATATTAAAGTAGTCTTTTGAGAATAAAATCATGGTCCGATTAGCAGACCATATGCCACCGTTAGTGCTGCTTGCCTAACGACCGCTGTTAATCAGTCCCGTTTTCAATTTCCCTTTAGGTAAGGCGGACCTCAGTCAGACGACCACCTGGCTATCAAGTCCGTTTTTACCCAGTCCTGTTTATGATTCCCCTTTATGTTACAAGTTGGTTCACTCAGGGGACCAAACGATTCCTGCTATCACGGCCAATTTGGCTCCATCCCAAGAAGGTCCTTTGATGATGATACATTGTACATTTCCAATAGCTCTATGAATTGTAATGATTACAATGCTTGTAACATAGGCATACAATGATGTATATCTCACTTAGCCATGTTCCTTGCCAGGCAGTCTTTTCGACATATCTCACCCATCCCTGGGAAGTGGTTGATGCGTTGATATGGCTTCATCTCTGATATTCTCTCCGTTGATACAAAACTGTCATTCCATATAAGATAGCTGAAAAACAGGGGCGAAATGTATTCAAGGCTGATTACTCATCATACCATAACTAACTGCATGGTGTAGTTGATAATACATAAAGAGATACATAAATCACAACACCTCACAGGATATTATAATCAATTATCCTTAATAAATACAAGCAATGTTTGGTGACTTAATCAACTTACGCATTAGGGTCTTCATCCCGAGCAATGCCGTATCCTAAGCGTTCAACCATCTGCCTCACTGTTACACCAGGCAAGGGGAACAGTCAGATATAATCAATATAAAGAACGGGGCAAATTGGGTGTGATATCAAAGAAACAAAGACCTGTTTTTAGCAACCTATCATTATATTTTTAATATATAAGATTGCTTCAGAAAATTGATGAACTTTATGATGATGAGAGCATTGATCTGTCTAACAGTTGTAGCCTCAGTACAGAGGAAAATGTTTAAAAGAAGTCTACACTCACCGATGTCATATCGTGTTCCAGATACATTAGCAGTGATGGAACTTTTCTTCTTCTTCTTCTTGCCCCGCATGTCTTTGCCTTGTTTGCCATCCATATCATCTTCCATGTCCATTGATGGAAGCTGTTTTTCTCGAAGATGCCCTGCTCTTAGGTCGCGTTTACCTAACTTATCAGCTTTAGTCTCGAGAAGAGATCTCGAAAAGTCTCCATTGTTCTCTGTATCATACATGCGGTCATTAAGCTGAGATGAGTAAGGGCGATCAGCTGCGGTGGCACGTCCATCCCCTCTCTGGTCCCTCGACAACTGAACCTCTGATCGGCTGTAGGAGCCCGCCCCCGTGTGCAAGGACTGTCTACTGTCTTCATATTTATCATCCGGCAGAAGTGACTTGCGGTGTGTTGGCAAGTTGTTCCGAGGTGATGCCTTACTCGATCCTAAAAGTATAGGGGACTTTTTTCGCAAACTCGTATCATCCAATAAAGAAGACCGAGTTGCTTTTAAACTTGAATCACCACCAAGTCTAGGTGATCTCAGACTGCCGTCATCTAAAGCTGATGCTCGTCTTGGTTCTGAGGATGGAAATGGTGATTTGTGGGTATTATTTGTTGGAGATTTTTTATAGTCACCCAGCAATGATGTCTTTTTTCCATAAATGTCCTCAGAACGCTGGTTCAATTCAGAAAGTGGTGGCGATTTCTTTCCAGCTAATTCCTCAAGTAAAGTATATTTTTTTCCCTGTGAAACCCTAGGACTTGTTTTGAGTGATGATTTATTTCCATGGTCTTCGATCAATTGACCCCTCCTTAAGCTGTCACCAGCTGTATTCCCTTTTTTTGAGGGTGCATCGATAAGAGAACTTGACTTGATTTGGGTGTTGTCACTACGCGAGCTTGTGCCTCCTCCCAGCAACTTGCTCCGGAGTTCACTTAGGTCACTGGTGTAGTTCTTTTGGGAATTCATGCTATTCATAACAGCCTCTGCAGATAACAATGAAACTGAATCAGAATCACTTGAAAGAGATGGCCATCAGGTTATGGCAACAACTGTGTCAGATATTCACTTTAAATCACACATCAAGTAAAACTTGAAATTATTGCAACATACAAATGCTTGTGTTGATTGGTTCTATCAATATGGAATGCATCTCCTATCGTTATCGTCATATTTATTGAAGTCTTCATTCAATAAAAGATAACCATACAATGGATATGGAATCAAACATCAACCATATGATGGTAATTGAATCAGACTAAAACCATACTATGGTAAACTAATAAAAAAACTCCAAATTTACAGCATGTCCATGTAAGTTATATTGCACTTAACTCACCTCTTGCACTTAACTCACCTCTTTCCAAAGGAGAAGCAGATGAGAATGGGGACCGCCTCCCCTGAGATGGGGAACTTCTCCCAGGCATTTTCTAATTCCTACAACGATTTGTTGTTTGTGGTAGAAACTGGTAGAAGGAAATGAAAGTGAATTGTTTGTGGCTCCATTTGTGTGATTAAATAGTATAATAAGGGAATTTTCAAACAGGAATATTGACTTAAATCTTAATCGGGGCTATTTAGCTAATCAACGAAGCAGTAATATTTGGAATCAAGCTGATTGTTGCAAATTCATGACCACCCAATCCCCACCACTACCTCACAAGTTATAGCATCTAATAGAATGAATACTCTTTTTTATTTACAAGTTCTGCTTGATGATAATCAAAATAAATTAAATGGGAGGGATTCCATCTAACAGTTGCATATGACAAGGAATAAATCGTGTACTAGAGGGGACTGACTAAGCATTGGAATCATGGTTATCCATCACCATGGCAATATCATCTTGATATTGCAAGAATCATAACCACAAGTTGTTATTTGTTAAGAGGTGCAGCATTCCGTCAGACACAAAGATAGTCAATCATCCACTTTTTATGCGATACCAAATATGATCCTGGCATTTAATCTATGTTGATCAATGGTTGGGGCGGTGACAACTGTTGTATCAATGTTGAATCAATTTAAGACATCCATCATCGAAAAAAAGGTCGAGAAGGTTGACAGCAGGTCTTTTGTAACAAGTTTGGGAACTTATGCTGCCTCAACAAGGTAATCAATCCGACTGTTGGTTGAGCTGACACCCATTATGCCGCCGTCCCACTTCATTTGCAAACATTTCGAATCCAGTTATATTCGTGTTAAATATTCTTATCAATTCTGTTTTTTTCAAAGGGTCAGCGGTTTATCCTCGGTGCAAATGATAACCAACTAATCCACTGCGTGTAGGGCTACACTGGCACTGGTATACTGCTTGCACTAGCAGTACGCCAGTGCCAGTGTAGCCCTACAAGACGTTCGAGGTATATATTTAAACTGCCGTTCGACCGGGGCTAGTGCGGGGGCTAGTGCCAGTGCAGTGCCAGTGGCACCGCGTAAATAATTGGGGAGGAATTCTTTTGAAAAACCACATTTCATGATTCTCAGGGTGAAAACATGGTTCAATATTAGACCCTTACCTTGCGAAGTGTTATCACTAACAAGTGCCAACAACAATAGTACACTGAACAACGGTATGTGGGTGAGTTTCTCGATCATTTTTCATGTTTATTATCGTTTATGCTTCGGTCCGCCATGTTTGATTGCACCACGTGATATGACGTCACCCCTTGGTAACGATAAATGATCTCGAGTTTCTTATTTCAGATCATAACGTTTCAGAAACCATGAATCAACGATATCATAACGTGTAACAATAAGTAAGTAAAGGATATTTTCGGTTGCGATATATTTTGCCAACCACAAACCCTCCAACGCTCTCTCCGGTCAAAGACTAGAAAATATATTCCTTGCTCCAGCGTGATAAAACAGAAACTTGCACCATTCCTACTTTTTAACCCATGGTAATCATTGAGAGACCTTTTTCCGTTTGGACGATTATATACAATAATAAGATGTCCTGCAGGGCTATGAGAGACAAGGTTCTATTGTGAAAACCCTACGTGCGGACGTATCATATCATCATAACTACGTAGACGTATGGCTAGGCAATCATTGCCCTAGAAATTTTGGCCACCCATGTATAACGTCACTTGATGGGGAACCACAAAGAAAGCTGTTAAGATGCTAGCCATGCACGACGGTAATATAAATATAGTCAATAAGATGTCGTGCACGGCTATTAGGATGCTACCTAATATGTTGGTGTATTCATGAAAGTTAACGTTTCATTTACATAAACATATAATTGAGTGGAAACTGTTTAATATCCATGCATATATACAATATTATGATTTATCACTTCACATAGCCCAATAGAAAGTCGTTTGGATTGACAATCTAATGGCACGTCCGCGCAGGGTTATTCATCATAATACTTGTCAAGTTCCACAAGCTCGTAGCCCCGGGACGTTTACATGATAAGGTTATTGAAAATTTCGCGCAAGATTCCAGGACAGGAACATGCGCTGGTCTGATTCAGCATCCGTTGATAGTAATGCCCCAGTCAGACGGCGTGTTTCTCGAGGACTTTCATTCGTCGTCTCTGATTGGACAATATTCGGGGACTTAAACTGTCATGGCAGCGACCATGTGTTACAATATTGTCTATTAATCGCTATTTATATCCAAGCAGTGATCACTTGAAGGAAAATGTATCCCGACATATTTTACACGTATAAAGTTTAATAACAATAACATAACTCAAAATAGTGTTTGAGATAAGCAGACCACATCACTTGTTCAAGTTATGTTCATATTAAACATCACTGTCATAATCAGGTTAGAGCTCGTATTGAGATAACAGCCCGCGTCTTGATATCTCAACCCGCGTACTGAAATACTAGTCTTGGTCCCCATTCCCTTGAGCCCCCACACTACGTTTGTTTACAGAAACTAGCTTGAAAGTGTTTGACACAAAAAAGACCAATCACGGCACACCTATAGTCTAGGTCCCCACTCCTTTGAGCCCCCACACCACGACTAGCACAACTCTCCCTGGCTCAAGGGTCATGGGACAGAGCACCCAGAAAACTGCGCAGCGGCGGACAGGTTTCTGGCCGGTCGAATCAAAACCGCCATAACAGTTTGGCCAATCGGAACTCGCCTTGAGTCGAGGGATGTAGACTAGTACAGCTCCCTTATGATGTGATCATTCGATAAGTTGTTTTCAAAGTATTGCCACCCACCCACCTCCCCACAGTAAACAGATCCATGTACTCGTATCGAAATATAGCCCCGCGAACTGTGATCTCAATACGTCTTGTTACCTCAGTAATCATAATAATATAATAATGATAATATATTTATTCCGGACACAAAACTATGGCATTAAGACTATGATATTTTCTACAATATACAATATTAAGTGAGATAACATTAAGAACAACAACAAGCAAAGAACAGAATACATAAATGATTTATATACAGTCTGGACTTAATACGAATACATGAGCTGAGTAAAGCTTGAACAATTTGGCTGCTGGAGTTCTCCAGTCTATGCATGAAACGGGATGTTAAATTCCTAATAAGAGATTGGCAGCAATGGACATCTAGTACTGCACAGAGGAGGCTTGTGCTTTCAAATTTGGACAAATTAAGAAACAACTTGAAAATATCATGGTATGACACACATAATATCGTTATGATGGCATTCAAATATTTCCACCATTAACGGGCCGTATACATCGGAGCACAATAAGAACGGAAAAGAGTTATTTTGACATCTAGACTACACATGTGAAATTTACGTAGCAATGAATTGGCTTGGATATATAGAAGTCTGCATTGTCTTTTAATATCATTATCATCGGTCAAGTCATTTGATACAAAGTGCCCTAAATATTAAGTAGCACGAGCCTGGACTTTATAATGTGTGTTGAGTGAAAGTCTATAGGGACCGCTCTGTAGACAGGTTAGTGCTCCAATCTTTACTGGCACGAGCAACATGACTGGGCTGACGTGGATTGCCAGTGATGGCCATTGTCATTGATATAAACCAGGAGACAAACTCGGTATGCATTACCTGTGGTTGGCTAATCGATCAACCTTTTGGTCGGCTTGATTGAACAGTTGCTTGTTTTTCTTAACTTGCCAGAAAATACGTTACAATGCGTATATTTCAGATTGTTGATGTCGATGGTTACAGTTTATTAAATTCAGCATGATCAGATTATATGGGATATAGAGTGAAGGAGCGAGATGAAGAGAACGGTGGAGGGAGAGCGTACCGTGCAGCACATCACTCGCGATGAGTGTTCCGTGTAACAGCCCGGTGCTCGTGTATCTGAAGGTAATCTAATCGCAAGTCATGCAGTACCCCATATAATCTGATCAGGTGAGATTTTATCAGAAGTATTCTTCGTTAATGTCCGCTCTAATCATTGCTTATAACCTGCAACTGTGCTGACACAGTACTGAGGAAGGACTGACACGTGCCAGGCTTATCCCATTGACCAAATTAAATTCAGTTAGCAATTAACACCCTAGAATTGGTTGTTAAATGTGTATAGGAGTAGAGAGAGAGTGAGAGAGAAAGTGTGCGTGTGTTAATGTGCGTGTATTTGTGTGTTAGTGTGCATGTATGTATTCATATATGAATTTAAACTTACCATAAAGCCTGTATTCCATACAGCACAATATTCTTCATAAATAAGAGGTTTATGTTATTAATCAACCTGATTTCTTAATGTGGTCAATGTAGAGCTATGTGATGTTTTATTTGTGTGCTGGCAATACTACCTGGGGATGCGGTGTGCTGGCAATACTACCTGGGTATGCTGCGTGCTGGCAATACTACCTGGGGATGCTGTGTGCTGGCAATGCTACCTGGGGATGCTGTGTGCTGGCAATACTACCTGGGTATGCTGTGTGTTGGCAATGCTACCTGGGGATGCTGTGTGCTGGCAATACTACCTGGGTATGCTGTGTGCTGGCAATACTACCTGGGGATGCTGTGTGCTGGCCAAATACAACCTGGGTATGCTGTGTGCAGGTAATACTACCTGGGGATGCTGTAGCAGTGAAAGATAACAGTCAATACGATATTGCAACAAGTGGCCCATGGGTACATGGGTGAACTTGGCAAACTGTATCAGGAAGTTAAAAAAACTTATAAACCGACCCATTATTGACCAAATTATCATGGATTTTAAATTTTTGACAACCACAATTCAATAAATTTTCATGACCATCGCACGTATATATATGATTTTATAAGCGATCAAATTTATTGAAATAAATCATGCTGTCCAGGGCCATTATAGATTGACAATAATTTGGGTGACTCAAGGAAAAGCTTTTTTTATTAACTATTACCGCGGCGTGCCATACTTTAAGGTGCTACCGTGAGGCGAGCAGAGAGTAGCGGCGACCTTTGTACAGCACCATCTGTTAAAAAGCCTAGGACACCTAAAATATGATTTTTGAATATAAACTGAAAGAATCGATGCGGATCGAATGGTGGTGTAATTTTAGGCCTCCGATGAATGATAAAAGAGATATTTAACATTCTTTGGTGCGAAGCAGTATTTCATGCGCAAACATAGGTCAACCGGAAATGACGCGTTTGAATGAACCCAGGTTCAGCCTTCCAATTCAGTTTCCACAGAAACAACATTGTCACCCATGAATTTATAACTTGTTTAATCTGAATCAGCCATGCCGAAGCGTTGCTTGGCTGCTAATTGTTCGAATATTTCTTCATGAAGCGTCCGATTATTCAGTTTTCTTTAGTAGGAGAAATTGCGTTAGCAATGGGTATCTCAAGTGCAGCGGATTGGCAAGGTCCGACAACCAACTCGTTTTTAGCGGGCATTTCGGACCTAAATGTTTTGACCAGGCACTCAAAGTGAGAAATGCTCTCGGATATGGGTACAAATGTTCCCGGAATATTCTCCCAACTGCTGTTCCTACCATATTTACGAGAGTTTGCGTGGACTCGCGTCAGGAGGTCTAAGACAGTGGAGAAAAGGGAGCACCAAATGGTGAGCTGACGTTAAATCTAAATTTTTATGGTTTACCCAGCTAGATAATGACACCCCCCACCAACCCAAGCAGTGAAAATAAGTGGTGTATAAATATATATTTAGAAATCCATTCCTTTTGAAAGCATCAAAGGTTTAACTGATCTAATCTTCTAATTAAAAAATGCAACATGGTATCCAAAATCCCTTAACGCGGATAGCTTCTTGACTAGCGCGTTTATGTTAGATGTTTACTTTTTTCATAATTTTCCTCTTTAAATATGACATTGTTGTTTGACTCGCCTCTGTGGTCCTGCTCTGGTGATCCTTAAATATCCTCCATTTGGTTGCTTGATATATACATATATTTCTGTGAATAGCAATATGTCGTTATCAGTTAAGATTATGATTGTTTTGGATGTAAATGACGCAAGCACCTCTGCAAGTGTAAGTCACGCTTGCAGGACAGTGGGCACCCTGACAAAACCAAGATCCAGGGAAGCAAGTGACTACAGTGTTTCTCAGTTTTATGGGACTAGTTTTACCTGGTAAGGGAATTCATTAACAAAAACAGAGTGGAATAAACCAGCTGTTTGATTTCATGAAGTATCTTACTTAGCATTCACGTCGTCACCATTATTCTATTCAATGATTGTTAGAGCACTATAATACGTTATAGAATGTGAATTGAATTTTTGAGGAAGGTCTGAAAAATCAAAATAGATGGTCATAATCACAATCTGGAACTGGAACGTTTTACAAATCCGTATCAGCAACGAGCTTTGATCATTTATGTCCCCCACGTCTTCGGTTTGATCGAACAGGTCGAATAATGCATATAATGACACAGAGGTTCATAATATTAAAGTATTAGAGTAGAAATCGGACATTTGGATGATCACGCTTGTAGGAAGTAAATTATTCTAACACTCACTTTGACCTCTCTTAGCTAGTTGAAGTACTTAAAGAGACTGTTCAGCCCCATATAAGGCAATCAGGGATCATTTCGTTATTACATTACTACGATTAACGCAGACGTAAGTAATAACATCTTCTAATTTATGGCGCAAAGTTTACATGATGGAAATTATGTTGATAAGTTTTTAACATTATTATTTGACTGGAAATATTCATGATCTACTGTGGAAATCTGTTTTATTCAGTTACGTCGTTCCATCGATAACGGTGCCTCCCTAAAACCATGAACCACACGAATGTTAGCTGTAAATCATAACGCGCTCTGAATTTACCTCGCTATCGATGTGTATTCTTCTGCTTTAGTTACATAATGTAGATTTCATAAAATCTTCACTCATTCAAGATGTGGGCATCATTGTGCAAACATTAGACCGACAAGCAGGAAGGGTAATGTCCGACAACATAAATGGCGACAGCCGAAGTAAGGATCTTTTTTCTGAGACCACAGCGCCGCATAGCGACTGAAAGTCTGAAAACTTAACATTTTTGGTTTCCAAGGTGCGGTTGCCAAGCAGCTGGCTAGGCAACCTCGTTCCAAATATGGGGCTGAACAGTCTCTTTAAGATCACCAACGGGGCATTTAACACAGTCACCGCTCTTCCCTGCTATAAATTCATACTGCTTATTACAACTTGACGTTTATAACTGATAGGCAATCGACGATGTTAGAAAGGTTATGAAACACGCATGTGCGAATACGAATACGAATACATTTGCGAGATTTCATCACTGATAAGAGATGGTAGTTTGTACAAATTTTATCTGAACAGATTATATGGGGCACTGCATGACGAACTGATTACATTCTCTTATGATGCACACATGCTCGCAAACACACACATATACACACCAACATGCACATAAGCACACACACCCACGTCAACAAGCACACACATGCACACTGACGCGCACCAATCCCGCGCTTCTGACGCTATTTCATCAACGTGTTCATTGTTTGGCTAGTTCACCTAGTTGTTTCCATGGAATTTAGTTTCCATATCGGCCAGCTTAATCACATCATTTTAAAGTGCGTACACTATTCTTCCTCCATCCATCCTTAATTTCCCTATCAACTTACCCCTTGCACTACCGTCAAAATATCCTCAAAAGCTATGGTCCCCTGTGTGCCATCCGTTTCCATAGAATCAAATTCTCTCTTCTCCAGCCTTCGCTAATTCTGTTTATGAGGGTCGGTGCATCATGTCTGCCATGAGCACAGACGGCAGAAAACCAGCTGGCATCGGAGAAAGGACTAACAAGATAAACGAATTACATTGACTACTCCCATTTGTCAGAGGCATAGCAATGGTTGAAAGACAAGGGCAACATTAACCAAACTATTTCGGGAATGCATCCATATATGTGGTCATGCGAAGGGGGAAATCTGATATTCAAATCTGACACCTAAAATGTATGATCCATGGCAAAATCATAAGCAATAGAACAGAGTCATTTTGACCGAACTCAAAAATGTGTTTGAGATCCAATCCTATCTTTGTTATGCACACGACTGTCATTAGGTGAGACAGAAACTTATTTTTTCAGCCTCCAGCAACCGCTACCTTAACCAGTCAGTTCTACAACATTAACTCGCGTGGCCAAAACAACTGGGCTGACGTGGAATGCCAGTTATGGACATTGTCATCAATATAAACCAGACGACAAGCTTAGTATGCGTTCACAGTGGTTTGCCAATCCATCAACCGTCTCGTCAGGATGTTCAGACTACAAATTCATAATGATCACTGATGCATGGTTTTTATATAATAAGTAACAGCATATCGCGTAAATGAGGTAGCGTTTGCTCGAGGAATGTATTTCTAAGTCATTTAAGTCCGTATTTCGTTGTAGCATATGAAAAACGGTTTACGGTTTATCTATTATTGTTCCTTTGTGGTTTTTGGTAATCAAAAAGCGAAAAGATGGTAGACACACAGACCAAGATATAGCTTGAAATCGTAATTAACATAAGCGATTACTGACATGCAATACATTCTATTGGACATACGTTATTTTTAAAATTGCATTGAATGCTGCAGTTTCAATGCAATGATCGAAAACAATTCTGTGTTTGTTATCATCCCAATTTTAAGCGCATATGTTGTATTGAGATTGACATTGTGGCACGAAGATGCGTTATGAAATCTGCCTCTATATTTCTAGGGATACATCGCAAACAAACTCATCCATTCTCACCTATGGAGTGTGAAATGGAATAAGAGCATAAATTAATGGAAAACATGTTTGCATATTGCTACTTGCAGCATCAAGATATATTGCAAAAACAAATACGAACAGCCGCCTTGTGGCCAATTACTTTTATGATAAAATCATTAATACGTTGGTGATAAAGTTCTTTGCTTATCTACTGGTCACTCGAGAGACAGAAAATAACAAGTCTTATCTTGTATTATTGATGTTACCCTCTTCTGTGGCATAATGGAAGGCACAACTTTGGCCAACATCTTCCTACCAAAGACGAGGAAAATGTCATCAATATTCCGAATGGTAAATTGGTTATGGGTTATGACCGCCGTTAAGTAGAACACCTGTAAATACCTCGACATGCGTGCTGATTATGTATGCATGCTACGTACGCACAAACACACGTACGCGATGTTAATTTTGTATACAGACATAGACTCATATATGCACACTCACGCACACACATTTACACCTACACACACACTCAAGCACCTTAGCACACTCACACATATTGATACGCACACACTCTCTCACAAACTCTTCTCTCTCTCTCTCTCTCTCTCTCTCTCTCTCTCTCTCTCTCTCGCTATCACTCTGTGTCACACACATGATAACTCTCACTGCATGGCACTCTTAATAATATCGACCCGCTCATTGCGCACTAATTAACCCAATAATGCCACCAAAGGCAGGCTTTCTGTGCCGACAGCAAGACGTGATTCTAACAAGGTTGGTAGAATTCTCCATTAATGTCGACAGCAATCATTACTTATCGCTCTACGTTAACGAGGTTAGACGGATGTTGTGTGCAGCTGCGACCATTGAGTGGATGAGTCTGAAAGAGGATCCTACGGAGGCCAGTGTCTTATGGAGGCCACCATAATGGCCACTCATCACTTGTCATGCATATTTCCATGGTAAAACGTATTTTTAAATTTCGATATCATTTTGGTTCAGTTGTGAGAACTATTTTAGCAAGTTATTTTCGTCAGTCCGAAGAGCCCTTTGGACAACCAACCGGTAGTTACATTAAAATAATTCGTGCAGATTTTGTATTCCTTATAAATTCATCATTTTTTGAATGTCAAAAATAATTGTCACAGTTCGATGTTCCTGATGATCCAGAATACCAAGCTATCAAAGAAATCAGGTGATCGCGGCAAGGGTCAACCCACGTCAGAAGAGTCATTCAAATGAATTAATGGACACTTGTGTAGGAAACCATAAACAGGCTGACAGATAAAGCTTGAAAGCGTAATTAACCCCAGAGATAACTTAGATACTGTAGTGTGGCTTTCTAATGGACTTCAATGTGATTTTTTTTAATTCGCATTTAGAGCTGAAGATTCAATGCGATGGTTGAAAACACCTCTGTTCTTGTTATCACCACCATTTAAATCAGAGATTGCGAAAATGAATCATGGAAATGTTTTAGCTCCTACGATGCATTGAGATATATAGATCTCTGAGTGAGGAGGTTGTATCAGGATGATGAACCAAGAATGCCAACGATTTACAAGATTTTGGTACACAAGCAATAGCAACAGCAACAATAACATGGTATTAGAATGCTAATTAGAGCTATTTCAAGGAATCTCGTCCCAAACTATAATAGTATCCCTTCGACCAAATGGAAGTCAGCAAGTAGCAGCCAATTGTAGGCTGCTACTTGTAAAGGAATATTCTGATTAATTGTATGAACTGTACAAATAACATTGGACACATATCAATCATTATTGATATGAAACCTTGGTTAGAACTTGACTTTTGATAATGTAGGCTCAACCTTTTTCGACTAATAAAACCACGCCTTGATATCGAAAGGGCACTATCCAAATAACATGAAGCGGAGAACAAGTATAGGGCAATTTAAATGTTACTTGGGTATTTCAGCTGTATTCAGCAACAACATCATCATAATCATCATCATCATGGTGAGGATGATGATGATGATGTCTTCCATTTGTATAGTGCAATGTTATGTTCCTTCCTATGCGCTTTGTGCCCTTCATTCATTGATAGGATAAAGGGGAGTTGACAAGATGGGCCTTAGGCTGATTCTTAACAGATTCTTTACCATTAAAATGTTCGTTGGTTTTCCTGCAATACAACGATCAATAATGCTCCTGCCCACCTTTGATCCCAGTTCATTAAGTAGTTGTCACGGAATCCAGCTTCCAAACCAGTAACCGTAAAGCAGTCAATTTGTATCATTACTTGGATTCTGTCACTATCATGAACCCCAACGGGTGACACGTTTGTGATGACTAAAAATCTATGATTTAATGAAAAACTTATACTTACAATTTTCACGTTCTCAACTAATTTTCCCTTTTGGCGCGCTTGGGAAAGCGATTTGTTTTACTGTCACATAAAGCAATACTCACATTAACATAATTTAACATTTATTGTAGTTAAGTTGCTCGATATCAAACAGAAACTCGTAGTTAAGCCCATGAATCATATTGCGTTAATTCGTTTTGAATTTGCAATCTGTACCGTATAACAAATGCATGCACACATAATCATAGGCCCGACGAATCACTAAAATATAGCCATGTTCAAATCAAGCCTTGTGGCCAGCACGGGGAGCCATATCGACGGGGTTTGATTGCAGGGTGATTGATAAGGTATACGTATGTGCATGTTGTTGGGGTGGGTGTTGGGGTGGGGGTGGTGTTTAAGTGTGAGGAGGAGAGAGCGAGAGAGGAAGTGTATGTAAGGTAGGTATGTATGTGTGTAAATGTGGGTATATTGGTGTGTGAGTGCTTATATTCCACATAATTGTCTCGAATTGGAGGTTTCATGTTTAAAATCAATCTGATTCTTTGATTAGGTGGTCAATGTGGTGGTATGTGATGTTGATTTGTGTGCTGGCAATACTCCCTGGGTATGCTGTGTGCTGGCAATACTACCTGGGTATGCTATGTGCTGGCAATACTACCTGGGTATGCTGTGTGCTGGTAGTACTACCTGGGGATGCTGTGTGCTGGCAATACTACCTGGGTATGCTGTGTGCTGGCAATACTACCTGGGTATGCTATGTGCTGGCAATACTACCTGGGTATGCTGTGTGCTGGTAGTACTACCTGGGTATGCTGTGTGCTGGCAATACTACCTGGGTATGCTGTGTGCTGGTAGTACTACCTGGGGATGCTGTGTGCTGGCAATACTACCTGGGTATGATGTGTGCTGGCAATACCACCTGCGGATGCTGTGTGCTGGCAATACTACCTGGGTATGCTGTGTGCTAGCAATGCTACCTGGGTATGCTGTGTGCTGGCAATACTACCTGGGGATGCTGTGTGCTGGCAATACTACCTGGGTATGCTGTGTGTGCTGTGTACAATACACCTGGAGATGCTGTGTGCTGGCAATGCTACCTGGGGATGTGTGTGCTGGCAATACTACCTGGGTATGCTGTGTGCTGGCAATACTACCCAGGTAGTCGACACAGGCTCGTAATACCTGGGTATGCTGTGTGGCAATACTACCTGGGTATGCTGTGTGCTGGTAATACTACCTGGGGATGCTGTGTGCACACAGACGCGCACCAATCCAGTGCTCCTGATGCTGTTTCATTTACGCGTTCATTGTTTGACTAGGATCCACCGATCGATAATGTGCAATCTGTATTCCATGTTATATTCCTAGTTTCCATATGATCGAGATTAATCATTTCAATGTGTTTACCTTTCCTTCCTCCATCCATCCTTTCTTGCATCTCCTAAGCTCGTTATTTCCCCATCAACTCACCTTTTGCACTACCGTCACAATATCCTCAATTGCTATGGTCCCCTGTGTGCCATCCCTTTCCATAGAATCAAAATCTCTCTTCTCCAGCCTTCGCTAATTTTTCGCTGATTCAGTTTATGAGGGTCGGTGCATCATATCTGCCATGAGCACAGACGGCAGAAAACCAGCTGGCATCGGAGAAAGGACTAACAAGATAAACGAATTACATTGACTACTCCCATTTGTCAGAGGCATAGCAATAGTTGAAAGACAAGGATACATCAAGAGAAATTCCACGTTTATTCCAACATCAACCAAGCTATTTCGGGAATACATCCATATATATGGTCGTGTGACGGGGGCAAATCTGAAATTCCAGTCTGACATGTAAAACGTATGAAATATGGCAAAATCTTTGTTTTCTTCATAAGCGTTAATATTGATAACGAGTTTTGCCATGTGACAATGAGTGTTATAATCAGCGGCATATGACATGACACGTCCGCACATGGCGGTTGATCATACTGGAGGATGCGTCAATCTGTGCCACGACCGCATCGCACGAATGATCCGAATCTTTCAGCACATCTGCATTGCAATTTCATGAGCATCGGAGCTGTCGGAGTTGCCTCTGTATGAATATATTAATGCATGCATCCATATTGAAATAACAGCCAGTCTCTCAAAACAACAAGGGTGTTATTGGATAAGTTGTTGCTGTTGTTAACTAGATCAACATTGTCTCATTACGAAAGTATACCTTTAAATGTTTTACTCGTTTTCCAACCGGCAGGTAGCGCTATGCATCCTGAGAATGGTGACCAGCTGGGATGTTGTGGACACCTAGGACGACATAAGCATACGATGCTTAATATTGAAAGTTTCTACAGATCGGTTAAACTGCTTCTGAATGTTACCAGCGGTATATAGCCAAAACAACTGGGCTGCCGTGGAATGCCAGTTATAGACATTGTCATCAATATAAACCAGACGACAAGCTTAGTATGCGTTCACAGTGGTTTGCCAATCCATCAACCGTCTCGTCAGGATGTTCAGACTACAAATTCATAATGATCACTGATGCATGGTTTTTATATAATAAGTAACAGCATATCGCGTAAATGAGGTAGCGTTTGCTCAAGGAATGTATTTCTAAGTCATTTAAGTCCGTATTTCGTTGTAGCATATGAAAAACGGTTTACGGTTTAGCTATTATTGTTCCTTTGTGGTTTTTGGTAATCAAAAAGCGAAATGATGGTAGATACACAGATCAAGTTATAGCTTGAAATCGTAATTAACATAAGCGATTACTGACATGACTTTGCTATTGGACATATTATTGTTCGTTTGTGGTTTTGATAATCATCAAACGAAGAGACGGTATATCTACGGACCCAGATATAGCTTTGAAATCGTAATCGACCTTAGCAATAACTGACATGATTTTAAATTGTATTGAATGCTGCGGATTCAATGCAATGATTGAAAACAATCCTGTTCTTGTTATCACCACAATTTAAGTCAAATATCGCGAATACAAATCTTGAAAATTTTAAGCGGATATGTTGTATTGTAATACATTGCATCAAGATGCGTTATTAAATCCGCCTCTAGTTTTCTTGGGATACATCGCAAATAAACTCACCCATTCTCACCTATCGAGTTTGATATGGAGTGAGAAAATAAATTAATGAAAACATGTTTGCATATTGCTACTTGCAGTATCAATATCTATTGCACAAACACATTCGAACAGCCGCCTTGTAGCCAACAACTTTCATGATAAAATTATTGGTACGTTTGTGATAAATCTCTTCTCTTATCTACTGGTCACTCAAGAGACATACAATAACAAGTCTTATCTTGTATTATTGATGTTACCCTCTTCTGCGGCATAATGGAAGGCACAACTTCGGCCAACATCTTCCTACCAAAGACGAGGAAAATGTCATCAATATTCCGAATGGTAAAATGGTTATGACCGCCGTTAAGTAGAACACCTGTAAATACCTCGACTGACAGCGTGATTTTGCAACATAGATCCGACTATATTAGTAACGTGATCACTGGTTCCTGTTTGCCCCGAATCGATGCTGCCAAGCTCGGAATCATTTGGAACACACGTGTCGATCCTGTCTGCATGCTACGTACACACAAGCACACGTACCCAAGCACACATACTTATGTACACACATACACACATTATGTACACACGTACGCACGCACACACACACACACACACGAATGATGCGCTTCTGCTGATATACAATTTGAGTCATCATTCGTTATCTACCATCCACCGATCCGTAATGTTGAAGCTCCTGTACACCTTATATTCCTAGTTTACCACACTGTTGTCGTGGAATAAAGCTTCCACGTAAGGCGGCATAATCACATCATTTCAAAGTGCTTCCATTTACCTACCTCCATCCATCCTTACTAACTGCGACAAGGCCCTTTGTTTCCATCTCAACAAGCCCTTTGCACCTTTTACAAATTATCCTTAAATGCTTTTATCTCCTTTTTGGAATTTTATCCCCTTTTCACAAAATCTGACCCTATATGGTACAGCCATTGCTAATGTTTATATGATTTTAATAATGAGGTCGTTGGGTCGCGCGAGACATGAGCAGCACTCGCTGAAAACTGCAGACAATGGAGAAATATCCTACCCGCTATAATCCTTCTAATGTAAGTTTATCAAATATCGTTTATATATGTACAACATATTTCATTCATCGCATCATCTCTCTCTGTTAGACTGGCGTCGCATGATGTGGAACGAAACGTAACCGAAGAACACAACACAACGCTTTTGAAACAACCTGACACCTAGGAAACGTGGCGATTCTTTTGTTTTCTTCGTATGCGATGATATTAATGGGATCTTATTTCTCGCGCCCACATGTGATACATTCAGCAGCAAAATAAACGAGAACGTTATCAGACATTCGTGCAAGGCTATTCGATGGGATACATGACGTTACCTTTTTCGCAACTGAATCGCTTCCAATTATTCAAAGCTTTAAACACTTTAACAGTACGGCTGCTCTTCTAGTTTCCTAATTTTTGAACGCCTTGTCGATCGCCTCGTTATTCGGAGCTGCCAGGGTTGCCTCTATATAATTGTATAAAGTGTGTTACCATATATAAACCACAGTCTCTCCCAAGTCCGAGTGTCTGTATTGGATCAGATGCCTGCTCATTACGTAGGTATTCCCAAAATATTTTATCCGTAGTACATATAAATCTGAACATCCCGTTTGTCATCTTGCAGCTCAGTGACCAGGTTGAAGGTCAAGGTCACCGAGGACAACATAAGCATATGATGTGTTCAATGGGAACTAAAAGTACGACTAAAGTGTTACCAGCTGTAGATATCATTATCAATAATTTCCCCTGAATGTTTTCCGGGCAATGATCGATTTACAGAAATGGGCTTATCAATATCACCTTTCTGTGAGTTGTTATTATTCGAAAAAATGTTTTCTATGATACATCTAACACGTATTATTTGGAACCATAACAGCATAACTTAAAATAGTGTTTCACAAAAGCAGCCGACTTCACTTCTCCATAGTTAACACGACTGACATTGGTGTTGATTTGTTCAGCCCCATATTTGTAACAAGGTTGCCTAGCTGCTTAGCAACCGCACCTTGGAAACCGAAAGTTTAAAGTTTTCTTAATTTCAGACGCTACGTGGCGCAGCGGTATTAGAAAATTGATCCTTACTTCGGCTGTCGCCTTTTTTGTTGTCGGAAATTACCCTTCCTGCTTGTCGTCTAATTATGGCGCAATGATGCGCATGACTTTAATAAGTGAAGATTTTTTTGAAATCTACATTTTGTAACGCAGGCGGAAGTATACACATCGATAGCGAATGATTCACAGCTAACATTCTTGTGATTCATGATTTTAGGGAGGCATCGTTATAGATAATAATGCTGAAAATTTATCAGCATGATTTTCGATCAAGTAAACTTGGCGGCACAAATTAAAAGATGGAATTATTTATGTCTGCGTTAAACGTAGTAATGTATTAACAAGATGGTCTCTGAGTGCCCGATATGGGGCTGAACAGCCTCTTTAAGTCTTCAGGAACCGCTCTGTTGACCAGCTTGTTATCCAACCTAAACTGTCATGACCAACATGACTGGGCTGATGTGGAATGCCAGTTATTCACTAGTGCGTGATTTGCTATTCCTTCAACGTCGCGTTGGTATGCTTGGCTTACAAATTCGAAATGATCACTTCTGTTATTTTGAATTTAATTTAAGCAGCAAAAAACCAAATAGATTTAACACCAATTGCTCAGCGAATGCATTTACAATTTTTTTCTTCGATCATTAGCAATACTTGCACAGCCTTGTATTACACATGATACAACCTTTTACAACTGGACCTCATGATCATTTCCACTCAACACCTTCGTGTTTTTGAAAGGCATGGTAATAATTAAATCCCAACATTATCTAGACTATTTTGGGTATACATGCACACATATGGTCCCGTGGAAAGCAACCCCACAAAAAGCCATTAGGATGCTAATTTGGTAAGCTTATAAAATTTGTAAACTGTCTCTTTATAATATTATTATGGTGTTTTTGTGATTGATACCCATGCAGATAAAGGATGCTTTGTTTCATGACGTCATCACATGACTCCCTGTTGGACAAGCTCTACATGCTATTGTTTGAAATATAATGAAAGAATTTGACGCAGCGCGAAATTCCTTCCTGACACATGAAACGTATGAGACACAGCGATGTATTTGTTTTCTATATATGCGGTGAATGATTGAGAATTTTCCTTTGTGCCCATGAGTGATAAATTCAACGGCGTAAGAAACGGCAACGTTATGACACGTCATTACGGCTGTCATGATTCGAGTTGAATGGATGTCTCGTGCTGATTTGTTCACTCTCCAGGATACCGCTCTGTTGACGAGTAGGTGCTCCAAACTTAATGGCATAGCCAACATGACTGGGCTGACGTGGAATGCCAGTTATGGCCATTGCCATCGATATCAACCAGGAGACAAACTCGGTATGCGTTCTCTATCGTTTGCCAATCAATCAACCGTCTCGTCGGAATGCTACAAGTTCGAAATGATCATCGATGCTTGTTTTTTCTCTAACTGAGGCTGTTTAATAAGTCATAATGCTCTTAAGAATCGGGTCGGTCATACCCCACAAATACTTACTATCGACGTGTGTTCGACATATATCCGAGCATTGTGGTGGTGTGTTATTTATTTATAATTATACTGCATAAGCCGCTAATTATCATTTAGCGTAACATCTTTGACCGTTGCAGTATCTACATGCAATGTGCCAAGCATGGCTTTTCGCGCCATGATTGCATTTGTTGTCATGTGATTTGTTCGTGCTACATTGCTGTTCTATATATCGATATTGTTTAAGTTGAGATAAAACAATGAATTCTTTCATTTATTTACGCCAGTCTTGTGTATATGCATCAATGTGCATGGAAACTCCATCAATAAGTATTTAATTCTCAAATTACATTTTCTGGTAGCTAAATGTATGAAATGCGTCGTTTTCTTAAGCTCCCTTGGTCGAAACATTTCGGTGACAGCGAGAATATTCGTCTTTTTCTGGTGTCATCCACCTTTTGTTACAAATTGATGATGACGGCGTCGACAGATTCCAGATTATAAAGCAAATCAACTGCATCAATTCGATGATGAGAGCAGTGGATCCATGTTGTTGATAATGGTGCTGTACCTATTTTTCAGTTTAGCCATCCCTGCACATGATACTTAACATAATTTCAATGCTGTACATTGAGAAACGTAATAACTCGGTAAATAATTGTTCGTCAAAGAAGTGTTAAGATTTTCTGGTGCCTTGAATAAATCACAACAGTTCATCGAAAATAATACGTAGCAGTAAGGGAATGTTCATCAGTAATTATCCCCGGAGAGCGTATATCACGCACACCACCTTGAATGCAATGAAAACAATTTGACCCTCTGCCCAATGGAAGACAATACTTGTGTGATCCTCCCCATGCCCATACTAACTTGAGATATATGAACATAATTTGCACCGGCTACATTTATGCAATTTCACCAGTATTTGTTTATCATTTATCGACTTCGTGCATGCAACAGCATTTCCTAAACAGTTGGGTTATAAAATGCTTCCTCAGCATTTTTAATTGAAGCAAGCTTGCAGAACCAAATCATACATCGACTTATCATCTTTGCTACATAAAAATCAACTATGCATGGTATTTGACCCGAGATTAATTGTAATTTTGCTTAAGCTAAATATATGTAAGGTGTGAGACTGTAGATTAGAGATGTTGCCAGTGACCTTGACATTACCACCAAGCCACAATCTCCAATGAAAAATGGGTATCTGGTACTCTTAGGTTGCCTGATTTGCCAATAAACCTTGTGGGATTGTATAAATGCGTTGTTTTGTCAAAATATTGTAATTTTGGTTTTAAGTGAGAACATTCCAACATTCCATCCACGCATGTGCTATAAGAACTTATTGATTATGCTGTGTTGCTAGGGGCATTTTAAGCATTTGATAGGGTAAATAATGCTCAAATTATCAATGAAAGGAGCCATGCGTCCTACTATCGTAAACTTTTTCCTCTAAACGTATTTCATCCAGTCGTTGGTAGTTAAATGGTGATCGGGAGTATATTTGACATTCCAAAACAGTCATGGCATTAAACAAGGCGGGATATCAAAAACCAGTTCTATTAAGTGTCATCGCCAATTATTTTTAGTATTTATTTGCATGAACTTCTTGATCGTCTATAATGTAGTAATGTTTTATGCCATATCTGCCATCATTTTGTGGGTGATTTTGGATACGCTGATGTTTTGATACACGTAGCCCCTTCAGTCACAGCTGCTGAGCTTATGTTCCCTAGAATATAATATAGTGTTCAACTATGATAAATACATGCTGTTGTGCTTAAATATTTCAAAATGTAATACTCTCGTTTAATCAACGCAAAAAAGGAGCCATTTTAAACAATTAGATTGTTCATCTCGGACGATACAGTTGACATCGAATTATATGACGCCAGCATCGAAAAGACTCAACTAGAAGTAATTTGGCTTTTGTCACACTGATGTTCGTACAAAGCTATTTCATTACTTCTGTGCCAACTTGATTAAAGGATAGGGTCTCGTTATGAACTGCTACATTAGGGCTTACCAACTGTTAAGATTTGCTTACTTTTGTTTTAAATTTACTTTCCGTCAAAATCACAAGATTCGGCTTTTCACTTCGCTTGCGCATGTAAGCTCGTCTCTTGCAGTAGACATTGTAAGAAAATTAATGCCCATCCAGAAGTGGGACTATCACCATGCAAATGGTTATGTAAACATGGATCGTGTTCGCGAATTGATATAGGAACGAAACTTGGCGTAGTGAAGTATGTTATGGAGATAGGGCAACGAGATGTTTATGTACATTGCAAGACCATGTGCCGACCTCTCTAACCCTTTCATGGACAGAGGGGCTCATTTTATTCCTTTGCACTAATTAGTCGCTATTCTGGCATTTTATACATCCACTACTTACCAACATTATTTGAAATATTTTTGTAAGTTGTACTAAACAAGTCAATTAACGAAATGTCATTTCCAATTGTAATAAGGAATTGGTCAGTTAAGCTATTTTTTTCTTTAGAAATTTGATGTCTTTTTATATAAACCTTTAGCGCAGTTTGTGGTATAAAAAATATATGTTTTAAAATATACAGTTTTGAAAAATTGTTTTGGGCCAAGTCGATGGCCCTCTCGACAAATGCAGTTAAAAAACAAATGAATCCCCCCACAAAGGGTAATGAAAAATCCGTCCCCCTTCCCACTGTCTCTCTATTATCCAAGCCAACCTCGTTGGATAAAACATGAATATGTGGACAGTAACACAAATACCGAAGACAGTTCCTGTTTCACGGGTTACTTAGTTTGGGCATTGTAATTAACAGAAGGAACGGGTTGCTTGAAAAATATTGTGTTGCATCATCATTGATCTAGATCTTGCCAAATTGCGAATCGCGGTAATGATGCTGATGATGATGATGATGATGATGATGATGATGATGATGACCGTGACAAGTCACATTTGATTGTTTACCAATATTCCCCATCTCCTGCTTTATGCTTTTGGTGAAGTTGTTGATAGGAACGTCTAGTGTCGGGGTATTGTCAGGGGACGATCTCATAACTACCCCCGGGGTATTGTCAGGGGACGATCTCATAACTACCCCCGTTGATAGGAACGTCTAGTGGCGGGGTATTGCCAGGGGACGATCTCATAACTACCCCCGTTGATAGGAACGTCTAGTGCCGGGGTATTGTCAGGGGACGATCTCTACCCCCCGTTGATAGGGGGTACGGGGACGATCTCATAATAGGAACGTCTAGTGCCCCCAGGGGACGATCTCATAACTACCCCCGTTGATAGGAACGTCTAGTGCCGGGGTATTGTCAGGGGACGATCTCATAACTACCCCCGTTGATAGGAACGTCTAGTGGCGGGGTATTGTCGGGGTATTGTCAGGGGACGATCTCATAACTACCCCCGTTGATAGGAACGTCTAGTGGCGGGGTATTGTCAGGGGACTATCTCATAACTACCACCGGTGATAAGCTTTTGATTTAAAAACAACACAGTACTGACCGCAAAGCATATATGTATCTCCATCACTGCAAGGGGACGAAGATTTGGCTAATATGGAAAGCTTTCAGCACATAGCATTGTCTACATGTTGACCAATATTTGATTGAAGCCTTGAAAAGAAATATCCAAACAATATGTGTGATACGGTTCTCTCCACCTTTTCCAAGAATAAAAACCGAGCGAAATAGCGAAATTACACGAGGTATAAAAACAATAAATGTTACCTTGGTGGTAGCCAACAAAATAGCAACATTGCTGCAGTTAGATGGCATTCCAGATCCTTGAGCTTAAATCAAACAAAACGCAGCCCAAATTATGCAACAAAACAGCAATGGAAGACATGATTGATTGTGCAGGCACTCAGAAATGCCAGGATGTATTCATATGTACATATATATGTATGTAGCTATATAGAAACAGCACCCAGTCTGTTATAACTATGAGTGCCTATTGTAGATCAATTGGCTGTTGTGCCCGAAAGGTCAACGTGTCACATTACGATGGTTTACCCAAATTCCTTCAACCATTTCACCACCAGTAAATAGCATCATATAGAGACAACATACTGTTTGTTGCCTAGTAGCTTGGTTACCAGCATGGGGGACTAGGGCGCCGAGGCGTACGACCGTGGTATACGGTGCTTTTTATAGGATCAGAAACATTGCCTCCATTTCTGTGAAATTGCCTCCTAATGTTACTAACAACAATATTCCTATACAATGTTTTTCTGTCAATACACAGTAATATTAATACAATCTTTAACATCGACTTTCTCTTTGTATATTGTTCATCATTGTCGCTTCCATGGCAATTTTCGTGTCTTCACGGAAACTGTTGTGACATCAGCGATGTGTCAAAAATTACATAAAATAGCGATCAGTTGAAATAAAATGTATCTGGTTTTATTCTATACGTATATAGTTGAACCATTTTGACCGAACCTTCCAATGTGTTTGGGAAAACCAAACGACTGACATTACGCGGGTTGAATGGAAAACAGGCATTGATTTATTCAGTCTCCACGAATGTCCCTGTTGACCGGCCGTGTTGCAACCATTACTGTTAGGGCTGACAGGGAATGTCAGTTATAGCAATTGCCATCGATATAAATCAGAAGACAAAATCGATCAACCGTCTCGTTGAAATCACCAGTTGGGTATATATATATATATATATATATATATATATATATATATATATATATATATAGATATATATATATATATATATATATATAGAGATATATATATATATATATATAGATAGAGAGATATCTATATCTATATCTATATATATATCTCTATATATATATATATATATATATATATATAGAGATCTCTATCTATATATATATATATATATATATATATATATATCTATCTATATATCTATCTATATCTCTATATATATCTATATATATATATATATATATATATATATAGGCAGCAACACACTCATTAACAATACTTGCACAACGCTGGAATACACATAATGCAACCCGGTAGAATCGGACCTCCACATCATTTCCACTTAACACCTTCGTATAATCTACCTCATTGTTAGCATAGACATTGTCGGCAACGGCAAACCAGATATCTAGCAAGCACCTGTTTTTCATAGGCGTGGAAATCATTGAAAGCCAAGATGAAATCATGAATCAAAGTTCCCACGTTTATCCCAATATTATCCAAACGCATGCCCATATATTGTAACGTGAAGTGTTACAGATAGTCGCTTATATGCTAATTTGGTAAGTTCGTGACATGACATTATATGCTAATTTGGTAAGTTCGCGACATTATAAAACTCTATTCACGTTGATTCGTAATCGTAATTAACTTATTAATAAATATGCAGATAAAGGATGATTTGTTTCATGACGTCATCACGTGAATCTCCGTTGGACTAGCTCTGCATGACGTCATCACGTGAATCTCCGTTGGACTAGCTCTGCATGATATTACCACGTCAATCTCCGTTTGGACTAGCTCTGCATGACGTCATCACGTGAATCTCCGTTGGACTAGCTCTGCATGATATTGTTTGAAATTTACTGAAACGCAGCGTGACAATCCGGAATCCCTTCCTGACATGAAACGCAACATGACAATCCGGAATCCCTTCCTGACAGAAACGCAGCGTGACAATCCGGAATCCCTTCCTGACATGAAACGCAGCGTGACAATCCGGAATCCCTTCCTGACATGAAACGCAGCGTGACAATCCGGAATCCCTTCCTGACATGAAACGCAGCGTGACAATCCGGATTCCCTTCCTGACATGAAACGTATGGGACGCAGCGAAGTATTTTTGTAAGTTGCCTTGAAATAATTTTCCCTTGTGCCAACGAGTGATGAATTCAACGGCGTTAGAAAAGTCAATGTTGTGACACGTACCTGACAAGACCGCCCAGCACTGTAGAACGCATGGCGGATTGTGCACATGCAGTGTGAGCTGCCAGAGACGTCTCGACATAAATATCTTTATGTACGTATCCATATATAGCCAACATCTGTTCTTTCAAAACAACGAAGGTCTGTAGCGGATCAGTTGCTGCTTGTGGCAGATAGGTCGCCTCATTACAAAAAAAAAAGAAAGTTTGCAGCAGGTGTTATGTACAGGAGTAATTGATTACCAGCAACATCAATCAACAGTCAAGCATCAAAAGAAGTTGTGGCTTAACAACTATTCGTGTTGTAAAACTCCACCGACCTCACGACCATTTTAACAGCTCGACTTTCAAACCTATTCAATATAAATTAGTAATTCTCAGAAAATGATTTATCTGGATTTACTTTACACGTGTAAAGTTGAACAATTTCAACTAAACGATAAAATGTTTTAGATTAGCAATCCACATCACTTCTTCGTAGCATAAACAACTGTCAGTGCGCGAGTTGAATTGATGTCTCGTGCTGATTTATTAACTCTCCAGGAAACCGCTCTGTTGACGAGTCAGTGCTCCAACCTTTCCTGGCATAGCCAACATGACTGGGCTGACGTGGAGCACCAGTGGTTGGCCAATCGATCAATCGTCGTCGGTATGATTGACCAACAAATTCGAAAATATAAACGTTGCTTGTTTTTTTTTTAAAGTAAAAATTTCAACACATCCCGTAGTTAAGGCACAGCCAGTTTGTCAGATGTGTTCCTTATTTTAGTTTCCCGTGAATGACAATACTCACACAACCATACAGCACGTATGGTTCAACCTCGTTCAATTTAACCTCTACATCATTTCCACTTCCCATACAATTTGTATTATAGCATTGCGCGGCCATATCATTTCCATTTGGCGTTCTGATTGCATGCATACCAACCCCATGGACAAATGTTGTGTACTGGGGTCATGCTGTGTACTGGGGTCATGTTGTGTACTGGGGTCATGTTGTAAAAATCTGGGGTCAAGCTGTGTACTGGGGTCATGTTGTGTACTGGGGTCATGTTGTAATAACCTGGGGTCATGCTGGGTACTGGGGTCATGTTTTAATAACCTGGGGTCATGCTGTGTACTGGGGTCATACTGTGTACTGCGGTCATGTTGTGTACTGGGGTCATGTTGTGTAGCTGTATAGTGGGCTCATGTTGTGTACAAGGGTCATGTTGTGCACTGGGGTCATGTTGTGTAGCCGTGTACTGGGGTCATCGCTGCTTGTGTAAAGAAAATGAGTTTATGACAAATCATAAAACATTCCTTGTATTTACCACCATTTATCTATCATCACACGATTCTTACGTGAAGTAACATTGTTCAATGTATATAACATGCTATTTAATCCCAAATAATAAGAGACTATATGTAGATTAAACGGCTTGTTGGTGATGACATGTCAGCTCGAAAACTGACCAAATGGAGATGTGAGTACTTAAAGGAATGTACAACACAAAAAGCTTACCCGGTATCGATACCAACTGAACATTGACTTTGGAAGAACCGTGTTTTGGTTATCATCATTATGGTAAAATATAATGTAGATAGTTGATGTTGATGGTTTCAGTTTATTAAATTTCGCCTGATCAGATTATATTGGACACAGAGTGAAGGAGCGAGATGGAGAGAACGGTGGAGGGAGAGCGTACCGTGCAGCACACCACTCGCGATGAGTGTTCCGTGTAACAGCCCGGTGCTCGTGTATCTGAAGGTAATCGAATCAGCAAGTCATGCAGTACCCCATATAATCTGATCAGGTGAGATTTTATCAGAAGTATTCTTCGTTAATGTCCGCTCTAATCATTGCTTATAACCTGTAACTGTGTTGGCGCTGCACAAAGGCAGGACTGTCACGTGCCAGACTTACACTTCAAGTCCGTTTTTACACACACGATACCATATTTTACCTGATATTTTGTGATTCGGACCGCATAACATGCCCCTATGCCATTTGAAATGAAACAAATCAAACGAGTCCATACATCCATAAACACATTAATGCACACTCACTCACACACACACACACACACACACACACACACACACACACACACACACACACACACACACACACACACACACACACACACACACACACACACACGCACGCACACTGGACATAATTACAGGCATGCTCACACGATTTCTTTCACACTGTCTCTCCCACTTACTCTCGCACATGCACATACTAACATAAGTGCCCCCCCACGGGATTTATCCCACACACACTCGCTCTCTCTCTCTCTCTCTCTCTCTCTCTCTCTCTCTCTCTCTCTCTCTCTCTCTCTCTCTCTCTCTCTCTCTCTCTCTCTCTCTCTCTCTCTCTCTCTCCAACACACACGCACACATACACTAATACCAACATACACACACACTTATGCACACTCAAATATAACCCCACCCCGACCGACACATATACTCGATCGATTTCACTGCTTAGCGATGTAAATCAGCTTCTATTGCAACAGCCCAGGCAGATCGACCTGCTCAATGCACACAAGTAAGCACATCCCCTCGACATTGTCATCAAATACAGGCCTTCTGTGCTGACTGCAAGGCCTGATTCCAATATGGCCGGTAGAATTCTTCATTAATGTCAACAGCAATCATTACTTATCGCCCTAAGATAACGAGGTTGGTCTCGTGTTGTGTGCAGCTGCGACCGATGAGTGGATGAGTCTGAAACAAGGAGACATGGAGGGCCGTGTGTAATGGAAGCTAGCGTGAGGTCGTGCCAAAATGTCCATGCAATCTTAGTCATACATGTTTCGGCAAGAATAACTTGGGCGAGTTTGATTCGTCAATTCATTTGTTATGTGTACATGATTTTTGTTGCACATAGGTATTGGTTCTATTGAAATCAAGTTCACCATGAGGTCAACTTTATGAGAATAGGGCAAAACAAAAGTCCAATTGTTCGTTTGTAATCTTTAGTAGCTTTATGTGATAGCAAAATGTCTCTGGCGTCACAAGGGAGATAGATAATGTTGATTGTGAAAAAGCTCATTGCAATTCAGAATTGGCTGGCCTGATTGTCGTCCCATATTTATCGCACGAAGTTATGAAGGAAATCGCCTACTTCACTACTCTCGCTTAAAATTCAGCTTTAGTTTGAAATTGTAATTAACCCAAGCGTAAGCTAAGATTCTGCACCATGACTATAAATGACTTGTGCATTAAATTCTGCATGTTCAATGCGATGATACAAAACACATATGTTCGTGTTACCATTACCACTTAAGTCACAGATCGCCAATATGAAACTTGGGAATTGTTAGCCGATATGCTGTGTTGAGATTGACAACATATTGATCTCTAAGTGAGGATCTTTTATCAGGTAGACGAAACAACAATGAGCACGAATAACAACCTTTTGATAAACAAGTGGTAGGTGTCTTAACAGAAACAATGATATGGCATTACAGCGGAATGCTAACAGGCATTATTTCGTGGAAGCAAGCAAACATGACCCAAATTATAAACTTATCAAACGCACCAAATCAAATTCAGCAAGTAATTACTAGCCTGGTGCTACCTTCTTACATAAATGAGTCTTTATCAGGACGAAGAACAGGACAATCTGGTATGTATTGTTCTCATAACATAAACAACATTTTGATCAATACTGAAAGAAGACTTGGTTAGAATGCCAATGTAACGCATGAGATAAGGAACGCTCGGCATTTTTCTATGGTTAAAACCGCGCCTAGATATCCAAAAAACATGAAGTAGAGAACCAGTATAGGGCAACCGAAATGTTACCGAAATGTTAGGTAAATATTTCTGCGGTAGCCAGCAAAATTGCAACCCTGAAGCAACTTGATGGCATTTTAGGTCATTCATGGAATGAACTTTATATATCTCGCGTACGCGGTCAAACATAGCTCACCAACAACATCGAAGTATATTGCTTGAACATGCGTTATTAAATCTGCCCCGAGTTTTCTTGGGAAACATCGCAAATAAACTCATTCACTCTCACCTGCCTTGTAGCCAATAGCTTCAATGAAAAAATCATTAGTATGTTGGTGATAAATCTCTTCTCTTATCTACTGGTCACATGTGAGACAGAAAATAACTTATCTTGAATCATTAGTGTCACCATATTCATGACCATGACAGAGGACCCATTGAGGTCCTGCATCATTTTGTACATGACGAACGACATCTGGGGTGTGACGGAGACCGTGACATAGACCAACATCATCTCGGGCGTGACGGAGACCGTGACATGGACTAACATAATCTTGGGCGTGACAGAGGTATCCTCTTGGGCATGATGGAGTGATGTCAGTCCCGGCAATGAAATTGATGTCCCACATAGAAACGACTTGATCGGTCATGTGATCACGGGTTGCTGGTTACCCATACTCGATGTGGCCATCCTCTGAATCATTAGGAACACATGTATGAGTCGCGTCGCGGAGTCCGCCTGCCTGCGACTGCACGCGTAAAGACGTACGCACATCAATGATACTATATTATTTAAGTATACATTGTTTTCCCTGCAATCCACTGATCAACCATGAGCAAGCTCCAATCCACCTTTAATTCCAGTTCATCTAGTTGTTGTCATAGAATCCAGCTTCCATATGAGCCAGCTTAATCGCATCATTTCAATGTGCTTCCATCCCTTCATCCATCTTTTCTAGCATTACCCAAGCTCTTTGTTTGCCCATCAACTAACCCTTTGCACCTCCGTCGAAATATCCTCAAATGCTATTTTCCCCTTTGTGGCATCCCTTTTCATAGAATCAGATTCGATTTACTCCAGCCGTCGCTAATTTTGCACTGATTTTATTTATGGCGGAAGTCCTCGCGATCGTGTGTGCCATGCGCACCTCTCGCCGGCGCCCTGCCATCACCGCTAGAGGGAGCCAGTGCAAGTCTCCTCGTGACTTCCGGTAGCCGAATAGAGCAGGACAAAAAAGTATGGACTGGCAACATGATAACAAATCCAGCGGGAGGTGTGATTGTCCCATGCCGCCTCGGGGAGCTCCGAGCTGCTAGAATTACGGGAGCTCTTGATTGTGAGCGATCGCGTTCGTTTATGGAAGGCACCATTGGTCGAGGGTGAGGTAGCGAGGTGTGGGGAACGGGCGTGGATGGAAGGGGGTTGGGTGAGAAGGCAGGCAGTTCAAGCGCGGGAAGCGGGTGAAACCACGCAGCGACAAGACTAGCTGCGAGGCAATTCAGAGGAGAAACCTCGTCAGTGAGGATTAGATTTCCTCCAGGTAAACAAAGTGAAGGAAAATCCGTTCTCTCGTGATCCGATGTAAGCGAAGCATCGAGCCGAGCTGGGATATCTTCGCTTTCATCTTTTCTTTGGCCATTTTTTTTTAATTCAAGCAACTTTTGGTCGATATTTGAAGGGAGATACAGAGAAAAGCTACCAAATCTCTGCAGACAGACCGGGATTATCTCTGTCTCTGGCTATATGTCATCAAGGAAAGCATCAAATGGAAGTACACATGTATTCGCTTCTGATCTTGATCACGCTTACAAGTAAGATTATTTTCTTTGCTTATCTTTGAATCTTTATCGTCTTATTGTGATCGTACAGTGGCAATGATGGGAGGCAGAGATGGTGCATCATTTGTTCTTTTATTGACGATAGTTGCGCTATATATGCGATTCAATTCGTTTTCATGTTCGAACTACAGCCAATGCTTTCAAAATGAAGTATGAACTCAAACAAATAATTCGATCGTGAAAATATATGAAACGAACAACAACAGTACGTACTTACAAGATTGAAAGGATTCTTAATTAACTTACACACTGCCAGGGTTACATCCACTTACATTTTCAAATATAGACAAAAAAGCAACGAATTACCGGATTTGTTCGCAGATTGTTGGATATAAACACATAAATACACACACGGAAGCGTCAGTGGCAAGCATCATTTGCTGTTTGGCAATGTAGGAAATCCGAGAACCGATAACAGATAATCGCTAACAGTCCCTCTACTTGAACGATACATAAATGTATACCAGATACCCAATGTGTATTACGGATTGCGAGTCAAATGATCCCCACTGTTGGCGAATGGAGTCTCGACGGTGGCTTTCATGGCGATGCCCAAATTAGACGAACCCAACTGTCATGGGTGACGTCACATAGCACCATGGCTAACTGACGTCATATATCGCTAGCTAGCTGACATCACATGGCACCATGGCTGGTGTACGTCACATATCACCATGGCTAGCTGACGTCACATAACACTAAAGCTAGCTGACGTCACATAGCAATATGGCTAGCTGGCATCATATAGCACTTAAACTAGCTGCCATCATTTAGCACTAAAGTTGGTTAGCATCATATAGCACTTAAATTAGCTGACATCATATAGCACCATGGCTAAATCACGTCACATAGCACCACAGCTAGCTGACGTCACAGAGCACTAGCTAGCTGGTGTCACATAGCACCAAAGCTAGCTGACATCGTTAAAAGCACCATTGCTAGTTTACGTCACATTGCACTAAAGCTAGCTTACGTCATATAGCACCATAGCTAACGCTTACTGACGTCATTACCCCTATTGTTAAGAAATGTGATTTCGTCATATGACAGCCTGGTTACCTGACGTCGCATCGCGCTGTAACTAGCTGATATCGCATTGCACCGTGGCTAGCTGACGTCATGCATTAATAATGTCAGCTTTCGTCATGTGTTAATAACGTCAGATGACGTCATTTATTATTATACTTAGCTGATTCCATATTGCACCTTGGTAAGCAATCGTCACATAGCACTGTAGCAAGGACTACATTTTATAGCACCGTGGTAAGCTGAGAAGCATGGAAGGTTTCTGTCGTCAGAGCTTGATTGTGGCAGGTACTGTATGACTAGGGCTTGAATGTTGCAAAGAAAAGGAACTTTACATTATATTGTATTTCGCAAATATATGATCATTTGAGACAGATGACGGGTAGTGGGAGGGAGATGTCGCTTCAATGGAGCTATCAATTTCTCTTCGAACCTATTTCAAGTGATACATCCTGGGTCTAAATACAGAGACGGTGCTTATTTCCATTTCTCAGTTATTTATCGACAGATCTTGGTAGGTTTATAAAACGCACAAAGCGACGAGTGTATTCCTGACAGCTGGACGTCGTTGTAGACCTTAAGTCGCGAGCGGTCAGAGGCCCGTCTTGGAAATCCAAGCCCTCAGGCAGGATGGAGCCAGCTTTCACAATTCAGTCTAGTTTTTCGATCCAAGCGATTTTGATTTCAACAAATCATTGTTCGTGGGACCGGCTGTATCACAGCAACGCTCACGATTGTTGGTTGGAGGATTTGACTGTGGACTAACTTGCTGGCGTCAGTTCGTTCGCCAACAGCGCGTCATTAGTGAGCGACCCAGCATTCAGCCGCTATTAACGCACGTCTTAACACTTCCTCCTTTGTGCAAGTCTCACTTCATAACCATTTAAGTATCCCCCCAGTACCGCAAACGCAATCTCTATAAAACAAATCAAGTATGCCGTTCCTGTGTGGACCTTGGTGACGGCGGTTCATGGGAAGCCGTGTTACTGATGATCATATTGGATGCTGGCCGGGGATTGCGCTGAGCTGAGTGTTAATTGCAAGTGGACAAAAGGTGGGTCGGTGTAAATTAGCGAGTGAATAGCTGTGTGGTGATGGATGGTGAGGAGGAGAAAGGCAGAGAGGTGGCTAGCAAAGGAGCCGCGGTGCTGCTACTGAGGCTGGGGGGAGGGCAATACACTGATGGATTGTATAGGGGTCCTCCGTGATTAATGTACTGGCGACCTCTCACATTAAGGACTGCTGCTGATGCTGCTGCTGCTGCTGATGCTGCTGCTGCTGCTGCTGCTGCTGCCGGGAACGATGCTATGGGTGATGAGTCGGATGAGTGAGAAGGGGCGATGACATATTGCCTTGGTGAGATCCACTATGTGGTGTCGTCATAGGAGATGGGGGCGAGGGAAAAATACGTATGGGAGATGGGTGCCATGAGGTAATATTGAGAGAGAAAGTTTGGTGGGGGAGGGGGGTGGGTGTAAGATAGAGGAAGGAGGGCTTGGTGTGTGTATATCGTTGTATTTAGTGCATGTGTGTATTTATGCAGATATGTATCATTACATGTTTGTGTGTTCCGTGCGCGAGTGTGTTTTTTCGTTATTTGTTATATTTAGTGGTAAACAAGTTTGCTGTTGACGTTGGCGAGGACCTTCGTTCAGGCGCTGACTTCCGGTCAGCGGATTGTGGGAGGAAACTCGAGATGCTCAGTGCAATCCGAGGAGAAGCACAGATGCTCAATGCAATCCGAGGAGAAGCACAGAGATACATGACACAAAGTACGTGCTAATAAAGTGTCTAGCCGAAGGCCAGCATCTCACTAGACACTAAAGCATACCTCTCTAATAACCACCTTATCTCCCGCTCTTATTAATAGATATGTCTCTCAATATGTTAGCGTTTTAACTCGACATTATTTGCCATAATCATATCCCTAACTGGTCACCATTTAACTGACGAACATACCCGGACGCCCCATTATCTCCAAATGTTCAATTATTAAAATGTGCAATGATTTAAGGACACTGATGGTCTCGGTGAAAGATCAAACAAGCGACGACCTCCGACGCCATCTAGCGGGCAGGGTAGCGAGAATGATCAGGCAGCAATCTGGTGGATGAAATTCCTCCACATTTAAACATGTCAAACCCATAAGGGACACACTAAGTCAACATTTATTTAAATATTTATACTCGTTTCGTATTAGGGTACTTTTCATTATAGAAAATAACACGCTTATTATATGGGAACTGCATCCGATTATGGCAACTTCAAAATGCTTACGACGCATCGAAATTACATCGTTAGTCAATCAGAAATCATGCGCACGATGTCGTTTCTGGAAATAATAATCTACTCGTTCGATGATCTTTTGGGCGAAGCGATATTTCGTGTTTCAAACTCGGCCAACCGGAAATGACGCAAATGGATAGAATCATTTGACTTCAGCCTGGTAAGACTGATGTGATCGTTTTTTTCTATTATTGCTGGTTTCATAGCGTCGATGCGCTCTATATGTAGCTTAGACACCATGAAACCTTGCCGATCGTTTGTTTTTGAAATCCCCCAAAATCTATCCGCAGACCGGGGTCGTTTGAGTCATTTTAGATTTTTCCGGTTTTTTTGCTGTGGGTATATCGAGTGTTTGTGCAGTTACTCCATGCATCGTCAGTCAGATAAATAGCCTAAGATTAACAAAAATATATTCCCAATCCATCCCCATTTTGACGGGTTCGACATCGGTGGCAAGCAGTCGAAATGAAGGAACGCAATAAGCGTTGTCCATTAGCTGTCTAGACACTAGTTCCTCTGCAGGCGACTGTGGCGTAGATATATCCAGTAGTGGGTGCAGTCTGGAATTCATATGTAAACTTGCTTCGCGTATTTATTGGATGGAGTTCATGCACACGTTATGATCTGAATGCTGTTAAGGAGTATAATTTGGGGCTAATGTGTATGACATAATTGAGTATGAGTATCCTCTGTCACTGAGGTGAGACGGTGTTGAGATAAATATGTGTTTTCAATAACTTCTAATACAAACTGATAAACGCTTTCTAAATAAAAAGCTAAAGTTTTAACAACAAAAGGTACAATAGAGGAAGTTCGTTATAAACTCCCACAATGTATTTACATTCTTCAAAATTGGCAGGGCTTCTTCACACCAGATTTAATTTTCCAATTGTAAAATATGATCTATATATGAAGTTGCTGGCTTCACAACAAGGCCATCATTATTATCTCTTGTATTAAGTTACTCTTAGTCTACCAAAACAAGATTATAATTCTGACGCCGATTTCTGGACCCCACCGACAGTGCAAAAATCACATAATCGAATTGGGCAAATGTGGGTCAGCTACAAAGGCCGATATTGTGGGTCTAATATTATAGGTATTCGTTGGAATCACCTCCACTTTTTACCTTAGCAACATTTGCAGGATTGGATGATAATAAAAAAATTAGTTGGCACAAAACAACTAGAGTTATCCTATTCATTGAGGTCATTCGCATCTTTATTGGCATCAGAGGTCCCTGTTCACATTATTCCCTTCGCTCTGTGTCAGATTCTCTGTTTATGGGTGATTCTAGCAATGACAAACTTAGACCTGCAACGTTTGAAGCAGAAAACGGACACCAAAGCGTCCAACTGCATCTTCGGTATCATGTGACCGGTACAAAAAACGAAGCTCAATGAGCATATATAGATATATATATATATATATATATATATATATATATATATATATATATATATAGATATATATATATATATATATATATATATATATATATATATATATATATATATATATATATATATATATATATATATATATATATATATATATATATATATATATATATATATATATATATATATATATATATATATATGTATATATATATATATATATATATATATATATATCTGTGTGTGGGGGTGTCTATGTGTGTCGGTGCGTGCGCGTAAGCGTGCGGGTGTGTATGTGAAAAGTCAACTCTAAACTGAGCCAGTTGACCTTTCATTTGGAATCAATTGACGTCGTGGCCTCTTGATGTGACTGGTCTTTCAACCAACTGCAAATAACGTACCATACGAGCTCGTCAAAGACGTGTGTTCAGAAGGGCAGTGGGCAACAGAACAAGGCTTTAGGTGCGCACCTGTCACAATGGAAAGTCCAAGTCAATGTGTTTTCCACAAAAGTATCCGGTTCCCTCAGAAAGAAAGCTTCGAGGAGAACCGCTTCCTGAACAAGAACGAATCCTAGCTGCGCACGCGACATGACCGGGGAGATAGATATATAGATATATATATATAGATATATAGATATATATATATATATATATTAGAGAGAGATAGAGAGAGAGAGAGATAGATATAGAGAGAGATATAGAGATAGAGATATATATCTATATATATAGATATATAGATAATAGATATATATAGAGTATATCTCATATACATAGATATATAGATATAGAGAGACATATCTAGATATCTCTAAGACAGGGAGAGAGACAGATCTAGAGAGAGAGAGAGAGGAGATATATCTATCTCTCTCTCTCTATAGATCTAGAGAGAGATATCTATCTCTATATCTCTCTCTCTCTGATCTATAGAGAGAGAGATCTAGGAGAGAGAGAGAGAGAGAGATAGAGAGTCTCTATCTCTCTCTATCAGAGACAGAGAGAGATATCTGTATATCTCTATACATTTCTCTCTACAGTATCTCTCTAGATCATAGGGGAGATCTATCCCTCTCTCTTTCTATATCTAGATGTATTTTTTCTCTCTATATCTCCCACTATATATATATATCTATATCTGAATCTATATATCTGAATATAGATATATCTCTGTATCTATATATCATCTACATCTCTCTATCTCTATCTGTATCTATACATTTCTATATATGTCTGTCTCTATTTATAGATATCTCTCATATTCTCTCTATCTCTAAATATCTATTTATCTCTCTATATGTCTTTTTATATATCTCTCTCCATATATATATATGTATATCTATATCTCTCTCTCTCGACCGAGAGAGCGCGAGAGAGAGAGAGCGCGAGCGAGCGAGCGAGAGAGCGCGAGAGAGAGAGAGAGAGAGAGAGAGAGAGAGAGAGAGCGAGAGCGAGAGAGAGAGAGAGAGAGAGAGAGAGAGAGAGAGAGAGAGAGAGAGAGAGAGGGGAGAGAGAGAAAGAGAGAGGGGGAGACAGAGACAGAAAGAGAGAGAGAGGGGTGAGAGATACAGGAAAGAGGGAGTGTGAGTGGAGAGATGAAGGGAGAGTAATGAAACACGCATGCGCGTGAAGTCAAACGCACGCACACGCGCACACTGGCACGCACGCCCAAGAGCACACTGTGCCATTAAGTTATAGACAGACATGAGAAGGCTCTTCCCATTAACGCGTTGAGTGCTTGTCATATTTGACAACTGTTTCTGCGTTGTCGTCTATTCACCCTTCCCTGAACCACCCGGAGCACGCGGCTCGGTCCATGTTTGTTCGCAGTGACAGTCCCAGGGGCTTCTCTTCAGCCACCATAACTGCCCATGTGACTCTCGTTTCACAGTCATTACTTTCTCAAGTGCCTTACAAGGGAGGAGCGTTTATATAGAGTCTTTACTGGGGATATCTGCGCGCACAATTGTCTGCCTCTCGACCGCGCCGTTCGCTACTCATCAGCACTATTTGCTGAGGAATCGAGAGGTAGCGGTGGTCGGTAAGGACTCGCGCCGTGTTCCAAGTCCCGCCATTCAGTTCATAGCGACTCTCTGTCCGGGCTTAATTCGCTGTATCTCGGCTTTCATTTGGTATTGATTGTACCGCTCTTATGGAAGGTCTGTCTTTCAGGACGATTCAGAAGTTTTGCGTGGAATCTTTACGAAGTGGGAGGAGTGGGAGGGTAGGGCGACACAGTGGGTTCGCAGTATTCATACAGATCACGTGACACGAAGGAGACGCGCTGTGGAAGCCTGCGCACTGCCTTCGTGCTTCACTGCTATACCCAATACACATGCAAATACTGCGAATACCACCGGAAATTGACTTGAGTGTGAACATTGATTAACTACGATCAATGATTGACTCGTGCTTTTCTCTGTGTCGATCTGTGCGACTGTAGATAAAGCCGGGAAATGACACGGGCGCTCGAGCTCGACCAGTATGATACTACCATCTAGCTCGCATGCATGCAGCAGCAACTGTATTGCATCCGAGCTAGGTGGCAGAATCGTGATCCAACTCGAATAACCTTGGCCACCTCATCGAACGGCGATATATCGGAAACAAACCCAGAAAAGAGATCCTTTTGTACAGCTCCGCCCCACCCCACACCACCAACATTCATGTGTACATCCTTCCTGATTAGCGCGCTTCCTCAAAGGTAAAATAAGCGTTCCTAACTGCTGTTTGTAACCCGCCAATGGTAACCGCCGTCACATAATTGGCCTGTGACACCTCATTATAGAAGTCGCCAGAGAGTGCTTCCGGTGACAGGTGGGCGGTGAACATCTCTGGAACTATGTACACTACTTATTTTGAATTAAGTAAGTAAATGAGTATTATATTTAACAGCACACCAACACTAATGTGCCTACAAAAGTTGAATAAAGATTAAGAGATGAGATTGACCTGATTGACCTATTGACCTGATTGACAATCCACCTTCTAGGATAAATGGGAAAAAGAGGGCAATCCAAGTGGATGAAAATTAAAAAGAAGATCAATATGATAGTGGCCTGCAATCGAACTCGTTAACTGACACTTCGAATATCTGCTGTGTGTTCTGGTTACATAAAAGGGCGCGGAAGTAGACCTGGGTCATTTAGAAGCAATATAGTTGTTCTACGGAGTAACGTTTTTCGTTTTGACTACATGAAATTGTGGAGAGAGCATTATATGCAAAACAAATATAAATGGAAACGAAACATGTCTTGATAAGCTAGGTTCCCTGACGGGTATGGATCCAGGGACGCGCGTGGGGTGTGTGTAAGTCGAGCCTCGAAATCCGAGTCCATTGCCCCCGTTGTCAGTTACTTCACACCGGGGGAAACTGCAACTCAGCCTCTCGTGACGTCAGCAATCACAGCATGTTAATCCTCCTACCATATCACAAAGACCCTCTTCGTGCTTAAGTTACGCACCATGTTAACTCAATGGATCAAAGTGTGTTATACACAGACGACTGGCATTAACAGCGCAACGAGTCAACAAAATCTGAATACCAGTTACCAGTTTCAGGTGAATTTGGCCCCAATAAAGCAGCTTGGTTTTCGCTTTAAGTTTTTCGCTATTCCATCACCGAAGCTTGTGTTTATACGAATGGATAACAAAAGAAGAGAAAGGCAGAAAGGCAGTGCAATATATCCATTCGCTTACACTATCATTCATCTTTCACCAAATAAGGCTCTCATGATGAACAAAGCCAGGCACATTATCCTAAGTGGCGAATCGTGCTCATGTTGGCGCTGGCGACATGAACTCTACTAAATTATCGCCCTCTTAGTGCTGTGTATTGTTTACGTCGGTGGATCATACAGCCGATGTTCGGGGGTGGGGGTGGAGGTGGTGAAGGGAGGTTTCCATAAGGCTATGAACTTCACATCAGTGGATGAGGGCGCTAAAGCCAAGTGTGAATTGGTGGCCAGCATTTACGGTAGGAGCGCATTTGGCATCTCTGTGACAGCATGGCTAAGTGGCTGGAGGCACAAAAGCAGAGCGCGGCGCTCCTATTATACACTGTAACTACACACGGCTGCCTTTGTATTTATCGCCCGAGGCCAAATACAACGCTTTATCGATAGGGCGCGAGTACCCAGCGCAGTTACTCTCATGCTAGAAAATATCGATGAAGAATAGAAGACTTAGAGATTCGAGTCCAGATTGCGACCGGCTGGCGAGTGGGGTGAGCAAATCAAGAACCTGAGATAAAATTGTCATTGCATTTACCAGTTTACGTCATGGTAACTAGTCTACACGTTATATACTCATCAACTAATTTATACTTTGCCACATATAAATAACAACACGACTCTGTAGCCGGGGACAGATCTCGTGTTTGGCACTAACTGCGTTATCATTGTAAACGACTAAATCTCGATTTAAGAGAAAAAAATTATGTCAAAAGACGTCCTGCAGGGGACAGATCTCGTGTTTGGCACTAACTGCGTTATCATTGTAAACGACTAAATCTCGATTTAAGAGAAAAAAATTATGTCAAAAGACGTCCTGCAGGGCTACAATCTGATTTTCCCCTGTAAACACGAGGTATTTAATTGGTAGTCAAAATATAAACTGTTTGGTTTTAATTGCAGTAAAACCACATGGATAACACGAATGTCCCTTTTCCAGTACAAAGTAGTTAGAAGCACATCATCCAGCGAAATAATCCGCCTGATGATGTGCTCGGCTCAACTTCCATTAAGTGTGTAATGCAGCTCAAATATCAATAAGTGTTACACAGCTCAAATACCAGTAACTGCGTAACGCAAACACAGATTTATATATATATATATATATATATATATATATATATATATATATATATATATATATATATATATATATATATATATATATATATATATATATATATATATATATATATATATATATATATATTATACCCATGCTGATTCCTTAGAGCTGATCAGTCCCATATCGGGCGCTCAGGGATCATTTTGTTAATATATTACTACGTTTAACGGACATAAAAAAAAACATCTTTTAATTTGTGCCGCAAAGTTCACTTGATCGAAAATCATGATGAATTTTCAACATTATTATTCGACTCGAAATACGCGTTATGTACAGTAGTAATCTGTTTAATTTAGTTGTTTCGTCCCATCGTCAACGGTGCCTCCCCAAACCATGACCCACGCGAATGTTAGCTGTAAAATCCCTGTGCGCTCTATAACTAACTCGCTATTGACGTGAGATGAGACCGACAAGCAGGAAAGGTAATTTCCGACAACAAAAATGGCGACAGTCGAAGTTAGGATCTATTTTCATAGACTGCAGCGCTGCGTAGCGACAGAAAGTCTGAAAACTTTAAACTTTTGGTTTCCAAGGTGCGGGTGCCAAGCAGCTTGCTAGGCAACCTCTTTACAAATATGGGACTGAAACGTTTCTTTAAACTGCACTGAGTGCGTTTATATCTTAAGCTGAAAACGCTCACAACAGCCTGTGGTGGAGATTGGTGTGTGTGAATGAGTGGCAAACTCGCATCGCTGCCTAATATCTGAAATGCGTTGATTGAATGTATCCGATGTCATGCAATTTCAGAGTTCTGGTTGTATGTTTTTTTAGCTACGTTACACTGTTATTGATATTGTAGGCGATATCACAGCTGTGTTATTCGATTGTACTCCTGAAACCCGCGTCAATGTGCGTTACATGTTGATGTTTTTTTCAGCTGTGATTTGCACATCACCGCCACCGCAGGAGTTCTGTCAATTTGAAACGTTCAACGCAACATGTCCAAGCGACAGCGTCATTGTTATAAAGTCAGCCAAGTATGGGCGCATGCGCGGCGACTCGAGATGCATAACGGGCAGCTCATCGGAGTCGATCAACTGTTACTCTGACGTCATCGTGCAAGCGGACGCGCGTTGTTCCGGTAGAAGGCATTGCTCCATTGCGATTCCAGACAAGGAGCTTCACCAACACCAGCCGTGTAGACAGGAGCTCTTCTCCTATATGGAAGCATCGTATGAATGCGTTAAAGGTGACGTTCTTCTTGCTAATCATCTTAGCTGACACTCAAGGTATAAGAAGCGAGGAAGGGGAGTGAATATGTTGGGCGGGCAGGGGTTGCCACTCTTATGATATATATTTCGTAATCTGAAATGATGAAATACGGATAGACATTGTCAATACCACATTATAAGATGGCCGACATATTGGAACATGACATTTTAGCGAAATTAGCCAACTTATTTTGAATACATTTAAACATGGACGTGAAATTCCATAATCGTTGGTTTAGCTAGTGTTGGACTCATAAAGATAACCAATTCTCACAATGATGCTGACCGACATTGCTTTAACAGTCGAACAGGGCCAGAGTAGACATTGTGGAGCGTATAAGCCGCTCATCGCCGAGTCCACCTCAGGCTACCTGTCTAGTCTCGTGACGGACGAGAGTCGGGTGGGATCCGGGGAATGTCCCTGGCTCGTCCGCGTACCTGCCGGTCAGAGGATCAATGTGTCGCTCTTAGACTTCAGCAGAGATCGTCATAATGACCAATCGACCTGCTCCATTTACGCCACAATAAAGGTATGAATGCTTCTAAAAACATCATGCATCTTTCCATGATAAGCGTTGAAATAGACTTGTATTTTCTACTTCAATTATAAGCAATTTAAACAAGTAATTAAAAGAAGAATTCTTTGATATTTAATGTATAAATCGATTGAAATTGAACATAAATAAGTTGATGAATTTCACGTTCTGTGATTGGTACGTCATTATCACGTGACACATGTTTAACTGATGTCAGGAAAATGGACGGCAGCCAGAACGTGACGTCACTCTCTGTCAAAGTACAGAACGAATCAAGGAAATATACCAGTCCGAAGGAAACGAAATTCAAATACATATTGGTGCGCAAAACACGAACGGACCAAGGCGGCATTATCTGTTTCATTACAAAGGTGAGTGTACTTGTTTCACACTGAGTGCGTATTGATGGTCGGTTAAATGACGTAAAGTGTATCCTCTTTGTATATCACATTTGTCTATCACATCAAATTTTTACTACATGATCAACCCATCCGTCATTTTCGTAGCGTTGTTGCCGTGACGTACACTGCATCAAGTGACAGTGTCTGAGAGGATGTTGCAGGCGACACATAGTTGGATAGTCTGACCGCGTAAGATGGGGAGTTCGCTGTCGCCGTTGGAGGTGGGGTTGGGGGGGGGATGTGGAGTTGGGGTGGAGTGTATGCGGATGGAGTAGGGATTGGGGTGAGACCGTTTGGGGCGCCGACGTCAATGCCCAGTTTCCACAGCTCCAGCTCATCATAACGTGACGAGGAGACTCCTGCGCTTTTGTCATTAGCGTCACATCGGCCTACACAATGCCCGCATACAAGCGAGGATGCCTTACTGTTTGAAGTGGTCCTTCTTGAGAGCGCGCTGCGTGAAATCAGCTTATAACTTGCGCTGTCGCCTACCGGGCGTAAGGTGATTAAAGTGAAAGGTGGATTGTTACACCTGCGGCTCCTTCAACCCAGATCGGGCGGTATCGCACCTGTGTCGTGTTATCTGCATCAACAATAATTATATTCCAGCCTCTTGAGTTCTGTTCTCGTTGCCGCTTTCGTCACAGGGCGTTCCCATGAACCTTTTGATGACTAAACTAATTACGGGATTCCAGAGTAAATTATAATAGAAAAGGGTCGGGAAGGAAATGATTAAATTACTCATGCATCTAAGTGTTTCAAGAATAAAATTAGATGGGCGAGAATATGGAATTTTGCAACGCTTAACGAAGTTAAAGTTGCATTTTTTTCTGTACCAGCTTCAATTTTTTATTTGCCACTGCCTTTGTCTAGTTGTTCAAATAACTCGTTTGTAATATCTCTATAGTTTTGGGAAAACCAAATAATCGGTGATTTATCAATATCGGCGCTTTGAAAAGAGTTTTCGAACATTTTTGAAAAAAAAATAAAAATGAGCAGGGTTAAGTTATGCACATGCGCAAATGCATCATATTCTGGTATTATCGCTCAAACTGTGTCCATTGTCAGCTTCTAGTCTAGTAGCGCCTATCACGTGCCGTTTGTGGTTCACGATTCACGTCAAATATAAGTCATTGGACCCTAAAAAAGAGGCATTAGAAGCTGCTGGGGTCAAATTATGAGCTCGAAGGTTTTTACAAAACAGATGATTTTTTTATGAAATGCACTTTTAGACTGTATATGATGTACTTGTGTTGGTCAGCGTTTGGGTGTACCGATCTGCATCCTACACCAGACCAGTGGCTGACGAGGATCGGAAACGCACTCACCGTGGGATGCAACAAAACCAACGATAAATGGCATTTGGTTTGTCGAGGCAACCAATGGGTTGGGCGAGTACGGGAACTGCTCGTCTGCAGGTAAGCTCCGCCAGGGGTCCTTGTATTGCTTGGAATACACACAGACATAGGCAGCTGGGTTAGACAACTGTCAACCTACCATCAGGCACGCATGCACTAGTATATAAAACATATAATACTGCATGTCAGCTTGAGTATTTTTCTTCTATATTATACTACAGCAAGCGCCTGTGCACACAAAGAGTCTTGTTAGTGTGACAGAAACTGTGAGTGACATATCAGTACCCCACTTTAATGTAGAATGTGGGCGAAGTACAAATGAGGGCTGAATTCCCGGGGCTGAATTACATGCGGTATCAAAACAAAATTGGGCCGAACGAGGGAACGCTGTGTGCAGTGGAATCTTTTTATATCAGATGTGTTTTTCGTGTTATAATTACACCCCGTAATTAGAATTAATGGGGTTCATCATTGGGACGTCGTTTTACAAGATATTCATTGTATGATCATTATGATGATGTACTATCTGTGTGCTGATGCATTGATCATAACGTTACCGTGGCTGCGCACAGGAAGAGCGGGAAGTGGTGGACACGCTGCGGCTGACAACAGTTCGCCGTTCCCGTTCGGCCTGATCATCTCCATCATCCTCGGCGTCGTCCTTGGCGTCGTCATCGGCTTTTCGATGCTCATGTTCGTCCTCGCTTTCCGCAAATGGCAAGTTTAAATCCACGCGTACACCAAGCATTTCACTTTCATGAATAGATGATTATTTTATTTGCGGAAACCTGTTATTCCTGTTATAGGCGAGTGAAGAAGGCTCAGCGAGCACAGCTATACAAACAGGCCCACTACGGTCATTCGCCGGATTACGTGGGGTCGACGATGCCGGGGGCGGGTAAGTGGCCCCTTACTCCATCCTCACTGCACAAGACTACCGCGTATGCCCATATATGGGAACTTAAGCACACCCCTCCTGTTTCGCACACAGGCACTTCTGTCCATGCTCATGGAGTATTTTCCTGTGACGTCACAGCTGGCGGAGGTTATGCTCCTTCCGGTGAGACTCTCGTTACAGCGCCCCCATGCGGTATATCACGGCAGCAGTCAATGAAGGCAACACGTGACCAAACACGCGTGTACGAGAGCCCCAAATTTGGTCGTAAGGAGTACGTAGATGGAGTCATGCTGCCTTATTACCACGAGTTCGAACCACACCTCTATGACGGCAATGGTAGGGAGGCCGGCTGTCTGGGGGGCGTGGAGTGTGGACATATTCATCCCGTGTCCGCCAGGAGAGCCACGCCTGACAGCTGATCAGTGTCAATCGCAACATCATCATCTTTTTTTTTCTGAGACTGTTTGTCCGAAAACTCGCTTTCCTTACGTTGGCGTTGGACCTTATTTGTTAGTGTTTCCCGCTTTGCATCATTAAAAGTGGGCAAGTTGCAATGACAAGATGACTATTTGTGCATCAACGGGTGCGTGGTTGTTTATTCGTGTCTATGTGGCCTAACAGATTTTACATTTTGTACGATTTAATAATCTACACACAGAACAATGTGGGTGAGTAGTGTTTATGAAATTGGAAAATGATTATTGATGTACGTAATTATATCTGAATCGATATCGTATGTAATAAATATTTCGAGAAATGCCAGTTGTCAATGAGGATGAAGCCTGCTAAACTCATCTAGGCGAATAACCTAACATGTAAGATTTCTGACGCTGCCACCAAATTGTACTATTTCTTTTATACAAAATGAATTGTGTGTTTGGTGAAAGCGTCGATCGAGTTGTTGAGTTTTAGCTGGGTCCGTAAGGCCTGTGGCGGGGTGGGGAGGTTTGGGTGGGGGGATGTACACGTGTCCGTGAATGTATGCGTGTAATTTACGTGTTTAGTGTTAGTTATCGAATGGTCACGTGGGTGATATGGGGAAATAACGCGGTAATCAAGCGCAACTTCACACAAAATGATCGCCGTGTATATTAAGCTACAGTTACGGAAATTAAGCAAGGGCTGTGTTTCTGGGTGATCTCCTTGCGCATCGACATCTGCGCAGGCTAGGATCTTATTTTAGCGTAACACGTTATGTAGCGTAGCGTCAAACAAGTCTGAGATGGAGAGCGTGTTTGGGGGCTGATGCTGTTTTCATTTGATGTCTCATTTATAATTAAATACCATAAAAGCAACCAGCATTAACCACTCGTGTCGGGTGAGCATCTGATTAAAACGTCACTACTACCGAAGAAATCTATTCAAGAAGGTTGTTTAAACATACACAATCCTTGGGTTAATCGTTTTCATAGACGTTGTGTCGGAAGTAGTATACGTTATATCTGTTGTGTACATTCTTATGCTGAATCGTATACTTTAATATACATTAAAAGTCCGAGCTAAAGATTATTTATGAGGATCAAGTAAAAATACAATTTCAGTGAATTTCGTTTCTTTCAATGTTTGATAACATATATTTTGTGTCGGGCGTCAGCCTGTCAGGTATTTGTTTATATCGAGGCTTACATAAAGACCGCGTGTCAGGTATTTGTTTATATCGAGGCTTACATAAAGACCGCGTGTCAGGTATTTGTTTATATCGAGGCTTACATAAAGACCGCGTGTCAGGTATTTGTTTATATCGAGGCTTACATAGAGACCGCGTGTCAGGTATTTGTTTATATCGAGGCTTACATAAAGACCGCGTGTCAGGCATTTGTTTATATCGAGGCTTACATAGAGACCGCCTATCAGGTATTTTTTTATATCGAGGCTTACATAAAGACCGCGTGTCAGGTATTTGTTTATATCGAGGCTTACATAAAGACCGCGTGTCAGGTATTTGTATATATCGAGGCTTACATAAAGACCACGTGTGCTTTCATCTCCGAACGGTTTTAAATCTTGCATTTAATCTATCAGAATGCGGCACCGACTGGGCTTATAACACCAACAAAGCACGTCAATTCAGGGATCATGTAAATCAACAGTGAATCGACCAGGTCTGTATACTGGCTTATGGACGCCAATATTGCAGAATTTGGATCCAGAACACAACAGCTGTCACAAATAAACATTTGGTAATAAAGGTATTCCTGACTGTTATGTAAATATATAGAGCATAAATATCGCTGACAAGTGATAAATATGTCAGTAAGTTTCTGCTGTACCGATTACTCTTAAGATATATGAATATGGCGAAAAACGTATTTGTCCTACCTTTCCTATTCATCTGTACCAAGAAACCCAAAGGCTTGCGGTTCTTGAAAATTCAACCAGATATATTAGAGGGAACGTTCACTATATTTTTTAGAAGATATCATTTGACCAACACCCATTGAAAGCTGTGAAAATATTTGGACCCTCCCCATAGTTGTGAAGATACAATTTGTGTGACTTTCAAACTAACTTGCGTTTGCCAATTTTTGTTAATATTTTGTAATTTGATATTGTCAGAAGCGTTATGATCCCATCATTATGGGAACATTATGACTATGGTGGGGTGGGCTGTTAAAGGTTAGGAAGAATCATAACGGCTCGAGGATCTGCAGTGTCAGAAAGCAGGAACCACATCTCCGAGCCGAGGATTGTGGTTCATATCGTAATGAGCAGGTAAACAGGTGAGCGACCGGCCGCTCGAAGCTAGGAGGTTGTGCAGGTGGAGTTCCCACAGTGTCAGTTTTCTTATTGAATTTGACATCAAACCTGGTCAGGTTAACCGGGAAGCGAGTTATTTGATGTAAGTTATGTTTACGAGTGAGGAATTATCGGAATATCTTGCGAACCAAGTACTGGAGTAGCTCCGATCGAAAGGTTATATAAATATATATACCAGACGTCTTGTAGGGCTAGGCTGGAGCTGCTGCTGCACTCCCTCCTGACAAAACATGCATATTTCGTGAAAAAAAAAGTGGTGTGTTCTGTTAGCATGTATCTGAATTAGTCTGAATCGACAACAAAATAGGTGGTTGTTCGATTAGACCAACAAGGTAATAGAACTTCCCGTTGATCTGTTGGGCTACTTAAAACACGAAAACTCAGATGTGCGTCCCAAATTGTGCTTTCTTCGTTACGAGAATGGTCGCCGCTAAAGTTAAGGTAGCTGGAGGCAGACTAACAATGTAGAATGCAAATAGTCAAGTCATTATTGCAATTATCAGATTATAGCTTTGGTAGGCTATGTCTAGCCTATCCCTACAGGTTATAATGAAATGAAACGTCCTTCCAGGGCTATGTCTAGCCGAGTCATAGTCTCGGTCGGGCACCGATATACATTAAACGTCCTGTATGGCTACCCATGTCATCAATTCCACGTAAATGAATGTCCTGCAGGGGCTCGTCTTGTCCCACAGAGTTGGACTACTCCTCTCGTTACTCAGTCTGTATGTAAGCTGTACATACCGGCAAGAGTCCTTGGACTATTTCGTTACCTGTGTCCTCAGGTATTGTCACACATCGTATCAGAATCTAGTGGTTGAATTAAATATAGAACCCCTATATCTGATTATATGTTCAATCTCTACTGGATTGTTCATTGGCATTATAGCTAAGTGCCGGATGTCTGAAGAAAGGCAATCATACCCTGGGTGCTGCATGGTTTATTTGATTTGGATTATTAAAACTGACAGGGACTAATATGCTTGCATATTTGTTCTTTTATCTTATACCTCAAAATAGTGACGGCTTTTCTATGACATCTGCTATGATATGAGCTCTAAATATGAACTCTTTTGCAGATTATCATTTTAACCCATTAACTAGCCCCTTGCAATACATTCCGCAATGGCAATGGACATCAAAGGCAGAATCCTTGTGTACTCCATCATAGGCTGCCCACACTGCCTGAAAGCCAAGGAGACCTTACACAGCCTTCAGCTTCCCTTCACTGATGTGGGACTAGATGCCTACCCCCAGTGCCGTGAATATGTGAAACAGCGAACCGGAAAAAATACTGTGCCTCAAATATTCTTCAACAATGTTCATGTTGGAGGAAATGATGACCTCCAGAAGCTCGTCAGTTTGACTTACCATAGATATTGTCCACTTTATTATACAGAACAATAAATTCTTCTGAGAGTAATATGTGATTTATGTTACTGAAATTCATTTCACAGATTGCAAATGATGCAGAATTTTCAAAGCTGTTGGATGAAGTGAAGAACAATGCAGCCCAGCTGACGCACCAATACCTCCTGACCCTAGCAGTGCTGTCCAACAAAGTTAGTTCATCCCAAGACAAGTATATATGTACATAAAAACCTGATATATATATATATATATATATATATATATATATATATATATATATATGTGTATATATATATATATATATATATATAATATATATATATATATATATATATATATATATATATATATATATATATATATATATTTTTATATTATATATATATATATATATATATATATATATATATATAAATACATATATGTATATATATATGACAAACATTCATGTTTTTAGCTGATGCTGGGGAGTTTGTATGCGAGCCAGATGAATATGCCCTCCTGGTGGAAGATTTCAAACGGAGTAATCTGATCAAAGACCATAGGTCCGGACTAAGAGTACACAAGAACTCATTCACTGGCAAGGACTTTGTGAACTGGGTTGTCAAAAGCAAAGGATTAGGTTTGTTTCCTCCAAGTACTCACTTATGGACATACACATGTCTGTGTGCGTTTTTGTGCATTCCTTTTATCCTTATTTGTGCTTATTAATTATATCATATAGCCAAGGCTTATGTTTGACAGATGAAGAGAAAGCACTAGAAATGGGTCAGATGCTAATCTCAAAACATTTTGGTCATGGAATTGGCGCCAGAAATCAGATGTTCTGTGCGGACAGCACATACTATCGTCTCCTTGAAAACGACGACTCCAATGCACTGAATGCTGGGGAAAGCTCGTCATGCGCTCCAAGAGAAGGTAGGTCATCTTACCTGTCAGGTGTTATGGTAATGCCAGCATCTGTAGTCTGTAGTCTATTTTAGTGGACTATATTTATGTGTGGGGGTGTTGACCTTTGCAGTGAATGACCTTGGGGAGGAACTGAGGAGGTTGATCCTGAAGATCTACTCTTCCTTCTTGTCTCCGGATGGGAAGGTCGCATATCTTTCTATATTTAATTAACAGTTCCAAGGACGCTCGTTATCTTCTGTAAATGACATTTTAAGCATGATGAAGTTGCGTTTAACAATTCGATCAATTTCTGCTGTTTCTTCTACATTGCCCGTCCATGTTGTGTATTCAGAAGGTTGATTATAAGGGAATTGGGGAGAGTCCTGACTTTGAGAAGTACACCAGGCTCACCAGTGAACTTGTCAGGGTGGATATACAGTCGGCATCTCGCGAGGAGAAAATAGCCTTCTTCATCAACGTGTATAATGCCTTGGTGATCCATGCTAACATCGTGCGAGGACCTCCAGTTAACCTCTGGCAGAGGTACAAGGTCAGATCACATTATGATATACTATATATATATATATATATATATATATATATATATATATATATATATATATATATATATATATATATATATATATATATATCTGACACACCTTAGTTAACTTGATATTCATCTGTACTTGTTGGCACTGATGTATTTGTTGATCTAATCTGGATGTTGCGTTACATTACAGTTCTTCAACACAGTGTGTTATATCATTGGTGGCCACTCATACAGCCTGCAGGACATAGAAAACGGTGTTCTACGCGGCAACAGAAAAGGCGTTGGTAAGCTGATTGACGTAATCAGACTGTAGTTTGGGTAAAGACCCAGAATTTGACCTTTTGCACTTTGACCTTTTCCCCTTGTGTTAATCTAGCATCCCTGAAGGTGATCATGTTATGTCACTGCAGGTATGTTTTTCCGGCCGTTTGGTCAAGCGGATCCACGTCTGGCTATAGCACTCCCCACAGCAGAACCCCTCATTCACTTTGCTCTTGTCTGTGGTGCCAAGAGCTGTCCACCAATCAAAACTTACTCTGCTGATGTAAGCTCCTCTCGCCCTCTGCTGAGTGCTAAATTGTTAATGCCATCAACTTTGTCTTGTTTGAATTAGTTGGTTTCACGTGTTCAGTTGGTTGAATTTATTTGTAACTCCTAATTGGGTATGATGAAGGGTATCGATGAACAACTGAGAACTGCGGCTGCTGCTTTCCTAGAAGGTGATGACAGTTGTCAGGTGCTGATGCAGAAACATGAAGTCAAGCTCTCTATGATATTCAAGTGGTACCGGGAGGACTTTGGTAACAGCAAGGAGCAGGTCATTGACCTTACATGTTGTTATGAGTAAAGTGGCAACAAATCAAATTGTCAAATGTAATATTTAACAGAAGATTGTCTAGAAAATGATAAAATGATAATAGAATAAATTAATTCAGAGGCTTTGGACATTGTAAGAGCTCATCTCTTCAAAAATAAAGTGGTCCCTCCACCTCGGCTAGATAAGCTAGGGGGATTACACCCCCTCTTTACGTTTGTTTTTCTTGTAGTTATTGTAATGAATGGCATGTTTCAGCTGCTGGAAAGCCTCCATAAGCTCATGGAGACTGGCGAGAAGAAGAGTCATCTGGAGGAACTCATCAAGTCTAATCACGTCAAGGTCTCTTACCTGTCATATGACTGGGGCACCAACAGTTAGAGGAGCTGCTCTTGTGATGCTCTTTCTTGATGTTTGTGTTGTTGACGAATTGTTGTGTTTGATTTTTAACCTTGTAATCTCTGTTGGTATTCAATGTTTTAATATAGTATTGCTCTTGAGATTATTCTAAATAGAGCCTTTTGTTCATTTTTCATATATTATTCCATGGGGATAATCTGCAATATTTTATACACTGAAGAATAATCGGCCTTGAAGTTCAGAGAATGCAGTTTTAAATTTTCATCTTATTTTGTGGTGGGATTTGGGGATGGGAAGGTGGGGGGGTGGTGTTATTCCATCAAGGTAATTTATAATCCTATTGTGAGTATGGCAGGGAAAACAGTTCTAGAGAGCAACGGATGGTTGATGCATCCAAGCTGTGATATTATAGCATATGTATTCATTTATATTTCACTGTTGTCTTTCACCTTCATATATACTCTGCTTCTTTCTTACCTCAGTAACTTTACTGCCAATTGTGGTACAAGATGATTCTGTTGTTAAAAGAATTTGCGTGACTTTTCTAAATAATAGATGAATCATGAACAATGCTATTTTCTGTAGATACATGAAACTGTGATTAGAATGGCGTTTTTTTTGGTCATATATGGCTTGATTCAAACATAAACTATATATGTAACGCCTTGATTCAAATGATACATTGCGATTGTATATATATATATATATATATATATATATATATATATATATATATTGCAGCTCTATATATATATAAATATATATATATATATATGTGTATATATGCAACGTCTTATTTTATGAGATTGACTACTGAAGCAGCAGTGCTTAGAGATATATTGACATATTTTCTTGTTATTAGAAATAAGCAGGAAAGGATTGCTTCATTTTAATTTCTTGGCCAAGTATAGATAGATAGATAGACAAAACTTTATTTCAGACACTGCTTACTCTTATTAGTGGTCCATAAAGTACAAAAACATAACTAATTATGCACGTAAAGGGAGAACATGAGGAAACACCAATACCGTCTAATTTGGATAGCAACATATTTACAATAGTGAGGTTATGAAATCTATCCAATCTCTGTGAAAATTTTAAAATCAGATTTCCAATCATGGAAGCACATCCTTGAACATCATAAATTACACATACAAGGCTTACACATACAACTCTCAAACTTAGGGCAGCTAATAAATAACTTAAGAATGTTATGGTATGAGCTGTACACTTTGTAGCCCTACAAGACGTCTGAGTAGACTCATGTTACCGTTATGACCGGAGCTATACACTTTGTTGATGCAACACTTAAACATTCCCACCTATCGAGTCAAGGCACGTTTACTACTGTTTTGTTCGAGGTCACAACGGTCAGCCTGTCTGTATATATGTTGAGCCACAGTGGTTTGCATTGGTCCAGACGAAGCTATCTTCTATGCATACAGAAACCCAAGCTTATACAACGTTATCGTGTAAACTCTTTTCTATGATCTTCAGGTAGCGATTTACCAGACCGCAAAACACGGATAACTGGTACGTAAAGTTTAATCGTTTGGATTTTGGGAATTGTCTACAATCCTACACAGAGATTGATGTTGTCATCAAAACAAACTAAAACAATGCTTAAAAAAATACATATTGTAGTAAAACAAATTGTAAAAATGTCGTGATAACTAATTAATCATCGCTAATATTTTTGTTTAATGCTATTCCCAATTCCCGATCGAGCTACGTGAAGTTGTCTATCGTGGTTACCAAGCAACAGGAGTCATTTCGGTCGCGGTGACTATTTGGTTAATCAAGTCTTTCCGCGTATATGACCAAGGAATACTTACAGCACCATCAAAAGTTAGTATAAGACATATGAAGCTAACGGTGTATCTATTCTATGGTTTGTGTTGTTAAAGTTGACGTTGTAGACGTGGATTGATCTATTCGATGGGCTGAGAGCGTTGACAGGTCCGCGTTGACAGGTGCCCCCTTTTCGGTTTCAGTTATGCGCAAAACAATCACCTACACCGGGATAATGGTAAACCATAATTCGACATGCGTTGTTAAAACTAACAGCAAGTGTTGTACTGAAAGTTTCGTTATTGAGAGCAGTTGTTATTGTTACATGTCACATGTTGTAATCGCAACGCACGGCCTTCCGTAGCCCAGATCGGACGGTAATTAATTAGAAAGATGCTATTCGCACGGTGACCGTGCATCCAACTACCGGAACAGCGCTATTCGCACGGTCACCGTGCTGCCGTGCCGATCCGTCCTTATAACTAAGTTCACTGCATATTTGCGCTTGATGAATATCATCCCCCGTGCGGGGGGTTGGGGGGCACTTAAGTATATAGAGGTAGTTCATATGTGCCGCGCAACGGGGTATGTTTTATCAGCCTCTCGACTTGTACGATGAGTTTTTGGGCCTCATACTTGTACGACGGGGTATGTTTTTCAGATTTAATCTGTACGAGGGGTTATACATTCGCATAATACCTTTTACGACGGGGTATGCTTTTGGCCATTTTTGACCTTGCACGACGGGTACGGGTTTTCAAGGTCCTGCGACACACCCTTATCCAGAATAAGGCCATTCCCCTTCCCCCCTCCCGGGATATCATCGTCCATGTGCACGACTGCCAGATGCAACCTTATCCCTTATATGTGGGACAATCTCCTTGGATCTTCTCACTGTCCATCGATTGTTACTAATAGTGATATAAATTGGCTTCCATAAATAACAAATATACGAGGTGTTGTTTGTTTCATTTATATTCTGATCCAAAAATCATTCAGCGCAGGAACAAATCTCAACATAGGTTACAGAACCTAATACTGTGTCATAACTGTAATAATTTCAACAACCTTGCGGAAACATTCAATTTAGTGCCCTTAAAAATAATAAAAATGTCAACCAAATTGAGATAAACAAGAAGGCACTAACTTAACGTTTCTAAGTATAATACATGCATGTAGAAAACAAGCTGGTTAAAACAGAGCCCATGTGTGCTCTTAAAATAATAATAACGCAGGCGCGACTGACCGTGCGTACAAGGAAATTCTGCCTTGCTATTCGCACGGTCACCGTGCGAATAGACACTTCGAATTAATTAATATACATAAATACCGCCACAGAACACCATATATTTTGAGCGATCGAGACTTCACATTAATGTTGTGTACTTAAGTATCTATATGTGTAGAGAATCAAGATGAATATTTCTTAATCCACACTATTTTGGTTATCCACTATAGCTCTGGTCGTAACGGTAACATGAATTTATACCTACTGACGACTTGTTGGGCTAGTTATCCACGTGCTGTTTCGTTATTATTTAACAATTGTCACATAAACTGGCCCCTGGTGCTTTGATGATCTGATGACACCTTAGGGGCGAGGGTTCGTATGGCAGAATCTGAGCGTTATAAGCAAATTTGCTCCTTCTCGCAATGCAGACAAGGGACAGTTTAAAAAACATAGATTTTCATATCCATAAATGTCTTACCATCAATCTTGCCTAGAGTGCAACAACAGTCATACTCTTTAATCCACAGAATCGACAAAATCTAGCACAATTTTAAAATTGTTGTCCAACATGGCTACCGCGCGAATCGGAAACATGAGCAATATCATAGCGTATTAACGAGTATTAACTCCATTATGTTGCATTGTGGGAGTCGGCCATGTTGAGTTTTTGAACAAAGTTTCATGATGTGCCGTATTTTAGTGCTCAAACAGAACAATTAGACAAAACTGTAGTAATAGAAACAGTCCTCGTGTCATTTTGTGATATAATCTTTCATTTTGTCACAATTTTTTTTCTTAGAGGGCTTTGGTAAGTTTTTAGCGAGTTCATCGGTCGTTTTGACTTCGGAAGCCCCGAAATCTCACAGTCGGCGCTTCGCCTCTACAGCTCGGATGTGAGAGATCGAAAGTAGTAAACAATGCGGAGCTGTCAGAGGTGGAGTTTCTTTGCCTAATAAACTGTGAGAATCGTAACTTTCTTTCACAGCAACCTCCATCTTGGAAATATGACGTCTTATTACGCTGTTTCAATTTCACTTGCCATATGGCTGCGGGAATCCAGAAGTGTTATTTTCTTTAATTGTCAAGGCAATATCGTTGTCATGGCGATATCGTTGAATACATATCCCTCCTGCAAGCTAGATATTGCCAAATGACACATCTAGTTAAGTAATAAAATTCGAATAGCAAAAGTTCGCTTGGCTCGAAGCTTGTCTATGCGTACTTGTCATTCAAAACAAACATGGACTTCAAGATTTATCTGGTGGGATTCAATTGCCTTTGACAAATTCTCACATTTAAACTGACTCAACTTGTTCATAAACATTCATAGATGTGAAAATTCATTCTTCAGATGTACATTCGTATATATATGGTGTATGGCATAGGCACTGATCATTGCAGGGCCTCAATACAATGTCCTACAGGGCTGCTAGTTTCTAAGACTGAAAAAGTTGCGATTAGCCCTGTAAGATACTTAACTACTGTTATCTCACCATTAGGTCTGGACGATGCTAAGCAAAAACTGGTGGACTTTCAAACATGAACCTCATGCAATGACTTATATAGCCCCGGTTAGACGTCTTGGTGACTACTCAGATGTCCTGTAGGGCTATGACTTATAGTGAATGACATCCAAAGACGAAACATAGGTCTGTTTATGTTTAATTTGTCATAAAAGTTGTTATTCTCATGCAGGAAGCCCAGTTAGATACAGTTAAACAATACTACTCTGCATTTGGAAATCAATATCTAAATTCACAATTGTGGCTCATGGACCAAAGTGAGACTGTGACAGTCAAATCAATGGGACTAGGGAGGGGCTATGTACATTCAAGCCTTACAGTTGCCGGACTACCTGCCTTATCTTGTGATATTTCAAATAATTTGCAAGAAGCACTGCCCATTGAGTTAAGTTGTCATAAAAATATTGTACCCACTCCACCTGCAATAAGCATCCACTAACTATGCCAGTGAGGTAAGTGGGGAGTTAAGATATCAAGAACTCTCATTGTCTGTCTCAGTGCAGTGTGCTATGTTAAACCACTTTACTGTCATGTTTTGCCACTTGTCTGACTTGCTTCACAATTAACAATCCCTATGTGCAAAGTCAACATGATTGAAATGCTTCAACCCCATTATAGTTAAGTAACTAAGTATATGGATTAATGTCATATATATATATATATATATATATATATATATATATATATATATATATATATATATATATATATATATATATATATATATATATATATATATATAAAGAAACAATATTCAAGTTACACTTCGCTGCCACTTGGTCAATAGCACAACCTCGTCTTCAGGACAATCTGAATGTAAAGTCCAGGTCAAATCAAGGATCATTATGACCAATAAAATAAATGGTCAACATTTGTGCTTGAATATCTATTAAGATACAACATCCATTGGTGTGCTTAATCACCCGTGTGAAGAGCATTGGATTGATGAATTATAATGTATAATTAACATCATTGATGTAGTGAAAATCTATATAGTGTTGCTAGCTATAGTGGTCATTAAGTGCTCTGTGTGTTTCATCGCTGATTTAGATGTCTACAGCAGATATGGCCAAGGACAAAGCGGCCCGTCTTCTAAAGAAGCGCGGCAGCATTTCCTCATCAGCTAGTAACGAACACAACTTGAGAATGCATCGAAAACAGGGGTAGGTGGCATGTAAGGTGTTAGTCTGCTTCTGTTCGATAGTCATTCTTTTAGTGAGTGGAGTTTTATTTTGATGAGATTGCTGGCTGCAGGTCAATGAGTACAATCTCGTTCATGGATGAGCCCGGCCATGAGGAGCAGAGAACACAGGTCCGCATGGAGAACACATACCAACTGTCACCCGCCAAACGCTTCCCTTACGCCCAAATTACCAACACCATCAGAGATGTCTTTGAAGGTTACTTATCTGAAGAGAAATATGAGCCTGAGCTTTGCCGGCAAATGACAAAGACACTGTCTGAGGTTGGTTTGTTTGTCTGTGTTGAATATAATCACGTTTGAGTTGACCATTGTTTGTGTTAATGAATTATTTTTCCCCAGGTATTGAAAGCACGAGTCAAAGAACTGATGATTCCTCGATTCAAAATCATCTGTCTTGTTCATATAGGTAAGAGAATCATTCATTTCGATAGGGCATTTAATGCTTTTTGAAGCATGGTTACAGTTGTCCAAGAGAAAGTTTTGCTTGCAGGTCAGCTGAATAACCAAGGTATGCAAATAGGAAGCCGGTGTTTGTGGGACTCTACCAATGACACGTCAGCTTCTTTCGAATATCGAAACAAATCATTATTTGCACTTGGAACAGTGTATGGAATCTACACCGAATGATGCCTGATCTCATGTATGGGTGGCTAATGTATGTTAATATATGTTTTCTGGATGTGTATAATTCTTGCAGAATGGTAACCCCATATCAATTACAGTTCTAGTAAGTCTGCTGATGTGTAAATGTACATAATCAAAATAGTAACCAGAGTGGAAAATTATGACTTGACTTTAACGTGATGGCTTCTTTTCTACAGCTACACGTGTAACTGTCTCATCTACTTTGTACTTAATGAATCCACTTTATCATCACGTTGACATCTTTGAGATCATGACCTTGGCCCTGTGGAGGTCTCGATTGAGTTTCAGTATGAGATGCATTCCTGTTGTGTTTTGTATATGCTTTGTATTGGACCAACTGAAGTCACAGACCTTTTTATGCATGTATTCAATTATATCATAATGCAATAAACGTGAGACGTTAATCTCAGCAACTATTTAAGTGTTAAAACATGCTGTTACAATCACCTAATAAGACAAATCTACATTTAGAGAGTGAAAACATTAACTTGGTATCTGGTGTTTACAATGCAACATCTAGAACTATTCAACATACAGAATTACTGATTGCACAACAAACCTCATTTTACCATCAACAAACATTGGATTTGGGGCAATAAAAATTGAAAGAGTTTCAATGACCACAAAATCTCTGCAGCATCAAAGATCGCTCAATTATTGAGCTCTTATCTTCGTCAAGAAAGAAGTTTTGGTTAATTTATTATTTAGAAATTGGTAAATAAGACATTGTTCAGAGATTCAGACTTCTGTGTACATAGGAATTAAAATAAGCAATATCTTCCAACTTGGAACCAAATAAATATTGATCAAGATGAACCAAAGACAATGTAACAGAAAACCGAAGGTGCATCTTTATTCATACTCTTCCCTCTATGATCACCGAGTCTGACAAAGTGAAAAATAACATTACAACTAACAAGAGAGAAAAACAACAGGAGGCTGTAACATCCACTTCTGGTAAGATGAGGAGATAAAACAAGAGGTAGAGCTTAAGGACACTGGGGTAGAAGGAAACCGTCAAGATGTATCCTTGCGTTCTCGTCATAGAACTTTGATAACCACGGTCAAGATAAGATCTAACCTTCACAAATTAACATCAAGCTTCTCTGAAAAAAACTGATCTCCAAAGAAAAATATTTGGAAACTATTTCATTAATAGAAGTGATTTTGGGAGGGATTTGTTTTAAATTATGCTCAGTCAGTGGAATTTCTGCTTTCATGACAGCCTTTATAAGGTTTTTAGTAAGGTTTTTAACAAGTCAAGAACATCATTAACAGGGTATATATTAATGCAAGGTGATAATCACACTGAAAGAAAAAACAGTCGCCAAATACAACTACCTAATAAGAGAGTAGATCTCATCAAATGTAACATTACATGAACAATATTATAAAAATAAACTTTACTTCACATGAGTCTTATAATATTCCAACAAGATGGTGCCTTCAGCAATACTATAAGCGGTGTGGTGTTAAGAGTTCACTTGTCATGTCGAGTCTTTCTCTGCCAATCATCACCCAGCTCCTGTGTGATGAGGTCGATGACACTACGAGCAAGGCGGGTCACATTAGGGTCCGTGTCATGGTGTATGACCTCGAGGAGACACTGAGCCCCGCCCTCACGAACCAGCATGGGGCAGTACCTTTGTCCTACACCACATATACACACCATGCCATCTACATCTCATCAGAGCGGGTGATAACATGACTGAATGCAGGGACTGTACTTACTGTTTTTGGTACAGACATGTTGCATGGCCCAGACAGCCCATAGTTGCACCTGGGGAGTTTTGTGCTGTCGCAACAGAGGGAAGAAGGGCAGGAAGGATCTGTAACAGTCGTACAAGCCATGATCAATCAAGTGGTAACCCAAATGTCACACAAGCCACGGTCAATCAAGTGGTAAAACCAACCGTCACACAAGCCACGGTCAATCAAGTGGTAAAACCAACCGTCATACAAGCCATGGTCAATACTGTGGTACAATAACCGTCATACAAACCATGGCCAATCAAGTGGTAAACCAAATTTGATTCTCTAATGGCTGGATTGAAAAAGCCCATTGAAGAAGCCATGACAAATCACACCATCCCCACCCTACCTACACGGCCTATTCCATGTTGCCTCACCTGTAAGCCACCATTTCTCCCTGAGGCTGTTCCCAGCTGAGCACAGCCTCACCCTGGACAGCATAACACCATAATAAAAGCTGCTATCTTCTCAAGAGATGACAATACAAGACCAGGACAATGAACACAAAGTGGCAGACAACCTGCTACCGACAAATCTTTATTTTCTAGATTTTTTTATGATCATTCCAAGAAACACGCCTCACCAGTTTGTGGAGGATGTCTTGACAAGACTGTGAGACTTGCCAGCAGTCCAAGCCATCACTGATGATGTGAGACATAATCCCAGCGGCAAAGTAACTCACATCTATATGGCCCGACGTCAACAGGTTGCTGCCACGAGGAAGATGATGACATCATTTAGTGATAAATCATTTACAAATGATCCCCTGAGTTTATAGGAAACCGTTAAATCGAAGGAGGTTAAAGGTGAGATTTGTTACCTGATGAGCAAGATGATAGGGTCCCTCATCAACGTGGGTCGAAGACACTTGACTTCTGCCAGGTTGTTCTGTACACAGGACGGGGACATGGAGGAGTGGTTGCAATTGAAGTGAAGAAGCCTTAGATTATTGAAAAAGAATGCCGAGGGCAATTGTTCTAAAAAAAATGCTCATGACAACTGTGGTTAAGAATGACTGGCTGATAATGGGTCGCGGCGGGTGGCTATTTTGCGTGAGGGTGGCTATTTTGCGTAACGGGTGGCTATTTTGCGTGACGGGTGGCTATTTTGCTTGACAGACAGGTTGTTGATGACATATTCTTTCACTCAAAATGCATAGCCAAATATTCCGTTTCATCTCTACATGCAAAAGCTGCAGTGTAAATTTTGGTGTGATTAATCAGTTCATCTTCAAACTCACAATCAATCCAAGAACTTTTGTTTCAACTTGAAGCTTGGTGGCATCTTCCAGGGCTCCATATGTCTGCACAAGGAAGAGAGATATGGATATGATAAATGGCAAAACATCAGAATAGAATTGAGACTATTGCTGCAATGATAAGTATCTGTTATGAGAGTGGGACGCACATGAAGAACAGCCACAAAGAGTTCCAATCCTCCCTCATCAAGAAACATTTCACATGTTGACGGGGACTCATCTGTCACACACAAGTCAGAATATGTCCAGTCCCCATGACAGTTTCAAATCATGACACATATGTCGTCCCATCCCACACATCCCCACCAGTCACCTACCAGTCCCACCAGTCCCACCATCCCACCACACCAGTCCCACCACACCCCACCACATCAGCCTACCAGTCCCACCACACCCCACCACCCCCACCACAGTTACCTGCCACCCATCCCACCACACCACATCACCACCTACCAGTACCAGTTACCTACCACCCACCCCGCCCCACCCCAGTCACCTACCAGTCCCACCCCCCACACCCACCAGTCACCACCCCACCCCCACCCCATCACCCCACCCACCAGTTTTTCCTGCCACCTACCAGTCCCACCACCCCCACCACCAGTCACAGTCACCTACCAGTCCCCAGTCCCCCCCACCCCACCACACCCCACACACCCCCCACCCACCCCACCACACCCCACCACAGTTACCTACCAGTCCCACCACACCACACCACAGTCACCTACCAGTCCCACCCCACCCCACCCCACCACCACCCTTCCCACACCCCCACCACACCCCACCACCCCCACCACCACAGTTACCTACCAGTCCCACCCCACCCAACCCCACAGTCACAGTCACCTACCAGTCCTACCAGTCCCACCCACCACACCACCACACCCCAGTCCCACCACAGTTACCTACCAGTCCCACCCACCCCACCCCCAACAGTCACCTACCCCATCACAGTCCCCACCACCCCACCCCACCCCACCCCATCACCAGTCCCACCACAGTCACCTACCAGTCCACCCCACCCCACACACACCACCACCACCACAGTTACCTACCAGTCCCACCCACCCCACCACACCCCCATCCAGTCACCTACCAATCCCACCCACCACCACCAGTTACCTACTAGTCCCACCCCACCCACCACAGTCACCTACCAGTCACCAGTCCCACCACACACCCACCCCACCCACACGTTACCTACCAGTACCACCCCCACCCCACCCCACCTACCAGTCCCTTCCCCATCACAGTCACAGTACCAGTCCCCCCACCCCACCCCACACCCCACCACAGTTACCTACCAGTCCCACAACACCCCACCCCAGCCTATTACCAGTGAGGTTCCATAGAGCAGACAGTGTAAACTTCATCGTGATGTCAACAGTCTGTGTGGCTGTTTTCTCCCGGACAATCGACAACAGCTTCTTCATATAGCTGGCTTTGGCTCCCAGTTGCGATGTCTGCTCCGTGGGGATCTGATATCACCATATCACATACATGGACTGTTTGACTTGGCTCACTGTTGCAGCCACATTAACTTCCCTATAATGCAGATAGCACTGACTGACCTTTGCCGCCAGGATGCCACATATAGCCACTGACATGCGCACCATGGACGAGTTGTCGAACGTACAGAGACACTCCATCACCAGCTCAGCGCAGCGGAATCTGTCAAATGACTGCAGCAGAAACGACATCAATTGTTGACTGTTTAATTCAACTGAGATCTCACATTGGCAGCAGCTCTCAGTGACTTCATATTATAGTTAAACAGCGGGCGAGTTGCAGTAGGCAGAACATACCACGTCCTGGAGGATACGGTCACTGCAGAGGGTGAGTAAGGCATTCTTCTGGAGCTGTCACGCAAACATGTCACAGGGAAAGATGCAAGGCATGTGAACAGTCACATGAACAGACACATGTGGCACGAACAGACTTATCACATGAACAGACATGTGACACGAACAGACACATTACACGAACAGACATGTGACACAAATAGACTTGTCACACAAATGGACAAGTCACATTAACAGACACGTCACATGAACAGACATGTCACATCAACAGACATGTCACACGAACAGATGTGTCACACAAACAGCTATGAGACATGAACAGACATGCCACATGAACAGACACATGCCACATGAACAGACACATGTCACATGAACAGACACATGGCATGGGAAGTTGGATTATCATTACCAACAAACCTTCATAACTGTAAATACACTCGTTCTGTGCATTTTCCTGTTGAAAGCCATGTTGTGTTCCCACTCAACCAATATGCCACGAGTGACTGGTGAGGAGAGAGAGGCTGCCTACCTGCTGATGGTTGGGGAAGTTCTCCATAGCATCCATGGTGGTAAGTACAATGTTAGCCAGCCACTTGGGGTGGATTTTCTGTCCCATCTCTCCCTTAGAGAGATTATAAAGGCAAGCTGTGGCTGCCATCTGGACGCCCAGCTCACGCGAATGACACTGCATGGCAGGTAGTATCACCTGCAAACACAATATGACAACGTCAACACACCATGACAATGCCAACACACCATGACAACATCAACACTACATGACAACGTCAACACTACATGACAACGTCTACACACCATGGCAATGACAACATCAACACAATGTCAACCATGACCACCATGACAATGTCAATTTACATGACAATGTCAACACACCATAACAATGTCAACACACCATGGTAATGTCAAACACATGACAATGGTAATGTCAACATAATGTCAATTTGGCAATGTCAATGTCAACATAACATGGTAATGTCAACACACCATGGCAATATCAAAACACCATGGTAATGTCAACACAACATGAAAACGTCAACACACCATGGTAATGTCAACACACCATGGTAATGTCAACATAACATGGTAATGTCAAACTACATGACAATGTCAACACACCATGACAATGTCAACACACCATGGCAACGTCAACACAACATGGTAATGTCAACACATCATGGCAATATCAACACATGGTAATGTCATTTGTCAACCCAACATGGCTATATCAACACGACATAGCCATGTTACCAGCAAAACTAATGTGGCAACATGTCAATGTCACCTGCCAGGTATGACCACCTTCAATTAATTAGATCATAAAAGGTGGGGCTTGTTCATACCTTTATAATGTCCAGTCTGGGTTCTGTGTACTGCTGTGTTAGACTGAAGAGGTTATAGAGAGAGCGCTGTACATAGATGGCTCGGTCGCAGTAGCGTCGTAGAGACTCAACAATCTGCTCCTCGTTAGCACGACCAGTCACCTGCAAGAAACATGGGTACCCATTCAGCCCTCAAAGCAATATGACTACCTGTCAGCCTTAAATCAATAAATACAGAACCCTGTTGGCCTCATTCATCCTGTTTGGCTTTTACGCTTAACAAGGGATGTGATTTAGCAGCTGTCTCAAAGATTAACAAACTCACCCGGAGAGCCAATCTGTATTGTGGACATTGCGTGCTCGTAAAGACAGGCAGCTCACAAGCTTCTGTCAATGCTAGCCCCAAAAACTGTAGCCTTGGATGGCCTTGTAAAAACTCCCTGTTGGATAAAACAATGCACGTCAAACTACTACTTACCGAACAATAACAGAGTCTTATCTCAGATAACCATTAAATATGATACAAGTGGGTCAACACAAATTATAGCTCAATCAATGTATGTAAATGAGGGACTGACATGAGAAGGGTCTCCTCGATCTCCTCCTTCCCAGAGAGATCAAGTGACACAAGATGTGGTAGGGCGTGACTTCGCTGCAATAAATCCTTAGCGTTAAACTTCATGGGCTGCAGACTAGAGAAGAGCTGGACAGAAAAGTCGTCGGAAACATCCAGATGCCGCAGCTTAGTCAATTCACACAAGATGTCCACAACCTCAGTGTTATGAGAGGCTCTCAAGTTATACATCGACAGCGATTTGAGTCGTCCTTTACACTTCCTCAATGGTGTGAGGTCATTTATTGGAGTTCCTGATATATCCAGGCTTTCTAGGTTAGGTAAGTCTTCAGCAATTATTTCTAAACCATGCTTGTTAAATTCTGTGTGACTGACATTTAAACTTTGTAAACTCCTGAGTTTTGACAGAGAAACTACAACACAAAACTTGGCACTGTTCTGAAATGTGCAATGAGCAACATTGAGGATTTTGAGGTTGGAGAGGGTCCATTCACCAAGACAACCCATTAAATCATTCACTGTCACATCCTGTAGACCAATGGCTTCAAGCTCCACCAGTTTATGACTCTTTAGAACTCGTAATCCTTTTGTGCTGACATGAGCATTTTTTATCTGCACCCGACGAAGGCAGGTGTGTTTGGCATCAAACAACATGAGGGTTTCATCTGTGAGGAGGCTTCTGCCTCCCATCATCGCTAGCAGCTCATCCGACAGGGCATTGTGGAAGTAAATGTCCTCATCAGGGTATGCCAATGTGGGCTTTGGGCCTTCCTGCTCCGAGCTGACATGGCAGATGTCTTTGATGTTGTCGCAGATATAATCTAAACACACCTCTTGTAAACTGCCTGGACTCTCGTGCATCTTGTCTCAAATGTGAATCCCACCCAAGAGCTGTACGGAGAGTGAATAACAGTTAAAATCGTTAACACATTGGACTTGAGAATTATGTTTCAGTTGTAAATGGAGAATAGAATAAAACTGTAAAGAGCCATAAAAGCTTCCACCACTGACCTACTGCAGACCAAGATCTATGCTTCAGCTCCAGAATTAACCAGAGCTAAGAAAGGGTTTGACTCATCATATTATGTTATTCAGGTTTGAAACGTCTTAAAGATCGGAATGAATCTAAGTATGCATCAGCGTAAAAATAACATTCCTCCTTGGCATGGGCAAATCAAATGAAATATCATTACATCACTGTAAGCAGCAGGGGATAGGAACAAAGATGGAAAAAGATGAGATGGTTGTCACTGGTACTTGGTAGCAACAAGGTAATTGTTACGTTGATAATAGTGGCTAGAGGTCTGGTACAGGAGCTCAGCTTGGCTGGGTTTGAGGTAGCCCCGATCAAACGGTAATATAAATATATACGGACGTCTAGAAAGGCTAGGTCTGAGGTAATTTAGACAAGGCACTTACTGACTTGTGCTTTATATATATATATATATATATATATATATATATATATATATATATATATATATATATATATATATATATATATATATATATATATATATATATATATATATAATATTATTCATTAAACCAATCGTCTAAGTTTTAATGGCTTTAATTAACGTGTTGGTTGAACATCTTCACACAAGTAAACACTAATTACCGTATTTAATGACGGTTCATAACAGGAATATGGAATTTACACACATGAAAATCTAGTGTTTTTACATGGTGGAAAATATATGGTAAGCGAAATTCTGCGTTAACTGTCAAACTATTAATACCGTATTCGTTTTTGACATCTGTATATATTCCGTGGCCTGAATTGCTTGAGTGGTAAATGATAGTAATTTTTGTTCACGAACAATTGCTTCAGTTTAATTCACACTGATCAGTCATTTCAACATAGACGTCGGTTTCCGAAATCAATAATTTCCGTATTCACATTAATGAATTCTATTAAGAACAGAACTAGGGTATATCTGTATATGTTTGATGCATGATAAATAATTCAACCTGTCCTTTGTCATTTTGTTATTTTAGATAGAGTCAATTATTTTCATTAAAATGTAACATTTCTAATGTTTCACTCAATAAGAACGTAAGTGCAAGAATAATTGATTAATGAGTAAAAACGTTTCTATGGCATAAAGAGTATTTAAGGAGCAATGTTTGCAATGGATTTCACGATAGTCTTGTTGAGAGGGTTTTTTTAAATTTGCATTTATTTTACATGACGTCAAATAACTGATCCCCCCCCAAGTTAGTTGAGCATTGTCAGTTGTATATGGTGCGTTAAGTAGGCAAAGAAACTTCGCCTCCGACAGCGTCCGTGCTGTTTACTGCTTTCGATCTCTCAGCCCTGCAGATTTGGGATATCAGATGGCTTAGAGCAGACAAACTGGCATGCATGGTATCACGCATGTATGATTCAACAATTGGGTTAATGGATGATAAAATGATAGATTGTCATTGGACACACAGACAAATAAATCACACATGGTGCTCCTGTCCCTTTCTTCGTCATTGGCTTTCCTTTTTTCTCATTTCAAAACAAGTATAATCTGTCTTCCATCCGATAAAGAACAGCGATTACGGTAAAGTAAGGTAAGATGTTTCCCAGAAATCTCACATTTTGTCGTTTCCGAGTTGCATTTGTCTTTCCGTAAAGGATACTGAAACTTGTTTATTTTGGAAAATTAGAATTTACAGGTAGCAGAATTTTGATTTATGATGGCAATAACCAAACGGTATAACAGTGTTTTACGAATAACGGTCGTGATTCCTATGGTTTGATGATAAGGTCATTTGTTTCTTTTGACTTTTGTTGTTGTTTGATCAGATTGTTTATCGTTTCATGGTTTCGTTTATTAAATCTTATGACACAGGAAAGACCATTGCTCCAAGCGCTTCCGCATTATTTCCAGTTTCGAAAGTCATTAAGTCCTTTGCCGTTTCAGACTATAAATAGATGTATTCCAAGGGGTTCGACTGTAATCCAATTTTCAGTCCTACGCTCGAGCAGTGAAATAACTAAGACTCACAGTTAGCTCTTTCGAACTAAGTACGGGAGTATGCACAAGGTGATAAATAAAACCTGACGTTGGTCTTTTGGGCTACTTACAGTTTCAGTTACAAAGGTTGTGAATATTATTTGGACGCTTGAGACTTATCCAACGAGGCTGCATGATTACTAGCATCGGATTTCGGCGAGGTACTATGGTACCTACAGTTTGGATTAATCAATGTTTTTTTCCTATCAAATTATATTATATTGCAGCCACAGAAACCGATTCTGTCGGCTGTGAAAAACTTTGTCACACCACTGCAGCACTCGGTCTTATGACCTTTTAGCGTATTCAGAATTTACAGAATCATCTTGGTCATCAACACATCAAATAGCTTATTTATGGGCAGTCAGTTATTCTTTTCAGATCCACTCACCACACTGTTCAGGGCTGGACACTAACGGTTGTCCGCTTGCCCGGGACAGGTGGTTCTGCTTGTGGGACAAGTGAAAAGTCTCATGTACTAGTCCGACTGGACATGTTAATTACTTTGCCGTTCGCAAGTGTTATCTTGAGCAAACACTGAAGCCTTGAAGACTGAGGTTTCAGCGTCTTTCGATGTGCAGCTGAGTGTTGAAGAAGAATAATCAGTAACCATACAGCACTGATCCATACGCCAGTTTTGTGTGTGTGAAGTTCTTTCACTGCTAGTAATTAAGACTCACACAGTCATGTACGGTTTAACCGCAAGTTGCTTCATTCTACCAGTACACTATGAATCGAAAACAAAGACCCTTGTTACCACTGTGATTCACATTGGCCTGCCAGCCTCTATCTTCTATGTATACGTAGAAGATAGCGGCCGGCAGGCCAATGCAAATCCCTGTGCTCGTTATGTGTCGTATTATGCGTTGTCTTGATGACTAGCTAGCGTCATGACAGTGATGTAAGGTCGAACTTGTTGCAGGAGTTTTGTGACACATTTTTAACGCACTATTGAATTAACACTACATATGCGCGTTGTGACGCGCGTTTCGCATCATGCTACGATGACGGAGCGAGCGAGTCAACATGTTATGTTTTGGTGGACTGTTGTACAACCTATGTGTCAATCTGCGAGTCTGATGGCGCAACAGACATTAAATATATATCAAGGGCCAATATGACCTCAACTGATTAATTCAACTGCTATGACCAACGAAGGAATGAAGCAACAAATATCTCGCATTTACAAGGGGTGGATTTGTACCATTTAATATTTTTGAAAACCTGTTTTCATCAAGCTGTAAAGAAATTGTAAAGGTACATAACATTTATAATTTTGTTTAAAAAGATAGTAGGTTTCACATTGGACAAGTACAAATTGCCATTCACTTGTCCTATGGGACAAGTGAATGCTGGAAGTTGTGTCTACCCCTGCTTTTTCAGATGCTTTGTTCCCTCTGCACTTTTGGTGCTGATTTTGTGGGAGTGAGAGAAAGAGAAATTCTCAGTTTGGTTCTGTAAATAACAAGAACCTTAAGGATTGGCTGTAGAACATGTCAGTCATTCTTCTGTACATACTTGTCATTTAGGGCCGATGATTTTAATTACCTTCTGATTTTACCTATGTTTCGTTCATAGCTGGACCTTACCATGGCTTCAGTTGATGAAGAAAGCGATTATGAAGAGAAATACACGTTTTTCTGGATGAAGAAATCCCCGTTTAGCCAGTGGTATCCTGCTAAATTTGTGGTTGATGGCATTTTGTATAACTGTGCTGAGCAATATATGATGCACGGCAAGGCTGGTGAGTAACCCATGCATTGGTGCAACTTCACAATCGGGAATAACTGGCCTTATAAAATCTTGAAATTTGTGGCAATGCCCTGGTGCCGTTATTGGTTGGATACCCTGATTGTGAGCTACAATTACTGAGGTCAAGGAAACTGTACTCTTCTTTTCTTCCAGTGTTATTTGACGATCAGGCAACAGCACAGTTGATCCTTCAAGCAAAACAACCGAGTCAGCAAAAAGCTTATGGTCGTAAAGTCAAAAATTTTAATGAAGAAACTTGGAATTCTGAATGCCAGAATATTGTGAGAAACGGTAACTTGGCCAAAGTGAGTGCATTCATTTATTTGTATTCAGTTCATCTAGCATATGAGAATAATTGTAAAAAATAAGAGCACTGTAAATTGGTGTAATGAAGTGCCGTATGTTATGATAGTTTTCTCAGCATCGAGAATTGAGGTTGGCCTTATTTGGCACAAGAGGAACAACTCTGGTGGAGGCAAGCCCAGTGGACACTATCTGGGGGATTGGTCTTGATGCCAACAACCCTGATGCACAAACCAAGGCCACTTGGAGAGGCAAAAACCTTTTGGGCCATATTCTGACTGAGGTACGGGATGAGTTGATGAGACGTCCAGACTTCAAGAAGGAAACCGAGCGCGCCATGTAGGTGTATATTGCCTCAGTGCCTTCTCCCCCATCCCACATGGCTGATTTCAGAGCTCTCAGAATGATAATGACCCTTTTGTCTGGTCAATACTTCATTAAATCCTATAGTTATGTATATGTGTGTTTGGGCACAATAATATATCTGTGATATTTTGATTATTCTGTTATGTATCTTGTGATGCAGGCTGGCAATTGATTTTCTTTGACTGAACTTGATATATTTTGTACCTGTTAAAATCAAACCAAGCTCTTCTAATACTTAGTGAGAAATGCCTTAGTCTGAAAATTATGAGATAAATGATTTTCTGTTAAATGAGTTTGATATCATTGTCTGATGTGTGGGGTATCAACAATATTACACAAACAATGTTATCTCTAAACAAAATGAATACTTGACTTATTAGTTCAGCAATCGGGACTGTGATTGCGCCTTGTTTACATAACGTTAGGTTGGTGTTAAGGCACCCTATGCGCCGCACATGTTTACTAGATGTCAGCGAGGGGAGCTGGTAACGCGTACTATTTTTCGGATAGATGTCACAAGCGGCTGCTGCTTAGCTGTATTGACATGACCCCTAATCGCATGGCACCCTACTCTCAGCCAATCAGAGCTCAAGAAAAAACTATTTTTCCCATATCGCCTCAAACGCACAGTTTGCCGTGCGATAACTGCAACCGTGTCGATATATCACCAAGAAACAATTTCATTTGAGAAGGTCCCTCACAGAGCACTGCTCTAACATGGCAGCACTATGGAGGCTCATAATATCACGCACACCTTGCAAGTCTTGTAACGAAGGTTTTCTTAAGAGTCATTTGTTTGCCAGCCGCTAATCTGGTTGCGTATCGCTCATCGGGAAGTCACGGTATTATCCCATCTCCCCCGAATCTAGCTGAGGCGCAAAATTCTAACGCCTGCCGAGCCGTGTATATTGCGCTTCATTGATGCTAGCATCAATCAACGACTTAGTCGGGGGAGCTCTGATTGCCGGAGTTGGGAAGGTTCTGCAAGTCTCATACAACAAACTATCAAAGCATATTCTAATCAAATAAACAAACAAGTATAGAAACAAAAGTATTTATCTAATCATCACTAAAACACAGGCAGCTGAGGCCGAATGGGGGATTAAGGGACTACCTCTCATATTTACAGGTCCCAGACAGATACATAACATAGGTTCACGCTAGTTATCATTATTAGGAGACAGCGTCTTGCTTGATTATGGTGTGGAGGTGCCATCGCAATAAGTATGTTATCCGTGTCCTCGTGTTCTTTCCCCATATCACCCACGTTACCATGTGATATCCAACACTCGGCAGATGTTTTGACATGACCCCTTGGCCAAGTCAATGCAAAGCGAGAGAAGCGATGATTGCCTCTGGTCGATTACGTAAGGTTTGGCCTACTTAGACATGACCTGCAGACAGCATGCTCACTTAGCTGACACAGTAGAAAAAATTCAAACTAAGCATCCTTTTTCCTGTTTTCTTTTACTGTGAATGCTTAAAATACTGTTACAATCATTATCACAAGATATCAGCGAGGAGAGAACTCATAGCAGAAATCGCGATAGGTACTCTAAAACACATGTCATTATACAAAGTACAAAAAGTAAAAACAAGTATTTTTTCCGCCTGTTCCATGCTACGATAATTGCTTGTTACAACCATACAATTCATATGTTCGTAACTGCAGTAGTTATGGAGAAGATAGTTACAGAAAATTGGGAAAAAAATCTACGAAAAATCGATCTCATAAGCCTCCAACACTGCGCATGCGCATCAAACTGGATCGGTAGTTGTCTCCCAATTCGTTCTATCATTCCCCAAAATTTCATGTTGATATGTCCAACCGTTCCAGAGAAAAGCTGGAAAAACATAGGCTGGAGAAAAAAAGAAAAGAAAAAAATTATGTTTATCATGTCTTCCAACTATCGTTGGAAGACATAATAAACACTGCATCATATTGATGGTTTGTTTAAATCCAGCCCACATACTGCTGTAGCTCAATAAGCAGAGTTGTAGAACAATTTTACAAAACCTGATGAATAAATTAATCAATTAAGTCAGTAAAATATGCATTTTACCAGGGTTGGTGCAAAATTTTGACATTGGCTTTGGATTACTGTTTGTTAATGGTTCACCCAAGCATGGTACTTATTTCTCTGACATGCAGCAATTTTGTCAGTTACCTATGAGTTCATATTGACAATTCAATTGGCATTATCCTGGAAATATATACAAGTATGTATTTTTATTAAACTAGAAATAACAAAATGTACTCCAATATTTTTGGGTGCAAAGTGTTTGGTAACCTTATTAACGGATGTATTTGTTGCTCAAGAAATTAGCCATTGGGTTCCCACCACATTTTTTCACCCTTGAGTGATTTACAAACTCCATATTTCATTCCTTTCTGTGTGTATTCTGATTCTCCACAGAGATCAGAAAATGACTACAGCACAAATAGAAGAGGGGATCAAGAATCTGCTGTTCAACAACAAGATAAAGCCAGACAACGCTTGTACGTCAAGTGAGTTTAAACTGACTGCAGCAACCCGGCGGGGTGGTGGTGGCAGGAAATCATATGATGAGCTGGAGCCGGATGCTGGCAAGGGACCGCCGTGGAGAGACGGCCCCACCACTTCACCGAGATCAAATCCTGACAAGAAGCCTAAATCTAAAGTGCAGGAGAAATACATGAACTCTTCTTTTGTCAACATGGTGGAAAAGGACTTGAAGTTATTGACCAAAGCAGCTTTTGTGAAGGAGAACAGTGGGTTTCCTGCTGGCTTGGAGGACCTTTCATTGGGGCGTACACAAGATGTGATCCCAAGGAGTGAAAGTTCACGCAAGAAGAAAAAGAACAAGGGCAAGAAGAATAGGAAAGGTATTCTTGTAAATGGGACACGACTCCCTGATACCGACTCACAGCTGCCTAGCACTTCCTCCCAACTGCCTTGTACCACCACAAGCCCCCCTTCTTCCACTTCCCACCTACTTAGTACTACAGCTGCATCTCCAGATGTGAGGGAGTCGCCAGTCAAAACAGGCAATGTTGGGAGCAAGCCTGGTGAGCAGGAGCCTTCTGTTGGACATGGTGCGTTTTGTTTTTATCTTGTTGATTATATATCCAAATTAGCATAAGACATTCTCCCACGTAGACATCTATGGTGGTGCGTGTTGCAGGTAGCCCTCGAGAGCTGCCAGTCAAATCACAATCTCCAGAGAACCCAAGACGTATAGAAAGCAAGGCTGGTGCTCAAAAGGCCGCCAATTTGCAGGAGTCGATGAATGTGGATGACCTCGATCCCGAGGTTCTCACCAGACTCGAGGGTGAATTCCTCTTCCCTCTCAAGAAGAAATCCATCAAGTTCCAGAATGCCAAATTTTTCTGTCGCTTATGTGAATATCACTGCGACTCCATGGCTCACTGCAATCGACATGTGAAAGACAATAGACATAAACGTCTTAAATCGGTGAGTGCTGTGTTTTTGCGGGATCGTCGTTAATGACCTGTGTGTGGAATGCTGCATCAAGAGAAGATATGCCTTTCTGAAGGATACCATAGCGCTTGGTATCAATGTAGATGTTGTTATAGTGTTGCATGATCTCCAAAATTTTGTGACCTGCACTCGAGATTTTAACCTAAATGTGGATTACTGTACTATGAGAGGGATGCTTTCCTGAATTGGTTGTGTTTGTGTGTATCATGGACAGATGAAGAAGAGGGACACGTATCTAAAGAATCTGCCTCAGCCTCAAGCTGCCCACATACAAGCAGTCGACAAAGTATGTCATGCCACATTCACCATTCAAGGCCTGTCACAGCAAGACCTGGAGAAGAGAGGTCAAGCTGCTGCCCTGATGAAAACCACAGTGAAATGCCAGTTCCCAGGTGGAGTGTTCCCATGCAGTCCTCCCTACCCGATATCTCGCCTCACTCACGGGATGCGGTCAGAGTAATGACGGGCCTATGTTGGCTGTTTCAGATGTCACCCTGATCATGTATGGGTCGTCTCTCAATGGACTTGGCTTAAAAAGCAGCGACTTGAACTTGGAAATAACTTCTGCAGACTCCCCCAGAACTCTTCAGCAGATCTACGCATTGCTCAAGAAAGACAACTCAGGTGGTTTAACCATACATACATGCATGCATGCATGCATGTATGTATGTATGTATGTATGCATGCAGGGAGAAAGAGTAATTATATGTACCATTTCTTCTTTGCAATCGGCGTGTTTCACTGATATGTTGTTCAGGAAACTTTGAGGGAGTTCGTAGTGACTTCAGCTCCAAAGTGCCTTCAGTCTTTGTGACCCTGCCCCTCTATGACAACGTCTTGGTTCAGCTTACAATCAACAACGAGGCATGTTGCAAGACGTCCCAGCTCCTGGCCACCTATGCTGCAGTCGACCCTCGCGTCGTTCAGCTCACTGCCACCTTCAGATACTGGGCTAAGGTTGTACTATCATATTTCCCCTACCTTCATTGGCACCCTATAACACACCGGTGTTTGTGTGCCCTTAAAAACCTTATACTTACTTACAAAGGTTGTACTAGTATTTGAGATATATGCTACTGCCTATGTGTCTTGTTCAGGCTCTGGTAAAGGTGTGTGTGTTTGTAATGGCAGCTGTGCCAGGTTGACGAGCAGGAATCAGGAACACTGCCAGCGTATGTCTTCAGTCTGCTCACCATCTACTTCCTACAGCAATGTCATCAACCTGTGTTACCTGTTCTCCATGAGGTCAGTGTAATCATCAGTGGCAGGTGTTATTTGCAGCCTTGAGCTATGACCATGTTGAGTCTGCTTCATTGTGGCTGATCAATGTGTATTGTTGATGTAGATGATCAAAGTCGATCCAAAGCAGCCTGGCCATGAACACATGTACCTCAGCGATGTCCACCAACTGGTCAGTCTCCTTCCCTTATCTCTTTCATCCATGGTCAGCTGGTATCTTTGTCTCACTCACCTAATCTGTGTCTCACCAGAAGCAGACTTGGACCAGCACCAACAGCAGTACTGTGGGTGCCTTGTGGATCAATCTGCTTCGCTTCTACAGCGTTGAGTTCAACTCAACCATGTCTGTTGTTAGCATACGCCAGAAGGCCATCCTCCAACGCAGCGAGAAGAAATGGGGCAGCAGGAAACTGGCCATAGAAGGTTTTACTTGCCCAGTTCTCGGTGTCATGCATAGCTGGAGATGTAACCTGTGGGGTTAATGCAGTGGTGTGTTTTTGTTTGCAGATCCCTTCCAGCTGCGACGTAACATCGCACACACTGTGAGTCACACACAGGTGTTTGAGTATATCAATGACAGGATCCTCGCGGCGTATCAGTACTTTGGTGTCCCTCAGGGTCGCCATGGTCCGGTTGACATGGAGCCTAACAATGAGGTCCAAGTTGCCATGGAGCCAGAGAGCAGTCAAAGTCTAGTTACAGAGACAGTCAGCAGTCAAAGTCCCGTCACCACGGAGACAGACAGCAGTCAAAATCCTGTCACCACAGAGACAGACAACGGTGGTGGTACGTGCGTGACGGAGCAAAAGGAGAGCCAACAGGAGGAGCACGAAGGAGAGGTCGTCCAGAGTTCAAGGTCAAATTGTGTCATCTCTTGCACGCAGGAAACAGGGCAGGAGTTGTAACGGAGATGCGAAGACTGTTGAAGACTCATCAGTGTTGAAGTTAGCAGTTGGTGATGAGGTAGAATCCCATTCCGCTTGTTGCGGTGAAACTCGGTGCTGCTCGGACTGCAGAGATATACCGGCCTCGCCATTGTGTTGTGAAGTTGCGACTGAGGGACAGTGTCAGTGGTCGAACTCTAGACTTGTAAAGTGTGATGTTAACACATGTCAGACTGATGGGTGCTCTAGTGATCCCAGCCACCCACCAACGCCAACTGAAGAAGATCTCCATTTTGAGATGACCCCCGAAGTCCTGGCCGATGACAAGGTAATACCAGGGAGTGCAGCTCCTCTATTCATTCTTTGAGCATCACCTTTGACTAAAGCTTTTTGTTGCAGTGACATTAGTTAGCCATCAGTAACTTATCATTGTGTGTACTTGGTTGCAGGGCCCATCTGTGTTCTGCAGCGTGTGTCAAAAAGAGGGTCATCTGAAGCAGGTGTGCCCGGAGGAGAACCTTCCTCCCCTCACTCCTCTCCCACGCATGACACCTGCTTTTACCGAGCTCCTTGACAAAATCCTCTGGAAAGTCCCTCGTTAGTATGCTTTACTGATGACCGCTTCACATGCATGAAAGTGAGTCTGTGAGAAGGAGATGATGATGTTGTGGTGTGTGTGAGATGCAGGTGATTTTGAGCCCAGGGAACGTGAGCTGTACATACGGGAACAGGTGCTCCAGGAGCTGCAGAGCTACGTGAGGGAGATTTATCCTGGTGAGCTAAATGTTTGACTTATTGACATCACAGCCAGCCCGTTGCGTAGTGGTAAACTGCGTTGCCTTTAGACGAACAGGTTGTGGGTTCGATATGGAGGTGTTAAAACCTGACTGGTTTGCCGTGACTCAGATGATCACATTAATTGGCTGTCCCATGTCGTCCCAGCAGGTTGTGCAGCCCGGTCTGGGCAACGGGTTTGTGCCAAGTGGGCACTGGCACTTAAGGGGAGCTGTCCAAGCATCACATTCATCCTAGTCGATCACCGTCACGATATCGCCTCATTGTTGAAAGCGACATTAAACCGCAATATTACCATTACCTCATTGACAACATTAATGGATAGATTGCATAAATGGCACAGATCACACCTCATTTCTGGCACATATCATGTCATATTATGGCACAGATTACACCTCTTTAAGTGGGGCTAATTGCATAATGTTTCAGATGCCATGTTAAGTCTCTTTGGCTCTTCTTGCAATGGATTTGGATTTCAACACAGTGACCTTGACATATGTTTGACCTTCAGAACTATGCCCAATGGCAAAGATGAGGTAAATCGTCAAAAATTATCAATCTCATCCAAATCATGCCATATTTACCCTCCCATTCAGATCATGCCATATTTACCCTCCCATTCAGATCATGCCATATATACTCTCCCATTCAGACCATACTGTGTGTACCATTCCATTCAATTCATGCCATGTTCCCCCTCCTATTCCAACCGTGCAATGTTTAACCCTGCCACTCAGATCACACCATGTTACCTCCCTAATCACACATTATTTTCCTGTATGTTCCATTGATAAGGGCCTGAATCATGCCGAGATGATGAATTCATTGGCCAAATGTTTGAAGAGACACCAGGGTCTATACCAGGTTCTGCCCATCACCACAGCCAAAGTGCCGATTGTCAAGTTTCGACATGGACGCAGTCAACTGGAGGGTGATATCAGTCTCTACAACACGCTGGTACAAATCTGACCTCACATCAGTAACAATTTTACATTACTTCTGTATTTTTTTTTATATGACCTCCCCAGCACATTGACATGATCACTGATAAACATTTTATGACCTGTGACACATTATGATGACCTCTGTAACATAAGATTGACCTCTGTTGCACTTTGGCATGACTTCTGTGTTCAGTTGATATGACCTCTGTTACACATTCACACAGTCTCTGAGACACATTACCATGATGTGTTGAAAATTATCACACATTGCCATGACCCAGGTATTGCCCAACAAATTGTTTCATTTGACCCTGTCTGCCTGTAAGAAGAGTTCTGTATGTCATGTACCAGGCTCAACACAACACTCGTCTGCTGCTAAAATACTGTGATTTTGATCCTCGAGTCAAAGTCCTGGGCTACACAATGAAAGTCCTGGCTAAGGTGGGTGTCTCATTCTGGGTAGTGCTTACTTCAATGGGAAAATCAGCTATAACCATGAAAACTTCAATCACAAAACATATGGGGTATGCAGTGCTGTGACGTGTGTATGTTGGATATGCAGTGCTGTGATGTGTGTATGTTGGATATACAGTGCTGTGATGTGTGTATGTTGGATATACAGTGCTGTGATGTGTGTATTTCAGTTGTGACATGTATGTTGGTTGTGCAGTGCTGTGACATCGGTGACGCGTCGCGAGGCAGCCTCTCCTCCTATGCCTATGTCCTCATGGTGATCTACTTCCTGCAGCAGCGCCAGCCTCCCGTCCTCCCCGTCCTTCAGGAGGTCAGTTGCCTCCATGTACCTCATCAGCTGACGTATCTTACTCTCCATGTCTGTACTAACTGTTGATGGCTGTTTGTAGCTATACGAGGGGAAGAAGAAACCTGAGAGACTGGTAGATGGTTACAATGCCTGGTTCCAGGATGACATGAAGCTTGTTGTGAGTTCTTATATTTATGACGTGTTCTCTGATTCCTAACCTGCTGCCACTGAGAGCTAACGTGTATAGTCCCTTGGGTGCCTCTCCCCACGCATTCATTCCGTGCTCCAGCCTCTCCCCTCACATTCATTCACTGCTCCAGCCTCTCCCCTCACATTCATTCACCGCTCCAGCCTCTCCCCTCACATTCATTCATCGCTCCAGCCTCTCCCCTCACATTCATTCACTGCTCCAGCCTCTCCCCTCACATTCATTCACTGCTCCAGCCTCTCCCCTCGCATTCATTCACTGCTCCAGCCTCTCCCCTCACATTCATTCACCACTCCAGCCTCTCCCCTCACATTCATTCACCACTCCAGCCTTTCCCCTCACATTCATTTATTGCTCCAGCCTCTCCCCTCACATTCATTCACTGCTCCAGCCTCTCCCCTCACATTCATTCACCACTCCAGCCTTTCCCCTCACATTCATTCATTGCTCCAGCCTCTCCCCTCACATTCATTCACTGCTCCAGCCTCGCATCTCACCTTCCCATCCCATCATTGCATGTGATTTATTGTGACTGTTTCAGTCGCGTCTGTGGAGGCATTGGGATGCCAACCACGAGACAGTGTCAGAACTCTGGAACGGTTTGCTTCAATTCTACACGGACAGCTTCAACATGAAGGACTATGTTATCTCCATACGACGCCTCGAGCCAATGAGCAAGTTTGACAAGCTCTGGAACAGCAACTGTATATGCATAGAAGGCAGGTGTTAGGCTTCTCTGAATGCACAGCTCCTCACCCAGCATTGCTTTTCCCTTTGCTGCTAACAAACTGTATCATGGTGATATGAATTCATTTCTTACTTGTGTGTTTACCGTGTCGATCCAGATCCATTTGATCTCAACCATAATCTCGGGGCTGGTCTCTCTCGAAAAAGTAAGTCTCCTTATCTGCTGAGCTTGATGTCGTGTTAAATTATTTGGTTTTACAATAAATGCTTGACTTGTTATGTTATCTTGACATATAGAAGCACAACATGGTTTGTGTGTTGGCAGTGAACATATATATCATGAAGGCTCTACGCAACGCTAGACAGCTGTTTGGTACCCCTGTTGATGAGGTGCCCAGGTGCTACAAGACCATGCAGGTAATCACTTACACGTCAGGACCATGCAGCTTATCAGTAAAGGACAGAGAACCCTGGCTCAATTGGTCACTGGGAGGATTTAGTTCCTAACATCTCTATCGTCTGAACAGGATGGCCAACTTTTCAATGTATTTTGATTAAAGACCGATTGATCACGTTACAGGACTACTTGTTTGACGCCCGCATTTTGACTGAAGGCTCACCGCCCAACGACAGAGGCTGTCGCATTTGTGGCAAGATAGGTCACTTCATGAAGGAATGCCCCATTTCTCTGGCCAAGAAAGCCAGGTACTGTCAAGGCTGCCTTCACGACTGACGCATTTACTCCACGTTTGTTATGAGCGAGATGGTGAGGTGCGTGTTATGTGGCGGTGTGTATCAGGAAGGAGAGGGAGGAGCGCGAGCGAGAGGGAGCAAGTGAGGGGGGAGGGCGAGATAGCCAGAGCCATGACACCAACGCTCCCGGCACTCCCAAGTATAAAGGTGAGTAAGGCGGAGGCCAACCTTCTCTTAGATAAGACGACCCTGACTAATTCAATCATTAACTTCTATCTCTTATTTCTTATGTTGCCTTCTTGGTTTCTGGGCTTATCTTTTGGTGTTAAGATTTCACTTAAGTTGATTGTGGAGATACTTGGTGGTGAGGCTGAGCTGGTCTTGATGCTCCAGGCTCACAACCAGTAGCCATCCCTGGCATGGTACGTCGCAGTGCGTCTACAGGCCTTGCTGCAGAGGGAGGCTCGCCACTGACTTCACTCACCCACAGCCATTCTTCATCACCGGCAAACCACTCCTTCCCTTTGCTTCATCACCACCATCATCATCAGCAGCAGCAGCAGCATACCCCTCCCCTTAGCTCCCTCTTCTACTCCGGTGCAGGATCAGCCACGCCCCCTTCCCCTCACATCTACTTCCCGTCTCCGCCCTCACACGTAGACCCATCTTACCCACCATCCAACAGGACCCTGCAACATTCAAACAGTAGTCCCTCGCACTATGTCGCCATGTCTACAGCCTCTCATGTCACCGTAGCTAAGGTTGCCGAGCCTAATACATCTCCCGTGGTGACCGTGTCCCCCGTGACACCCAGCGTGCCTGTGTGTTTCTATCTACCTAACAACTTAGTCTTCACTTCTCACTCTCACCCCCCTTACAACCACCACTATGACTCTCCTCGTCCCACTAACGGCAAGCAGCGGGCCAACCACTCTACTGGGGCTGAGCGCCCTGGTGCTGCGCCCGGTGGCTCCGCGCCTCATGCTGCTGCTGCTGACCGCAGCCAGGTACGTGCAGTCTGTGTGGCCCACCTGCTTGTCACCCTGCATCACTCCCCCTCACATCACATTAACTCCCCCTTCTCTCATAATCACTATCACCTGTTATCCTACGAGAGCAACTATTGCCAAACCACTTTCGTAGATTCACATGTATTCAACTTCAGCTACATGAAGCCGCAAGAATGTTGAATATGATGTTTGACAGTGAGCATACTGAGGATGGTGGCAAACTAATAGAGAGGTATTGGTAGCCTCTGTACCACCTGCTACTGTCTCGCTGGCAGGTGGCATGCCAGAATAATGGGCATATGTTCTTCTCATGCCGGTGCCACTGATGATACAGTATTCAGAATATGTTGAGGGATTGCTTTGTTGAGGTGCTGTGTATGTGTTGATGACAATCCGTGACCTATGTAGCACTCTGTTGTCAGAGTGGCTTGCCATGATAAGCTATGAGAGCCCCTGGAGTGGAGGGTAGGGGGTGGTGGTGCAGGGCAAGGGTAGGAAGTGGAGGGGAGGATGGGGGGTGAGGAGGGTATCCTCCTCCCTTTCCCGTCAACAGCTACTTTCCTCTTCACCTCCTACCCTACCCTCTCCTATCCTCCCCATAACCACCAAACCTCCGCCTCCACCCCTTGACCTCCCCACTTCCTTTGTCACTCCCCTCCATTTTTTACCCTACCTTCCCTTCCTTCCCCTCCGCACTGACCTCTGCCCTCCACTCCTCCCCGCCCTTGCAGCCCATCTCCCTCTTTACCTACCCCTCACCTCCTCTGCCACCCCCCCACCACATACTGCCCTCCACTCTTGTCCTCTCAATCACCTCCTGCCGTTCACCACCTTCCCTCCCCACCACCAACTACCCTTCTCATCCTACCCTTCCCGTTACCTTCTACCCCTCCATCACCTCAAAACCCTCCCCCCTCTCCTGACCGCCTCTCCACACTAACACCTACCCTCTCCTCCACTAATGACCATTCTGGTTTCTCCTACATCTAGTGTAGTTGCTCATATAACTGACTCTCTGGCTTGTGACTGCAGGCAAGTGGAAGAGGAACTACACATCACCCCGGCAGCAGCGCATGGCATCCCCAAGGCAACCCGCATCCCCAAAGCAGCCTCTGCAGCTCTAGTGGTGTGGACTTAGGCTCCCCCCCCACGCTCGGTGAGTACCATCCCTCCAATCATAGTGGAGTGCTTGCAAAAGTTGCTATTGCATTCCTAGTCTAAATATCATTCATGAAGGTTACATTTGGACTCTTCTGAATCATCTTCATCCATCAGTACTTTTTCTTCTGCCCCAGGAAGATGCCTGTTGCCTATACCACAAAGCATTAATTCAGCTTCATTTTTGCATCATAATGTCTAAAATTTGTGATTGATATCCACGGCCATCATAACCACCCATGCCCTGTGACTTTATAAAAGTTTTCCCTTTCAGACGTAGGGTTACCGAGGTCACACACCAGTAGTGCTGTTTATCACCATGGCAACATGTCAGCCAGCCACCGCAACTCGCCTTCAGGCAGACTTCCATTGGGAGGATCACAATCCAGTAGCTCCAAAACTAAAATAGGAAGTGGTCGTCTGGCAAAGAACTACTAAATCATATAGTGTGAATGACTCTAGCGTTTTAGGTTGCTTTGGAGGTGGTGATGTTGATGAGAAACTTCAGGGGTAACCCGAGACGGTTCCTGTATCAGGAGATAATGCCTCCTCTAGCAACAGGGGCTTGTGTTTACCCTGCATGTTTTCCACAGCTACGGGCCACTTTGTTATATAGGCATATTGATATATCTAACTTTTACTATGATTTGTATTGATGTTACAACTCGGCAGCTTAGCAGTATAAGGGTTGAAGGCAGCAGGGGTGTCGCCCATCCAGCCAGTGTCTGTTTCCTACTCTGGTATGCACAACTCTGTGGCTGGACCGTGCGGTACAAGTTGCTTACACGACTTATCCGCTGCATTTATCTCTAGCCTTTGTCATATTTAATTGGTGTTTAAATAGAAAGCCTGAGTTAGGAGAGAAGACATAACAGGCAGCACTAACACCGGTCTAGCCACTTGATTCCTACCAGCTCGTTAAATGCCAAAACATGTCGGACGTTATAGCCTTTGTGCCACTATTGGTACAAAATGTCAGCCATCATTCTGTTACTATAACAAAAGGTCAGCCATTATGATGTTACTATAACAAAATGTCAGCTATCATTCTGTTATTATGACAAAATGTCAGCCATCATTCTGTTACTATAACAAAATGTCAGCCATCATTCTGTTCCTATAACAAAATGTCAGCCATCATTCTGTTCCTATAACAAAATGTCAGCCATCATTGTTACTATAACATAAGATTGGTAATCATTCTGTAACTATACAAAATGTCAGCCATCATTCTCGCCATTTATCTGCAAAATGTGAGCAAGTTTCCATCCCTTCAAATACACAGCAGGGATACCCTGCCAACCTTTATGATTTTGCATGAAGAGGCTGAAGGCCACAGCATCTAGGGGATGGTCAGCCTGCTGCCAACTCTCCCTTTTTATCTTCATATCTATTCTTATCGATTTACAACAGTTGGTTTATACATTTAATGGACTATTTTTATAGACTTTTCAATAATTTGTTGATTGTCATTAATGACTGCTACCTATCGCCACGGAGATATGTCAATTGTATGTTAATTATATATGGGTAAGATGTTGATAGGAATTATCTGTTGCACTTGTATTAAAACATGCAGCAAATTATTAACATTCATTTTATTCTGCCTGTTATAATGGGGCACCATTAAATGTGTTGTGTAATTTTTCAGTGACAGCTGAAATCTAACGTGGTGTATTGTATCTATATTGGTAGCTTGGCCATTGTTGCCAGTAAAGCACATGATTCATTAGTGAAGTGGCCGTGGGCTTCTTGTTTTCATTGGTTACTCCAGGCCTGGCTAGAGACATGCTGGATGTGATATCACAACAATCTTAGTTTCTGCGTGACCTTCTTCCCAGAATTAAATCATAGCATATTATTATTACTGAAACCAAACATGCAGATATAGCACATTTATTTGACTAAATAGATATTCTCTCTTACAAACACAAGCAGATAGTAGGAATATGGTGGGTTAATGAGCTATTATCAGAGGAACTCTTTAAATAACTCATCTACAGCTTTTATCACTAGGATTACTTTGATTAGCTTATGACCCACCACAATGCCAAAGCATTCCTGATTATTCCATCACCATCTTCCGGTGCCATCATTGATAATGATAATGCCATCTATTATCAGAGCTTACACAGATCAATCCTTTTATAGAACTCTCACTCCAATGGTAGTGCCATAAATCCTTATATAGAACTCTCACTCCAATGGTAGTGCCATAAATCCTTATATAGAGTTCTCACTCCAATGACAGTGCCATAAATCCTTTTATAGAACTCTCACTCCAATGGTAGTGCCATAAATCCTTATATAGAGTTCTCACTCCAATGACAGTGCCATAAATCCTTTTATAGAACTCTCACTGTAATGATCGTGCTATAAATCCTTTAATAGAACTCTCACTGTAATGATCGTGCTATAAATCCTTTTATAGAGCTCTCACTCCAATGACAGTGCCATCACACTAGTTTTCATACAAAACAAGATGAAGACCCTACTACATACTTCCTACACTGACCAAGAATGGTTTCCTTTCACGCGCGGTCACTGAGCTTTCCTCCAAGTGAGATAAATGGACAATGTCTCCTAAATCGTAAGTGTAAAACAGCAGTCTTCACCTAGCCATACATACTACAATAGACACACCAATCAGGCATTTAGCTACAGGGTAATACAAAATAACAAGACATTGGGTATATTCAGTTTAAAATAATCTATGGCAACCCTGTTTTCCCATAACATCAAAACGTTCATTACCAACACAAGGACTGTGCTCCAATGGCGAGATTTGGCACATAAATCCGATAAATATATCCTAAGTTTGATGAATATCAGAAATGGCACTTAAATAGGGCGCAGATGACAAAGTAGTCACAATGAAAGAACTCTGACAATCAGCTTAAATCTCACCATAAAACGTAACTGGTCAGCCATCTACGAAAATACACGATTCATTTTTACAGGTCCAGTTATCGTTATGGCCTTGATAACAACGCTCAAAAATGTACTGTCCTCAATTAGCCTAAAATAAGAGGTCCTCGGGTCTAAGTTGAACCCAAAACAGCTAGCTTCCATTGTAGATATTTATGAATGAGTGTGCAACCAGGTGAAAACATTTTCAATAGAGTTAAGATTCAAACATATTAAGGTCAGTTTCTTGCCTCACTCTCCAACGATGGCTAGTCATCAAAGTAAATTATTCTTTGATGAAAGAAATACATGGCCTACCAGCTGCACAATATACATACCGGGATACACTCCAGGTGCACGAAGTGCACTCCAGATACACAATGTGTACTCAAGGTATACAAAGTGTACTCCAGATGGATAAGTGCTATTTAATGTCACTTTTCTGGACTTGAGAATTGCTCATGCACCCTTGGAAACATTTGTGTAAATTGACACCATAAAACTATTGAAGCAATGAGCAGCTGAAGCCAGGTTAGAGAATCTTGCTGTTGTGGTTGAGGTGGGAGTAGTACTGTGAGGCCAAGATGCCCAGTGAACCAGCGTAGCCTTCATTTTTCATGTATAGTGACCGCACCTCTGTCTGCATCACAAACATAATGAAACACTGTATAGAGGAACTGAGACTCATTGAGATGGGAGGTGCAGACTGTGGGACCTGACTGAGATCTAGGTGCTGACTGAGATGGAGGTACTGACTGTAGATTGATAAACTAACTGAGACAGAGGGACTAACCAAAAATTGGGGTAGTGACTGAGATGGGGGACTGACTGTGATGGAGGTACTGACTGAGTTGGATGAACTGACTGAGTTGGAGGTACTGACTGAGATGGACTGACTGGGATGAAGGGGATGACATGGATGGAGCTGCTTATTGACACGGAGGTACTGACCTGTAAGAAGCTCGAACAGACTGCCAGCTTCTCTTTGATCTGTGGAATGATAGATGCATTGTTAGAGAGGAAGGAGCCACAGAAGATTATGCTGTTCACCTTCTGGCAATTGGCCACAAGGTAAGCAGTCTGTGCCATTTGTTCGGTGATTAGGTAAAGAAGACTGCTGGCGATGTCCTCCCTGCCAATCTCGTCATCTGAAATATACACCACACTTATTACAAGGAAAACTACATATACGCAAAGCATACAAATACACATATATGTACACATCACACCAAAATCGTTGATTACAGAGACACATAGCACAGATTAATACTTAATATTGATTCGCAAACATAGTGCCTACTTATCATTTGGAATAAATGCTATACCTTCACCTGAGCTGTCTTCATGTCTCCTCTGTCTGGCTGCTTTACCGAAGCTGCTCACTATAAAATCCGATGGAACGTTATTATAATCTGACCCTGCAGTGTCCTTGACCAGAAGGTCACACTTCTTCCTGTTTCCCTTCTTGGCCAATTGTACAAGTTCTTCAAACTCCTGCATGCAATAGAAGACGGAGGTGGTGATAAATATGGACAATTGGCACCAGGCCACTGATGACTTCAGTGAAAGCAGGTCTGATATGCTACCAATCACCAGTGAGATTAAGGGCATTTCTTTCTTCATTAAAACCTTGAAATATAACAGGTATGCTTGATTATTTTACCTGAGTGTTTGTGAGAAGAGAACCCAGCCCAAGAAATGTCAGGCCTCCTTGACAGCTGCCCCCAACTAATCCACCCGAGCTCCCATTTGCCTCCACCTGCAACACACGAAGACAATGTTAATTGCATACAAATTGCGAACTGAAGGTAAAATTGAAACTACAATATCGCCTGATGTAGAGGGCAGATGTAGGCAGGGTGTAGGGTGAATGTAGGGCAAGTGCAGAGACGGTTTGGGGTAAGTGTGGGGTAATCATAGGGTAAGTTCAGGATGGGTGTAGGCTAATCGAAGGGTAAGTTCAGAGTGTAGGGTGGATGACGGGTAAGTGAAGTGGGTGTATGGTACTTGTAGGTTTGTGTAGTGTGGGTGTATGGTACATGTAGGTTTGTGTAGTGCGGGTGTATGGTACATGTAGGTTTGATTAGTGTGGGTGTATGGTACATGTAGGTTTGTGTAGTGCGGGTGTATGGTACATGTAGGTTTGTGTAGTGTGGGTGTATGGTACATGTAGGTTTGTGTAGTGTGAGTGTATGGTACATGTATGTCTGTAGTGTGGGTGTATGGTACATGTAGGTTTGAGTAGTGTGGGCGTATGGTACATGTAGGTTTGTGTAGTGTGGGTGTATGGTACATGTAGGTCTGTAGTGTGGGTGTATGGTACATGTAGGTTTGAGTAGTGTGAGTGTGTGGTACATGTAGGTTTGAGTAGTGTGGGTGTATGGTACATGTAGGTTTGAGTAGTGTGGGTGTATGGTACATGTAGGTTTGTGTAGTGCGGGTGTATGGTGGGCGCTGTGTATGTGGTATACGTACGGTAACTGTACAACGGGCGTATTGGGCGGGGCGTTTCCTGTTAGTTTACGACCGAGCCGCCCACACAGCGCTGGTTGCAGATACCGAGATGATCAATAACGCACGCAGCTGAACCCGTGATACCCGCCGCAATTGTTATGCAATGCCCTGGACCCAAAAAAATCTACCGACCAAAGATGGATATGCGATGGACGCTTCCTAAAGGGTAAATGCTACTCGAAGCAGATACAGTAATTTGCCGGCATTATATTGATTGTATAGCGAGGATAATACTGGGAGCCAGTGGTTGCTATCGACTCGTGGGAAATGAACTAACCATGCGACACACGATCGGGTGTGACAGCGCTGGCGGATATGTTATTACCGAAATTGTCCTGCAATCTCATGATTTAGACATCAATTGAAGCGGCGGTCTGACAATAGTTTGTCAGATCTCACATAAGGCTCCAGCGATGAGTGACAGATTCTGACATATATTGGATGGATGCATGTCAACCTGTCAAGCTGGTGACACGCGCACCCATCCGGCGTCACATCACACGGTGTGACGAAACAGCAAGCGACGTTGTTCCCAGATTATTTGGGATGGTACCTCTAATGATACCGGCTCTATAACAGGACCCGGGACGCCGATCATATAGCGTGCTACCTCGATGCCGAATAGGATCCTGCAGCATTGTACCAGACTGTAAAATAGGATGACATAGCGTAGTACCCGAAGCTAGAATAAGATGACAGAGCGTGGTACTAAGTATATGCTGACAGGACATGGTACCGGAAACTAGAATAGGATGACTGAGCGTGGTACCCTGAACTAGAATGAGATGACAGGACATGGTACCAGAAACTAGAATGGAATGACTGGGCGTGGTTCCCTGAACTAGAATGAGATGACAGGACATAGTACCAGAAACTAGAATAGAATGACTGGACGTGGTACCCTGAACAAGAATGTGATGACAAGACATGGTACCGGAAACTAGAATAGGATGACTGAGCGTGGTACCCTGAACTAGAATGAGATGACATGACATGGTACCGGAAACTAGAATAGAATGACTGGGCATGGTACCCTGAACTAGAATGAGATGACAGGACATGGTACCGGAAACTAGAATAGAATGACTGGGCGTGGTACCCTGAACTGGCCATGGTACCCTGAACTGAGATGACAGGACATGTTACCGGAAACTAGAATAGAATGACTGGCCATGGTACCCTGAACTAGAATGAGATGACAGGACATGGTACCGGAAACTAGAATAGAATGACTGGGCGTGGTACCCTGAACTAGAATGAGATGACAGGACATGTAACCGGAAACTAGAATAGAATGACTGGGCGTGGTACCCTGAACTAGAATGAGACAAGACATGGTACAAACTGGTACCGGAAAACTAGAATAGACAGGACTGGGAAACTAGAATGGTGACCCTGAACTAGAAGAATGAGATGACAGGACATGGTACCGGAAACTAGAATAGAATGACTGGGCGTGGTACCCTGAACTAGAATGAGATGACAGTGGTACCGGAAACTAGAATAGGATGACTGGGCGTGGTACCCTGAACTAGAATGAGATGACAGGACATGGTACCAGAAACTAGAATAGAATGACTGGGTGTGGTACCCTGAACTAGAATGAGATGACAGGACATGGTACCGGAAACTAGAATAGGATGACTGGGCGTGGTACCCTGAACTAGAATGAGATGACAGGACATGGTACCGGAAACTAGAATAGGATGACTGGGCGTGGTACCCTTAGCTAGAATAAGATGACAGAGCGTGGTACCCAGACTTAGGACAGTCTCGTAGTGTGTCTTACCCCGCTCTTCTAGTGTCATCCGTCCCTGAAATAGAACCATATAATGCGGTACCCGTCTCTAGAATAACATGGAGTGGTACCCGTCCTCTGTAATAGCATCATAAAACATAATACCCGGCACCGGCACCAACTTATATTATTACAATAGTCGCATGGAGACTGGGTTTGTTCCCCGGGATTGATCTGCACCCATTGTACAAGATGCAGTGCATTGACCCCGGCCAGAGGCTGTCTCCTCGATATTAAAATTAGGTAGATGCTTGACCCTGGGTTCAATCGCCTAGCGGAGACAACCTGGTCGCTTTTGCTGACCTGGAAATCTGCCAGTGCTTACCCCGCGCTGGCCTCATTACATACCGAAATATCATTTCCGAGAACGAGAGCGAGAGAGCAAGATAAGCCCGGGGCTCAGTAATGAATAACATACCTTCCAGGAATGATTAACACTTAACACACATACTCATAGACGCACACAAACATATATCCGCTCGCACGCACACTGATATTACACTTAACACAGTGACACGCGCGCGGGCCTATCAAAATGAACACATCCAACACTCACAGATGGGCGGGGTGGTTTGGGTGAAGTGTAGAGGCGTGGTGGATTGGGTGAAGTGTAGAGGCGTGGTGCTTGGGTGAAGTGTAGAGGCGTGGTGGATTGGGTGTAGTGTAGAGGCGTGATGGATTGGGTGAAGTGTAGAGGCGTGGTGCTTGGGTGAAGTGTAGAGGCGTGGTGGATTGGGTGTAGTGTAGAGGCGTGATGGATTGGGTGAAGTGTAGAGGTGTGGTGGATAGGGTGAAGTGTAGAGGTGTGATGGATTGGATGACCGGTAGAGGCATGTTGGATTGGGTGAAGTGTAGAGGCATGATGGATTGGATGAAGTGTAGAGGCGTGGTGGATTGGGTGTAGTGTAGAGGCGTGATGGATTGGGTGAAGTGTAGAGGTGTGGTGGATAGGGTGAAGTGTAGAGGTGTGATGGATTGGATGACCTGTAGAGGCATGTTGGATTGGGTGAAGTGTAGAGGCGTGATGGATTGGATGACCTGTAGAGGCATGGTGGATTGGGTGTAGTGTAGAGGCGTGGTGGATTGGGTGGAGTGAAGAGGCATAGTGGATTGTGTGGAGTGTAGAGGCGTGGTGGATTGGGTGAAGTGTAGAGGCATGGTGGATCGGGAGAAGTGTAGAGGCGTGGTGGATTGGGAGAAGTGTAGAGGCGTGGTGGATTGGGAGAAGTGTAGAGGCGTGGTGGATTGCGTGACGCGTACAAAGTGAGAGGTATAATCTGACCCTGTTGATGGTGAGTGCTGAGCCCATGTTAACCACTATACACGGCGTGACACCGCTCTCCGCAATGGGGCAGTGGAAGTGAATCCCGTCCATATCGGATCCCTCATAAAGGAGCTCGTCGGGAGGAAGATGACGCCAGAGGAAGTCCACTCCTCGAAGGGAGTGCTCCATCTCCGCCGCGTCCGACTGCAAGCTTCACATATGAACGAGATACGTGGTTATATTCCAACAGAGAGCCGCGCGAAATGAACATAATACAATACTAACAGTGCTGTCGGAAACTTACTCCACTTGCAGAGCGTCCGCGATGTGCTGGTGGTATTTCGTGCACCCCACCCCCGTCGCTTGTACCATTATTCGAGTCTGCTTATGACCGAACATGACGTTTTGTTTGATGAACGTCAGGCAGTCATCAAGGTCCTGGGTCAGGAAGGAAATTAGATGTATAGTCACATTCTGGACGTTTTCCCTCTGAAACACAACAATACTGGTAATTTCCCTGAACCGTGCCAGTATCACCTGGCCTAACCCGGGTCAAATCCACCATCAACAAACCTCACCTAAGTTAAATACATAAAAAAAACCAGCTTAACCCGGGTCAAATCGAGTAATTACCCGCCTAAGGTCAAATTCAGATTCAGCAAGCCTCGCAAAGGTCAAATCGAGTATCAACACACAAAAGCTGAGTAAATATTAGTATCAATCTAGTATCAGCAAGCGTACCCGGGGACAAATTCTGCATCATTAAGCATAGTACGTGTCACATCTGCCGTTTAACAAGCATACCGTAGTTTAGTCGACCGAACCCGCACTAAAAGTGACTGCCTGTGACACGACAACCTGTTACATCTCTACTCGGCGCTCTGGATTACAGCCAAGTGACCTAGGTGTACTCGCGTATAATTGACGGATTGCAAGCCCCGACAATCACATTGTACCTTAAGGCCAACTACATGTACACAGTCTCAACGAGCCACATGCCGGTAAGCGCCAGGCAATGTGGGGCTATCATAAAGATTCAACGTTCTTAACAGTCAAAACAAGTAGTGATGCTCACCTTGCAACAATGCTGTAGGTAGGCTACCTTAGCCAGGGAACCCCCTATACACGTCATAGCAAGTGAATAATTGTTAAAATACTAAATACATAGTATCATTTAGAAATTAACTAAAGGCAGTTAATTAGTGCCTTACACGGCGCTCTAGTTGTCGGCGCCTGATACAGCGTTAACATCGCTCGTGTTATCTGCGCCTGATACAGCGTAAACAGCGCTCGTGTTATCAGAAGAAATACTAGAGGAATACCTATATCAAGAGCAAATAGCGGCTGTTGAACGTGGGCGGGCCCATCCAGGGCTAGTGTTATGGTACCTGCGTTAAAGCCTGTTGCAATTCTCCTGACACAACAAAAACATCGTCCTCATCAGTAAAAGGTGGCGCAAACGACAACATGAAGAGTTAATAAAAGTGCAATGTCAAAGGAAGAGAAACCAGTGACATCTGTTGCAGAGACGGAAAGATAAAAATCGGGAGGACACAGATCCGCTTTGGAACTTTGTTTACAAATTGGAATTGCGCGTGTGTTATTGCTTGACCCGTACGCTACACATTTGCATATTTTTGTAAACTAAGTTCGAAGGCTTATTTCAAGACCCAGATATCAACGATTTTGAGTTTCCAATACCCAGAAAGGGTTACAACAGTGTCTCTTTAGATACCAGAAAAAAGGAAACAAAATCAGGAATAGCGTGAAATCGCCGAAAAATACATATTTGAGATTAATACGAATACTGATTTACTTACGAACTCATTTTGGACAAACTGCTGATCGTTTATGAAGACGTTAGTTGAGATGTTTCGATACAGTCTGCAGAATGTACCGATCGGAATAACAGCTTACAACATAGCAGCCCTCTCAATGATGCCAACGAGATGATATTCCAGTGAATAGTGGTTTATACGTCTCATTCAATAATTTTAAATACACAGAAAAAGCGCCGGATGAGCACGGCAATGTGTAATAGAAATAGCTTCGTCAAAGATGGAGACGGGCTGTGTTAGGCAGACGATGTTGGGGGCGGGTCCTTCATCACCTATTTACAAATGACTTGTCGGCAAACTTACGCCCACCATTCTTAGACTCCGACCATGAGCGGTTGTCATGGTAATAAAAGGTGACATCAGCCTTGGTGTGGTTTAGTGAAGTCCCTCTGGGCTTGTTAAACTCTGATATAAAACTAGCAAAACACACACCATTAAAGTCGCAGGGATCGTTAAAACTCTCAGCATTCGTGCAAAAGATTGAGACGATGGCTCTGACTTCGCTGTCACGTTACAAAGCCCACACACGGCGATTCTCGTTGGAAGGCTCTTCATCTAATACCTCGGGGTCTGGGGGAGGAACTAAATCCAATTAGCGTCGTCGGTGAGCTATGGTGGCTCCGGGATGGCGCGAGATCTTCCCACCTGAGCTCAAATCAACCTGGTGGTTGGGCGCCGTTCGCGCGTACAATGTTCAGAGTGCTGCTGATCGAGGTTGGCGTTGACAAAAAAAACTCGTCTTCCTCACATCCAACTAGGAGGACTGTTGACGGAGGATGATGCGTAGATATCGAGTGTCAGTTCTGCTCAGCGCATCCACCAGCGCACGCAATAACACTTCGTCTCGAGACTTACGCGGTCAGTAACCCAGGCTTCATATTGCGCGCGCTGATTGTCATTCTCACCTAGAGGGGCAACTCTCCCCAAAATTGCTTGAGTGGGAAAAAACGTCTGTGTTCGGCTTGCTTTCAAAATAATGATCAAATGCACGCTCGGTAGTAATTAGCTGATTCGAGTATCAGTAGTCCGGGCGTGCGATGTTGAATGACAGCTATTGTTCGAAATGGGTTGAGTATAATGATGAGAGTGACTTGGGTGGAATGACGAGAGTGACTTATATGGAGTGACGAGAGTGACTTGTGTGGAATGACGAGAGTGACTTGGGTGGATTGACGAGAGTGACTTATGTGGATTGACGAGAATGACTTGGGTGGAATGACGACAGTGACTTGTGTGGTATGACGACAGTGACTTGTGTGGATTGACGACAGTGACTTGGGTGGAATGACGACAGTGACTTGTGTGAATTGACGACAGTGACTTGCGTTTAATAACGAGAGTGACTTGTGTGGAATGACGAGAGTGACTTGTGTGAAATGACGAGAGTGACTTGTGTGGAATGACGAGAGTGACTTGTGTGGATTGACGACAGTGACTTGGGTGGAATGACGACAGTGACTTGTGTGGATTGACGAGAGTGACTTGCGTTTAATAACGCGAGTGACTTGTGTGGAATGACGAGAGTTACTTGTGTGAAATGACGAGAGTGACTTGTGTGGAATGACGAGAGTAACTTGTGTGAAATGACTAGAGTGACTTGTGTGGAATGACAACAGTGATTTGTGTGGAATGACGACAGTGACTTGTGTGGATTGACGAGAGTGACTTGTGTGGAATGACGACAGTGACTGGTGTGGATTGACGAGAGTGACTTGCGTTGAATAACGAGAGTGACTTGTGTGGAATAGACGAGAGTGACTTGTGTGGATTGATGATAGTGACTTGTGTTGAATGACGAGAGTGACTTGTGTGGATTAACGAGAGTGATTTTTGTGGAATGACGACAGTGACTGGAGTGGAATGACGAGAGTGACTTGTGTGGAGTGTAGAGATTAGCAGAATAATCTATGTACAATTTGACTGTGATAAAGCAACAACAGTGTACATACCCTGCATGGGTCAAGAATCTGCTATAAATCTAGAATAAGACCTTAAATATATATAAAGCTAAAGCGCATTAGTCTCTTATACTGCATACTTTATGACTTTCTGTCACGTGGCTATGTCCGAAATAAATTCATTATTATTATTCCAAGCGCCATCGAGCGGTCGATTTGATCCTTGATTTCTTCTACTCGCCTCTCTAGAACAGCTTTCGCTCAACAGAATAAGATTGAGTCTTCCGTTTCATTCGCAAAACGCGACTCTTATCTAATTGAAAAGGGATTACACGCCGACGACCCGCCCACGTTCATAGCGCGACAGTTAATCGCGTAAACACATACATATACATATAGAGTACTATATATACATAATATGAAATCACAAACACACACACACACACACACACACACACACACACATATATATATATATATATATATATATATATATATATATATATATATATATATATATATATATATATATATATATATATATATATATATATATATATATGTGTGTGTGTGTGTGTGTGTGCGTATATATAAATAAAGTATTGGTATGTATGTAACCTTCAAGTCAAGCAATCTGTTGACTTAGTAGCTTGTACCCCGTCAGCCACGATTGGTTTAGGGTCATTGACCGAAGGAAGCATTTTCGTCCCGCCATACAAGCTTTGCACTGGAATACACGTAGGCATCTACAGCTGAGACGGTCAGGAACAGCTAGGCTTATTATTATTACACCATGGGTGGGGGCTATTGCTAAATTAGCAAAACAGTGGGTGAACATGCACCACGCCTGTGTCAGAGTCGTCTGTCTCCTGTTAACTGACACAAGAGACGTCTGTCCCTTGGTTAACTAAAACAAGAGACATCTGTCCCTGATTTACTGACACAAGAGACGTCTGTCCCTGGTTTAACTCCTCAATAGACGTGTTTCCGGTGCAATGACGCCATAGACCCCAATCATAGTAATTAAAAGGAGGCGTCTGAACGCGTCATACTCACTTATTACAACCACATTCCACAACATGATGCGACGGAAACGGCGTCCCATACGCATCGTAAAGCAAGCTGTCCATCACTTCTGCGTGCCGCCCGCCTCTCACGCTCAGATTGTGCTATTTGTACAGCGATTTCCATGGCAGACATGTTTGACGCTACGCTAACATTACACGAATCCTAGCCTGCACAAGGAGATCGTTTATACAGCAAGCCGATTCTTTTTTTTTATGCAAGAACGCCACGGTCAGTGAATCAATGGTCGGACAGTGAACTCGGGATAAGGCTGGCGCCCTCGACAAACTTGGCTTGTTGCCCGACTTCATAAGGTCGTTGCACCCTGACTTGATGGCGCATGAGGCCTTATAGACCGACATACCAGGCCAACAATACGCGTACTGAGGAATTAGGTCAGACGATATACAACAGTATGTTTCGTTCATGATATTAACTCGGATATGCTAATGAAGAGACTAATAGACTAGTTATAATACGAAGCCATTCCCGTGTCATTGGATCTAATCTGCTCCTCATGTGCCTGATTCAAGCGACAAACACCCTTACACAAGGCCACCAGTTGACCTTCATATGTGTTTACTATTTTATAGAACTCTTGACTTTGGAATTCACTTTTAAAGCTTCTTGTTCCGTGTAACCCAGGATATCGTTTTGTCAGTGTTTCAGTACTTGATCGGTTTCGCCGGGGTTATGTATAGATAATTTATAAAACATGTCACTGTCGCTCTGAGGTATTGACTAGAGTGCCTGTGCAGCGGGCAACCCAGCGCTGCTGTGTGGTTTTACAGATGTTATGATCTCATCGAGGAACCAGGGGGATGGGGTAACGTGACTTCCGGATGGGGAACACACAACCAGATTAACGATCAGCAAGCAAAGCACTTTTGAGAAAACCCCTGTTATAACACTTGTAAGGTGTGCTTGATATCAGATGCCTCTGCGCTGCTTGGTAAGGGACTTTCTCAAATGGACAAGGAAGCTGGGTGATATTAAGTTTAATCAAATCATCCTGTGTTATAGAAATGTGACTGCTTTAGACTGTATATCATTCCATTCGTAAGCTTGAAAAGAATAGAACCAAGGTATGGAAGAATGCGGGTTTCTTTTAAATAATTCCCCACATTGCATGACGTCAACTTTATTGACAGAATGTCTGACCAACTCACGATGTGAATGAAGCAGCGAACCTGTCATGCCTATATTGTCAGACAGTTGTGACTGATTTTATTGACGCTGAGGTAATAAACGCTAATAAACCAAGAGTAAACTCATGTAAGACACCAACAGACAAAGATTAAGCTCATGTTAGACCCCAGCCAGCCAGGAGTAAATCGATGTAAGATGCAAGCAGACCGCGAGTATACTGACAATGAGCACTGGTGTTAGAGGCACAAAAACAAATAGTACTGATGTTAGACACACAGGAAGACCAAGAGTAGTGATGTTAGACGCTAAAAGACAAAGCATACTAATGTTAGACGCTGGAAGTCCAAGAGTAGTTATGTTAGACGCTAAAAGACAAAGCATACTAATGTTAGACGCTGGAAGTCCAAGAGTAGTTATGTTAGACGCTAGAAGACAAAGAGTAGTGATGTTAGACGCTAGAAGACAAAGAGAAGTGATGTAGGACACCAGAAGGTATTGGTTACAGCCGATCAATTGATTCGATTCGGACTTCCAAGAATCTCTTTACAGCCTGAAATACAACAGTCAAGGATGGTTCAATGGACTGAAAGATAGACCGCTTATGTTGTGTAATCAATTTTATTCGGTTCCAATTGTTTTTCACACATTATCTAGATTGTAATAAAATCTGAGATAATACGATTGTCAAGTATGGCTTAATTGCTTTTTATTTACTTTGGGCATTTATTTATCACAGCAGCTTTGTCGCGTGTTGCTTTTCTAAGCAACGTTTATATATATGGGAACAGGAACGTCCTTTCAAGTGTTGTAAAACTGGTCACACTATATATCTGTCAAATAATTCCTGCATGAATGTTTCCAATGCTATCTTCTCACCTAAATAACGTCAATCACGTTATGATTTATCCTTAATTCCTAAACATGAATTGTTGCGTTATGATTGATCCTGAAAAGCATAACTATGTATGGATGGGGCAGTAGCTTGTCTTAATTCCAACAATTTTCATTCTGCACAAGACAACCCAAGCATTGACCCCTTAATGGAAACCAGTTTAGGCTTCTACACAACCTCCCTCTTCCTTCCTGCTCCTTCGCCGTCAATCTCAGTATATCTTCATGATATTCTACCGTTGAATATCCAACCTATTCAGATGCCATTATTATCGCTCATCATTCAGTACCTCCTGTAAGCTCACGTGGCCAAAAGTGATATAGCAGACGTTTATCCATTGGGTCTACTGCAGCCATGACCAAGCAATCCAACCGGGTTCCAGGTCAATGTTTACTCTTATGACAAGTGTCTATTGATGGGTTTTTCTTACTCATGTCAAATATTTTAAGCTTTTTTTCTCGGGGATAAAATTTCTATTGATAAACAAATTGAATGTCCCTAACGTTGATTACGCTCTTGATGTATTCCTGATTGGTTAACCTTCCAGACGTTAGCGTCGATTGAACCTACAAAATTTCAACAATATTTGCTGCAAAAATCGTTGCTCATTAACTCCATATAGTACCTCATGCCCTTCTTCCAACTTTACTTTCCTAGGTATTTAGCTTGATTGTAAGCCGTACAAGCACCACTCCTCATAGCAAACTTTCTGCATTTATATCAGTCAAACAGCATGTCCTACACAAAAACAAAATTACCCTTCGAGACTGGCAAACTTTAATTCTCTACACCAGTGGCGCCTCCTGACGTCAGTTCCTTTACTGCCACCGTGATATCATTAATGGGAATCCTTTTCATCTCATATAACTCACACAGGGCACTAAACAAAACCATTACAATGAGCGCACCTTCACATGAAGGCAAGCCCAGGTTTCTAACTCAGAGGCTTCTTTCCTAGGATTCATCCAAGTAGCCATTCAGTATTTATCACTGCTTCACCCTCTTTGCCTGAACCACTACTACTTACCTACTAATAGATATAATACCAATTCGTTCAGTATTGGCAGAGCCGCCAAAATGGCAACCCATTGAATCCACCATTGAATCCAGTATTAAATATATATACCATTTCTTTAATGTCTCTCCAACTGTTTGTGTTCTCATTTGGTGCTCATCGAGGAAATCAAAAAGTTTTCGTGGTTCATTTTCGCATGCATTTTATACATTATGGCACATTGTTTGTAAACAGTTGCATACTATGCCTGCATTATTCATCAGTAACCGACACTTAAAAGTTGAATGATTACACCATTTCTCATTTGCAATCCATAAATTGAATGAAAAGTACGATTATTTTTCCATAGTAGGCATTGGTATGTTGTAAATATGATGTTCAAAATTGTACTTCCATTGGAAGTGCACATTCATAAATTATCACATGACTTCGACATATAACCGTCATTCTGTTTCGTGATTCTCAAGCCGATAAGCTTATCCAATCATCGACGGCTTCCGGTAAATGTTCAAGTTTCAAGTTAGTTAATAATAAGGTAACCTTTGGCCCAATTAGATTTGATTTCTTTCGTCGCTTTAAAATATTTCAAGTACCTTGCTCTGAGACAAATTGTCCTGCCATGCGCCGATGTTGTTGTGTTTCAGAAATGTACATAATCATTGGGAGTTGCAAGAACCTATTGGAAGAAACATGCCGTCATTTTGCGTTATGTGAACGTATTTGAAGAAACATGCTGTCATTTTGTGTTGTATGAATGTATTGGAAAAACATGCCGTCATTTTGTGTTATATGAATGTATTGGAAAAACATGCCGTCATTTGGTGTTATGTGCATGTATTGAAAGAAACATGCCGTCATGAATGTATTGGAAAAACATGCCGTCATTTGGTGTTATGTGCATGTATTGAAAGAAACATGCCGTCATTTGGTGTTATGTGCATGTATTGAAAGAAACATGCCGTCATTTGGTGTTATGTGCATGTATTGAAAGAAACCTGCCGTCATTTGGTGTTATGTGCATGTATTGAAAGAAACATGCCGTCATTTGGTGTTATGTGCATGTATTGAAAGAAACATGCTGTCATTTTCTGTTATATGAATACAAACAGAGGCATGCTGTCACTGTGTTTTGTAATTACATCGAGCGTATCGCTTACATTAGGAAAGTATGCTTTAACACGTGTCCTCTTATTTTCAGTGCTATATATATGTTTATTAAGCTATGAATGCATTTATACAGTTTCTATGTATGAATATATATTGGAAAATCTTTCCAATGTATGATCTGTTTTATCGTCGACACAACCTATGTTACGTCACAATGGCTGATGTAGCAACATCACTATCGACAACATAGACCCTAAATCTAGTTGATATGCTAAGTCGAGCCACTTGATTTGATTGATTATATGTAAATAAAATTGATGTATTGCACGCATTGCATGATGTAATGGTACACATATGTCCCTACACATACATCGAAATATGTCATGTTATATCGCAGCAATTTCACATACATTTCGTTAAACTTCATAAACTGCACGAAGTTGTAATGTGCGAAATTATCGCAGGGAAGCATCGCACTGTAATGCATTGCATAAGTTCATACATTAATGCAGTATATAACACCAAGTCGAATTATCCAACATTACCTTCTAATGGACAGGATGAACTCGTATTGCACAGCATTAATGCGTATTATGCAGCATTAATTCGTATGTTATGGTATTAGCTCGTATAGTACAACATTAACTCTCATTGTACAACATACAGTAGCATTGTGCTGCATTGTATTCCTCAGTTCCACGTTATGCTGGTGATTGTACTGTATTAGATCGCATTGCATCTCATTAACAGACCCTGTAATGTATTGACTCTCGTAGAAACTCTGAGCCTTATGCTTTTCTCTTCATGTACATTGTCGGTACAACGATGGTTAGTTCCACGGGAGATGTACAGTTACGTCGAATGGGAGTCATCTGCAAAGCGAGTTCGTCTCCCAGATACTGACTACGCCCGGGCGCGACCAGTGACGCCGAGGAACCTCGAGGCCCCAGCAGTCCACCGGATGAGCTGAGCTCTGATTGTGTCATCCGCTTCTTTGGAGACTCACGGATCTGACTCAGGTCAAGATCCACGCCAGAATCACAGCTCCCCCGTGATACGAATCTGTAGTCGTCGACAGCGGAGGATAAGTTGACTTGTGAAACGCTCCGCGCTGCCGGTATTGTACTGATCGACATTTTGCTCTGTGCAAAACATAAACAGGGCACGTGACGCACCAGAAGCATGCGCACTGCTCCTCGCAGGTCACGTGTCAGGAATATGAAGACATATGGGTTGACAGCACTATTGAAGAAGGCGAGTAATGTGACTAGGAGATCAGCTATGTAAGGAACTTCCGTTTCCGGTGGCGAGTTGACCAGCCAGAGGTTGAGGCCTACGTAGGGACCCCAGCAACAGAAGAAAGCGCCTGGCGATTAACAAACACAGAAGAAGGTGAAACAAATTACGATGACAAACCGTGCACAACAGCTTTATATTCGTTGTGAAATTAAGAAAGCACCACTCACCTACTACAATAAAGACCGTCTTTAATGTCTTTATATTCTTGGAGAAGTTTTTGGCAGCTGCCGCGGTGTTGTTGATGCTGATCGAAGTTCGAGAAACGACCCTTTGCAACAGGGAAGGTCGACGAGAAGAGTTCGGATCGGCAGTTAGCTGCTGACTCCGGTTGGACTCGGTACTTCCCCGTCTGCTCCCGCATGGGGTATTATCCGACTGCGAGATAAATTGTAGCTGTATATTCTGTATTCGCTGGGCTTGACCGCGTGCTTCTTGGATAATGCGATAGTATGAAAAGAGAAGAAGCGCGAATGGCACAGCAATACCGCAGATTAACAGGAAAGCCGCGTAGCTGACGTCGTCTTCCCACAGTGGGTTACAGATGGGCACCGCCTGGGGGCGCCATGTGTACTCTCCCCAACCATAAAACGGAGTACTGGCTAAAAAAGTACTCTGAATCCATATGTAAGCGACTGCAATGTAAACCCTAACTGATGTCATCTCCAGAGGGTAACGCATGGGGTGACAGATACTGAAGTACCGATCCAACGAGATCCCTGCTAGCGTTGATATGGACACTAGTATAAGAAGAACTGTAATGAAAGCTGCAAGTTGGCACAGTTGTCGAGGGAAGGGTTCACGGGTTGAGTGAAGTCCCAGGGTAAGTGAGATGATCCACCCTGGCAGAACGATAACGGCCACGCCCAGGTCAGTCAAGGCCAGGTTGATGGTTAAACCATTGGTGACCGTGCGAAGATGTGACGTCTTCATGACGGCTAGGACAAGTAGACAGTTTCCTACGATGGAGATGATGCTGATGATGGCTATAGCTATCACCTGGCCGGCTAATGCAGGTGGTCGTGTGTAGCGGGAGTAGTGGTCAGGTAGCGAAGGCTGGCTAGGGTCATCTGTCACCTCACCATGGCTTGTCACCAGCTGCATACTTCCTTGCGCCACCGACGTCAATCTATCCAGCATCGCTGACGTTATGTTGCCTTCCTGTGCACCGTAGTCGACATCATGATGGCATTTTTGACCAGCCTCATTAACGTTATGATGCTATCTGACCAGCATCATTGACGCTGTTATACCGTCGTAGCGAGTGTTACCGACGTTATGATGTCTTGGTATCAAACACCACTGACGTTATGATACCTTTCCACCCAAGCCTCTCTGACGTTCAGTCGAGCTTTAATGACGTAAAAACGCATCCATGTTCGCCCGCCTGCAACGAAGTGAACAGAGTCAATTGCGGTTGTCAGTAAACACTGCGGTGGTCACCTGAAAAACAGTCATGTGAAAGTAGCAAATGAAACATGATGTCCCGATAAACACCAACAATAAATCAATCCCGGGGGGGGGCACTTGGCCTTATTCTAGATAGGGGTGTGCCGCGGGACCTCGAAAACCCGTACCCGTCGTACAAGGTCAAAATGGCCAAAAGCATACCCCGTCGTACAAGGTATTATGCGAATGTTACTTACAGATTGAAGCTCAAAAACATACCCCGTCGCACAAGTATGAGGCCAAAAAACCCGTCGTACAAGTCAAGAGGCCGAAAAAACATACCCCGTCGCGCGGCACATATGTACTACCTCTATACCATTAAGTGCCCCCCCCCCGGGAAATCAATGCGGCCACGGGATCATGGTTTCAATAATACCAGTACGCCAAAGCCTCAGTCGACAGAGCTGTTACTTTGTAAGCGGCGTACTCAAGGAAAGTAAATATTGTATTTATACTTGTTCACGAAACTGTTGGTGTAAATATGACCCACCCCACCTCAATATGACCCACCCCACCTCGATATGACACACCCCACCGCAATATGACACACCCCACCTCAATGTGAATCACCCCATCTCAATGCGATCCACCCCACCTTAATATTATTCACTCCACCTTAATGTGATCCACTCCACCTTAATGTGATACACCCAATCTTAATGTGATCCACCCGATCTTAATGCGATCCACTCCACCTTAATGTGATCCACCCGACCTTAATGCGACCCACCCCACTTTAATGTGATCCACTCCACCTTAATGTGATCCACCCGATCTTAATGTGATCCACTCCACCTTAATGTGATCCACCCAATCTTAAAGTGATCCACCCGATCTTAATGTTATCCACCCCATGTCAATGCGACCCACCACATTTCGATGCGATCCATCCAACCTAAATGTGATCCAACCCATTTTTATGTGATCCATCCAATTTTAATGTGGTACCCATTTCAATTAAATCCACCCCATCTCAACGCGATCTATCCCATTTCAATGCGATCCACCCCATGTCAATGCGATCTGCCCCATCTCATTGCGATACACCCCACCTCAATGTCATCCGTCCATTGTCAACTTGTTCCCACTCTGAATGCAGTCCATCTAACGTCATAGAGGTCTTCATTGTGATGTGCCTCCTTGATGAGATGAACCCCCTCAACGTCATGCACCCCCTCGACGTGATGTACCCCCTCAACGCCATGCACCCCCTCGACGTGATGCACCCCCTCAACGCCATGGACCTCCTCGACGTGATGTACCCCCTCAACGCCATGCACCTCCTCGACGTGATGTACCCCCTCAACGCCATGCACCTCCTCGACGTGATGCACCCCCTCAACGTCATGCACCTCCTCGATGTGACCTGTTTCTGGTAACTATAAAATACATCAACTCACAAACAACCCATTAACCATCCCCGACAGTTTAGTTGGAAGCAACTAACGCTGCCATGATAAACCAGTTGAGCATGAAAGACGGGTCGGCCATCACATAGCCCCTGTCAGCCTCTCCAAGCCCATCTATCACCATACCAAAACGACGCCATTGCATCAGTAGGTCGGGTCCTGCCTGATAAGCAGGCGGCCATTCTGGACACCAATTGCTAGCCCTCTATGCCTCGCCACGACGCCTTCAAGTTGAAGGGCAACATCAAGATTACCCAGCCAGTCTCCTGGTCTGCGGCAAGCAACAGCGTGGTATCATAGCCAAGCAACCATCTACCATAGACTGCGGCCAGGATGCTCCATATTGGGGTATGTGTGTTGATGTGGCCATCCTTAATGTGTTCAGTCAGCATCGTTACATTCAGGTATATTGTGATGATGTCGTTAAATCGGGTGTCCCTGGGAGTGGTATTGCGGCAATAGAATCGGATACCTCGGTAATTCATCCATCGCAGTGCATGACTCACATGGATGAGATGATTACTGATTCCCAACACGTACTAAATTAAGTATTGTCGTGTGTGCGGCTTTACACTTTTATAAGACATAATTGTAAGAAGTGTTGCGATATTTCTGCACCGAATAATACGTGCAATTTATTGGCGAAACCGTATAGGGCTTAGTCATACCTCTGATTAATTCAATTAATCAACCTTAGGTAGGAGTCAAAAGCAGGGGTCCCTCGGGTAGAAGTCATAATCACGGGCTCCGTGGGTAGAAGGGAGAGTCAGGGAGTCTAGGTAGATTGCAGAATCAGGGGTCCTGCAGGAAGAAGGCAGAATCAGGGGTCCCGCAGGAAGAAGGCAGAATCGGGGGTCCTGCAAGTAGAAGCCATAAGCAGGGGTCACACAAGAAGGCGAAGGCAGAATCAGTGATACTCCAGGTAGAATTCTGAATCAGGGAACCCCCAGGTAGAATGCAGAATCAGGGAACCCCCAGGTAGAATGCAGAATCAGGGGTTCCCACAAACCATATTCTTAGGTTCCTTCACGTTGTCATCGTAGTAAGATTAACCAGAACATCGGGGAGTTCTGTGCAAACACCTGATCTTCGTATCCGCTGCTGCTGTTACGGTTGGATGGTGGTTTCCCCCCACCTCACCCCATAATAAGCTTATGTCAGACCAATTTAATCAAAATGTCAATAGTTAATATATAATCTAGGTATCAAACTAAACATCTATGACAGATGCATGACATAACTATGTTAAAATCATTTACTAGTTAGTGTACACTATTTTTTCAACCACATAATAGAACTGATCAAAACAATTAAAATCTAATAAAATCAAATTAATGCAAATTGACAATCATTCAAGCAATCAACCAAATAAAACGATCATGACAATTAATCAATCTACAAATGATATAAATGACATCAAATTGATGCCAACATGAGACAATACGCAATAAGTTATATCCAACATACCAACGATATAAAAATCATATTGCTTCTAGCAAAATCTAGCAATAAGCGCATGCATTGACATCGACTCATACATATCATACATCGATTGACATCAAGCGATGTGGATGCTTCCAACAATGACTACTATTCAACAAAGGATTATCAATTGCAGACTTAGACATAAGTATAAAAATGCCAAGTATGCAGCATGCAGCTATATTTGCAACAAGATGCTAGACATAAGCGCGATAAGAATATCACAATTACCATACAAGATCCATCGGGCTAAGGCATCTTGGCACAGACGGGATATATTGCGGCAAAGAATTCTTCATCCGATCGATGTGAAGCGTCATACTGCCAAATAATAACTAAGCACATTTGATGGCCCTCATTTATGATGGGATTGTTATCGATAAAGCGGCAATCGATAACATGTTATTTTCAAATATATAGTCTCTGGCCCAGACGATGCTCGGTCTGTGTGATCACAAAGAATTTTGCAACTGACTTCTAATTCTAATAAAGCGATTAATGGATGGTGGGGAACATATAGTGATCCTCATTCTGAATCTAGATAATTAATAAAGCGCAATCGTTATGAGAGTCTGAAGGCTGCTGTAGTCGTCACAGGATAATGCCAGTGTTTAGGATTACTGTCAATTACATGGTCATATATGCTAGTTATTTCGGTATTTGTAGAGGGAAGTTGATGTTATATTCCTATTGTCGCTCTCTGACAGCAGATACAAACATATTCATAACATAATCGCCAATAACATCAGTTATTGGAATAAACTAGGTAATTATCTGAGGAATATATAGTCAATATTTACAGCGTAAGGGAAAACAGACACTCTATAAGAGGTTGTATATATGATCGATAGCTGGATGGACACAGAACATTATATAACTCACCTATGTGCCCATGCGGATCGTCGTATTCAGACAGCGTCCAGTTCTTCAGTCACATCACCTAAAGGCCAACATGATTCACGTACCTCATAGCATGGATTATCACCTTTGATATATATTTACCTCTCGCTGTAGATGTTTTATACCTTGAAATTATATTAACACAGCGTATGAATGTCCTTTGTCCGACAGCGGGCTACCGTTTTCCACGATGCTTGTATAGGTATGTATGCGAAGTGACCGCCAATAGTTACAGTTCGGAGGCCCTCTAAACTATGGTTCGGCGTTACCAGGGTAGGCGGCGCAGTGCAATAGTACATGGCGATGCTGATGGATAAATTGACTATACATTACATCGATTTCAGATTTTTTCCACCCAACATTCGGGTTGTTTGCGAATGGGTTAAATTTGCTGCTTATCTCGGTTTTCAACAGAACAAATGGAATACATGCAATATTATAAATCCTATGATACAGCCTTTTACGATTCCGATTCGTTGTTCTCAGAACCACAGAACTCTGCGCAGGAACTCAATAGCAGTCAACTTTTATCTATGATACAGCTAGTTAGACATCTTTGACAACCACGCTGTGTGAACTTTTTGGAAAGTTTAGAAACATACACAAGACGCAAGTTGAGACATAACCTCGCATTTTTCGCTTTTTCGAGAATATATAGAACCTGTAAAAATGCATTTGAATATACAAAAAAGTCTCATGGATACATAAAGCGACTCTCTTGGGTCCATGATCTTGTCGAAATATCTAATTCCTGTTCAGATATATGCATATATATAATATGTTAAATACATATATATATATAGTACCACACACATAGTACAGAACACGGAGATAAACACACTACACACATGGTCACCACACACACAGTGTAGCATACAGCATGCATACACACATACGCACATACATACATACATACATGCATACATTACATACATACCTCATACCTCATACATACATACATACATACATACATACATACATACAGACATACATTACTTACATACATACATACATACATACATACATACATACAGACATACATACATACATACATACAACATACATACTACATACATACACGCATTTACATACAACATACATACATACATACATACATAATACATACATACATACATACAGACATACATACATACATACATACATACATACTTATACATACATACATACATACATACATACATACATACATACATACATACATACATACATACATACACACATACATACATACATACATACATACATACATACCATACATACATACATACATACATACATACATCATACAGACATACATACATATACACATCCATATACACATCCATATAGACCGACGACAGACAGACAGACAATCTGCCCATCCTCTGAACAACCACCCTTAATATCTCTTCAATAGATTAGGATTGGTTTTTTTTTCTCTATCTCGCTGACCAGACAGATAATTCGCTCTGTACTATTTTTTCTACACTTCAATTGATTTTCAGTGAGAGATGGATCATTGACTTCCACAAGCCATCCATCAACACTGCGCGATGGGATTTGCCTGTAGAACATACAAAGATGCTAGACAATAAGCGCAATAAGTTATATCACAATTACCATACAAAGATCCATCGGGCTAATATTGCTCGGCACAGAGGGATTATTGCGGCAAAGAATTCTTCATCCGATCGATGTGAAGCGTTCATACTGCCAAATAATAACTAAGCACATTTGATGGCCGAGGATTTATCCGATCCGCGAGACAGACGTTGGAGTCGAGTGGCCCCGAAAAGGTCGATAAGGCATCTTATTTCAGACATATATATCTGTCGCGAATGAATATTGAATTATGAAGTCTAAGCTGCTGTGTGATCACAGGATCGGACCATTTGTAGGCCACACTGACTGGTCATTGTCTAATAAAGCAGACTTGGGAGGGATGGTGGGGAACAGAAAGTAATCCTCATTCTGAATCGAGATAAAGACCATAATAAAGCGCAATCGATAACAACAGGAAGAGGGGTGTCTGAAGTTTACAGTGAGGGTGCTCGGGTTTGTCGGTGCTTGGGTGCTATGGTTGTCAGTGTTTAGTAGTTAACTCCGTTAATGCGGGTGTCATTAGAGGGAGGTTGTTTAGGATAATAGGCCAAAACATGTTAGTTATTTCGGTATTTGTAGCATAAGTTGATGTTATATTTCCTATTGTCGCTCTGACAGCAGATACAAACATATTCATAAACATAATCGCCAATAACATCAGTTATTGGATAAACTAGGTAATTATCTGAGGAATATATAGTCAATATTATCAGCGTAAGGGAAAACAGACACTCTATAAGAGGTTGTATATATGATGACGCGTTCATAGCTGGATGGACACAGAACATTATATTAACTCACCTATGTGCCCACGGATTACGACCGGACTCGTCGTATCTCAGACAGCGCACCAGTCATGCTTCAGTCACATCACCTGAACTCCAATGGAACTTGATTATATATCACCTTACCTCTCGCTGTAGATGTTTATAGGCCTTGCCTTGCGTAAATGCTCCTTGTAACACAGCGTATGATGTCCTTTTGTCCGACAGCGGGCTACTTTTTCCACGCAATGCTTGTATAGGTATGTATGCGAAGTGACCGCAATAGTTACAGCCTCGGAGCGCCCTCTACACGATGGTCACGGCGTTCCAGTGTAGCCGGCGCAGTGCCACACGCTGACGTCGACATGGCGATGCTGATGGAGAAATTGACTATAAATTACATCGATTTCAGATTCCCCCAACATTCGGTTGTTGCGAATGGGAGCTGGAAATTTTAACTTATCTCGGTTTCAACAGAACAAATGGAATACATGCAATATTAGTATAAATCTTTATCTATGATACAGCTATTGTCAATATTCCGCATTTCTTTGTTCTTTACCATTCTGTGTGAACTTTTTGGGGCTAGTTAGACAATCTGGACACAAGACGCGAAGATGTCATTCGACACAAAACCTACCATCGCCAAGTTGAGAAATCCTCGATTTTTCGCAGAATATAAGAACCTGTAAAAATGCATTTGAATATCACAAAAAAGTCTCATAAACATAAAATTACTTCATTGACTCTCTTGGGTCCATGATCTTGTCGAAATATCTAATTCCTGTTCAGATATATGCATATATATAAATATCTATACTATTACATATATACATACACATATACATACAACGACACACAATAGAACATACAATAAACACACGCACACACATAACACACATACACACACATACATACATACATATACACACATACACATAGAACATACATACATACACATACATACATACATACATACATACAGACATACATACAGACATACATACATACAGACAGACAGACATACATACAGACATACATACATACATACATACAGACAGACATACATACAGACAGACACATACATACATACACACACATCATACATACATACAGACAGACATACAGACATACATACATACATACATACATACATACATACATACATACATACAGACACACATACATACATACAGACATACATACATACATACATACATACAGACATACATACATACACATACATACATACATACATACATACATACATACATACATACATACATACATACATACATACATACATACATACATACATATACACATCCATATACACATCCATATAGACCGACAGACAGACAGACAGACAATCTGCCATCCTCTGAACAACCACCCTTATAATATCTCTTCAATAGATTAGGATTGGTTTTTTTCTCTATCTCGCTGACCAGACAGATAATTCGCTCTGTACTATTTTTTCTACACTTCAATTGATTTTCAGTTGAGAGATGGATCATTGACTTCCACGGGGAGCCATCCATCAACACTGCGCCAGACACGCTTCCTGGTTTGCCTCATAGGAACAGAAAACAAGTGTTGTGTCACCGTACTGAAGGGCATTTAATAGGTGTCTCCGCCAGCCTTTACTCCAAGTAACAGATTTCTCTGTTACTCTCTATCCTCTTATTACTCGATATCTCGCTTTGACACTACTTCTCTCTCTCCCCCACCCTCACCTCTTATCTCTCCTCCCTCCCTCGCTGCCACGCACTCCGTCCCACCCTCTCTCCCTGAACTCATTGTCCCGCTCCCACCACCTCCCACGCCATCCGACTTTATTCCAATATATGTATGTTGCACTTGCTGCTCAAGCTTTCTATTGATTATTTTATCAACCACTAAATGTCTGCTCTTCCTAACGTTTATGGTTGATACAGCCTCTCGCATTGTCCAGTGTCTATACAATATCCTTTTTACTGTCCTTATTCGGACCCATCATGTGCAGAAACTACCAGCGAACATAACTCTAATCACGGCAACAAACAATGTTGTATTGATTATTGGGTGGCCTGGAGCTCCATCTAGTGGGTTGCAGCACAGACCAAATCAATTGATCCATACTGTCGTCCAGCAGTGAAATAGACCAAGCCAAGGGGGTCAAATGGATGGTGCTTTTCTGCTCTGCTTCAATTGTAAGAAAATCTATCCAGTTTGGAAATGTAAGCGAGGTCTGAGTCGGCAGATGATGTCAATCAATCGTTCTCGTTCCAAAGGCTCAGACGTGCTGCCTCTACATACGACTGGGAATGAGGGAAGCTGTGGGGTGAGGTAATGATTATCTGCGAGAGTGAGTGTTTAACCACGACATCTTTATCAATCACAGGCAGATGTTGACGCGGCAGACTAATAAGTTGAACTTGGGACCATGCAGTGAGGTTGTCTATCTTCTGCGCGTGTATCGAATAGCTGAACCCGAGCAATCTGCGAGACGGTATAAGGGCGGAGTCAGTAATCCAGCCAAAGTGCGACATTTGAATACTAAGTCGAACACGGGCTTATCATTAAAATCATTAGAATGACCATTTTATTACCCGGCGCCTTTATGTGAACCGCTGCATAAGGTAGTATATGTGAACACTACAAAAGGAGGTCCCATATGTGAACTGCATCATAAGGTTCCCATATTTGAACTATCATAAGGTCCTATATGTGAATTGTATCATAAAGTCCTACTTGTGAACCGGAGCAAAAGCTCCTACATGCGAACCGGAACATAAAGTCCTACATGTGAACCGGAGCATAAGGTCCTACATGTGAACTGTAATATGAAATTCTATAGATTCATTTGTTCTGTAACATGAGGTCTTGCATTTGCTCTGTAACATGAGTTATTACGTTTGTTATGTAACATGAGGTTCTGTAATTGTACTGTAACAGCAGGTCTGCTAATTGAGGTTCTATAATTGTACCGTTACATGAGGTCCTATAATTGTACTGTAACATGAGGTCCTATAATTGTACTGTAACATGAGGTCCTATAATTGTACTGTAACATGAGGTCCTATAATTGTACTGTTACATGAGGTCCTATAATTGTACTGTAACATGAGGTCCTATTATTGTACTGCTACACGAGGTCCTATAATTGTACTGTTACATGAGGTCCTATAACTGTACTACAACATGAGGTCTTATAAGTGCCGGTTACACTCGCCCTTCAAATCGATTATTGTTATAGTCGACGTAATGATCGTCTTTATTTTCCGTTTCTAACAGAATGGAAGCATGTCAAAAGCGCAAGCATCACTCACTGTTCCAGTCGTGTAGTGTACACGTGCCGCGTAGCTTGATAAGCAGTTATCGATGTCGTGATACGTCGGCTATGCGATCCCCGCCCGTTCAATGACCATGACTATATATCATCGAGTCTGTGTCGGGTATTCTAATCTGGACTGTTGCAGGATGATTCGGCGGAGTTAAAAAAGAAGCAAGCGCCGTGCTTCACAGACACTCACTCCGAACAGCCCAATGCAACGTCCATGGAGGATTATCGATAATCTCACGGCTGCCATTCGCTTTGGTGATTGGATACACAAATCAATGAGGAGGCTGACATCCGAGGGGCAGTTTCCCCGGGCGCTGTTTGATGGTCGGTCACTGACGAAGCGGGGGAAACGAGCGTTACTCTGTTTTATTGCGATCAATTCACACCTCCTCCAACAAGCTACTTCACAGCCCCGGATCCATGTACACCGCATGACAACCACTGATCCAACTAGACCAGCTAACAACCACTGATCCAACTAGACCAGCTAACAGCCACTAATCCAACTAGACAGCTAACAGCCACTGATCCAACTAGACCAGCTAACAGTTTCAGAACCTAGTAGACAGCATGATATACTCTGATCCAATCTGACCATCTAACAGCCACTGATTCAACCAGACCACCTAACAGCCACTGATCCAACTGGACCATCTAACAGCCACTGATCCAACTGGACCATCTAACAGCCACTGATCCAATCTGACCCTCTAACAGCCACTGATCCAACTAGACCATCTAACAGCCACTGATCCAATCTGACCATCTAACAGCCACTGATCCAACTAGAGCATCTAACAGCCACTGATCCAATCTGACAATCTAACAGCCACTGATCCAACTAGACCATCTAACAGCCACTGATCCATTTAGACCATCTAACAGCCACTGATCCAATCTGACCATCTAACAGCCACTGATCCTACTAGACCATCTAACAGCCGCTGATCCTACTAGACCATCTAACAGCCACTGGTCCAACTAGACCATCTAACAGCCACTGATCCAACTAAACCATCTAACAGCCACTGATCCTACTAGACCATCTAATAGCCACTGATCCTACTAGACCATCTATCAGCCACTGATCCAACTAGACCATCTAACAGCCACTGATCCTAGTAGACAGCATGATAGCCTCTGATCCAATCTGACCATCTAACAGCCACTGATTCATTAGGACTGATTCATTAGCTATTGACCCAACAAGACCTAATAACCACTGATCCAACTAGACCATCTGCCTTAAGTGAATAACTTAATGATAGTAGTTGGTGAAAGGAATTAAATTAAACAACACAGTATTCATAACAAGCATTTTATTGCCTTTGAAATTATATGATCACAAAGAGGTTAACTATTGATTTTTCATACTTTAAGTACACCAGTAATAATTGGGTAAATCATATATCCTAAATGATCAATATCAGGAAACTCATCACATATTTCTATGGCACGAATGACAAACAATACACCAAATTACAAACTTAATGAGCTAATAATCACCGAGGTATATCATCTGTAACAAAAACAATTGAACGCTCCTATAGAAACAAAAAATGCAACAATAAAATAGTGTATAAGCAAAAAAACCCACCAAAACAAGTCATATAACATATAGCTATATGAATTACAGGGACTCTGTGACATAAATAGCTATATGACATATAGAGCTCTGTGACACAAAGAGCCCTGTGAAATAATAGCTATATGACACGAAGAGCTCTGTGACATAAAGAGTTATATGACACAAGGAGCAAAGTGACATGAGCTACATGACATAAAGAGCCCATGGATATATGACATACAAGACATACATTATATGACTTACAAGAGCTTTGTAACATTCACAATGATATTACATAAACAAGAAGTCTGAGTGAGTGATCCACAACACTAGGAGACGATGAGGTCAAATGAGGTCATAGGGAAGATATGAAAAGGAACACTGCGGTTCTTATCTAGACAAACCTCACATTGAACAATATACAACAGCAGGTGTACATAGAGAAATCTTATCCTAGTAAAACATGGCAAAATTTATATTAATAGCACCAAAAGTTGTGTTGTAAGCAAATAAGATATACAATTATGATAAAAAATGCAATATGTTTATATTACCGGACCTAATGGTTTTTGTGAAAAACCAATAACACTGATGCTATTTATAACCCGAATTTTAGCTCAACTCATAGCTGTGTTATTCACTGTCGATTATTGTGATGACAAACTCCTCTCTTTTCTCCTCTCTGTTGCCTTGCAGTTATCAGCGTCTGTGGTTCTTGGTGACGTTTGGGGTGGGGGTGTTGAATCCACCTGCATCATTCATGCCTAGCATCTGCCTCAAACGGACTATCTCATCTTTGTATCTGTACAACAGGTGTGACAAATAAATGACGCCAATTGGAAGTGTGATGAATATGATACGAGTGACAGGTTGCTGAAAATCGTGACATGCATCACATGTCAATGATGAACGTGACATATTTGACAGATAGATGAATAGTGTGACATATGTTGATAATGACTGTGACATTTGTGGCCGGTAGCAGATGGCTGTGACTTGTGTGACAGGTAGCAGATGGCTGTGACATGTTTATATATGGCTGTGATATCTGCCAAATTGTTGGACACAGAAGTATCGACCGCTTTGCATCATCAATACTCTCATATTATATCAAGAAACAGCGATGTTTGAAACATAGTCCTGAATTCATCACACGTTAACATGTTACAAGTAAGCATTTACACCCGCCACACCCACAACTTTGCTGTGTTAACATAATGAACAGTTATTGTGTGCACAAGGAGTGTTAGCTATTATTACCATCACCCACCTACAAAGTATTTCCTAAAAAATGACATCAGGAATACAATGAAAGAAACAGTGAAAACAAGTTGGTAGAATTTGAATCTTGAAGTGGGTTTAGAGCATCAACGCTTTAATAACATTGCAACCAACAAGTTAGTCAAATGTCAGAAATCACTCCTAAACAGACAAATACTAGCAAATCAGAAATGGTTTGATACAAATAAATAAAGCATTACCTGCGGGTCCTACAAGCACATGAATAAAAGCAACAATAATTTGGATTACTACCTTGTTTCACATTCCAGAACATTTATGCCCAACAGAAACTCACCATGTAGTGACTAGCAACAAATGATCTTAATCACAGGGACTTCAGTCTCAAAAAACTACACTCCTGTGATGGCTAATGTATAAAGACTTTATATATTAGCAATCAAAGAAGTGGGGCATTTTAAGACTTGAGTGCCAGTGATCTTAATGCAGCTGATACAAGCTAATGAGAAATGTGATTCATTGGCAAGCGGTGAAGCTTGATATTGCAGACTAGGCCAAGCAGAGAGCGAGAGAAAAGTTATTTCTACCACTGACAGGAGAAGGTATCCCAACCCTAGGTAATTGACCCAACTTAGGTGGTTGTCTATCTGATCTACCCGCCTTGCTAGATGTGTACCTGTGTAATCAACCCACCTTGCAGGTGGCTGTCTATGTGATCAACCAACCTTGCCAGGTGTGATCCTATGTAATTGATCCACCTTGTCATGTTTGTGTCTAAGAAATCAGCCCACCATAGTAGGTGGTTGTCTATGCAATTAAACCACCTTTCCAGGTGTATCCACGAAATCAACCCTCCTGGCCAGGTGTTGCCTATGTAATTAAACCCACCTTACAAGGTGTGTCCATGTAATTAACCCACATTGCCAGGTGTGTCTATGTAATTAACTGCCTTGCTATGTGTATGTCTATGTAATTAACCCACCTTGCCAGGTGTGTGTCTATGTATGCCTGTAGCTCAGAGACCTCCTGTTCCAGCATGGCATTGCGGCCAAGCAGTTCAGCTCGTTCCTGCTCCAAATCCTCCTGCGTGTTACGAGTAAACTCCACCAGCTGTCTACGGAGACTGCCCATGTCTGACCCCTCAGTGCCTCCATGACCCCTGTACACATTATCATACCATTTCAATATTGACCTCACTCACGTCAATTGTGAAATAATTGTTGCACCTGAAATCAGAGTTGAAGAAGACTTTATGTGACAACCACACCATAACGAGATTCACTAGTTAAACAAACCTAACTTTCAATACAATGTTACAATGAAATCACACCCCAAAAAATATTCCCATTCTGAACATAACTATGCATACCAACCCAAATATGAAATGCACCAAAGGAATGAAATAACTACAATTCCATTCTGCATTGTGATGAACACATCATAATTTCAATAAATCCCACTTGAGCAGTGACAGTATACCTGTAGGGTTTGCTGTAGTCCTCTTTGTACTCCCCCATCCTGGCCTGTATAGCAACACATTACACATAAACCCTTTTTCACATGGCATGAGAATCTAGACTAAATCCGTTAATCCCTTTACAACCTGGACTGTAAATCAACACTTTTTTTGCATCCAAGCCTGTTTATCAATATTCAAACCATTAATCGCTATATATCCTGGCCAGTAAATCAACAATTAATTCATTTATCTTTTTACAATCTTTATCCAATAAGCATATGTCAACCATAAAAACTGAGATGAATCACCCTGAGTCTGAGACTCTCCACTTCTGTGTTCACCTTGGCCAGCTCGTCCAGCAACCGGTTAATCTCCTTCTGTTGGTTGGACATGAACTCTTTGTCAGCTGAAGCTGATGCTCATTGGGGCCAAGGTCAAGGTCATCATAGCCCTTCGCTTCCATTTGCTGTCGGAGCTCTCTGGTGAAAGACAGAAAAGAACTCTTATGAAAATCATGAGATCAAACATCACTGTGTTAACAAAACAAACTTTACTCGTGTATGTTTGCGTCCGTGTGTATGTGCATGCATGCCTGCGTGCATATGCATGAATAAACATGTGCATGTGTTAGCATATGTTTTAATTTGTTTGTGAATGTAAAGAAAGTCACAATGAGCTGTCAATTATTTTTGCAGCATGTGATATTACTTACCTGTAAGATACAATGAGTTCTTCATATTTCCTGACTGTTTCTTCCAGACGCTGTTTGTAGTTTTTGGCGGCAGCGCTTAGTTGATCTTCGCGAACCTAAGAATTGACATAAGGCAACACAAGTCAGCTTAAGGTGGTGCTTGAATTAGCATCTCTATCACAATGATAATGAGATGACTGGAATCTCACCTTGTGAGCTCGTTTAAAGTCCTTAAGCATCTCCTGCACGTATTTCTGCATGTGATCTTTGTCCTTGGAGTGATCAGGACGCCCGCCTCGGTCAACATAATCCTGAATACAACATTCCCATCAATCACTTAATCACTTCCTCACAACTTAAATACATCAGCAAACTGATACACCACATTTTTGAAGCTTTGATTTCTAGGCTTTCCTATTGCGATGCTCCTCCATTGTTGTACTGTTACTCGCAGCTTGTGGTTGCTGAGTGGGGACTAGCCAGAGAAAGTCCAGGAGCAGAGTTGCTTATTGGTTTATTGAGTCTCCCTGACTGACCCATGAGGTGCCCTTATATAGGGTCCCCGGTCAGCTGGCTTGCTTTTTCAGGGACCCTTGACCGGTCCACACGATAGGCCGGGCTAAACAATCCCGACGTGACTCGACGGGTCCACTTTGAGGGTGGACCGGCATGTGAGTCAAGGCTAAAAGGATTGCTGCTATCAGGGTTTCATTAACCACTTCAATGTTACATCCCTCCACTTCAGGGTTTCACCTACCACTTCAGGGTTTCACCTACCACTTAAGGGTTACATCCCTCCACTTCAGGGTTTCATCCCTCCACTTCAGGGTTATATCCCTCCACTTCAGGGTTACATCCCACCACTTCAGGGTTACATCCCTCCACTTCAGGGTTACATCCCTCCACTTCAGGGTTTCATCCCACCACTTCAGGGTTATATCCCACCACATCAGGGTTATATCCCACCACTTCAGGGTTACATCCCTCCACTTCAGGGTTTCACCTACCACTTCAGGGTTACATCCCACCACTTCAGGGTTATATCCCACCACTTCAGGGTTATATCCCACCACTTCAGGGTTACATCCCTCCACTTCAGGGTTATATCCCTCCACTTCAGGGTTACATCCCTCCACTTCAGGGTTACATCCCTCTACTTCATGTTATATCCCTCCACTTCAGGGTTACATCCCTCCACTTCAGGGTTATATCCCACCACTTCAGGGTTATATCCCACCACTTCAGGGTTACATCCCTCCACTTTAGGGTTACATCACACCACACCAAGTGGTGGGATATAATCCTGGCTGGCGTGCTGATAATTAAGGGGGGAGGCTTTTTAAAGACGGATGACCACCACTTAAACCCACAACCATCACAACTCTTTCGCAACATTAATCTATCATTATATTTATTTATAAGCGAAACTTAAACTTGGCTCACAGCTATGTCCTCCACATATTTGACAAGACGAGACCGGAAATCTTCGTTGACATCTTTCAGTTTGTGCTGTAGCCTGTTGTTATAGACCTCCAAGTGTTTCTTGTCATTGTGCAGGGGAATCAATTGCTACAACATACACATTCATGGCTCTTCTTACACTGTTAAACTGTACTTTCCAAAAACTATGCTCTAAACATGGTCTTTTGTTAGTATTGTTTACATAAACCCAGTACTGACAGCGTTGAGTTCTGATATTGTCTTTTGACGATTGCGGGCCAGGTTCCTAGCTTCATTCAGTTCCTTCCTCAACTGTTTCCTGTTAAAAATCACAGAGTTTGACATGCTTCAGTAGATTAGGGTAAAAACAAGTCCGGTTAGCTTCTGCAGTCTCATGAAAACAGTCCACACACATTTGTGGATGCACTGAAATTAAATTATATATTCTGTACTTCTTTCCAAGCAATTTAAACTCGAGAACCATTATCCTTTGATCATATCTTTGTGAATGAAGAGAGATGTTCTAGCTACGTGAGTTTTTCAGCACTGCGGGCATCCTCTTCTTGCTCCCCTTTCATTCTCTCCATGTCACGGTGGTAGCGTTCATTCTGGTCCCCGCCCCACAACTGTCACACAACAACAACACAGCTATCACACAACAGCAAACTATGCATCATGATGCAAACTATTCAGTTGAACACATACAAAATCACAGTGACTCTCAAATGTAAACAATTAGATAGTTCTACAGCAAATCAAGTTATTTAAGAAACTGAAAATGCTATTTTAGATAAAGGTACTTCTCTCCCTTTGCAGAGATGAACTTGTGTCATCTGGCACTTAGATAAATGCCCGTCATATGATGGTATCCAATAAGTTCTACTTAAGAATATAATTTACAGATTGTACAATTACAGACCGAAGAAAGACACTAGAAAAAGAGTAACGCAATGACACTCACACTTTGCCTCACATTCTCCCGCTCCTTCTCGTTCACTTTTGTTCTCAGTGGCTGCAGTACAGAAACAAAACATGGATTGATCGTCAAACATTAAATACCTTTTATTCTATATATATCTATTTTAAAATAATTGCACCAATGGACCTCATCTTACCACTGTGTAACTTCATCATGGACCTCGACTTATCACTGTGCCTCTACCATGGACCTCACCTTATCACTGTGCCTCTCTACCATGGACCTCACCTGATCACTGTGCCTTTCTACCATGGACCTCACCTGATCACTGTGCCTTTCTACCATGGACCTCACCTGATCACTGTGCCTCTCTACCATGGACCTCACCTGATCACTGTGCCTCTCTACCATGGACCTCTCTGTGCCTCTCTACCATGGACCTCACCTGATCACTGTGCCTCTCTACCATGGACCTCACCTGATCACTGTGCCTCTCTACCATGGACCTTACCTGATCACTGTGCCTCTCAACCATGGACCTCACCTGATCACTGTGCCTCTCTACCATGGACCTCACCTGATCACTGTTCCTCTCAACCATGGACCTCACCTGATCACTGTGCCTCTCACCCATGGACCTCACCTTATCACTGATCACCATGGACCTGCCTCTCTCTTCTTCACCATGGACCTCACCTGATCACTGTGCCTCTCTACCATGGACCTCACCTGATCACTGTGCCTCTCTACCATGGACCTCACCTGATCACTGTGCCTCTCTACCATGGACCTCACCTTATCACTGTGCCTCTCAACCATGGACCTCACCTGATCACTGCACCTCTCTACCATGGACCTTACCTTATCACTGTGCCTCTCAACCATGGACCTCACCTTATCACTGCTCTTCTTCACCATGGACCTCACCTTATCACTGCTCTTCTTCACCATGGACCTCACCTTATCACTGTGCCTCTCAACCATGGACCTCACACCTATCACTGCTCTTCTTCACCATGGACCTCACCTTATCACTGCACTGCTCTTCTTGGACACCATGGACCTCACCTTATCACTGCACTGCACTGTGCCTCTCAACCATGGACCTCACCTTCATCACTGGACTCTTCTCACTGCTCTTCTTCACCATGGACCTCACCTTATCACTGCTCTTCTTCACCATGGACCTCACCTTATCACTGCTCTTCTTCACCATGGACCTCACCTTATCACTGTTCCTCCTCACCTTATCACTGCATGGACCCTTATCACCTTATCACTGTTCTTCTTCACCATGGACCTCACCTTATCACTGTTCTTCTTCACCATGGACCTCACCTTATCACTGTTCTTCTTCACCATGGACCTCACCTTATCACTGTGCCTCTCAACCATGGACCTCACCTTATCACTGTTATTCTTCACCATGGACCTCACCTTATCACTGTTATTCTTCACCATGGACCTCACCTTATCACTGTTCCTCTCAACCATGGACCTCACCTTATCACTGCTCTTCTTCACCATGGACCTCACCTTATCACTGCTCTTCTTCACCATGGACCTCACCTTATCACTGCTCTTCTTCACCATGGACCTCATCTTATCACTGTTCCTCTCAACCATGGACCTCACCTTATCACTGCTCTTCTTCACCATGGACCTCACCTTATCACTGTTCTTCTTCACCATGGACCTCACCTTATCACTGTGCCTCTCAACCATGGACCTCACCTTATCACTGCTCTTCTTCACCATGGACCTCACCTTATCACTGCTCTTCTTCACTATGGACCTCACCTTATCACTGTGCCTCTCAACCATGGACCTCACCTTATCACTGCCCTTCTTCACCATGGACCTCACTCTATCAACCTCCTCATCTGGATCTTCCTCGAGCTGGATGCCAGGATTGATGCGTTTAAGCCGTTTCATGAGTGCGGCCTTGTCGTTCACTAGGTTCAACAACTCCATTCCTAGTTCCTCGTCTCTTGCTCTCTGCTCAAACACAACACAACACCCAGACAACATGATCATCAACAGACAGATACAACTAATACTGTGCCAAATGTACCCATGTAAATGTGAATTATGTAGCCAAGCAGTAGTTCTGTTCTAGATAAGCCACTCAACCTGGCCTTCCAGCTCCTTTGTCACAGGTTAAATAGTTAGTCTTTAGCACGATGTATTCATCTGCAAGCTCCTTGCGGTCTTTCTCCATCTCAGCCAGTCTGTCTTTCAACGCACGGTCAGCTCGAGCGTTGCGGTCAAAGGCAGCCTCCCTCTCCATCAGCTGATTCTCCAACTCCAGCATCTTGTTTGTCAACTCAAACTTGGCCTCCTCTGCTTCTTCCTTCAACTTGTTGTTTTCAATTTGCATCTCTACAAGAGTCTTAGATACCTGCATACAAACAACAACAAGTTCAATCACCAACTCAACAAATTACTTAAGGCAAAAAGAGACACACAATAACAAGATGTGACCTTGAGTTTCTCTTCCTCAGTCATAAGAAGCTGTGCCGATAAGTCTGTCTTCGACGTAGCAATTGTGCCAAATTTGCTCTGCAGTTCCTCCAGTTTCTGATGTAACCGCTCATTTTTATCTCGCAGGGACAACTTAAAGTCACAAATCAATTCAATATTACATAAAACCAATATGCGACAATAGCAGCAAGTTCACTTATGTATGTTGTAATTAGGCATCTACGACCTACATTGTCAGTCTGAAGGCGTCGCAGTTCGTCCTGGGTGTCGTGGAGTTTGCTAGGGTCGGCTAAACTGGTTAGCCCCGCTCCCAGACTGATCTGGTTCTGTAGATGCAACACACGAGCTCGCCACTGTGTGATCAGTTGCTTGAACACAGGAGAGAAGAACAGATACAGTGGCTGTGATGAGACACACACCCAACTCCTACCTGACCATGACACTAACAGGTGAACATAGAATAGAGAACTTATATGGGAATAGTATTCTATAATTTTGTTATTATCAGAAGTGCAAACTATAAGCATCAAACAGCCTATATCTAGTGACCTAGAGAGATTTCCATTGAAGAGATGACTGGGGCTGGTAAAGCAAACACATACAAATATATTTCTACTGGTTGAAACTGGCGCTGACGTTTTGGCCTGCATCTATTTCCATCTGACCCACCCTTACTCACTAACCATCCAAGACCACTGGCCCAAACCCACCAATTGGACCAATCTAAGATCACTGAGCCCAAACCTACCCATTGGACCCATCCAAAACCACTTGGCCCAAACCTACCCGTTGGACCCATCCAAGACCACTGTACCCAAACCTACCCACTGGACCCATCCCATTCCACTTGGCCTAATCCTATCCACTGGACCTAACCTACCCACTGGACCCATCCAAGACCACTGGACCTGACCTACCCACTGGACCATACTAGCCCTGCAGCTTGGTCATATGCTCTATAGCAGTATTACGGCAGTAACGCAGTGACGGGGAGAAGATCAGACAATCTTAACATACCACAAAGTAACTGGTTCATTCAACTACCTGAGCAAATGGGTCATTCAGTATGGGGAAATTCTTCACTTGGGACACTTGGTTAGCGAAGCGCAGCCCAGCCCCGAGTACAGCAGCATCTGACTGGGGCTTCAGGCAGAAGAGCACCCTTGTTTTACAGTTGCCACCGAGTTCCTCTCGCAAAAGGTACGTAAGTCGTGATTCACTGAAATAACCAAACAATTCACACACTGTAAGTGGTGGCTCACCATACCATAAAGCAATGTTTACATCAAAATCATGTAAATAACTTGATTGTATATGCTCCTAGAGGACGGATGATTGGCAATAAACGTCATTGTCAGCCTCACAAATATAAAACTGCTAAAGATTGTTAAGTGATCATGGCATAACTGACATGTAGTTGATGACACGATCAGGGTAGGGTTGGTTTGCGAGTGCAGTCACCAGTTGACTGAGAGCGATGAGAGATCGACTCAATGTTGGACCCTCGCGAAGGCGAATATGGTGCGAATCCTCTGCCAGCTTCTCTATACCTGGGGTCACCACCAGAGTAAAGCGAGACTTGTTGGGACTTGGACTTTCTTGAGATTGCTGTTAAACAATATACTGTTAATACCGTAAGATTTTGTCCAGGAAATATCAAGTTCCTAATGATGCATTGAGAAATTGGTGTACCATAGTCAGCTCCAGCACTATAAGTATGGTGGAGTGTTGGTGAGAAGGTCCGTAATCGGTGGGGGTCTTGGTGCGTCTCTCCCAGGCCTGTCTCACTAAGTTGGTTCCTTCAGAACCATCATTTAAGGTCTTACTGGTTTGTTGCTGTGGACATTTAAAAGAGGTAAACTACATAATCAGCAGACTGGAGTATGATGGTCTGTAACAAGGTTTGTTTATAGCAAAAATACCAAAATGCTGAGAAAGAAAATGTTACTCACTCTGACAAATTGTCCTCTGGGAGCAGATTCATCCACATCTAAAAGTTCTGTGCTGGTGCCTTGTGGCTTGATAAGGTCTTTGATGAGCTCGTTATATATCTCACACACCTGTAGTGTTACCTGGGGCTGTTTACGACCGCCCCCAGGACCCTCATACAGGAACCTATTGTCTGCACCCATGCAACCACAAAACAGTGCCACAAACCAAAACCTCTTCAGTAAAATTACCATATGTTGCCACCATCAGCTGCCAAGCAACATATATCATGTGAACTATAAGTGTCACAATAAAGGTGCATACCTTTGCTGGTTTTGGAAAAGAGTGTGTCAATCACAAGAGCCACGATGCCTGTTCTGTTGGTGCTCTCTCCTGCCACAGAGTAGGATTTTCCCGAACCAGACTCGCCAGTAACGATTAGACATGTGTTGAAACCAGCAACTGTCAAGTCAACCAGTGGCTCCACTGCTTGCTTGTACACATCCTGAGTATTGGTATTCTGCTTGAACAGCTGCTGGAATCTGTAAGTACAAGTGTCATCATAATAACGACACTCAATATTCAATAATCTACCATTAACAAAATGAATTAATTAAGTACAAGTTTAATCATAATAATATCCATCAATATTCAATAATTTACCATAAACTAATAACAATAAACTATGATCAATCATTGAAAAAATCAAAACAAAAGGATAGTAGATTTTAACAGTTTAACATAGATGCTGCTGTTCCTCTTAAAAAAAAGAAGCTCACGTGAAATATGTGCCACCAACCCGGCTTGCGATTCTGTTCTGGTCAATTTCCAAGTTTACAGGTCCTTCACCTCGTACTGGAGGCCGAATGCGACCAACCACATCCACGTTCATTGTTGAACACTGCAAGCAAACTAAAGCATAAGAATACTATCCCACTGAGTAGCTTTAAAACAATTGTTGGATATAACTATCTCAAAACGTCAGGGTGAGATTATGCTAGTAGCTATCAAACATTGCGATGAACAAATAAAGAAAATGAATTGAATGTGTTAGCGAGTTGGTTTAAAGTATTCAGCAACCCTCCTTACTTTCCACCAAATGCAATGCCTGCTGAAATTTAGGTATAATGATATCATATTCTGATTTGTTTACTTTGCAATCTTTTCGTGGTTTTCTTTATGAAGGCAGTGAGCTGGTTGTCCAATATCAAAAATAGTCATAACGTAACTTTTGGTCTTCTCTCCAATGCAATAGTCAATACATGCTGTTATTCATAATGTAATCATAGTTCATAACGTTACATAGCCATAATGTTATTTCACTTTGCAGGTCGAAACTTTTCTGGTAGTGCACAGTTTTACATTTGATATTGGGTAATACCATAGGTACTATTGTACATATTGTTAGCATGATTAAAAAAAATGATTTCTATAGTATTTTATTAAAGACAAAGGTTCATAACAATAGAATTATGACATAAACATTACTGGGATGCTCCATGGTAAATAACTTGACTACTATGCTATATAAATTGAATAACCATGGCTAATAAATATAAGGCATACATTAAGTACCATGGTAATATTGCATGGTAGAACATACATTAACAGCATGTAACATGGTACATAACATAAGTACATCAATCTATGGTATTAAAATAACATGAGTGTAGCTGTACATGCATTCATTACAAACAGTATTGTTCATCACCACTATGGTACAATCATCATTTACTGTGGTTAATACCATGAAATGATAATGTACATACACCAAGTACCATGGTACATCATGTACTATGGTACATACCATGATACAAATGGCAAGTACAGTGGTACATATCTTAAGTATGAAGGACTGAGATAAAATTTTGTATACCACAGTATTTGCCATGGAAAAAAAATTATGTGGGAATTTATATCAATCAGGGTCCTTGTAGGGCTGCACAATGGTGATATTTGATAACTCTGTTTCTTTCATGCTGCTAACTTATCAGCTCATCAGTGGACTTGTGGGTATGATTGTTTCGAACCTGCTACCACAAAAAGTCAATGCAAGATTCACTTCAGCTCTACACTCATAGTGCAGAGGATGACAGATGTGAAGTATCTTTATGGAACAGGGCTAAACCTAGCTGCGCACGATGTCTTGTATAAATTTATATCACCGTCCGACCGGGGCTAGGCTAAACCTAGCATCGGATTCCACTGTAAACTACTGTCTCACAATGGCAGCTGAACATGTACACATAGGGTAAATTTCTTTGCCGAAACCCGTGCTGGACAAGGTCTGAACCCAAACCGCCCGTTAAAAACAGCCTGTCGAGCATGGCACGGCGAGGCAAGGCCATACCTAGCCGTGCACGACGTCTTATTGGTATATATTTATATTACCGTCGTGCGCGGCTAGGTCATACCGCACGTCACCAAAACTACTTCATTTACTAGTCTGGACACGAACAGGTGTGACATTACTCACTATGCAAGGTACTCGCCCCTGGTGTTTTGATGAGCTGTTGCCACCTTAGCCTTAGGCGCGGATATGAGAGATCGCGGACAGTGTCAGAGGCGAAGTTTCTTTGCCCTGCGTGACATTGATACTGAGTGACTGTCCTGACACTGACAGTGACACATTCCGTGTTGACGAACAAGTTAATGGACAGATACAAATTACAATAAAATACTACTAACCAGCAATGCACGCCGAATGGCCCCTAACTGTAATGCAGAGCAGGGTTATTGTTCAGAGCATGCACCCAACCACTAACAATGACACCCATGCAATTATTATTGTGTTTATGCGTATCCACACAACATCGCCATATTTGTTTACTAACACTCGCATGATAATATTTCGCAGAAGCTTGATAATACATTTTTTAAGTATAGTTAAATTGACGTTACAAAACAGAACCTGAGGTTTTTAACGAGAGGGGGGAGGTAATTAAGTGGAATTATAGTTGTCAAATAATTCTCTCCATTCGTACAAGCTTGCGGGGATGAAAGAATTAAGCTTTCCCGACAAATGAGAAGTAAATACTGGAAGAAATGTATTGCGACTGGGACGTATTTTGCTTCAAGATGAAAGCTATTTGCACGCGACCCTTTACCGGCACCCAAGCGTTGCGACATACGATCAATGACAGGAAAACTGAGTACATTGTTCGGGACTGTTCGCGTGATTCTACTTCGTGACAGCTTCAACCTACACAGCCGCCTGAAACCTTATCCTAGATATCTCAATTTCGATCATTCAATTATATCTAAGAAGTATCTTCACCTTAAGGGAAGACCTCATTGGAGCGTATACAATATGGCTAGTCCAGGGAATCGCATGCGCTTTGATCTGACAGCCGCAGACATCGAACAAGAGACCGACAAGTTGATCGAATCTTCAAAGGCCGTTTATGACAAAGTTGCCGAACTATCAGAAGAAGATACTACATTTGACAACGTTGTCAAGGTTTTTTTTATTTAGTTCTACAGACACCTACACTACACTATCAGACAATGTAAAGTCCGAGTTATTGCATCCAGTAATGAGTACTGTATAAGCTGGAAGTGGGGTGTACAAGGTTAGATAGCACATTCCATCAGGAAGCCCAGGTCGGACGTTAGTATACATATATACAAAGACGTCGTGCACGGCTATCTATCAGGATGTGGGCACCTCGGCTTCACACCACCTTGGTGACATTTGCACCACATGAATTTATAGAGGTACTGATTGCTAGTATCGCTAGCAAACATGACACAACCGTGTTGGGGGGGGGGGGGTAATCTGTGATTTGTGCCAAAAGCGTGTTGCCCTACAGAGAAGGGTTGTGGGTGGTGTGGGGGAGGGGCTACGTGGGTTGGCATTAAGGGTGATGTTTGGGCTAGTGCAGAGAACTGTTGCCAGTTTGGTGAGGATGGGACATGTTACTTAATTTTTTAATGGCACCTTGGAATTGAAAAGATTTTGACCATAGATAATACCTATTTTAGATGGTAGTGCCTCCATCGAGGACTTGACGTTCACTATTGTATGATATGGTGCTCGCTGGTATTGGTAAAGAAGATTCTTCAAATCAAACTAACCATTTCATCATGATTTGGGATATACTTGAGAGCCAAAATTTCCGATAGATGTGATGTTTTCTTACGTGTAATATTGGATTGTTGAGACGGTAATGTCCTAGATCAGGTATAAAGTAGCTACTGTGTCTGGTGTGTAAGGTTCTTGCAGAGGATGGGGTCACTTACAGCACCAACAGGAACATCCTCGACTTCCCTCAACATGTGTTCCCAGACAAAGAGCTCAGAGATGCTAGTGTAGCTGCTGACAAAAAGCTCTCGGATTTTGATGTCGAGATGAGGTAGGCACCCATTCTACTTCTCTGTGGCCTGTGATATTGCCATTGTTCATTTGGTTTCATTGTGCATTTGTTCACATTGCAGCATGAGGCAAGATGTATTTGATAAACTGCAAGCTGTAGAAAAAACGGTAGGGTCTACTCTCACTGGGGAAACCAAGCGATTCCTTGAGAGGCTGATCAAGTATGGAAAGCGCAATGGTACAGTTCATTTCCTGCTAACGGTATACAGCCGTACCCCTCCTCACATCTATTTACATCTGTTTGTGGTTGCTTTTAATCACTTACCACAGGACTACATCTTCCCTCTGAGGTCCAAGATCAGGTCAAGACCATCAAGAAACGCATGAGTGAACTCAGTATCGACTTCCAGAAAAACTGTAATGAAGAGAATACTATTCTTGAGTTTTCTGAACAGCAACTGGGTAAGTGTTGTGACTTATAACTGGCACATTATCTCTCAGTTAATTAATTTGTTGTTTGCAAAGAAATGACTAATCATGGCATATTTCTGGATGTGTTCAATAATGATACTTTAAAACTGCATTGTGTTTATGAGCTCACTATAAAACAACTTGACATTGCTTTGACAGATGGATTACCGGCAGATTTCTTGAAAAGCCTGGAGAAGGTAAACATAATCAGCAGTATAGATCCCCATATGTATACAATTGTGTCATGGCATTTAGGAGCCTTGTCAACTATTTCAACCTGTGTCGGTATCTTCTTAGAATGACAGCGGGGACTTCAAAGTCAGTCTCAAGTATCCCCACTATTTCCCATGCATGAAATTCGCCAAGAATCCTGAAACTCGGAAGCGCATGGAAATAGCATTCAACTCGAGGTAATATATCAGCACAAGTTCTTTGATTGTCTGGTTTGGACTGGTACTTGTCATGTCAGCTGCTGATGAGTGTGGTGGGTGTGTCGTAGATGCATCGCTGAGAATGGCCCGATCCTCGAGGAGCTCGTCACGCTCCGACAGAAGGTAGAGTGCTTATTCTCCTTGTGCTGTTTGCCTCCTGGTTTTTCTTTTGTTCTGTAAAGCCTACTGACCGTGTCTGTGGATGTGTAGAAATCTGACCTCCTGGGCTTCCCATCGCACTCAGCATTCATACTGGACATGCGCATGGCCAAGACCCCCGAGGCAGTGACAAGCTTCCTGGAAGAACTGGCACTCAAGCTGCAGCCGCTAAAGGAGCAGGAGATGGCCTTGTTTGTTCAGTATAAAAAAGAAGAGGTGAGCGTGTGGTCGTTGTCTTGATCAGGGGTGCTATGACGTGCTCCCAGCCTTAACACAACAACCCCTGCCCCCCCCTGCTTCTCAATCCCTTTACCACACCCATTGTGTGTGGGCATTGTCTATGTCAGGGATATTGTAACATGCCCCTACCTTGAACTCCTCTCCCTGTGCTGTGTGTGTAGTCACTGTCATCATCAGGGATACTCAGACATGTCCCCTGCCTCCCTCCCTCCCCCTGTTTTGCTGTCATGATCAGATATGCACACCCCTCACCCCTGTATGTTTGTGCTCCCAGTGTGAGAAGGCAGGTTTTGAGTTTGACGGCAAAATCAACATGTGGGATTTCCGTTACTACATGACGAGAGTGGAGGAGAAGAAATACGCAGTGGACCAGAACAAACTCAAGGAATATTTCCCTCTGGAGACAGTCACCAAGGGCCTCCTCGAGATTTACCAGGTAAACCCCACCTGCAGCTGTGAAGTATCTCTGTCTGGCAGTATCAACTCGGCTCATATGGTTGGCTTCCTGCCATTTTATCTTGGTACTAATAGTGTAGGGTATCACTCTGTGTGTCTGACCTCATCTCTTCTGCATGTTGATGCTGCTGTTACCATGGCTACCTGATGTGTTGATGTCAGGAACTGTTGGGTCTCAAGTACACCCGTATACCGGACGCCCCAGTGTGGAATCCCGACGTTACACTGGTAATGTATCATCACTGCTCATTTTCCCTGGCACCATCTCCTCAGGGAGTTCACTGTATCATATGCTTGCCTTGTGCTTGCAGTTCCAAGTGAATGATGGTAGCAGTGGCGAGTTGCTCGGCTACTTTTACCTCGATCTCTTCCCCCGTGAAGGCAAGTATGGTCACGCTGCCTGCTTCCCACTTCAGGTGACTACCATATTATAATACGCACTCTGAATCCCTCACACCTGCCTCATACCATCATAGACTGTAAATCTTTACATTCCTTGGAAGAAAGGGATGTTTTCAGTGTCAGTGAATTTTGCTGTCGTTTCTTCAGCCAAGCTGCCAGTCTGGAGAGGGACGTCAGGTCGCAGTAGCAGCCATGGTTGCTAACTTCACCAAGGCTACAGATGACCAACCATCCCTGCTGCTTCATGATGAAGTAGACACCTTCTTCCACGAGTTCGGTCACGTCATGCATCATGTGTGCTCCAAAGCAGACTACGCACTCTTTAGGTCACTAAGATGCATCTCAGAATGACCTCATTGCTCCTCACACTGACCTCCGTGTTCTTCATTGTGTTATCTCAAAGATGCTAATGTGTTGGTAAGATAATGGTTAGATGTGATCCCCTTATTTGCTGTTGGTTGTGATACCGTGAGTTTTGTTTACAGTGGTACTGCAGTTGAGCGTGACTTTGTGGAAGCGCCTTCTCAGATGTTGGAGAATTGGTGTTGGGAGCGGACATCGCTGAGTCGCATGTCTGGTCATTACAAGACGGGTGCTGACATCCCAGACGACCTCCTCACCTCACTCATCAACAGCCGCACTGCCAATGCTGGCGTCTTCAACCTCAGACAAATCCTCCTCGCCACATTCGACCAGACCATTCACACCCAAGCTAAGGTAACCATTATTTCTGCTCACTTGCTATGTGTAAAAGGGGAATTAAAACATTTTAACGATTTCGACTGAACTGGTTCCAAAATTTCCAGTGATAATTGTTCTGAGAGATATACAATGTGGATGTCCTAGCTGGCATGACTGATTATCAACTCCTAGAAATAGTTATTAAAAAGGCAGCTGTTTCCCAGTTAAATTGCCATGATCGTGTTTTGAATATTTACTTATAAACTATTTGTAGCAAGGCAGTGATTATTTCAAATGTAATTTTGATATGTATATAACTAGTATCAAGTCGTATGAATTAAAGCGATCTCAGTAAAAAGATTCCGTGCTGTCAACCCAGCTGATCTAGTAGCACTTATCATGGGGCTGTATGTGCTGGTTGTGTGCTGTGCTTCAGGCGGACACAGCTGAGCTCCTGTCTCAACTCTCCCAGAAGATCCTGGGAATCAGTTCCACTCCCGGCACCAACATGTCTGCCTCATTTGGCCACCTGGCAGGAGGCTACGATGCACAGTATTACGGTTATCTGGTTGGTCTGTTTTCATTCCACAACAAACACTGTGTTAACAGGCAGTCAGTGATGATGTTTGACACGTTATCGTGGTTAAGTGTTTTTAACGTTATGATTGGCTGTTGGAAACTAAATTTTAGCCGTCATAATGTTTTCATGGGACGCTTGTGTGCTAAGTTTTGAAGACTTTTGCAATTTAATAATTGCCTTTCGTGATAGAATTGGCATCACCCTATAACTGTGTTGTAACAGGTACCCACACAGTAGTAATTCCCCTCAAAACATTTCTCTGACATGCTTTATTTTACACTTCTGTTTTGTGAATGTGGTATTCATTGTGTGTGTGTTTTAGTGGAGTGAGGTTTTCAGTGCTGACATGTTCCGTGCTCGCTTCCACAAGGAGGGCATTATGAGTAGCAGTGTGGGCATGGACTACCGCCGCTTCATCCTCCAGCCCGGGGGATCCATCGTACGTACATACACTGGATTTGACCTACTAAATCAGCTTATATGACCATAGTATGATCCATGACAGACATGTGCCATCCATAGACCGGATCCACTCGATGGACCCCTGCTCTCCATGGGCTATCCATAGACTGGATGGACTTGTGGTTGTCTTCTTTCTCTGCTTTGAGAAAACTCAATATTGATTACTATCACTTAATCTAATTATGCCTTTTTTTCTTCTGTTCAGGATGCGATGGATATGTTGAAGAACTTCCTGGGTCGTGAACCTCAGAAGGAAGCATTCCTGATCAGTAAGGGATTACAAGTATGAAGCGTGTGTCGTCAGATGAAGATTTCTAAGAGCAACCACATTCACCTCTCCTATTACTTGAATCATTGTTTGGGATTGATTATACTCCTTAAAGCTACCAAGACCAGGTGCATGGAGGTGAAAGTGGCCAGTGTTTCACTGAATGTTCTCCATCCTAAATAAATTTTTAGCCAAAATTGTCCTTTGGTGTTTTATTGTAAATACGTTTAAAACAATTATGGTTGCAGTACTTGAAAGAGACCAGTGATATAGATGTTGCTTGGTGTGTGGGTGTTGAGTGGTGTGTAAGTAAGAGTTGGTGATGGATGGTGAATGGGTGTTGGTGTGTGTGGTTGTGAGGGGGTGTAAATGGGGGTTGTAGGTGGGTGATATGTAAATATAAGATGGGGTTGGGAGGGGAGATGTATGCATAGGGAGGGTGTTGGTGGTGGGGGGGGGGGGGGGGTGGAGAGTATGAAAGTACGTATATGAGATTGTGTGTTTGAACACTGGGAGATGTGTTTGTATGTTTTCATGCATGTATGTGGGCGTGTCTACGTGGGAGTGTTGGTATGTACGCGTGGATGTATGTATAGTCGTGGTTCAGTCATGTTCACAAGTGAGAGGACTTCTTTGAAACCAGCCGGGCACCATTTGTGTATGGTAAATTACCATTCCTCTGTCTTCTTCAAACAGTGGGTAGATTCACTGCGTGGATTAGTGCCTCGATGTGTCCGGGTCCACATGATATACATACATGCGAGCTCCCGGCAGACCACCCACAAAGCGGCCGTTAAATGGAGAAAAACTGCAGGAAATTTACAAGTGGGAGTAGTTAGCCTTCAGTTAGTAACCACCTACGCCAGGCGGCACTGCGTTCACCGTGCTCGTCGGCGCGTTGGATCTCATTTCCGCCAGACGAGATTAGCGCACTGTCTTGGACCACTTATAAACGACTTCTGCGTTATATTCGATCTACGCCCTGCATCGCTCAGTGTGATGGTATGTTAAGAGTGCATTCTTAGCAATGTTTCACTCCGTATATATCTCAACTATCAATTAACAGTGACTTACAGGGAATATGTTGGTTGAATCTTTGTTATTACTCGGACATTATAGCAGCCATGGCGATCATTTAGGATCAAACATTTTTATGGAGAAGCTCGTACATTTTCCAACAGGTTCAGAGGGACAATGATTTTTCTAAAGCTCTCCCCTAAACTTAGTGTGACGATCAACAAAATGCCAGGTAAAAAAAAAGACAATGAAACACGTAAAGAAATATAGAAAATAATACGTACGTTGGTAAGCGGCTCACGAACAAATACCTCGAATTGTAGCGAAGGCATTAGTTTGTTTCAGAGGGTCACACAAATATGGCCCTTCAAATTTGTGGTTATCTTGGCACATCCCCTGCTGCTGTATAATTTATATTCTCTTAGGTTTTTGCACAATCGATATGCCAAGAGCTATTCACCTAGACGTGCTGTGAAGAAATGGAGCGGAAGACACTCAACTTAGATTACCTCTTTCAACAGTGCAATACCAATTGCAATCTGCCTCCATATGGAAATATTTCTTTATTTAAAGACAGAAAACCGTAATTTAACTATTGCGGCTGCTTTGTTATCGATCAGTCAAGCAGTTCTATTAACAGTATTATACATTGTAACCGTGTGCGCTCACCCACATCATTTATTGGAGTAGTGTTAACAATGGGGATTCAGAGGGTGCGTGGATGATGCTCAAGTAACACGAATTCCCCTGAACAGACCGTAGCTATTAAGTGACACGCAATAACTTCGTTGTTAGACCCCTAAAGCAAAAAACACACAAACCCACGCGCGCACACATGCACTCGCTCAATCACTAATTCGTTCACAAATTCAAAAAAATATATCAAGAATTAAAATTTACATCGTGTTGGACAATGGTCTATGCAGTTTGTATGATTATTATAAAGCATATGATGGTCAACCAATTTGAGGAAAGGTTGACACAGGACTATCGTACCATCAAACCCTATGGATCCTGTGAGGTCATATTTAAAATCAAAATGGAATATGACAGCATGTACCAAATAAGTTATTACCTCAATCCAACTATGACATACTGAAGGTGATGAAAACAGAATAAAATTAACTATATATGAAGTATTTGGTGAGCAGCATCGTCTCAGGGAAGTAACAGACAGGAATGGGATGGACAAGTTCATCCAACCCCTGACAACAAGGCCTATAGGTGTTTAGGATATCGAATATTGTGCGCTAGTGTCCAAGAAAAGATCACGCGCTGATCTGATACAGCATCCACAAAAAGGGATGCCCTAATCAGACGGTGTGGGGTTTTTTGGGTGCTTTAATTTGTCATCTCTGATTGGACTATGTCCTATTTTCCATAGATTGGTCGGCAATTTGGTTTTTCACTGGCGTTGTAGCGGATTTAGGGGAAGGATAAACAGTAATACACCTTTTTCCAAGTGCGATCAGCTGGTCGTTTCATAGTTACTATATATTTGATGTCGGTTTGATATAATAGATGACATTACAGAAAACTGAGGGTGCTTATAACAAGTCAGCATCATGACCTGGCTGCACGCAACAGAGGTCGAATAGGATCATAACCTCGGCGTTAGGTCAAGCAATATTACACATAGATGTTCGAGTATCCCTAATGAAAATTGAGAGGCAACAGATTTGCACATAGTTTTGTGGAAGACTCTTGAGCGAGCAGCGTAAAGGATGTCCAAGACGCAGACTAGGCATGGGAGGAAAATGGCGGCCAAGACGCAAACTAGGCATGGGAGGAAAATGGTGGCCAAGACGCAGGCAGACTAGGCATTGGAGGAGTACTTCATGTCGTGAAGTGCTTTTAAACAAAACATCGATGTTAAATGTAGCGCTATTCTTGAAATTTCCCACCCGGCCCGGGGGGGGGGGGGGGGGGGGGCACTTAAGTGTATAGAGGTAGTATATATGTGCCGCGCGACGGGGTATGTTTTTTCGGCCTCTCGACTTGTACGACGGGATTTTGGGCCTCACACTTGTACAACGGGGTATGTTTTTCAGCTTCAATCTGTACGACGGGCTATACATTCGCATAATACCTCGTACGACGGGGTATGCTTTTGGCCATTTTGACCTTGTACGACGGGTACGGGTTTTCGAGGTCCCGCGGCACACCCCTATCCAGAATAAGGCCAAGTGCCCTCCCCCCCCCCCCCCCCGGGGGGGTCGACATCACCTTCTGACCCACTCTCGCGCCCATGACTTCTCCGTCATGCTACTCTTTAGCGTTGCATGACGAGTTAGCCTTATATCGAAATGAGGTAATAATTCCGCGGTGCAACTTGTATCTTACAACTATAACGCTGTTGTTGTTACACGTAGTGTGTATTTGCAGAGATTTGCATATAACTTGCAGCTATTCTTTTTTCATGTGGTAATCATTTCCACATATGACTCCGCTACATTTTAAGTCAAACCGTGATCATGCAGACAGTGCTAGTCTAGGTCCCCATTCCCTTGAGCCCCCATACCCCGACTGGCACAACTCCCACTGGCTCAAGAGGCGGTGGAGAGAAGCGAACCCCTAGAGTCGAGGGATGTAGAATAAGACATTGCAGAATTGAATGTTTGTCACTTCTAAGGAGGTAGACTGCCACATCCCAATTATTATCCGAGAAGACGGGTATTTTTAAGCCTCCCAACATTGTCGATATAGCTGAACATGGTCTACCAGGCGTTTATATCCGGAGCCGGTTTTCTGTGACATCGGCTTGAGTGAGCTAAAACTGGGGAGCAGATATTGTCGAACTACGTACATGTAGTTAATGTTATTCACAGAATGATTACATTGAAGTGTGATTTGCGACAGCTTGTGTCTGTACAGACGACTCACATGAACAAGGCAGGTGGCAATTGTATCAATTATATTATATTGTCAATATCTTGTTCCAAAGTCGTATGGATATTTTACAACAATGCACCAACAAGACGCGAGTAGATAGACTGACCAGTAACTAGTAAAGACCTCCTTAAACAGAGCTAATATACAAACATGGTACACACATACTCAAAGTGTACAGCAGGATCAACAGAATCAACACTAACATGGTGCTATCACAGACATCAGCATCAGAAGTATTATATATTCAGTTCATCACAAAAAAAGTAGCTCCATACTAACCACAGCCATAGCTATGGCAACTCACAATTGTCTCCTGCTGGATGTGATATACAGCAGGGCACCTGCTTGATGTGACATACAGCAGGGCACCTGCTGGCTGTGCAACATACAGCAGGGAATCCGCTGGCTGTGAGACACAGCAGTGCACATGCTAGCTGTGACATACGGCAGGGCACCTGCTGGCTGTGCGACCTACAGCAGGCATCCACTGGCTGTGTTACATACAGCAGGGCATCCACTGGCTGTGTTACACACAGCAGGGCACCTGCTGGATGTGACATACAGCAGGGCATCCACTGGCTGTGTGACATACAGTAAGACATTTGAGGGTTCAAGTCATTTCACAGAAGACAGCCCTTACTGAACATTCAACAATATTACACTATGTTAAAGTTCTGACATAAACAGCTGTAAATTAACAGCTGTTTATGTGCACTCAGCTGTAAATATAATGAGGTAAAGAATGATTACAATATAACTTGCTTGCTTAGGTATGCCTTACTTAGAGGCAATTAAGTTCAGCATCTGAGGTACAGTGACATTCACACCACCACTGGACGACACCGCCATGTTACGACAGCGTCAGAGATACCTTCATGCGATCATGTGTGATCACGTCTCGTTGTACTAATGTGATGACTAACCGTCTACACTGAGGAGCGCTGACGCCCTCTACAGTGGACTCGGTGCAAAAAGACAGCTTGTATTAAAGAAGACACCATTACCCAGTTAGACCTAGCTAGACACTTCTTCTGCTCACATGGAGTGTATCAATAAATAATGAAGCATTTTGTATGCGATTAACTTCAAACAAACACATTTGTCTTGAATGCCCTGAGAAAAGGATGCATTAAGAAACCAACTACTTCCTGTCATAACACAACCACATGTACACTGGGTAGGTCCAGACGGGACAACCCCTTGTAAAATCGCTCTACATCTCATCCTAATATGCCTGCAATGCTAGCTTACTACGACAATTTACACAACATTCAACTGTTTTGTAAACACATTACTTTCATTCATTTTCCTGCGCTGCTCTCCATCTACTCGTCAATCACTGGCTATTCGGGTAAAGCCAGTATTTGGCCAGGTGGCAGTTAGCAAACACCATACCACATATACACTTAATGAGGTATGAGGTCCCAGTAAACACATTAAGTAATATTCACTTTTTTGCTATAATTCTTGTCTGTTAGACATAGATGATCTGCTTGACACAGATCACCAGTCTGACATAGGTCTCCTGCTAGACACAAATCATGTCAGACACAGATCTTTCTGATCACATTATCTGTCAGATGCAGATCATGGCAGACAGATTACCAAATCACCTGTATCATGGTGTGATAATTTGGGTATAAACCTCTAGTGCTATACACTATTTTACATTTACTATCAGTAAGAAGTTCTGCATGCCTGTTCAACCAAAACCAATCTCAGTTACAACATAAGTACCAAAATCATCCATTCCACTTTCTAAATGCTGCATGATTTAATTACATTAATACTAAATTAATATAAATATTCTTTATAAATAACTTTAACTACAAGCTCTTAAGGAATTATATACACAACTACAATAAACATCATTGCATGTCATAATGAGGTCATGACACAACCCTAATAGAGGTCATAACTACATCACAAAACCCATTACAGAGGTCACAGTGCACCCCCAATAACTAATAGAGGTCAAAAGTGCATCACATAACCCGAATAGAGGTCATTCATAGAACTCTTTAGACAAGACCAGTAGTATATTACAAACACACCAATCACTCCCTTGATGTGACTCAAGCTTCAAGTATTATAACTGCTGAACTATATACAGAGGTACCAGAGATGAATACTATACAGAGAATACTTTAGACACAAGTGTCTGGCTGCAAATATATATAACTCAATTTTTTACCAATATAATTTGTTTAATACTTTCATTAAATTAATAATAATAATGATGGTGATGATGGTGATGAGGATAATAGGTAGTCGGCCAGGTTAACAGTTACTGATGGTCTGTCAAGATCCTCTGGCTGACACTGAGACACATACACGTCAGGATTGTAGACACATTGTACAACAAACATTCAATCAAGAACAGTGTTGTGGCGAGTATAGCTCCACCCAGAAAACACATAAACCACACTCCTCATGAAACGCAGCGTACCTGCTATGACTTGACATCCTCATCTGATGAAGATGAATACGAGGAGTCTGATGATTGGGGAGGAGGAGGAGGGGCCACAGGAGGGCCACGCTTCCTCTTCCTGCTCTTATATTCTGTGTCGTGATGCACGGCACCTAAACACAGACACCATTTGTTACTGACCTACAGCAAATAGCCAGGTTTCATCTGGTATAGCCCCACCCACACACGCACTCAAAATATTCCTTGCTTTTAAAAATAATTGTGTTACGAATTCTGCTAAGTGTCACCTGGTAAGTGTCCGTGCACCTCCACTTTGACCTTGGTGGTGGCCTTCACTGTAGTGATGGGGCGGCGAGTAGCTGCTGCTGCTGCTGATGATGATGAAGATGATGAAGAAACTCTGTTATCACCTGCCATGTTCTGCAACGACATATCAGACATTCATTGAAAGCATTACTTAAAAACATTCCAATAACCTCAGGCTTCAAATGCAAGAAGTCGACTCACGTTTCTGCTGCTGTTGCTGCTGTTTGCCGGAGACGGTACAGCACCTGGCAGACCAGTCTCCACGATGACCTCTGGTTGAACTGTGACGGAGATGTGAGAGTCTTGTGAGGAGTAATGTGAGGGTTCCTCTGTGATGGTGGTCAGTGAGATGTCTGACGGAACACGGGGTGGGTAGCCTCGACGACTAGAAGAGCGACTGTGATGGCGAGGTGGTGGCGGGGGAGGGGAGGGCTCTGGGGTGGGAGGAGACAAGCGATCTGCGTTCCCTGCTGGTATAACCTTTACCACAATACATAAATAACCTGATCAGTGAAACAGGAAACATTCCAGTTGCACAAGTACACATCTAGAGATTATGACAAAATGGGCTCTGAGTCTGACCTGATGTGTTAGATATCTTAGTCTGGCTAGATATCGGATGAGTGGAGACTTACCTCTGAGGGGGGACCCAATATTGAGAGGAGGACTGGGAGAAGAACAAGTCCGTTGAGAAGACCAATCACCACCAGCACCGCAAGCACCACAAAGAAATACCTGCGTCAAACAACAAACACTACAGTCAGCACCAATAAGAAATACCACAGTTAGTGCAACCAGATCAATGTTGTTTGTGAGGGTAGTGAGTCAAGGACAAGCTGCAGTCGTACCCAACCCAACAACCTGCCCTCAGACCCAACCCAACAACAACCTGCCCTCAGACCCAACCCAACAACCTGCCCTCAGACCCAACCCAACATCCTGCCCTCAGACAACCTAACATCCTGCCCTCAGACCAACCCAACCAAACAACAACCTGCTCCCAGAACATACCCAACAACACCAACCGGCCCTCAGACCCTACCCAACAAAAACCTGCCCTCAGAACCTACCCAACAACAAGCTACCCTCAGACCATACAAAGAAGTTTCACATACCGACCCCCAAGTAGCAGGCATTGTTATGTGATCTGAGATATCTGCGGCCCCATATTGGCTGAATGATGGATGGATATTTTCCATCACTTTGGATCAAAGGGGGCAAGGATATTGGGTGGGTGGAAGAGAACCTACCTATGCATCACTTTGATCTTAATCACACTTGGTACCTTTGAGATTCTCCAAAGGAAGTCACTTTATCAAAGAGTATGTATCAATGCAGTGCAAGATTGTCCATATATCATACTTGTCATTCCTCATAGAGTGAATCGGGACAAAAAACCTAGCCAGCCATTATCATAATGAACCATCCATCACAACAAGCCTCGTTCTAAAGACCTTGATTTATCATCTGTCACTGCCAAGTTTTCCAGGTTCCCAAGGCTGCGTGACATGAAGTAAGCTAGGGCAGTACCACGCGGGAGGAACCTGGGGAATTGTCCAGCGATATGGCAGCAAAACCACACTGAAGTGATAACAGCACGACCACAGGAATATTATGTCAGCAGATGTAATAGTGCTGCATTCATGTTGACTTAATACTGAAAATTGCATCAAGATGGCATCAAAACCATGTCAGCAGGACCTCATTGATGTCATGTCACAGGGAATCCAGCAATTTGTGAGCATAACCACAGCCAAACAGTTCAAGCAAATCCCAAAGAAATTACAGGACTAAACCCAAATGACATCTTTTGGGAGTAAAACATTTCTTGATAAAATGGATTGAAGTTTATCACTCCAGCATCATGGGAGGGCATTGCAGATGCCCACACTGACCGTGTGAGCCACCCAGGTGATGCCTGACATATACACTCACCTGACAATGAAATCGAACTCTGACCCAGCTAGCATGATGACACCCAGGAGAGTTGTCATGGCTCCATGGACTACTGGAGCAAACACATGCTGCAGAGAGAGACGCATTCGCTTGTTCCTCGTGCCGATAGCTGTGAGGTAACCCTGGCAACCATACAGTTAAAACTATGATAACATGGAGAAAACATGAAAAAGTGTTCATTGTTACCCTTGTAACATAGAACTTCTGATTGTGACATCAGGTTTACCACTGTGACATTAGTCTCACAACTATTGTGTCATTAGGCTAACCATGGTGACATAAGGCCACCATAGTGGCATAGGGCTTAGCGTAATGACATGGAAGTGACCATTGTGATAAAGGGGCTACCATTGCGAAGTTGGGCTTACCACAGTAACATGGGAGGGACCTTTGTGATATTGAGCTTACCATTAAGACTCTGTCCTTACCATTGTGACATGGACTGTAAACTCCACCCCTATCCCGACTGAGACAATGAGGATGACGGCAGGAACGGCGCTGAGTTTAATACCCAGAAGACCCATCATACCAAAGAGCTGAAGGACCATGAGAGCCAACACGACAACCTGTACACAAGTCATTACCTCACATAATCAGATCCAACGTCATGCAAAAATCAGGGCTTGGTGACTGATGCACTGGATGGTTATTGACACTCACTACTGTCTTATTGACACTCACCACGACAATGGCGGCCCACGGGTTGAGGAGGATGACAGTGATGACTATGAAGATGGCGGCAAGCACACAGATCAAAGAGAGCATGAGGTAGAAACGGAGGTGCACGTACTGCTCCCAGAAGGTGAACGGAACGCCTCGGGGGAAGTTAGGAAGCCCCTTTGCCACAAAGCTGTCACATATCTCGCGTATTTCCTGAAAATACAGTTGAACTATGTACAGCCTGATGTCAGTGCCACACAGATGCTTGGCCATTGATGGCAGCAATATGGATGTTGATGAGGCAGGTGACTGATCTAAATTAAGGTTGTACATGCAAGTACATGATATGGGCTGGCTTACCTTGACAGTGCCTGTGACTGCCTCAGTGTTCCCCATGTTGTGCAAGTAGAAGGGCAGCTGAGCAAATGTGAACTGCAGCGACTTGGGAACTGAGGACATGACCATTAACATGCAAATAATTTTGATGGAAATCACTACTGAAAGAGTGCTTCAGTACGGACAGGGTATTTCTTTGCGGATGCTTTAACGATCATACGACAGAGTGAGGCCTTACTAAGCATGTCTTTGTTGCGAGCGTCATGGAACCATTGACGGGGTGGTGGGTGGAAGTCAGCTTGAGACGCGGCGTACGCCAGGGCGTCGTTGGAGGTCCATGCCGTCACATAGCAATAGAAAGCAGGGCTGAAGATAACGCCGTCTTTGTCCACCAGGCGCCCGCCTAAAACCTGTCAGAGCGCAATACACGCCGTGTTAACTCTACCCAACAACGCCTCGTCACCTATTCAACGAGACCAGCATGCCAACAACACAACTTACTCTACTCCTGTCGATGGGCGAGTCTATATCGCCAGTCTGAACCATCAACTTGAAGCCGAGAATGCCCTCTACGCTGGCATTTGAGTGATAATCTTGAGTCCCGATGCAGCCGCGTGATCTGTCCGCGTCAAAGGCACGCTGCAGATCTACACATACACGAAATCTTCGTCCGTCACTCAACTGAGTAAATATACAGTACAAAGACGCAGAACTCGATAGCCTGTGCTGCTGTGTGGTTGCGAACGGCGCTGAACAAACGGATGCGGTGCTGTACGGGCATATATGGGGCTGCACGGTCGTTTACAGCAACTTACGACTGTGTTCGGTCCTGATTGTTCAGATATAAATAGAGAATTCCCTCAGGATACCAAACCACATGTCAGTCAACGGGAAAAACATCATCGCGAGGATGTCATTGTCGGAGGACCGCGAACGAGGTCGGCTCGGACCCCTTTAGGCTTCCACTAGTAACAGACATCAAACGGGCCAAGCCACTGAACTCTTCAACTCATCTTTATTCTTCTTACCACAACTCCGACTGACAAGCAGTGTCCAGTGACATTGATACGGTTACACCCCCACCCCAATCGCCCCATTACCACCCCCCATCCGTCCACCGTGACGCGCCGCATCGACCAGAATTAATAAGTAGGTGCTGAGGGAGCGATGCGTGAGGTTAAGGCCATGCCTGAATGGACACACCACCCTGACCGCGCTATTGTCACCTCAGAACACCCAACCTCATCCATATCCCCTGACAAGTGAGGATTTACTCCGCGCTTCAGAACCACGACAGGTTACCTTGGAACTGAGTAACCAACAAAACAAGTTAATTTCTTTTACAGTATTCAATAGACAGCTATCTTTAATGGGAATTCAGAAGACCACAGTAAAGCCTAAAGGATGGATCTCTTTGGTATGCGAGAGCTTTTCTTCCCGGTGGTGACCTAGTGATGACAACGGAGCTAGGTTGAGGCAGAGCGTTTACAAATGGGAAACATGAATTCACTATTACAACACATGCGACGCACAGACCTTGCAGCCAGTTTCGCATAAGCTTCAGCCAGAAGTCGGGCAGACTGCCATCTTCCTTTTTGATGATATTGTCCACGTGTTGGAAGGCGGCGTGGTATTCGTGTAGCAGCCGTTGGTACGTTGCGTCTGGGTAGTTAAAGTCACTCTACACAAAACACAGGCGCTTCACACTTCAGTAACTAAAAGTTTCATAAAATCAAATCTTGTCCAGTTACAAGTAAATATATTTTTACATCAAGACGAGGTAATTTACGAACGCGACCGTCGCGTGGGACGCCAATACGTAATGATCGAGATTGCTAGGGGACGTGACTACGTTATGACGAACGTTACCTGAGTCACGGCGTAGAAGTTGTAGAAACCGAAGTAAGTAGACTGGGCTTCGAGGAAGCGATATTCACTGGTGTCACGTGGAACCACATCCGTGATGTCAAGGCCATCCTCTACACGGACTGTACCCACTATGCCCAGTATAGTGGCCACCAGGAAAGCTACGATGACGAAGATCTGCAGCCGGGAGTAAAACGTCAGGCAGGGCAACGCGGCTGTTATGTCGTACCGCCAGGCGATCAAAGAGTGAGAATTGATGATGAACTCAAACATCTGCATGAGGAAGATATGATTTGAGGATGAAGAGGCTTACCTTTGTTGGGGTTTTCTCCAGTGTGGGAGAGTAAACCGACTTGGCGAAGCGGGAAAGCGTCCAGGAACAACAGTCCTTGTGCGTGCGCGCGCAGTGTTCATGACAAGAGAGAGACTCGTTCTGAGTGAGACACTGTCGTGATGATGTCGTCGAAGGGGGATTCGATCCCGGCGATATCGTCATGGGCGCCACTGCAAAACCACATCCATCATCCTCATACAACCAAATATGTGACCGTCATCATCTTTAAGTATGGTTTAGCAGGTGAAGTGCGTTTGTGGGATTTCATGTGTCTCAACTCACCGGCGTTGCTGGGAATATATCTGTCGTATTCTGGGGGCGCTAGTATAGTAACAGGATGGGATCCATCACTCTGCGTGTGGGTAATGCTCGGGTGAGGGCGCTGCTGTGTCCACGAGACGGAGTAAGATGGCGGAGACTGGGACTCGGAGTAGTCCGGCGGGGGGCTTCCAGCACGAGGTTCCAGCTCGATTACCCGTGAAGGACTAGATCTGTAAACAAATTCAGCATCAATGTTAGAGTTGGTGATAGCTTTTTACTATCATATATACACAGCAGCTTGTACTTAGATCGTAACCCCGGTTTATATGATCTCCATCGGACAGAAGCCACCACAATGAACCAAGCGCCCCCACCCCACCCCCTAGTTTCTTTACAAGCCCAATGTCTTAACATTGACGAACATGTATGTCTCATAACACCGACCCCCTTTCTTGCTCCTGTGTGCTAAACAATCGCAGGAGGTCGACCCGAATTCTCTATTCGTCAACTCCTACCACTAACCTCCTCTATTCATATTGTCTCTGCCGCTCAGCTACGCTCCGACGAGTCCCAATACTGTCCAGACCCCAACACGCTCTCGTCAACACGGGCCAGTTAGATGTGGGGACCACCCAGCCAGCCGAAACAGACCATCCCCAGTAAAACCGCCCCACCCCACATCCTCCTACACAGCAGCCGTAAGAGAAGCTCGGCAAGATGTCATCTGTCTTAACTCAACTGCTTCTGTGGTTCACTCACTAATACTCGTTTGGGCGAGTGTATGGGTGTTTTGTTAAGACACTCCCAGTGTGAGTGCGGTGATAAAAATTGTCCAGTATGGGTGTCCTGTAAGACCAGTCCATTATTAGTGTGGTGTTAAGACCAGTCCAGTATGGGTGTGGTGTTAAGACCAGTCCAGTATGGGTGTGGGGTTAAGACCTGTCCAGTGTGGGTGTGGGGTTAAGACCTGTCCAGTGTGGGTGTCCTGTTTAGACCTGTCCAGTATGGGCGAGGTGTTAATACCAGTCCAGTATGGGTGTGGGGTTAAGACCAGTCCAGTGTGGGTGTGGGGTTAAGACCTGTCCAGTGTGGGTGTGGTATTACGACCTGTCCAGTATGGGCGAGGTGTTAATACCAGTCCTGTATGGGTGAGGTTTTAAAAGATCTGTCCAGTATGGGTGTGGTGCTACCTGGGTGTGGACTTACCCTGTGATGCAACAGAAGACATCCACCTTCTGCTCACGACGGCGGACCAAGTCGATGCTGACGACGGCTGGGAAGACAAGCATCACAGTAGCCAGATTGAATAGCACCAGCATGGCCACCTACAATCATCAATCACACAGTTGATGCACCAAGCATGTCATCGCACGAGTCTTACAACTTACAGCACAAACAAACCCTGGATATCAGGGGTACGTAGCGTCACACAACATTGTGGATACCGTATGTACGTCACACCATTGGTACATACACGCACCGAGCAGGTAACAGGTGGACTTAACTACACACCATACAGAGCTGGTAACAGTTGGACTAAACTACACTCCATACAGAGCTGGTAACAGGTGGACTAAACTACACACCATACAGAGCTGGTAACAGGTGGACTAAACTACACACCATACAGAGCTGGTAACAGGTGGACTAAACTACACACCATACAGAGCTGGTAACAGGTGGACTAAACTACACACCATACAGAGCTGGTAACAGGTGGACTAAAATACACACCATACAGAGCTGGTAACAGGTGGACTAAACTACACACCATACAAAGCTGGTAACAGGTGGACTAAACTACACTCCATACAGAGCTGGTAGCAAATTGACTAAACTACACTCCATACAGAGCTGGTAACAGGTGGACTAAACTACACTCCATACAGAGCTGGTAACAGGTGGACTAAACTACACCATATAGAGCTGGTAACAGGTGGACTAAATTACACTCCATACAGAGCTGGTAGCAAGTGTACTAAACTACACACCATACAGAGCTGGTAACAGGTGGACTAAACTACACACCATACAGAGCTGGTAACAGGTGGACTAAACTACACACCATACAGAGCAGGTGGACTAAACTACACACCATACAGAGCTGGTAACAGGTGGACTAAACTACACACCATACAAAGCTGGTAACAGGTGGACTTAAACTACACACCATACAGAGCTGGGAAAGACAGGACTTCACGGCACACCATACAGAGCTGGTAGCAAGTGGACACCATAAAGATCCTGGGGCATGTGAACTAAACGAGACGACCACATGCTTTCACTGCGCTATGTTTTCCCTCACCACAATTAACAATGGTATCCATATCAATGGATACGATGCCAAGCAATGATCGCTCTTTTTACGGTGAGGTCGGATCTTTCAATAAGTGAGCAGCCACAGATTTAATTGAGCACGCCTTACATTGAAGGGCGTCACTTATGTTTGTAAACAAGTTCGAAAACATTCCCTATCAAGTCGCCCCGGGCTACGATATGCCGATCATTGGGTGTTTACTTACGGCAGGTGAAGATTTAAATCGAGCCTTGCTAGTAGCTGGACCAGTACGAGATCCATATTAGGAAGGTTTTTTTTTCGCTACACAACGGCTGATATTGTCAGCTAGTGGTGGAAAGAAGAGTAAAGCGATTTAGTGGCGATGCGCATTGTTTACATCCGACCAGGGGGAGCAACCCGCGGGCTTACAGCAACCGGCTTCCTGTATATATCCACACGACCCGCCATCACAGGTCGCCCAGCAAACCAGGAAATAGTTGCTGTAAGAGGCAGAGATGGTGGGCGCTTCTTACCACTCACATCAAACGGAGGCGGCTTTTGGCTGTCAGATGAAGCAAGCAGGCGAGTTTTTCATCGTTTTGCTGGCATGGTATAGAATGTTAGAGAGCTGGGTACGGTGCCAGGCGGGACAGCGAGGCATTAGTAGACGGGCCCCCCTACATCAAACCTTACCCCAGTATCAACATCACCAACACCAGCGAGATATTGGCGGCCGGACGAGAGGCGTCGGAGCGTGGCACGCCGCAACCAGCGCATGTGGCAGCAGTCAGCTTTACACCTGTAGGTGACTGGTAGCTTGTTGTTAGAGAGAGGCAGAGCAGATCTCTTCCGCCACAGTACCTCCCTGTACCTCAACCTCCGTCATGAAGCCGGTGAGGTGTGTATGAGGATGAGGAGATAGACGCTGGCGTGCATGCAGTCTAGAACATGAGATGAGACGGGGGATATATCGGCCAGTTACAGTATGTGTGTGACCGCCCGAGTGATGATGGGATGAGGTGTTAATGTCGGGCGTTGATGCGGAAGCTGTGTCGTTGATTACAGGTGAGTCCGCAGGTACATGTCATCACAGGGAACCGTCACGGTGTAACAGAACAACAGACTTATCACAGGACCCGCGCCATGGACTGAGTGGTGAGCATTATTTTTGGCCACCCAATCAGCGGTCCGTGTGCGAGTCCAGGTCCGTCCAGTCTGTCTGTCAAAACCATCACAATTCCTCAGCAGCTCACCGGTGAGAACATCACTACACCAATACACACACACTGACACCCTCCTTAGACTAAACACACTTCTAAAAACAACTAGAGTGACTTACAACACAACAGCATCAACTCGTAACGCAGATAATACCAATCCAAAAACCAACCAATTCGTGAGAACATATAATGACCCGGGTGAGAAATAACTCGGTCTCATATGACAATCGTAATATTCCGTGAGATCAAGCCATGTTTGCCACCTGCATTCACACCAACCTAGGTGATCACTCGGCGCCTTGCAGTATGTGTCTACCAGGAATCTACCTCCCAAATCAGAGAGCGGCCGGGGGCATCGGCAGCAGCCCAGACGGTGTTATGTCTGTGCGGACTTTCCGGGTAGACCTAGTGTCGCTGTTATTCAGCCTTAGATCCACTATCCTCCGCTCACCTTAATTAACCAGCTCGGTGATGCACGGTTCTGAAGGGGTGAAGCGGATTTAGAGAATCATCCTCCTCACCAACTCCCCACCAGGTCGCCTTATTCAGCATTGGCAAGCAGGAGCAAGGAATCGCGTCGATGATTGGCAGATGTAGGATCCATTCAACAGTGTCACAACTTTATAAAATGTACTAAAGTACGGATTGCCAAATCGAAACGAGTCGGGGGGTTTCCAGATTGCAGCCCTGGCGTCTACCATCCAATATAAACCACGTTGAAATCCTATCACGTGGTTCAGTTGCAGCGCAATGCAGGTGTCTTGTTTGATTGGAAGACCGCAGCGAATGCAACCACGGCAGCGCCAAACTCACTCGTGACGTAGTGCAAAGCGTCGACACCAAACTCTCCTAATGTCAAAATCAGACAAATGACATCGCCAACATACAAGCCGCAAACCACTAAATGCTAGCACAACATATCCAGTAAATATATCAACCCCTATCACCTTTAACACAATCTACTAAAAGGTTGCAAATTCCTCTTTTTACAGGAGTAGTTATTTTTACTCGCTATGATTTAGTTGGGTCAGGCCAACATTTCTGGCTCACTACCAGCCATGAAAACGAGGTTGGTTAAGTACAAGTTGCTGTGGACGCCGGGGATTTCCCTAGGCAAGGGATGGCATGGATTTCCCTCGTCACGGAAAGAGACGACTCGCACGTTTCATATTAACAGGCAATACCTAGAAGCATACGCTAGCGGGGTGATGCAACAGCCATTCACTAACCTATATGTAACATCACCCTGACGCAACCACAAAACCGACATCACGTCACCCTGACGCAACCACAAAACCGACATCACATCACCTTGACACAACAACAAAACCGATATCACGTCACCCTGACGCAACCACAAAACCGACATCACGTCACCCTGACACAACCACAAAAATGACTTCACATCACCGTCCAGTGAAAAAAATTGAAGAGCGGAGTTTACCTGAAGGCAGAAAGAACGGAGGGCCGGGATGGGAATGATGGCCGCCAGCAAGAAGGCAGCCATGTTGCTGAGTGACGTCACTAAGACGCTAACTCCGACTCGCTTCAAACATTCCCCGGTCTGGTCCTGTAACCATGGAAACGGTTGACATTTCAGATCAAAAGATAATACGGAGAACAATAGAATGAAAAGTGCTTTAAGTCATGATCGCTTCCACTCACCTGAACGACAATACCCTGTGGGTTAGCACAAACACAACAATACAAATGCACGATTAACGAAAACATGTGTTAAGAAAACTTTTTCGACGATTCTAGAGCAAAATATAAAAAGCTCAGCGTAACCAACCCGGCTAACCAACCCTTTTTTTATCACAACTAAAATCTGCTTTCAGAAAACTAGTACAAGATAGCTCTACTTATATCGTCGAAGGTAGCCATGACAACACCATATACAATTGTGGTCCAAAATATAGATAAGAAAACAACACGAGGCAGGGGCACTCGCTGACCTTGCGGACAAACAAAGTAATGTAGTATCTCGAAAGAGTCTCATGTCTCTAGCTCGAGGAATCGTCATGACCTTGACCATTGGCGCTCGATTCCCGACATGGGGTTTCGAGCGCCGAGATCTATATATATCACGGCTTATCGTAATAATAAGAGAAATACTAGTTGTTTGAAAGCCGATCATCGAACGCTTAATGCTTATTCAGTCGAAAAGAATTCCGTGAGCATCAGAACCACCAATCACTAGGTAGTAGAGACCGATTGTTCTCGAGGGAAAGACCAAACGAGGGAAGGGTGCGGAGGCGAACCATTGCATGCTATGTTATTGCATATAAATCTAGCCGCACGGTGCTCGGAAGCCTAATATCGGGAGCCGACACCCGGGGACCCTCTAAGAGATGCTCCTTCCAGAAGCTGTCAATGGCAACTTAAAACTAATATTAGAACAGTTCCATTTGCATAAACCGTCAGAATGAGAGGGGTATTTTTGTAAAGCAATGCATTGTTGATGTCAAGGTGATATACGATTCGAAACATCGGAGTGTGGGACGACAATGCTAACACGAACAAGCCTCGAGACCGGGTAGAGCCAGTTTTATTCACATTGAGTTCGATGATGGAAATACCACTGTAAAACAACTGTCTAGCACAGAAAGGATGGGTGACTTACGTCTCCACTCGTTCCTGATGGAGTAATTATTCAACCTGATGGAGAAAGTTCGGTTTCATTGGTTAACCAAGGACCTATCAATTCAGCCCAAGTAAAGTTTCTCTTTCGATAGCAAAAAAAAAGCTTACAATGGGACCCCGACTTTAGGCGAATTCGGGTATAACGCCATTGTCATTGGCCACTTTTTGTTTCTCTTTATGGAACTGAAAAGGTTTTTGGTGCAAAACATGTCAAATGGGGCGCAAACAAGAGCGTTTTGGGATGTAAGGTCAACATTTAGCGCGACCCCGCTTTTTTCTGGATGACATTTTCTGGATCCCAACGATCGCGTTATAACGATGTTTCATTGTATCTAGTTACCCGACACATACATTCAAAAGGAAGGAAAACGAACACCCGACGTCCGGAATCTCGATAGGGTACGCAACAAAAGTTAGAAAGATGCAATTGACGTTCAAAGTGATAACCGCACGATCTCTGTCACGGGGTTGCAAATATAGTTGTTCCACGAGGTTGTCGCCCGCCCGACTCGATAAATAAGGGCTTTTCATAGAGAAAAGCGTGCATTCTGTCTAATCAGTCACTGTTTTATGACTCGTGTTAAGCACGTCGTGGTTAGGAGCGCGACAGAAGTGACAACTTCACAAGTAATAAGATTTCATATGGTTAGAGAATGGAGCAGATAACCAAGGTCACATCGGAAGGTCATAATGCTGAGGTCATGGTAAAATAGGACATAGGTCACGAAATCGAGGTCACGAGCAGGAATCCTCCACAAAATCATGAATCACTCCGTAGTTGATAAATAAATGGCTTGAAGAAGCCCATATTTCATTAACTCACCTCAAACAGTATGTCAGCTTTATAACTGTTCTCGGCAAATGTGTGAGCCATAAGGAACATGTCATCTACACCAAGACCCAAAGCAAGGAACGGTACGATCTGAAACAGGCGAATATTCGTAATAGATCTTAGAACAATCATAAGCAAATAGAACAGTTGACGGTAGAAATCTAGCGTCTAAGCAATCAATAGGTCAGGATCTTAACAGGAATGGCTACAGTTGCAGCATGGGTAGCTAGACCGATCGCTCTTTAGATTTGGGCCATCGCCAGTGAATGTCCAACTGCCATTGCCTACTGACAAGACAACAGCATCTTGCAAGCAGTCCCAGACAGCGTTACAGATCTACCGCGCTAAAATCGTGTCCCGAGCTCCTCAGATTCTCTTACTAGAAAATGGCCTTTCTGAAGGCGCGCCATTCGGCATTGCTAGGGCTAGAAGATGGAGCTATTCTGTAGTGTACATGCTACGACGTCTGGCGGCGAAGACAAGAAGCGATAGTAGTGAGGTTAGGAGTTATGTAAACCCGCGTAAACATCGTTCTTGTTTACGCCTGCTAGACATCCTCGACAGAGGGCCAGGCTCGCGAAGAGAAGCAGACGGTACAGAGACGGGGTCAACAAGGACACACACAAATTGGTCAAAACTGTCAAGTTTCAGGCCAGCAGCACTCACTGGTAGGACAAGAGATGGGCAGAAAACGCAGGGAAGAGTTGAGCAACCTTCAAGGGCTCGGGGGTGCAAGGCCCGACCACACAGGGTGGCATTCATCACCTAGCCTCAAAAGACAAACCTCGATAGCATTTTTTTCTCTCCCCAAAACCTCAGCGCACAGGCCTCTTTGCTACGAGAATTACCACCGGGAGTCAATCGCATTTCCACATCTTTTCTCCACGCCGCCCCTAAGAGCAAGCTCGTTCTGTCTGGATAGAGGCTCACAAAGCGTAATCACCTGCGTAGTGGAAGCATTGAAGCCGATTCCCAGGACGGAACAGAGACCAAGACCAGCCGAGACGGACAGAGCACAGAGCAGAACCCCAGCCAATCCTATTCCGCTCTGGGAGCGCACGGGATCCGACCAGCGCAGCAGACATATACACGCATAGATGATCTGAAAAGACAAAAGACTGACTTGAAAACACTGGCTACGACTTCGTTTTAACTGAACATAATGGAAGAAAATGTAGAGGAAACGCACCATCAGCAGGTAGCCGAGTAGAACGCGCACAAGGGAGATTTGAGAGAAGTCTTGCAAAATGTCTAACAAGGAGGCCGTGGCGAACGGCATGACGTCATCGGACGATCTGGACGTGTTAGGGTGCAGCGGATGGCTGGATGACGGCGGCTCATCTTCTGACATCACCCGATTGACATCCTGAGGAGCAAAGAAACACAGTAATATATGTTGTTTTGAACTAATGAATGATAATTTGATTCTTGCTGACAGAAATTATAACCACCTCAACAAATTTCCGTTGCCAATCGTGAAGAATTTCCTGGGCTTTATCTGGTGTCCAGTCGACAGACAGAACGCGCTGCGTGTCCTTGTGGTACTCGTAGAGGTCATGACCCCCGAGCAGTACCAGCAGTGACTGAATGGCTTCCGCTCTGAAACACAAAAGTTGGTAACAAGTGATGAAGCAAAGCCTGTCATAGAAGGCATACACGCAGTGCCAGGTATAAGACAATGAAGGTATTCAACACGTTATGATCAACGTCTAGCCCAAGATAACTACGGACAAACGGGCAATGGAAGATGACACTGTTACCCCTCACAAACGCTAGAATTTTCGTCAACACTCTCTAAATAGTAATCATATACATGCATCGAATAGCCACCATGATATCACGCATGCGCAGGACTGGGCCTTTGTACACGACCACAAAGGGAGTATGAAGCATTAACGAAAGTTCCAGTAGACGATCGATGAGACAAAAAAATGGATCCTACTTGGGTGAATGTCACAAAATCGGCTTGAAATTGGATTAACCTGTGATACATATACTTATAGACATTGTCGTCGACTATTCATGAAATAGTCAGTACACAACAACACAGTTGCCTTCACTGAGCTGATCGCTCAAACCCCCAGTGGGTCCGGGGGTAGTATAGGCCCACTGTATCCTCGTAAGAGGCGACTTATAGGGGCAACCTGTTGGCCGTGGGTTGCAACTCGAGTCGGTGGGAAATGGGTTCCTGGTGGTTGAGTAGAGAGGTTCTTGCGAGGGCCATATGTACAATATGCCAGTTAGGCCCGAATTTCACCTAGACGAGAGGCTGGAATGGCCTGGTCCAGCCAATCCGCTGATGGTAACATGTCCTATGATAATCGTTTCCATTTTTATCTTTTCCATCTCCATTTTCATTTATCCTAGAAGGCGGTTGCTTAATCAGGTCAATCATATCTATTAACCTTTCTTGGCACCATATAACACCTGAGTGTTGGTGTGCCGTTAAACCCCATACTTACCTTACCTGATCGCACTATGCAAGTCATAATGTTCTCTCGTTGCGCAGCACACGGGGCCCCGCAAAAATAAATAACCTTTCACTGACACAGAAAGCTGGGGTCTACCAAACTACCCAACCTTTCCTTCGCGTACAATGTTGGGCTCTACAATAACACCAAACCTTTTCTTGACACATAATGCTGGACTCTACAATACTAACAAACCTTTCCTTGACACATAATGCAGGGCTCTACAATAACACCAAACCTTTCCTTGACACATAATGCTGGGCTCTACAATACTAACAAACCTTTCCTTGACACATAATGCAGGGCTCTACAATACTAACAAACCTTTCCTTGACACATAATGCTGGGCTCTACAATACTACCAAACCTTTCCTTGACACATAATGCAGGGCTCTACAATACTACACAAACCTTTCCTTGACACATAATGCTGGGCTCTACAATACTACCAAACCTTTCCTTGACACATAATGCTGGGCTCTACAATACTAACCAAACCTTTCCTTGACACATAATGCTGGGCTCTACAATACTACCAAACCTTTCCTTGACACATAAATCTGGGCTCTACAATACTAACAAACCTTTCCTTGATCACATAATGCAGGGCTCTACAATAACACCAAACCTTTCCTTGACACATAATGCTGGGCTCTACAATAACACCAAACCTTTCCTGGTCACATAAATCTGGGCTCTACAATACTAACAAACCTTTCCTTGACACATAATACAGGGCTCTACAATAACACCAAACCTTTCCTTGACACATAATGCTGGACTCTACAAAACTAACAAACCTTTCCTTGACACATAATGCAGGGCTCTACAATAACACCAAACCTTTCCTTGACACATAATGCTGGGCTCTACAATACTACCAAACCTTTTCTTGACACATAATGCTGGGCTCTACAATAACACCAAACCTTTTCTTGACACATAATGCAGGACTCTACAATACTAACAAACCTTTCCTTGACACATAATGCAGGGCTCTACAATAACACCAAACCTTTCCTTGACACATAATGCTGGGCTCTACAATACTACCAAACCTTTCCTTGACACAATGCTGGGCTCTACAATAACACCAATCCTTTCCTTGACACTTAATGCTGGGCTCTACAATAACACCAAATCTTTCCTTCGAATAAAATGCTGGGCTCTACAATAATACCAAATACATTCCCAGATTTCTGTTGATGCTCAGCTGCTGGGAAAGGTTAACTGGGTTGAAGGGGGGCGTCGCCGGGGGTACGTTGTCTGCATTGGTAAGAAAGTTGAGCCCGGGCGATTTCGTACCGGGTCTGGTACTCAAGCTGACCTAGACCACCCACGACGCCCCTGATACACGAGCCTCCCGCTGCCATCTAAGGCGGACCAGCAATACCGCTTCCTCCTTCGCCTCCTTCCCACACTAACATGTAACAGAACAGACCTTCGGTGCCGGGAAGCAGGAACAGCCCAGGGCGTCAGACAGCGACCGGTGATCAAAGGAAAACAAGAGGCAGGCTCGCTCGGGCTGGTTAATATGATGCATACGAGCATGGTGGCGTCCATTCACATCCCACCAATCGCCATCAGGATCACAGCCGACGTCAGCATCTTCCCTGACGAGATCGTCTTCTTCAAAACACATCGGCTCGGGATTCAGAGAAGATCATTTCAACTTTGGCCTTTTGTTATCGCTTCAAACTTTCCTGGCGGCGATTATCGCAGACAGCAGCAGTCACAAAGCTGTCAGAATCTTTATCGCTGTATTCAACAGAGGCGGCGCTGGGCGGATTGAGCTGGCTGCGTGGGTGGCCTCCTGGTATGACAAGGCCGGTGGCGTAGAGTTGGGGGGGGGGATGGGGGGATGGGGCAGGCGATAGCCAGTATCACATCACCATCATTATTCAGTGCTCCTTCATTTTGTCATGCCTCTCATTATTTACTCGATTTGAATGCCACAGCGGGAGTGACGTCATAAAGAAGAGGTTACATACAAGGTCAAAACGGGGGTCAGAGGCCAACTAACGAGAGGAGGCTGTGCTTAAGCAAGGTGGACATGCCTCTATAAATAATCGAGCCCCCGCTTTAAGGAACCGACGCTGATGACAACGGGGACGAAGCATTCAATCTAAGCCATGGTTCATTTAGTCCCAAAAGAATTTGACACGGCGAAGTAACAGCGTTCAAGATATCGCGCACATAAGGTTTCTCACAACGTCAGTTATGGGACAAATGGGGTTCTCACAGTGTCAATTATGGGGCACATGGGCTTCTCAAAAAGGTCTCCTGCAAGCGTGATGACAAGAGAAGGTGGTTACCAACATGGATGACCACGAGTATTCCATGAACACTCACTTTAACAGGTGCCCAGATTTGGTCCTCTGCGAGCCTCCCACGATGAGGTCTTCTTGCCAGTGCATGTACTTGGAGGCAAAGCCAGTGCATCCTCCACTCAACTGGCGGGCTACATCGGGAATCTGTGAGCATGTCACAACATTTGCATGAGCAAACAAATACAGCAGTACTGTTATTGTCACGACCAATGACAACAGTTATTAACGCGACCAATGACAACAGTTAATGCCACGACCAAATGGAAACAGTTATTAACACGACCAATGAACGTCAGTGCAGAAGCAGCGCCATCTATTAAGAGCGATGAAGCATAACGTCACCTCTTTAGTGTGATAATTCGGAGCAGTCTGTGGACATTCGCCGTCGTAAGGATTCAAACACGGCTTATCCTGGTATCCGCTCGTTATACCCGCCTGACACACAAATACGGCCACCTGTAAGCACCTCGCTAACGACCAAGCTAGCAGCAGCAGCAGCAGCAGCAGCAGCAGTAGTTTGACATCAAGCCCTTATAAGAACTCAGCTATTACACAATATACATTATTTATTAGGACTGATACAAAATGGTGATGAGTGTCTCACCTGGCGTAGGAAATCCATCACCTGGTCTCCGGGGAAGATACCGGAGTTGTTTAGCCAGCGAACCAACTCGACGGGGTTGAGATTACTCCACTTCACGGCATTATTGTACCCACTAGAAACACACGCACAATAAGACACAATCTTTAAACAAATACACACACATTCGTAACACACACACACACATATAGTATACCCACACGCACACACACACACACACACACACACACATATATACAGGAACACATAAACACATGCACCTTTATCATACATTCACACTCATACTCGCACAAGGCATATATGTGATCCTAGAGAAGGGACTGACGGTAGGGGCACGGGGTACTGAGGTCCCAGGAGCTTGCTGCCCTCCCAGAAGCAGTCGAGAGGCGTGATGACCATACACGGGATGAACTCCTGTAGAATCTGAAACAGCCACACAGCGCCATGCCAGGTCACGTCAACACAATTGTATTCGACACGCGCAATTCTTTACGTCACTTGAAGATATGATGACGAGGGATGAAAAGGACGAATGGGGCAATCACACTCGGACAACGTGATTCGTGTGGGTATGGGAGCAGTTCAAAGGAGGTGCAACCTTACTCTAGCAAGCCTTCAGCTGTTAAGATTTGGTTCTTTCGTCATAGAAATTAGAATACCCGCTTTACGAAAGCACCTCTCCAAAAATCACCGGCTTTGCCAGGCGGTCAGTCGTCCTACCTACCAAGGTGGCCTCTCCAAAACGATCGGTTTTAACAGATGGCCTCTTGTTTCTCCATGTGACCTTTTGTGTGTGACCTTTTGGAAATGACTATTTTATTATATGACCCCTTCCAAAATAACTTTATCGTGTGCGACTTCTCCTAAGTAACTGTTGAAGCAGGTGACCATTCCAAGATTATTTGTTCTACCATGTGACCTCTCCAAAATGACATGTTTTCCAGTTAGGTATGAGTATTGATCTGGCACATATAACTTAGTTTCAAGTTCCGGCTTGTACCCTCGTGTCAAATTATGATGGATATAACTCAGCGTTAGTACCACACTGTCCAGTTCCGGTGGATGTACCCTCGATTTCTGGTGGATATAACTTCAGTTTCCAGTTCCGGCTTGTACCCCCGTGTCAATTTGGTGGATGTACCCTCAGCGTCCAGTTCCAGTGGATGCACCCTCGTGTCTATTTCCGGTGGATGTACCCTCGTGTCTATTTCCGGTGGATGCACCCTCGTGTCCATTCCGGTGGATGCACCCTAGTGTTCAGTTTAGGTGTTTATATAGTGTCCATTTACAGCGTATGTACCCTAGTATGCAGTTCCAGCGTATGTATCCTAGTTCCAGTACATTCAGGCGTTCACATCCAGAATCCCCCATATATTGCCGCTCGGTCACTGTACTTTTCTTCCAGTACTTAACATCATCACGGCGCACAGAACCATTTCGCTGCCTCCCAGAAAGTGCCTCTCCAACAGTAAGGGAGATAAGGAGAGGAAGAGATGCGTAATGATCTAGGTTGGTCCAATCATCAGCAGTAGCAGGCCTCACTGTTAGTTAAAACGCGCTGGCCTCGCGCTCACGAACGGTCATGTAGACATGAACATCCTGCGTTATCCGAGATTAATAGGAAGAGCATGCATACACTCCACAGATAGGATAGAATGCCCATACATACCTGGTCAAAGTAACTGTCATCGTCAAAGCTCGGGAAATCGGTGGCGTAACAGATGTCACTCAATTTCCAAGTTCTGAAAAGGTTACAGCGAACCGAAATGAACATAGGCTTGATATCTTTTTTAAAGATGCATACTTCGGGGATTTTGTGCAATTTTTTTTTTTTTTGCTTTCATTTTTGTGTAGTTGCTTCAGTGACTCGTTAATCCTTACATGTAACTGGGAACACCAAATCTTTTATAATTAATCGATTAAGGCGCACCGAAAACAACCTCAGAAAAAAAAATATTCAAATGAATAGCGAACTGAACCAGTAACTACGCATGCGCAAAAAGCACCATTTTCTGGTATTATGATTTTTTATGACCCGCATCATTAAGGCAGGGGGTGGGTGGGTAATCAATATATTTTAGGAGGGAGGGTGTGTTAGAACGTGATTAAGAAGTGATGTTGAAGATTACGCACGTGTCAAACTTGTCCACCGTGACGCCGGTGGCGACCTCTAGTGCGCGTAGGTGCCGTAACAGAGACTGCGGAGTGAGGACGGTGGCGCCGGAGCGGACTGGCGTCTGAATGAGGATTTCATGCGTTGCTCCGCTCCCTTTGCCCAACACTTTATCCATGTAATCCAGCTCCTTTTCCAGACGTCCGCCGACTTGTGAGAACACACGACAAATCATTCATTCCATATTACTAAAAACATACAACATTGGAAAAGAAAGTGTAAAAGGCCAAAAAGGAAAATCAGTAAAGTTTGGCCATAGAGTAGGGGAGGTTGCGTAATCTGGTAATCATGAGAGCTATACAGACATCTAGTTATCAACTATAACATATTTAACTTCGCCACAACACATCACTTTATTAACGCGGTGCCTCAATGTTTGCTATCCAACAGTTGGGATCCCAAATATCGACAACCGCCAATTTGATACATAATTCAACAGCAGCTACCGATTTCTCTGCGACATGAAAACACCACATAAACCTTGCACTATTTCGAACTGTTTTGGGGTATTTAGTAGCATTTCATTTCATCAGCCACCTCGATCAACAGCATGTGATGTTATCAACCTGCTCTCAAGCTCATATTATCTAACGCAATTCGTTGGTTCAGTGAGCAGGTGAGCATCGGTATTTTGAAGTATGGTAGGTCAGATAAGCAAGGGTACAATTTACCTGTACATACGCCAGTACGGTATACAAGTTCAGTGCACTTTTACAGAACACTGGAATAATATTCCAGGAAAGTACTCTGTTTCAGTTCCAGAGCAGTATACTGGTACAGTACATCAGTACTGTGTACCAGTACAGTATACCGGTACACTGTACCAGAACAGTACACCCGTACATTATAAATTTACTAAAAGAGAACACCAGTTATGCACACCATTAGAGCGTTACCAGTAGTACAGTATACTGGTTAGCCCGGTACCAGACCTTGCTACTGTTGTCTCGTCGTTAGCTACAACAGACAGATCTATACCAGTATAGTAAACCAGTAAAGTACACCAGTGTACAGCAGTTTACCAAAACAGTACACCAGCACAGAACAGCAATACACACAATAAAGTACAACATCTTTGGTAAAGGATGTCGCTCTGAGAGAGCAGTTTATAGTTTGATGGGCAAACCATTTCGAGGAGTTGCGCATTGACTTCTTGCGCAGCGCGTAGATTTCGGCAGATAGTGACATTGTTTACGAGAATGAAGTTGTCTGAGAAGATGGTTACACTGCGCATGAAACCCCTGCTAGAACCACGACCACTCTCGCCCAAATAGCCTCAGAACTAGCTCTATCGAATCAAGCTGCATTCAAATAGACTTGGTTGATACCGTCTGTGTTGCTCGTAGAACTACTCAGAACGAGCCGTCGAAGTGCTGTTACCTTCAGAGTGTAGGCAGCTGGTTTCAATTTTGACAATATGGAAATGTTCTGCGATATATTATATATTTGGGAGAGGGTTCTTTTTATCCTTCTTATGTAAACATTTGTCATGCAAATCATATTTTGTCAGGTAAACCACTTTTAACATGTTAACCATTTCTGTCATGTCACTAACGCTTGGTCACGTCATTTAGACCATCTCATGAAGTGTACATTGAGACCTGTCGTCGTTACCAGTGAACGCTTATAACTAAACAGTTTCACTGACAGAACATTTCTATTTCCACATCATTTTCTAAAACCACTCCTCCAACCATCAGCAGACTACACCTGTAAGAGTAAACGATTCAAGTCCTCTTTATAAACGTATTCTAGTCACGCACAGTCAAATAGCATTCCCTCTGTCGCTTCTTCCCTCAGTTCGGCGCTTATGCTGATGCTTAGCAGTTAAGCATTACCACACACCACCAGACCCTTCTTCAGCGGAACCATCTGCCTCAAGCGTGAGTAGGCACCAGCACCCCGCCTGACCCCGCCGCCACCCCGGCTAGACCACCCACCAAGCCAAGCGCAACTGCCACAGACCCATCAACCCCCAATCTCTCCTCTTTCTTCCAGAGCGCCAATATGGCGGCTCTCGAGGGCGTCCTTGAGAACAGCACTTTTACTTCTCGTCAGTGCACACATGTATGTCATTGACGAATCACCGGTAGAAGGCGCAGTAAACATTCCACATGCCCTGCTTTTTACAATCATCTCTGAGTTTTAAAACCGACATATGACATGTTCCATACATTGTTTTCACAATTAGTTTGTGATGCGTGATCTATTGAGGTGCTGAGAACATGGTGTGCGGCCGACTTATCAGGGGCAAGATTAGCCTTACTCGGTGCTTACCTTCCACCCAGAGTTCCTCCACATCCGTCTCGACGTGTACAGTCTTCAGGCCGATGCACGACAGAGAGAGGAACATGAGGCCGAGGAAGAGGACTTTACCGCAGTGAATTTGGATGAAGGCGCCCAGGTGGAAAAGATGTTTCTGTAACTGCCAACGAAGCCACAGTGCACATGTGTTGCCGAACGCGCGTCCCTGCCAACACAGGAGAACCTACATGATTGCACTGCGGTATTGACAAACTGAGCGTGAGAGAAACCGACCTCATTACGACCGAGGTGCTGCTAATACCTACATACTACATTCAAGGCAGTGTCATTGTATAACGGTATATGTATACTAGGTAAACATTCATTCTTTACGAAGGCATCGCATCCATAATGGCATCAAGTCCATCACATACAATGCATTCGTATTTAGCGAGTGACAAGGTTTCAATCGGGGTTTCAACTTGCTGCTGTCCACTGGGGGAGTAGTGCGCATCAGACCTATTTATGCCCTCAAATAACTTACAAGATCTGCCATTCACAAAACAAAAACTTCGAAAGCGCCCTGGGTTATGACAATGGTGCCAACCTTCTTCACTTGTGTATAGGCCACCCGCGCATCTATCCAACTGGTTCGGATCAGTAATTCAGGATCAATCGGCACGTCCCGTCTCCGGCGCGTCGGGGGCGCACCGCTACGGGACATATGCCGACTCATCGCACTTCCGATTCGATGCAAGAGTCGTTCGAGGAAGAAGAATCGTCAGAGTAACGAAGAGATTGTTCGTGTGACGAGCTGAGAGGAGCTACGAACTGGGCGAACCATGCCTGAATAGACCATAGCAGCCCTGAGCAGAAAAACACACCAAAAACACGCTGCTATTCCTCAATGCTGACTCAAAACACCCACACTTTTTACTCCACTAAATCACTGCACATTGTTGTGGTTTATAATCCAAGAGACAGGCTCTGACAGTATATCCGCACTGCACGGGATTCCATCGTGCCCGTTACAAAACACGTACAGTTTAAAAAGTTGAAGAAATCGACGAGTACGTCGTCCGAAATCGACATAAACAGCGAGGCAGTCTTCAATGAGCGTAGTACGATCCAGCGTGCTCACTAGCGAACTCAGGAGGGACTGGTTTGTCTAAGGAGGCCTCCTGCTGCTCTCTGCTCCTCTCCCCCTACCTACCTCCGGCACTCGCGCGGCAAGCCTCACGCTCATTGGCCCATTATCACAGCCAACACGGCCCTCACATTAGTTGCTAAGCAACGGCTCAGTGAGGCGAGCAGACCACCCAAGTCGGAGTAAAAAGACAGCCGCTACAAAAAAATTACTCCAAAACGAAGCAGTAACCGAACACTTGTGGTAAAAAGCGGAAACTAGGGCCGAGGGGTTTGTGTTAGCCGCGAGGGAACTGAGGGCGGTGTTTAGAAGACGCAAAAGGAAAAATATAAACAGAGACAGAAGCATTTTAAGAAAATGAATACTTATTTATGCTTCGAATTATCACTCAATCTAAGACGTGGAAGGCAGTGTCATAACCGGTAATCGACTTTTTGAACCTGATGGATGCAGACCTCTGTCTTCTGCTTGTGCCTTATACGTTTTGTTTTTTTCATGACTGATGAAGAAATGAAATTCAACCGCCCAGGGAATTAATTGACAGCCATGATATGATACTAAAATATTATTTGCGCTTTTATTGTAACAATTTTTTTGTCATAACTTCAATAGCAGTCAATTAAGAAACATCTCCAGAATGAAATGAATGTAGGCCAAGTTTGGAATAGTTTCACCGATTCATGCACTTCATCGGCAAGATACATAATTATGCGGACAATGGTGTGGTTCACCACAGACAAGCATGCATAATTTAGATGTAAAAGATTATGTCCAGTAAAGGATCAACTAGTGTTCGGTCATGTCACCATGGCAAAAAGAGTAGTTTTTAGGAGGAAAACGATGTCATTCAAAGCGATTAAGTTATCAACAACTTAGGAATCATTTTCGACGGACCAATGATCTGGTGATCGGAGCAACTCAGGCAAGCATAATGATCCTCAAACACTATCTCTCTTTACAGCAGAGGTTTCTGTAAGGCCTCTACCATTGGAACACCACCACTAGTTAGGATCAACAGCTACACTAATGCCGCGCATGCGCGCTTTGCCCATCCTCTCCAACTCTCTAAACTATCGGTTATTAGGTTCCACTTGGCTGCGGAGCAAGTTACCGACAATTCCAGAAAGGCAGAAGACTCAACATTATGATCAATGGTTATTTATGGAAAAACTAACTTTGACACAAATCATAACGTCATATAAAGCCACCGCATCATAAAGGTATGCTCTAACAAGATATGCAAGCTCCAAATAAAAAAATAATTGCCTTTTGAAAGCTTAGAAACAAAGACACACAAATAGAGAATTACCAGAATTTTGCATGTACTTTATGCTGCTAAGACGTTCGCAAATCTGCATCACTGTAAGCATAAACATACTCCAAAATATCCTCTTTCCTGAAATAATACAATACACCATGCATTCAATGGATTTCGTTTGTAATTTTTTGAGTCAACTTACCTTTTTTGGTTCAGTTGAGTGTCACAAGTCCAATGTAATGGATTGTGGTAAATGTCAAAAGATAATCCTGATACCATGTAATTCTGTGACAACCGTATAATTTGATTCAGAATGTTCGCAGCTAAGTTTTTGGAACTTGCATGTGTCAAGTGTGACATAGATGTGATAAGGGTTTCCTGGTGGTCAGAAAACCAGGTATAAATCTTCGTCTGGTGAGTTTTCTAGCTAATGCAAAATTTACCTTCCCACTAAACATCACCCGAATCCACCCTCAAAAAAGGTACCCGTTAGGATTAGCAGACAAGTTTGACACAGTTCATAGTAAGGAAATGATCTCATGCACATCGCTATCTTGACTTCAATAGCCAGGGTAAGCTTTCTGAGAAGCAATAAATATTACCTATTACAACATACAAGTAACACAGTAGCTTCACAAAGGACACAGCTGGTCCCTGCTCACCAGCAGTCATTACCATTCACTCCCCTCTGACATACAAGTTTTGGTTCCGAGAGATCAAGATGATGACAGGTTTAGCCAACTTTATTCATTGGTATCATACACAAAAACATGACACGGGACACAGAGACACACTTCCAGAGCAACCAACTATCTCGTGTCAGTTTCTTTTTACCAGCATCCTTGACATAAATAAATGATTTAAGCAAAAGTATCTCTCAGCCATCCAACTGTTTAGAATACAAATATTTCCTTCTGTGACAAACAATAGAATGTACATAAATTATGAATATCTACAGAAGGGAGAGAGTAGCAGTGCGCATGTTAGGGTTGTCCGTCATCTAGCTATAGAGGTCATCATCTCCATCATCTCCCAGACCCTGGTCCCCGGGACCAGGCTGACTAGAGCCACCACTGGGACCTCCCCCACTGGATCCAGGGAACCTGTAACCACACACAACAACCACAATATACAGCCAGCTTACCATTAAGTTGTTCTGGCAAACACACAGTCACTGTGGCAACCAACAATTCAGTGGGTCAGTGTATAAAGTTGTCACATTGACCACACACAACACAGTCAATCTGTGGACAAGTTGTCTTGAGAAACCCAAAGTCATCAACCAGTTGTCATGTTAACCGCAGTCCTTGGACCATCAGGTTGCCATGGCAACCAAAACAGTAGCAACCATAGTAACAAGTTGTCATTGCAGCCATAGGTCGAAACAAGCAGATACATATATGGTGACAGATGAAATTGATTTAAACAAAATACTCAATTACTGACATGAAGCCCCTGACATGGAGAAGGCACACTCACCTGAAGTTGGCTCCCATACCACGGCTCTGCTGCAGTGTCTGAGCGAACATTTCATATTTGCGAATGTCATTGTCTGTGACAGAACGTCTGGCATATCTCATGGCATCTTCGAAATGGTCCCTGCGTATTTCAGGGACAGGATCAAAGTCATCCTCCTGTCACACCAACAAAACAGTTCCCTGTCAGGCTGCCCTACACTGATGCTGAGTCGGAATCAAAACAAGGCCTACAACCTACTAACACATGTATAAGAATGCATGAAAGGCTCTCACCATCTCAGCGTCAGGATTGTTTTGGCGCTCTCTCTCCAGCCGTATTTCTGCCTCGATACATTCTCTGATCGCCGTTTTGCACGAGCGCTGGCAGATTTCTGTGAGGTCGGCTCCACTGAAGCCCTGTGTCACCTTAGATAAATATTCGAGGTCCACATCCTGTACACACAAACATCATGAACACTGAATATGATTCCAACTTTTGAGCATCAAAAGTGCCAATAGAGGCAAGGAAGGATCCTATGAAGTGGGCACTTGATCATCTAAACACAAGCCTTCTGTAGTGAAAATGGGACAATTGTGATGATGCACACCACATCACAGCTCATTCCCAAAAAGCACAGTTTCTTTTCCTCTGTATATTTCCTGAAGCTGTCATCAAGGAGACAGAACTGGGGTAAGACAGAGGACTTTTCTCATTCTGTGACTCCATTCTACTTAATATTTTGTTCATATTTTTAAAATAAAATAAAACAATTGTCATCTTCTAACCAGGAGCATTACATTAAGGGGCAGCGAATAAAATACACAGGGGCGGCAGATGAATATGCCACGTTAAAGTGGGCCCATAAATCGTTGGTTAAACAGCAAAAGGAGGCCCTGAAAAAATAAATAAATTTATTCCCTGTTAGAGGGCTACCAACAATTGGTTCAACAACAGCAGTAATAGGGGCTAAGGGATTGATTACCTTTGATACAGGAGACTTGCGGAGATTGGCTTTAAGAATCTGAATACGAGACTTGTCATCAGGCAGTGGTATGTAAATGAGTTGATCAAGACGACCCGGTCTGAGGATGGCAGGGTCAATGATGTCAGGACGATTCGTGGCGCCGATAATGAAGACGTTCTTCTTAGAGGTCATACCATCCATCTCTGTAAGGAGCTGGTTGATGACACGGTCAGCTGCCCCACCTGTCAACATCACGTTACATTGTAAGACAACCATCATCCCATAACAAACCGACATGGCTACTAGCTACTCATTGTGATGGGCTAATTCTGGTCGGTGGTTGTGATTTCCATTAGAGTGACTGTTCAGGCAATAGAATTAAGAAATGAACGTGGTATGTGTCAAGCAAGGCCTCAACCTGGTCACACTGAGCCACTGCTAAGAGAATCTCATATCAGATACTGCAGTAGACTACCAGGCACCAAAAAGAATCAACAATCATGTCAACTTGCCTCCATCTCCAGCATTGCCACCACGAGCCTTGGCAATTGAGTCAAGCTCGTCAAAGAAGAGGACACAGGGGGCTGCTGATCTGGCCTGCACACACAGACAAGATGGAAGGGTTATGACATCAGCTGTGTCATCAGTCAATGTTTCACACAAACAAAACAGAAGCCTCAACAATACATTGGAGACTTACGACTAACCTTGTCAAATATGTCCCTGACATTAGCCTCCGATTCACCAAACCACATGGTAAGAAGCTCTGGTCCTTTGATAGAAATGAAGTTGGCCTGGCATTCATTGGCAATGGCCTTGGCCAGGAGGGTTTTACCACAGCCCGGAGGTCCATAAAACAGAACACCTTTGGATGGGGTCATGCCGAACTTGAGGAACTTATCAGGATGCTCTACAGGGTATTGGACAAGTTCCTGTAACTCCCTCTTGACATTCTCCAATCCACCAACATCATCCCAGGTGACTGTAGGCACTTCCACGGATGTCTCTCGTAGGGCAGACGGGTTGCTCTTACTGAGTGCCCATCTGAAGTTCTCCTGGGTCACGGCCAACGAATCAAGCACCTCCGCATCAATGTTCTCATCCTCCAGATCAATAAGATCCATCTTCTCACGGATCTGTTGCAGGGCTGCCTCTGAGCAGAGCGCTGCTAAATCAGCTCCAACGTGGCCATGCGTCTCTTGTGCAACCTGAACAAACACAAAACATGAGTCACAACATAACAGCCATCGAGCAATATAGACAGCAGCTAATGGAGAAGTTCTCCTTCTAGGCCTACCTGTTCCAGATCTACATCATCAGATAGCTTCATGTTCTTGGTGTGGATTCTCAGGATTTCCAAGCGGCCCGTGGCATCGGGTATACCAATGTCCACCTCACGATCAAAGCGACCTGCACATCACAACATGCCAATCAGCTAAAACATTGACACAGCGAGAGATCTGCCTGAGTAGCACCACACACCAGTCAGATATCTTACCGAATCTACGGAGAGCGCCATCAATACTGTTTGGTCTGTTGGTGGCAGCCATAACAATGACATGAGACCGCTGCTTGAGGCCGTCCATCAGCGTCAGCAGCTGTGACACTATCCTTCTCTCGACCTCGCCATGCGTCTACACATAGCACCATCACAAGATCAGCAGCAATCCAAGCAGAAACCTTCTCACATGGCCTTGCTAGTAAAAGCCTCTTACTATATGTGCAACGACTGCTAGCAGACCTTAACCCAAGCCAGTTTAATTGTCTCACCTTTTCCCTCTTGGGGGCAATGGCATCCAGCTCATCTATGAAGATGATGGCTGGAGAGTTCTTCTCAGCTTCCTCAAAAGCTTTACGCAAATTGCTCTCTGATTCACCGGCCAGCTTACTCATGATCTCTGGGCCTGCCAGCAGAAAGAGAAATAGTAATCAATGCTCTCTGCTTATAGTATAATATAAGCTTAACAATTTCAACACTTTGAAATATCCAAACAAAAGATATGGGTAGATATGCTCAATTCACCATTGATGAGGAAGAAAAAAGCTCCAGTTTCATTAGCCACAGCTCTGGCAATCAATGTCTTTCCGGTACCAGGAGGGCCATACAACAGAATACCTCTTGGGGGCTGTGTTACACACAGGGACAGACATTACAATGAATAACCCAGATCCAAAATATTTGATAAGACAAATATAAATGACATGAGACAATCTAGACCTACCTTCACACCAATTGATTTGAAGAGTTGAGGATGTCTGAGTGGCAATTCCACCATCTCTTTGATCTGTGCTAGCTGTTTACGACAGCCTCCTATGTCATCATAACCCACTTCATTGAGGGCCTCTTCCTCCTCCTCTCGTTTGACAGGCTCACCCTCACAATGGATCATTGTGTCTGGTGCCACAATACAGTAAGGACTTGGGTCTGTTTCGATCACTTTGAACTCGACTGCTCTCATGCCACCTCGCACAATAAATATATCTCCCTTGTGCACTGGACGGTAAGCTTCTAGGAAGTAAGGTTTCAGGTAGACCTCAAATATGTTGCTAAACAAAAACAAATACAGTCATGCACAGGTTATGCATTGTATGGACTAGGCTGAAGATCTGTACACAGAGCTCGACAAGGGGACTGGAAATGTCAGAGTATGGCAAAAGGGACAGATATCAATCTTACTGGCACTACATGGACAATAGCTAATGGACTAGGTGTCAGGCTAGAAAAGCTCACCCAGTTAGACCTTCCACTGTATCATCAATGGGGAGAATGTGGACACGTTTGCCATATTTCACATCAGGACAAGCTTGTATACTGCAAGCAAACACCACAAAATTTTAGTATCATTGCAACAGAATCTGAGCACAAAACTGCATGCATTTGATGAATTTGAATCCTCACCTGACAACATCTCCCAAGCGAACTCTGAGATTGTTGCGGACACATCTATTGATGCGGATCTTATCATCAGCAATGGTCATCAGAGAGTACAATGCAGACTGTTTCTTTACGACGCTTGCCTTTGAGAAGGACAGTGTCACCTCTGAACAACTGAAGTTCATCCATCTTCCCCTGAAGAAGAAAATTTAAATTATTCAAACTAATCAAGTTTATGTAACATCTAACAAAGGATTTTTGTGCCAACAATTAAAATCCTTCAATCATATGTCTATAGGACTCATTACCTGGGACAGGGACACAACAGAATTGTCTTCATTTACAGCTTCCTCCACAAGTAGTCTGTTGGGTCGTACTTTATTCTTGAGGATAGCTGTCGACAAGTCATCTTTCCTGTGAAAAATCACAGATAACAGGTTGAATAGTGAATGGAAACATACATTGCATGTAAGTATATAAACTAGTTTGATTAGCATTTAGTTATAATCATTAATGATGATAATTGTAAGCAGGGCTCGAAACTAACGTCCGCCTGCCAATGGCGCGTCAAAATCGCCTCGGACGGGTAGAAATTATGAAACTGGTCGCCCGGGTGGTGAGGGAACAATTAGCCTGTATTAGGTATTTATGATTCACCTGCAAGAAACAACAAACAACAGAGCGCCCGACCTTTAATTTAAGACACATTTAATCTTCCGAACCCCCACTGAGACCGTCGGTGATTGTTTACTCCAAACACAGCGATTGTTTATCAAGACTTCATCGAAGTACTGAATATACAGATTTGGACACTTTATACGACCTTATCGGATGTCCCTGTTGGTATTGTTAATTGGGTGCTAAAATTCGCTCACTTTTTCACATAGCTAGCCTAACTAACGCTGCAATGTGACGGTTATACTTAATGATGCATCCCCATTCATATATTTTCTGGTCTTTTATATAACTCTTTGTTTCATCCCAACTCCGACAAACATTATCATTATCCCTTTACCCCATCCGATATGTAGCAATATTTTCCGTGCAAGAATTGTAATCGAGTACTTTATCTTTTCATGTCGCAGTGATTGTTGTTGTTTCCGGTAATAATGTAAGTAGGTGCACGGAGGTAATACTCAAAGGATAGCGTAGGCTTTTGAGAAGCTGTTACAGGAGCTCACGCTTTCAACCTGTCAGCGCGTCATGATGCAGCGCGTGCTGTCAACATAATGACATCGCGTTTTGGTCTCGGCTAACTTACGTGGATATATAAGTTTAGTCATGATTAATCACCAAGCTCTGTGTACGAGTCGACCAAGTAAAATCGTCAGCGTCCAATGCACACTGCCCTTGGAGCCACGCAAACAATCCTCAAGATACCAGGAAAAGTAGGACAACTTGACAAGCATGATTGCTTAATGTAATTTTGACTTGTTTGACTGTATATATATATATATATATATATATATATATATATATATATACATATATATATATATACATATGTGTGTTTGTGTGTGTGTGTGTGTGTGTGTGTGTGTGTGTGTGTGTGTGTGTGTGTGTGTGTGTGTGTGTGTGTGTGTGTGTGTGTGTGTGTGTATAAAAAATAGGATTTTTTGCTTTATTTAGGGCAGGTCCTATGTTGTTTTGAAAAATATCCAGGCCAGTAGCTCTCAGAAACTGATGCCTCCAGTACATCATCAAGACAATGCCTTCTAGGAGACCTCAGCAATACTTATCAGCATCGTTTCCAAGACATGGATGTTGGTATACCACAGGCAACCCACATAGTCCACCTCCCTTCATGGCCTGTTGAAAAGAATGTACTTGAAGATATCTAATGACCCATGAAATACATTTTGCCTTACTTGCCAGGTTGCAAATCATGTCATGTGCCATATCATGACCTGTCTGAAAATGCTTTCAGAATTTGGTGGTCAGGCAGTAGACAAACTTGTGAACCATTTCAGTGTTGCACTCTCTGGCACAGGTGTTGACACTGATGACTGTGCTTTTTGTCTCACCCCCTATCGCTGACTATAACCCCAAATGTGCTAAAGGACTGTGGTCAATTATCAAGGTATTACAGTTACAAGGAAAACATTTAATGGGAAAGTGAGGAGGATGGACCAGAGTAGGACTTGGTTTACGTTGGTTTGTTGTTGAGTAGGGTGTTTTAGTTGTGTATTATGTTCTTCCATAAGTGTCAATATGTTTTTCATGCTGTGTATGTCAAGTGATTGATTTTGGTATGTATTTGTTACGAATCATATTCTGTGGGTCATGGGTAAAAAAATAAAGTATTTGTAAACACACATCAAGTTGTGTAGATTGTTTTTGGCTGGTTGAATTTTTTCTGGGCCGGTGGATTTTGGGAAGTACCAGCCCGGATGGCCGGTGGCAAATTTTCTTAGTTTCATGCCCTGATTGTAAGCAATGGCCATCTTGCTTGTCATATAAATGGAGGTATATATGACCAAATTCATGATTCACACTGGTTGATGCACATAAAGCACAGTGAATAAAGTGTTATTCATCATGCAATCCCATTATACAAAACATTATCATCACTTTATTCACTTGTCTCATTGTCATCTCACAAAATGGTTTCCGTGCAATTTTTAAAGCTTGAACACACTTCTTTTTACATGAATGACGTCATTAGGAAAAATCCCCTTTGTTTTGATGATCTGCTTTGATATGATATTAAATGAAGCTGAAATTATATCTTACATGATTCAACTTATGTAAGTTAGAATGCAAAACGATGGAATAGGTTGACAATTGAGGAATGGGTTAGCTTGCATATGTGAGCACAAACCGAAACGGATACTCTTGGAAATAGAAACTCTGAGTTGTGAGGATCTTTCTTCAAATAATGTTTTGATAAAAACACTTGCACATCCCAATGTCAATTTGTTGAGAAGGGTTCGGCTAAAGTCAACCCATACAAACTAAGGTGATTAATAGAAATTTTACTAAATGTCAGTGATTCCACGAAAATTATTCGACACCGGTGAGCGACGATGGAATGGCGAAATTTCAACCATGATGACAACGTAAAATTGAAGACGAAACTCCAGAATAAGACAAGTAATTCGGTAAGTACAGAGAAACGATGAAATATTTAGTATATTCAAAATTCTACTTTGAATAATGGTTCAAAAAACATACCCGTCGTCAGCCATGGTGTTGTACTTTGTGTGTTTCTTTAATATTTGTTACAGATTGCGCCGATGCTTTGCCTTGTCACTGTCGGCTTCTGAAAATGGCAACTAGTGTTCTTCCGGTGGAGTCATCACTTCCTGTGTGGTTATGAACATTCGGGAATCCGATAAACAAACATATTATAACAATTTAGATATCCACTTTATTTAGAATGCACTATTCATAGCGATTAATCGATATTGATTGTATGTATTTTTGTATCTAAACAAAAAAATTTCACGCATCAGAAAAACATGGTCTGTCAAATTTCATAGAACTGGTCGTTTGGTGGCTCAGCCGCTTGAAGTAAGCAGGTAGGCAGACATCAGACTAGGGAAGGCACTCGCCCCTGGTGTTTTTATGATCTGATGCCACCTTAGGGGCGAGGGTCCGTATGGCAGAATCTTTAGGGTTATAAGCAAATTTGCTCCTTCTCGCAATGCAGACAAGGGACAGTTAAAAAAATATAGATTTTCATACCCATAAATGTCTTACCATCAATCTTACCTAGAGTGCAACAACAGTCATACTCCTTAATCAACAGAATCACTCCTACACAATTTTAAATTTTTTTGTCAACATGGCTACCGCGCGAATCGAAAACATGAGTGATATGACGACGAATTAACGAGAATTAACTCAATTATGTTGCATTGTAGAAGTCGGCCATGTAGAGTTTTTGAACAAAGTTTCATGATGTGCCGTATTTTAGTGCTCAAACAGAACAATTAGATAAAACTGTAGTAATAGAAACAGTCCTCGTGTCATTTTGTGATATAATCTTTCAATTTGTCACCAATTTTTTGGCATGGAGGGCTTTGGGAAGTTTTAAGCGAGTTCATCTGTCATTTTGGCTTCGGAACCTTAGAAATTTTGCAGGCGGCTCTTCGCCTCTACAGTTGAAAATAGCGTGGCGCTGTCAGAGGCGGAGTTTCTTTGCCTAAGACCAGACCTCTGTCCCAGTGATTACACCTAGGCGTTCAGTGTCGTGTGATTGTGACCCTGCAATAGTTTCTATGATAAGATCAACTCTGTAGTTGATTGAAACGTATATTTGATCGTTCTTATAACAGAAAATCAATTAACCAGATTGCCAACATCCATTATGTTTGACAGGTAAATGTTTTCACAGAAGCGGCGAAGGTACTTTGCAATAACGTAAGTATTTAATTTAACGCATGCTCTAATTGATATATATAGTCAGACATTATTTTATCCTGATTACGATGCACACAAATATTTTATCCGTCACTGTTTCCACATTTTATACGTTAAACCACTGATCAATTACGACTATTGAAGACTGTACAGTAGTCAAGGTCCTATAGTCCCTGGCTGCGGGCCCTGTTCACATGTCAATGATATTCAATACTGCATACCAGCTAGGGCGAGAAGCCAACAAAGCAAATTCATACAGACTTTAATTTTCCCTAGGTTATTGATTGTAAGTTGCAACGCTTTCCAGCAAGCCTAATTGAAGGTGTAATTTACCCTGACTCACACAATGTATACCTAAATTCATAATATCCTTGTTATGCATTATGGATAATCATCTTCATAATTATCTGTCTAGGTTGAAAGAAAATGGGTAGACTAATTTAAGCCATACTCAAATATGATTTCTAATTATCATCATTACCTGGATCCTTGAGTCTGCCCACTGCCCCAAGAAATACAAGGGATTATAGCCCCTGGGCTATGATATTGACTTAGGTACTATAGGCAAGGCACTCGCCCCTGGTGTTTTGATGATCTGATGCCACCTTAGGGGCGAGGGTCCGTATAGCAGAATCTTTAAGGATATAAGCAAATATGCTCCTTCTCGCAATGCAGACAAGGGACAGTTTAAAAAAACATGCATTTTCATATCCATGAATATCTAACATCAATCTTGCCCAGAAGACAACAACAGTCACTCCTTTTATTAACAGAATCAACGAAATCCAACTCAATTTTAATAATTGTTGTCCAACATGGCTACCGTGCGAATCGAAAACGAGGCCGATATCACAGCGAATTATCTAGAGGTAGCAGCGTGTTGTGTCTGCACGTCGAGGTCGAGTGGAGGAGCCAGAAAGCAACTCACACTTTTCAATTGGGCGCGCGTCTACGGGTGATGTACAAAGAAATCACGAGCTCCACCAAATTATGTTGCATGTGGGAGTCGGCCATGTTGAGGCTTTGAACAAAGTTTCTCGACGTGCCGCACTTTCGTGATGAAACTAAACAAGAATACAATACTGCAGTAATAAGAAAACAGACCTCGTGTCATTTTGTAATATAATCTTTCATTTTGTCACAAATTTTATGGCCTAGGGGGAATCGGAACCTTAGAAATTTCGCCTCTACAGCGTGGATGTGAGAGATAGAAAGTAGTAAATAGAGCAGACACTGTAAGAGGCAAAGTTTCTTTGCCTACTTAGGTACCGACTATATGTTCAGCTTTTAAGTATTTTAAGAGTTTTTAAGTCCCAATCTCCAGGAGTTCCGCTATGTACTTACCACTGGCGGGCAATATCCATTATCTTTTATATGTATGTGCCCCGCAGTTTGCGGCTCGGGGTCCCTGACTCATCAGCGGTTCTCACTTGCCGAAGTCACAGGGCTGCGCAGGTGAGCAGAGAAGCAAAAATGCACACGGAAGTTCATTCTTATATACCGCACAGTTCTTTTGAAACCTTCGATGGAAATAATGTGCACATGAGCTGATGACGTTTTGCTCACTAGAGTGCGGATATGGCAGGAATACGAGGTATATTAAACAGTTGTTTGTTTATTTGCCCACGGTCATCATTGGTTATAAATAGTACATTTTAGTATTCTGGTATGAATCAACGTTTAACTCAATTTTGAAGAAAATCAATCGGTCGAATGTCAACTTTTGCAACATATGATTAGTCAACGCTTGTCGATCAGCCTCTCTACTCGGACGTCTTGTAGGGCTACCTGTCAACTAGCCCCGGTCGGACGGTAGTATACATACATATATATATATATATATATATATATATATATATATATATATATATATATATATATATATATATATATATATATATACTGTCAACAAGACTTCGTGCACGGCTACCTGTAAACCAGCAGTTCCAACTGTTCAAAGCATCGTTGTTGTCAGGCCTCTTGGGAAAGGATAAATGTAGGCACAAGCCCTCGGTTCCCGATGCCAAGCTTCCGAACGTCAAGCCGATTCAGGGCCCCGAGCCACTTATATATTACAAGAAAGTATGAAACTAATGTATCCTACTGTCTCACCCTACGGGGCCTTCTGTCTTCACACACGAAATCTTTGTCTTTCAACAGTCTGTTCTCTCTGGACATCATACAGTCATACACAAATATTTTCGACAATTGAGCATTGAGTTTGATTATCGATTTTCAAATCGCTAGTATTTAGTGAGGCACCGGTCATTTGCACACCTTGTAGATAGTAGCTTGGCACTCGGAAGCGGCCATAGACAGCACAACCAAATAGTCATCTCCACCCAATAGACAACACTACCCAACTGATGTCTTTCCCAAAAACAACTCAACCAAATATACAAAAATGCCCAAAAGACAATGTCAATCAATAGATAAATCCAGCTGATACAACATGCCATCCAGTAGAAATTGTCATCTTATAAACTATAGCACCAAATGGATTATACCACCCACAGAATACCACCCAATAGTCTTCTCTGGGTCATATCTTCCTGTAAACTTAAGCTAGTGGTGGTGAACAGCTCTTTTGAAACAAGTGGAGCTTGCCCTCCCTCTTGGTTCTTGAGGAAGGCATTGCCAATCTAGAAAATTCGCGATGTCCACTTGATGTAACTAGTCCAATTTAATAAGTAATCAGTATTATATATGGCAAAAGAGTCTCAGGAAGCGCAATAACTTGTAAATATGCATAATCACATAAAATGTGCGAGGCGATTAACTTTTCTGACTACATTCCAATATGGCGGCGAGTTTGTGCAACGTAAGTCAGTTGGAAACGTACTTGTTATGATGCAGAATAAAGGAGAGGAAAGGGCAACTAGGATGAAAAGTTATACGGTATAAATCTAGTATAAATTGACTCGTCTGTGAAGTGTATTAGCAGGCAGATGATGACAATAATGGTATAATAACAACTCAGCAAATTCCGCGCGGTCGCTTACGACAACGACATGCAAGAGACTGGTTGTTGACACCGAAAGTTGCAAGTGTTCTCCCGGATATTGGTGAAAAAAACCACCATAGCAATTAAATTCAATCAATACTCTCACCGTTGGTGGCTTTAAATTCTTCTCAGTTCGTATCTTTAACGTGATAAGCGATGATAAGTTAAGCAAGTTTGTCAATCTACCGATAAAGGTTGGTTTTCCTGTTAGACCAGCAAGGGGGTACCCGAACCACTGTTGGTCTGTTGGGCTAGTGGTGAACTGTACAAACCAAAACCATTGCCTTTGTGTTGTGTTGCATATAGAGTAGACTACCATGCTGAGCAGCTAGATCTTTGGCAGTATATCAGTTGCATTTGATAAATGTTAAATATTGTACATTAAATTCTACTTTGCAACTGTTCATAGTTTGTATTAAAATAATGCTGTGTCTTTTTTCATGGCTGTTTCACATCGTTGCTCGTCAAAACTGAAAATAGCGTAAGTATCCATTGTATAGATATTTGTATTACAATATCAATAATTCCCATTTTGAGATACAAAATCAGTTGAGCAGAAATAGTTAACATAATTTGCTTTACTCCATCTCTAATATATGGTTTCATTTTGCAGTTTGATTGCATTAGCATTTCTGGCTTCTGCTGGGACAACTTTGCTTGTTCTAGGATGTGCCTTGCCACAGTTTAAGTGAGTTATGCATTTCAGTGCATCTTATCATCAGTTGTGCATTATCAGTGATTGTTACTACCAATAGTGTGCTCACCACCTGCATACAGTGTCATATTCGTTATCAGCTAGCTTACTGTACTTTCTAAATATAACCCATGGCATTTGGAGATGTTGAGGAAGGCAGATTTACTCAACATGTCTTCCTAGGCAAGACGTTTCAATCTTACAAATTTGTTAAACTTTCTATGAAGTACATGACTTCTTTAAGGTTGAAAGTGTTCAACATCCTCAATTCTACAACAGTATATAGATGTATTAATTTGCATCCAGAATTTTCTTATTTATACATTTAATTATTTAGTAGTTGAAGACATGAGATGACTGAGGTGGATTCTGTGGAGATGAAGTGATTACTTTTTGCAGCAACTGGTGGCCCATGTTCGTCTTGATCTTCTACTTCCTGGCACCAGTACCCACCCTCATTGCCAGACAATACGCTGACTCTGTCGAAGCCAGTAGTGCTTTCATCGAGGTGTCCATTTTCATCACATCAGGAATAGTTGTTTCTGCCTATGGCCTTCCAATCATTCTGGCTCATACAAACACGGTATGTAGTGCTTCAACTGGGCATTCTCCTTGTTAAAATCGAAAGCATTACATGTCATCTTGTGATGCAAATGAGTCTGATAGTTGTGATGTTGTTTTCAGGTGCAGTGGGGTGCTTGCGGTCTCATCATGGCTGGCGACACAGTGGTTTTTGTCACAATTGCACTATTTTTCCACTACTTTGCCAGCGAGGACTCTTTTGATTATTCCACTTGGTAGCAGAACATGCCAGCTTCTTGATGTGGTCCATTCTATTTTGTTCCCTGTGATCTTTGATGTGATCATCTTTCCCAGATTCTCTTCTCAACACCTTGGGTCAAAGAATAATTTCTGATTAATCAGGCAGTGCATATGTTTTTCTGGTTTTGAAATCTTGAACAAGTCAATGGTGGATACTGTCGCAAAGTTATGCCATTTGGCAGACAATCACTGTGAATGCTGCATTGTGTCCTATTGATAGCAGTTACAAAGCAGATCTTGTCATCGCTAGTTTAACATGGACCATACCAGGGTAAAGTAATCTTAACAAATATATTGTGAGGACTTGCCTTTTTTGTATAGCAACTTAATGCTCTGCTGTTTATGACAGCTAGATAATGTTATCACCTGCTTCAAAATGTTCTGGGCCCTTTCCAAGTGATAGTCTGTTATGTGATGTTACTGCCTGATAAACAATTGTATCAAAAGGAGGCAGCTGGTTTCTCAATATGAAATGAACCACACAGTTGTTACTGCACACAAACTTTGGCCCATTCTCAAACTTGCATGTAGTGTGGTTTACGATCCAAGAAAATATGCTATCTCAATCTGTTTTCACAGCATCTTTGCATCCTGCTCATGTGTACCCTGTAAGCCTAAATTTATCAAACTGTTTTGTAGTGGTCGGCAAACTACCACTACTATGTCCATCAGTGTCAGCTGTGTGTGCCTTGTCAAGTCAGTTGTCTATTGAACAAGTTGCTTCTGACCTTTATTTCCATCCTGGCATTAAGATATTAAGTTCATAGATGGACTTTGATTTATCAATTTATGGTGAAAGTTGCAGTTTTGTAGAAGTAATGTCCAAAGAACCAGGCTACAAGTGTACTGGGTAGATCAGCATTTCTCTCGATTCACTGTTATCTGTGTGATTGGCAAGCTGTCTGGAACATGATTCATTGTAACAAGTGTTGAAGTGACTAGTTCCAGGATTTAGGGTGAAAGATAATTTATGTGTATTAACTATTCCAGTGCTTTTCCTGTCATGAATGAGGGTTTGTTATATAGTGCTTAACCAATCGATGGACATACATGCTGTAAGTCACATGTAAATATTTTGTAAAATTTTTGTTATGTATTTATGTCTGTAAAATAAATAAACATACTACAACTATATTGGCATTTTCAAAACCTTATTTGCCCAAGTCCTAATGCTTTATGATCTGAGGATCTATGCATGCCAGCCACCTCCAACTCTTTTACACAACCTTCAATCAAGATCGGCAATATGCTCTTCGGCGTTCATTTCTATACCTTACAAACCTTGTTTATTCAATAGGTCGAAAGGCTTGGTATATACAGCGCGTAAATGTTCGCACAATGAAACCACTCTGTGTATTGAATTGGGTCAATGTCATTCAGTCCCCTGGTCGGTGAAAAAGCAGGTGCACCTTCTAATGCTTCGTCTTTTCCACGATGGATCTGCACATATTTTTTTTGTCATTGATTGAAACGGTCTGGTATGCTTTTTTTATTAGTTAAGACAGATCTAGCCTTAATTTCCCCCCCTTAATTTGGGTATTAGTTAAGATAAGTTTAAACTCGTGATCCGAGATATTGGCTCTGTGTATTGAGGTGGGTCGATGTCATTCAGTCCCCTGGTCGGTGAAAAAGCAGGTGCACCTTCTAATGCTTCTTTTCCACGATGGATCTTTTTTTTTTTCATTGATTGAAACGATGGATCTGCATATTTCCCCCTTTTGGGTATCATTTAAACTCGTGATCCGAGATATTGGCTCTGGTATTGAGGTGGGTCGATGTCATTCAGTCCCCTGGTCGGTGAAAAAGAGGTGCACCTAATGCCTTTTCCCACGATGGATTTCCCATTGATTGAAACGGTCTTAATTTTTGCAGATCTAGCCTTAGGGTATAGTTAGATAAGTTTAAACTCGTGATCCGAGATATTGGCTCTGTGTATTGAGGTGGGTCGATGTCATTCAGTCCCCTGGTCGGTGAAAAAGCAGGTGCACCTTCTAATGCTTCGTCTTTTCCACGATGGATCTGCATATTTTTTTTCATTGATTGAAACGGTCTGGTATGCTTTTGCAGATCTAGCCTTAATTTCCCCCTTAATTTGGGTATTAGTTAAGACAAGTTTAAACTCGTGATCCGAGATATTGGCTCTGTGTATTGAGGTGGGTCGATGTCATTCAGTCCCCTGGTCGGTGAAAAAGCAGGTGCACCTTCTAATGCTTCGTCTTTTCCACGATGGATCTGCATATTTTTTTTTCATTGATTGAAACGGTCTGGTATGCTTTTGCAGATCTAGCCTTATTTCCCCCCCCTGGTCGGTGAATTTGGGTATCTGCAGTTGAAGATATCTAACCTTAATTTCCCCCTTAATTTGTTTAAACTTTAAACTCGTGATCCGAGATATTGGCTTCTTCAAGCGCTGTCGATACAATGCCAGCAATGGTATTCAATTTACTCTGCACAAGAACGCGGATCTGATCATGTCTTTTTACCTTGATGGTCAGATAAATTTTCCAGCGATTCCAAGTAGCCCACAAGCAGGCCCAGTAGCACCCAACACAGTGGCACTAGGAATTGCAACTACTGTAGACATTACACCTACGCCACCTGCGCCAAGACACATACCAACAGTAACTAAAGCAGTGTCTATTGCATCCACTGAGTTAACTGCATGCCTATATTTCTTGTACATAGCACAATATTTTTCAATCTCTTTCTCGAGGTATTGCTTCTTGAGGCTGATCTTATTCAACCAATAGGAGTGCCCTAGATTCTCATAGATGGGGGGCAGCTCAAGATATAACGGTTGGTTGTTGTTTCATAAAATAAGTAAATAGGTCTACAAGTGAAGTTCAATTAGGAGTGATACTACAGAAAAAGTCGCCTCTCTGTTTGGAGTGGTTATAAAAAGTATAAAATAACGGTGCCTTTCCATAAGGTATCTAAAGATATAACAACTGCACCTAATTTCTTATTATCTCAGGAACAACTGTAATATTATCTCGCCACTTGATTACATGGTATATCCACAGCTCGAGTCTCGTGAGGTCTGACCCTTGGTCGCCATCATTAAACGACCATTCATATCCTCTGCGAAGGGGGCCACTTGCTCCTGCCCAAATAGTAACGAGGTTCTACATACTGTCTCACGTCCCTGTGGTGCAGTCTATGTTTGTCATCAACATACATTTTATTAGCAGTATCCTTTAGTGAAGGATTTTATTATCTGTAATTTCCAGGTTTCCAGTCATAGTACCGCAAGCTTTAGCCATTTTTTTTATGTGAGTCACTAATAGATACATAGGTCTTTGTGGCATATTCAGAGAGGTTGGATTGAGTGCTCGCCGTTTTTTTGTCTAGGTCCATAGATATTAGTTTTATTGACATCTTGTAAATTCAAGAACAACGCTAACAGGCAAGTCGTGGTTATTCAATAGCCTTCCTTTATTATCCCGTAACTGAACCTTCAAGTCATGCACAGTACCACCAGGGGCACGCCTAGAGACAGGATTAGTGATGTTCGTGGTTATTATATCACCGAAAGAGCCATCAAAGCCCTCAACTTCAAGAAACGTAGTTGGGGCCCCATTTAACATGTTGTGCGTGGTGCTGACTTGATCGATATGGACATAAAGTGTGTTGAGCATGCTAAAGTTGGTGGGTCGGTCACCCGTGCAATAACCTGTATAAATCCACCGCCTACCGAAGCGACCCAACATAGTCAATACTTCATCGTCAAAAAGTACAGTCCCATCAGGAATTGCGAGAGTAATAACCCCATTTACTCGTTCTGGTCCTTAACTCTGGAATTCGCTGCCACTTGATATTCGTATTTCTGAGACATTAGCTATATTTTGCAAGAGTCATCCAACCTATTTATTTAAATTAGCCTTTTTTAAACATAACACCTGCCAAACCGTGTCTACTGCGCTACAGTGTTGGTGCTGACCCGACCAGCACAAGACGCACATCTTATTTCCCATTTGGTAACTATAGATGGATCCAGTGGAGCAACAAACGCACCATCAGGAACACTAAAATCCGTCTCATAATCACTGGGGTCGAAAAAAGAAAAATCTCCGAGATCTCCTCTAGTAAGTGTTGGTTATCGCATGGTCACGTAGGTGATATGGGGAAAAAACACGAGGACGCAGAGCGTCCGAGTGACCATGCGATAACATACTTATCGCGATGGGATCTAGACGAGATAATCAAGCACGACCCTGTCTCCTAATAATGATAATTAGCGTGAACCTATGTTAAGTTAGGTATCTGCCTGGGACCTGTAATAACGATATTCGCGTTCCATGTATGCCAAACATAAAATGTCTTAGTCTTTCAGACGTAATGGCAACGTTCTATTCCGCTGAGGTCTCTCCCTAGGTTTTACTGGTTCTTGTGGCATCTTAGCATTCTTTGGTTTTGCGGAAGTATAAGAGGCACGTTCGTCGGAGCTGTTAATTAGTATATTTTCGTTGCTTGGACTTACAGATTTTCCATCGCATGGCTGTAGTGTGTTTTCCAGACTTTTGTTCGTTTGTTGCGAAAGCGTTCGGAGAATTTGATCAGTGTATTTGTAAGGGTCGTATTGTTTCAACTCAAATTCGATTGCACTTGGGCGTATGTCAACACGGTTTCTGATATAATTTCCTTCAGTTGCTTAAGTACACGACCTGGTTTCCAGAATCTTTCAGTGTTTCCATTTTTACACATTATGGTCTGACCCGAGGCAAGTGTTGGCAAGTTCGCAGCCGATCTGTTGTGATGTTTTTCCACAGTCTTTGGATTTTCTTTTCTGGATCATTTCCAATGTTGTTTCCCTTATATGATAACTGTGTATTGATTTTCCGTCCGAACATAATCTCAGCTGGTTTTTTTTGCATCTTGGCGTGGCATGCTACGTTATTCTAGCAGTGCTAAACACATATTTGTGCCTTCTTTCAAGCATTTCCGCTTCATGTTCTTGGTGATCTTCACGGCTGCTTCAGCCTTGCCATTACTTTGTTAATGGTATGGTGAAGACACTCGGTGCTCAATCTTCCATTTTTCTACAAACCTTTTGAACTCACGGGATTTGAACTGTGTACCATTTTCACTAACCAGTAGTTTGACACATTTTTTAAATAGCATTTGTCACTTTTCGACTTGATGCTTGACTAAGGAATTCCACTTCAACGAAATTTGTGTTGTAGTCCACCACTAAGAGGTAATCACGACCTTCAAGCTGGAACAGATCGCAACCAATTTTCTCCCATGGTTGTTCAGCTATGTCATGCATAATGAGTGGTTCTTTGGGGTTAGCTGGTTTGTTCTCTTGACAGACTTGTCACACCAGGTCAATAAATTGTTTCCCTGGCCGACGCATCATTGTATCCGCAGCATTGTGCGATGAGTGTAGTTTCTGTTTGATATGTTTACAAAGACTCTTGGGGATGTACACGCGTTCCCCTTTAAAGATCATTTCGTTTTCGTATGATAATATGTGTGGCCAGCCTTTCAGAATGTAGTGTATTATAATTTGACATTGTTCGTCCATGGCTGTAGCCTGTTGGATTTCCTTTGCTTTCCTGCCCGGAATGTCAATTTGGGTATCAGCACAGATTCTTGGGTTAGGGTTGTCACCCTGCAGTTCTAGGTAAGCGCGACTTTAAGTGTCTGCTAAATACAGATTTTCTCCTTTCATCCATACATAATCCTAGTCTTAGCTGAACATTCTCATCATCAGAGATTGTACTCTTTTGGTTGCTTGGCTCAGAGGTTTTGCTAGGATGTATTCAAAAGGTTTGTAGTCATTGTGTATTATTACCTTCCTTCCGTAGTTATATTGGTCAAACTTCTCAAGACCAAATACAACAGCTAGTGTTTCTTTTTCCAGTTAACCATTTCCTTTCATTACTCCTTAAATTTCTTGAAGCAAACTCTATAGGTTTTCCATCCTGCATTAACACAGCACCAGGACCTTTCTCTGTGCTGTCAACTTGAAGAGCGAGTTCCTTTTAGGGATGGTAGAATTTGAGAATAGGTGATTGGCACATTTTGAGTTTAAGCTTTTTGAATGCTTGGTCGCATTCTTCAGTGCACACAAACTCAGTGTCCTTCCATTTCAATCGATGGATAGGTTCAAGGTCGTCAGCCAAGTTTGAAGTGTTTCGGCAAGATATAGAATCATCCCACACAAACAACGCATTCCAGACACATCATCAGGTATCGGCATCTCCAGAATGGCTTTGACTTTCTCCTTGCTAGCACTGATTCCATCTTTTGAGAGTCTGCGACCCAAAAATTCAATTTCACTTTACTTCAAGTGCATCTTTGATTTGATCAAGATGATATTTCTTTCGTCACATCTTTTCAGCAAATTTTCAAGGTTAGCAGAATGGTCCTTATCCGCTTCTTGTTGAGTGTTCCCACATCCCAATACTACAATATCATCTGCTACAAACACGACACCTTCCATGTCATTAAAAGCATGATGAAGTCTCTTTAGAAAGATTTCACTGGACATCTTTAACCCAAAAGAAAAACGAGTCCACCGGAATCGACCGATAGGTGTGATCATAGTGGTTAGTCTAGAGGACTCTTCATCTTGCTTGATATGCCAAAAAGCTTCTTTGACATCCACTTTGCTGAAAACTTTTGCATTTAGCAGTTTTGACAGAACGTCGTCGAGAGTAGGAAGTCTTTAGTCCTCCCTCTGAAAAGCTTTATATAGTTTCATTTGGTACTAAAATGTTGACTTCTTTCTCAATAGATATGGGAATTTTCCTGCAAGGTAATACTTTGGAGGTATTGAAGGGTCAACCGTTAACGTCGTTTCACCCAAATTCCCAAGATCTTCTCGATTTTCTATTTTGGCGAATTGGAAGTTGTCTTCGTGTTCCGATATCAAATCCATTGCTTTGCATGTTTCTGCGTCTAGGATACATTGCAGATTGTTCTCAACCACAGTAAATTGCACATTGTATTTTTGATTGTTCTTTGGATGTCACTTTCAGGTCAGCTTCGCCCAGACATTTTCGTTTGGTGCAGTTCCACATGTAAAGATTTCCTGCAGTTCTCTTCACTTGTGATCTATGAACATAACGTAAGTTTATATAGTTCACTGTCTGTAACACCTGGGTCCAAAAGAAATTTGACATGGCAATAATTGACTGTTATCATAGCGTAAGACCGTGTGTCTTTTGAAGAGTGGACTGCTGACAACCATTTCTCACTGCTGTCGCTCTCCGAACTATCGCTCTCTACTGATTGGACCTTTGATTGTTTACATTTTTTGCTGAAATGATTCCAACCATGCCGTTTCTGCACTGATTTCCAAACGCTGGACATTTCTTTTTGTTTTTCTCGTGTGAATTCCCACAGAAATTACAATCACCAATCATTTGTTTGGATTCTTTGCCACGCTTTTAGCTTTGATAGTACATTTAGATGACTTTGGGCGAGTCTTATCCACTTTCTCTATGGATTTTTGGTTGTTCATTTCTTGAACATGCTGGGCAGATTGTTCATGGTTTCTAAAAATTTCGATAGTCTTTAGCAAATCGAGGTTCACTTCTCGAAGAAGTAGTTCATGCACTTTTCCTTTTGCCGTGGAAAACAATCTTATCACTAAGAAGGCAATGAAACTCCGCCTCTGACAGCTCCGCGCTATTCACTACTTTCGATCTCTCACATCCGCGTAGTAGCTTAAGGTGGCATCAGATCATCAAAACACCAGGGGCGAATGGCTTGCCTAATCACGAAGCATTCGATCACGCTGTTTAAAATTACAAGCACCTGCCTTGTTTCTCAGCTCAGGTAAGAAAATGTCAAATGGAATTGACCACGGAACATTCCAAAATCTATAGCTCATGAGGACTTCCGATTGTCGGAGATAGCAATAATTTTCAATCATTGACAATAGATTTGCCCGTTCCTTTTTGTCTCCTTCCGACGTGACAGTTTCATCGTAATTTTTCCATGTGAAATGTCCAGAGGCTAATATAATATTATTGCCTGCACAGTATAGAATAGTGGCTACCTGTTGTTCCCTGGATTTCTTACTAATTCAAGAGGCGACCAGATAGACATCTGGAAAGAATGTCTATTTGAAATTGGATGCAGCCATTTTCGCAAGTGACTAACACAATACATCTTCATTTGAACATACACTGAATATGTAGTGGCACTTTTCTAATGCAACGTTCAGTTTCATCACAAGTTTCGATACAGACATTAACAATAACAAAAGTCACTTCCCTGACAATTGCATCAGGTTCTTCCAAAATCTGTAGGTTGTAGTCTCCATCCGCTTGTCACCTTGTTGAGAAAAACGAGCGTAATCATCAATTGAAAATTGCAAACATTCACACATAAATGTAAGATGGATGTACATGTATTTTATAGCTGTTACTTTCCGAGCATCCAGCTCAGTTTCTAGTCACGTTGCTGAGAACAGGAAGAGGAAGTGTGCTCATTATGATATCCACGTTATGATATGCATAGATACATATTCATCAACAATACTCTAAGCTTGTGTAAGTTTTATTCGGAGCGATGATGGCATTCCTACTTAAGCTGTTAAGGTTAGAATGAGACTGAGCGACACATGTGGTAACGCTATCTTGTCCAACCGCGTACCATACTGGGTAATATTTCTGTGATACACGCTTTATTGACACGACTTCCTTTGGTCGTGCTATTTAGTTTGGTTGTTCCATTAGTTGAGTTTGGAATATTTTAGTTCGCTAGTCCCTTCCATTCCACGATTGTATTTTACCTGCTGCAGTATACTAATTATGGAAGACTGCCTTGTTATTTTGTATTGTGTTTGTTTATTTTGAACCTTTAACTACTTCATTTAATTTGTATGCCCGAATTTCGTGGTCTTGAACGATAATATAAAGGCTTTGTCGCTTAGTTCTCATTTATGTCAATATATGTTGCATCTTCGTATTATTTGAGTCAGGGCAGGATAATCATAAGGCATTATCGGTTATTCAGTCAACCTAAATTTCACAAGATAAATATACTCTTTTGGTACACAATTGTGTGTCATTGCCATGGGCAGTTGGTGGACTACACGTAGAATCGGCCCCTAAGATCTCCAACTAGGGCCTACACCATGCAACCGTTCAATCGACTGAAAAATCATCGGTTAGAGCAGAGAGCTTTGTAAGATAGTTAAGAGTGTACCTTAGGGATCAGGAAGTATAAAATTCAGTGAGCTAAAAGTGAGACAGTTATGACCGGTTGGGTCACTGTGTTTTCGTCGAGATGTGATGAGGTACCAGATACGATTATTTGTAGGTCGTCGACGTGATTGCAGGTAGCTGAGGGTTGAAGCTAGATAATACCCGAGACTTTGTACGAATTTCTATTTTCTTTATTTGGTCGCGGCTGACTGGCACGTTCGGGTTCTACTTCGGGTTCTTGTGGGATGAATATGTCGAGTTGAGGAATATCTTGTGGTTGTAATGTAATGTGTGTCTGATGCTGTCGTATTTATAGTGAAGGTGCGGGTGGCTTGATGTGGTGAGCTGTGATTGGTTAATCCGGGGCTTGGGGTCATTCGGAGCTTTAATTGGAGATCAAACGGGTCTAAATTAATTGTTAAGGGAATTGACGGGACTTGGATGTTTTCATCAAAGGATTGGGTTTGGTTAAGGACTATATAATTTGGAAACTGACCCGTACGGAACTTAAAAGGGATTCTAAAGGTTTATGTAAATTGGGCAACAATTAATCTGGTACGAGTGACAAGGGATGAATTTCATTTGCCTAAATTGGTTTAGTGTTCATGTCTCGAGTGGCCGAAAGGTTGTAAATCTAACTTTAACTTTTGGGGTGTTGCGGGGTGGGGGGGGGGGGGGGGGGGGGGGGGGGGGGGTGGGGTGGAAGATGAGAGGTGGTGTGTGTATGTGTTTGCAAGTGCATGCGTGCATGTATGCGTTTGTTGGGGGGTGAAATATGCCCTTCCTCTGTAAAAGGATACTCCGCTGTCCTTGTGATTTACATTTGTGTGTGAGTTTGTTTGAGCGTGCCAGTAGCTTACATAATAGACATAACAATATACACATACAAAAAATCGAATCGGAATATTACATATGACGCATAATATAAATATACAATAGCAATGTGAAAGATACATTTTCAACAAAAGATAGCCTTGAAATCGTAAAGGTGTCAATTAGTTAATCACAGTTGAACATATAGCTATTTTCAAATAAATCTGTTAATGGTAGCACAGTCTTCCAGATACATATATTGATTACAGTCATGCTATAAACTAAATAAACCGATAAGCGACACGATTGTTTTTTCTGTAAACTAAAAAGGGGTTGCGCAATTTTTTTTCTAAATTTAGGCATAATATACCTACAAGGTGTCACGAACGGTTTTGACACTAATTTTCATAAGCCATGAGTGTTAAACAACATAATGGATGCTGCTACAAAAGTGTAATAATTGCTAGTAATAAAAAGAGGGTTGATAGTATGGTGTTACAGTAATAGCATATTAATAATTGTCTAGTATATAATAAAAATTCTCTCATAAACTGTGAATTGTACTTAAATCATTACAATAACATGTGTTAACGGTACCTCTTTGTCACCTTGCATTATATTATTTCGTTTCATCTTCATCTATAATCGTGTGTCTTCATTGACAATACATTAAATTACATTAAATCATTCTGAGCCGTCGCTCTACAGTGTACTTTTTCAAGGTGGTCCCTTAGACCAAATGACAAGATACATTTTGTTAACAACATAACTACTGATCAGACCCGCAATGGAAGAAATGTATAATTTACTTCTCACTACTAGTAATTGTAATCCACAATAAATAAAAGAAATTAATAATATATAAAAGAACTGTCAACCATTTTAAATCAATATCGATCACTGTATGCGCATAACTCCTACTTCTTTCATCTAACATTAATTCACATATTTTTTTCATTATATTTAGAGATTTTTATGTCGGAGTATACAATCAGAAGCTTCTAAAAAATATATCAATCACATAACAAAGCATTATATTTACTGTCAATAAATACAAAATATAGAAATGACCTTCAATTTGCTTGTCTCTGTGTCCGGAATTCCTTGCTTTTCGTCATCCTGTAGGCATCGTTTGTCTTCCTCGTCACTGGAGTGTTATTCTTGCGTCCGCATTGTCCGATGTGGCGACTTTGAATTCCATTGTCTCGGCGAGCGGAATTCGTTTTCCCGTTCGTGTGGCACTCCATGCTCGGAGATGGGGGTGAGAGCTAGTGACTAATGTTCTAAGACGGACTACTCTGTTTCAAAACTGCAGATGCACTTCTACGGGGGTCGATGAAAATGTTGCGCCGTTATTCGCGGGGAACTTCGATGATCAGACTAAACGTGATCGGGCCGGACTCTGTGCCAAGTTAAAACCGGGGATTACGATAGTGTGTGTTGACCAGCTGGAAAGTGGTCAAACCGCGAATTCTCCACCATTATGACCGGTTGGGTCACTGTGTTTTCGTCGAGATGTGATGAGGTACCAGATACGATTATTTGTAGGTCGTCGACGTGATTGCAGGTAGCTGAGGGTTGAAGCTAGATAATACCCGAGACTTTGTACGAATTTCTATTTTCTTTATTTGGTCGCGGCTGACTGGCACGTTCGGGTCTACTTCGGGTTCTTTGTGGGATGAATATGTCGAGTTGAGGAATATCTTGTGGTTGTAATGTATTTTGTGTGTCTGATGCTGTCGTATTTATAGTGAAGGTGCGGGTGGCTTGATGTGGTGAGCTGTGATTGGTTAATCCGGAGCTTGGGGTCATTCGGAGCTTTAATTGGAGATCAAACGGGTCTAAATTAATTGTTAAGGGAATTGACGGGACTTGGATGTTTTCATCAAAGGATTGGGTTTGGTTAAGGACTATATAATTTGGAAACTGACCCGTACGGAACTTAAAAGGGATTCTAAAGGTTTATGTAAATTGGGCAACAATTAATCTGGTACGAGTGAAAAGGGATGAATTTCATTTGCCTAAATTGGTTTAGTGTTCATGTCTCGAGTGGCCGAAAGGTTGTAAATCTAACTTTAACTTTTGGGTTTTGGGGTGTTGGGGGGGGGGGGGGGGGGGGGGGTGGAAAGGAGGAGAGGTGGTGTGTGTATGTGTTTGCAAGTGCATGCGTGCATGTATGCGATTGTTGGGGGGGTGAAATATGCCCTTCCTCTGTAAAAGGATACTCCGCTGTCCTTGTGATTTACATTTGTGTGTGAGTTTGTTTGAGCGTGCCAGTAGCTTACATAATAGACATAACAATATACACATACAAAATCGAATCGGAATATTACATATGACGCATAATATAAATATACAATAGCAATGTGAAAGATACATTTTCAACAAAAGATAGCCTTGAAATCGTAAAGGTGTCAATTAGTTAATCACAGTTGAACATATAGCTATTTTCAAATAAATCTGTTAATGGTAGCACAGTCTTCCAGATACATATATTGATTACAGTCATGCTATAAACTAAATAAACCGATAAGCGACACGATTGTTTTTTGTAAACTAAAAAGGGGTGCGCAATTTTTTTTCTAAATTTAGGCATAATATACCTACAAGGTGTCACGAACGGTTTTTTGACACTAATTTATAAGCCATGAGTGTTAAACAACATAATGGATGCTGCTACAAAAGTGTAATAATTGCTAGTAATAAAAGAGGGTTGATAGTATGGTGTTACAGTAATAGCATATTAATAATTGTCTAGTATATAATAAAAAAAATTCTCTCATAAACTGTGAATTGTACTTAAATCATTACAATAACATGTGTTAACGGTACCTCTTTGTCACCTTGCATTATATTATTTCGTTTCATCTTCATCTATAATCGTGTGTCTTCATTGACAATACATTAAATTACATTAAATCATTCTGAGCCGTCGCTCTACAGTGTACTTTTTCAAGGTGGTCCCTTAGACCAAATGACAAGATACATTTTGTTAACAACATAACTACTGATCAGACCCGCAATGGAAGAAATGTATAATTTACTTCTCACTACTAGTAATTGTAATCCACAATAAATAAAAGAAATTAATAATATATAAAAGAACTGTCAACCATTTTAAATCAATATCGATCACTGTATGCGCATAACTCCTACTTCTTTCATCTAACATTAATTCACATATATTTTTTTCATTATATTTAGAGATTTTTCATGTCGGAGTATACAATCAGAAGCTTCTAAAAAATATATCAATCACATAACAAAGCATTATATTTACTGTCAATAAATACAAAATATAGAAATGACCTTCAATTTGCTTGTCTCTGTGTCCGGAATTCCTTGCTTTTCGTCATCCTGTAGGCATCGTTTGTCTTCCTCGTCACTGGAGTGTTATTCTTGCGTCCGCATTGTCCGATGTGGCGACTTGAATTCCATTGTCTCGGCGAGCGGAATTCGTTTTCCCGTTCGTGTGGCACTCCATGCTCGGAGATGGGGGTGAGAGAGCTAGTGACTAATGTTCTAAGACGGACTACTCTGTTTCAAAACTGCAGATGCACTTCTACGGGGGTCGATGAAAATGTTGCGCCGTTATTCGCGGGGAACTTCGATGATCAGACTAAACGTGATCGGGCCGGACTCTGTGCCAAGTTAAACCGGGGATTACGATAGTTGTGTTGACCAGCTGGAAAGTGGTCAAACCGCGAATTCTCCACCAATTATGACCGGTTGGGTCACTGTGTTTTTCGTCGAGATGTGATGAGGTACCAGATACGATTATTTGTAGGTCGTCGACGTGATTGCAGGTAGCTGAGGGTTGAAGCTAGATAATACCCGAGACTTTGTACGAATTTCTATTTTCTTTATTTGGTCGCGGCTGACTGGCACGTTCGGGTTCTACTTCGGGTTCTTGTGGGATGAATATGTCGAGTTGAGGAATATCTTGTGGTTGTAATGTAATGTGTGTCTGATGCTGTCGTATTTATAGTGAAGGTGCGGGTGGCTTGATGTGGTGGAGCTGTGATTGGTTAATCCGGGGCTTGGGTCATTCGGAGCTTTAATTGGAGATCAAACGGGTCTAAATTAATTGTTAAGGGAATTGACGGGACTTGGATGTTTTCATCAAAGGATTGGGTTTGGTTAAGGACTATATAATTTGGAAACTGACCCGTACGGAACTTAAAAGGGATTCTAAAGGTTTATGTAAATTGGGCAACAATTAATCTGGTACGAGTGACAAGGGATGAATTTCATTTGCCTAAATTGGTTTAGTGTTCATGTCTCGAGTGGCCGAAAGGTTGTAAAATCTAACTTTAACTTTTGGGGTGTTGCGGGGTGGGGGGGGGGGGGGGTTTGGGGTGGAAAGATGAGAGGTGGTGTGTGTATGTGTTTGCAAGTGCATGCGTGCATGTATGCGATTGTTGGGGGGGTGAAACAGTCCAAGGGTTTTGGCTTTGCATAGTACATGACCTAACGGAGAGACAATATAATAGTAGTTGTGTCCGGCACAAGGCTAATGGTGGGCGGGTTGTGGTGCTGGATTTGGATTTTGGTGGTAAGCCCCATTAGCCTTCAAAAACGATGACCAGCCAGAGCATGTAATGTCGGATTTTATGGGGTTAATGAGTCAACTCCATTGGGGGATGATCATGACTTTAAAATAAAGGGGCCCAACTGGTAAATTAACTTATAGGGTCCTGATGCCATGTCAATCCAAGCACACTGGCTACTTGATTTATCTTAGATGTAAGGCTGTTTGTTATATGGCATTAGTTTGTGTCTGCATGATAGAAACCACACAAGGATATAATGGTTCCCGCTTGATAGCCATTTTACATGGATCTAGCAGGGTCGGGATGGGCTTGTAAACTAATTATCATGAAATAGTACCAAGGCTTCTATACACTCACCTTCACTTCTTCACGCTGCATTTTCAGTCACCAGTGTACCAAAATGCACAAGCTAGTGTTGATTGGTTTAACTCAGGCAAACAGTATTATTTTATGAATTGTTGCAATCAAATATTTAAACTCATTGATCCAAATCATATGAATGCTTTGTTAAATGATAGAAGGGATCATGAGATAATCTATCGACAGTTTATCTAGTGCATTCATGATCAGTCCATCCACTAAGGTCGTAGCCAGCACTTGGGTGGGCCGGGGGCCGGTGACACCTGCCATCATGGTCTCTTGTGCAGATTGTGTCATTGTTACGCGCTGCAAATATATTATAGACACCAAACATTACAGTTGATGATTACACACACACGTAAGAGGCGACTAACAGGGGTGACCTGTTGGCGGTGGGTTGCGACTCGTGTCGGTTGGCAATGGGTTCCTGGTGGTTGAGCGGAGTGGTCATTGCGAGTGTAAAGCTAGAATTTCTTAGCTTTCCTTGCTTATGCACGCTCTTCGTTATAGTACTGTTACTCACTGCCTGTAGTTGCTGGAGTGGGGACTAATCAGAGGAAATTAACGCGAGTCTTGGAGTAGAGATGCTTATTTGGTTTATTTAATTTCAACAATGAAGCTCCCTGGAATCTCGCGGTCCGAATCGTTTCTCTGACTAGATGAATCTCTCCGTGTCTGACCCATCTGTGGACCTTATAAAGGGTCCACATGATAGGCCAGGCTAAAACAATCCCCACGTGACACGACGAGTCCACTTGGAGGGTGAACTCGCTTGCTGTGAGGATTGCTGAAATCAGGGTTACACCCCTCCCAAAGAGTGGTGTGATGTAACCCGGGCTCTCGTGCTGATAATTAAAGGGGGAGGCTTTTTAAGAAGTATGAGCCAAAATAGTATTATAACATCCTCCCCAACCATAATAAAGTTGAACTTCCACTGTTCAATAAATTTAGAATTTACCCTTGAATTTTGAAAATTGACTTTGTTAAACTAATTGAAGGTTGATGAAATGGAATTTGGAATAAGAGTTATAAAAGCACGACACGAGCCCAATATTATTAGATTTTGAATTTTGAATGATCCCAGGGTAGCTTGGACATGCGCCAATACTGTTTGACATTGGCACATATCCATAACAAAATAGGTAATTATATAAGTTTACAATATTTTTTTCAAATATTCTGATTTCGCTATCCTAAATGGTATTAAAATAAATATATTACAATAAAATAGAAAGAATTTTAAAATATGGAATACTCTAGCCGTTATGACATTAGTTACATTTTCACAGTATTACTCCGCACTAAAACCACATGGGAAAAAAGCGATGAGCCTATACTTGACAGTCGTGAAAATAGTAAAAAAACCTATTGTAGCTAATTCAATTATTAATTTTGAAAGTATTTAACTAATGTCATGAAAATTAAATATACAAGAACAATGGACTAATGCCGTTAAAGTTATTGAAATTTGTGGATTTCTTTGGATGCTTCTTGAGATGAAATATCTGGAGGGCTGCCGCATTGGGTTCGCCAGGTGTCGCCTGAGGGGAGGGGTGTGCGTTTCCGACGCCTGGTTGAGCCGTTGTGTCTCCACTGTATCCTTGGTCAGGGAGACGTAAGCTTTGGCTACAAGGTGTTGGCGCGTCGGGTGAAGGCGATATCTCCCTCTTGTTGGCGTAAATATACCTGGGAACAAATCAACTGACGGCAGCGATCAGTGTGTCTTGGTTATGGGTAATGTAGGACGTATTAAAAACATGAGTGTTCAATGTGTAAGTGTGAGTGGGTATGTTACTTATGTGTAATATTATAACATCTCAAAATGAATATTGGTGTATCACGCAAAGAAAAGTGTGAGGTGTGTTTGAAGGATTGTGTATACTTTGCATAAGGTGATTGGAGCGCGTGTAGATGAGTGACGGTTATTGCAAAAGATAGTATTTAAGAAAGCTATGCTGCTGTGAGACTGTTTAGAATAGTTATGCCTCAAAGAATATATATGTTGCACATGACCACTATCTAACATGTAAGTCCGGATACACAACGATGTGACACTTTAATTGTATGTGTTGTACGTGCGGGAGAAGATCAATATACACGACTCTCATATATATGTATTGAGAATTAAATGTTTACGATACTTCTCCATTAATAATTTGATAAATACGCACGTCTTCCCTAAGCTGCAGATTCCTTCATGAGATTATACCCCGCATATACTTGAATAATATAAGATTAGCGTTATGGGTAATGTGTAACATAAAGGGTCGCTAATTTTACGCGTGTCCGCATGATATGCCAGACGGTGCGATAATAGCGCAGTTGACTTCACTTATTGTAAGATTTTGTCTTATTATCTGCAGACATAGAGGCAAAATAATTGTGAATATAATTGATGATATCATTGTGTCAAGTTGGCGCTGCGTGGAAGAAGACAAGTTTTAAAGTCTTCTTATAATTTATCCTGGACTCACAGTTTACTGGATTTCGTGTGGCGGCAAAGGATGTGTGAGATTAAGCGTCAAGTGTGTATGTCACTTTGAAGACTGCCTTTTGAGACTTAAATTAGGTGCAATTAAAGGGTGGCAGCTTGGGCCTCAGATACGCCGTGTTTATTGGAATTACAAAGGAGTCTGTAATCCTTGTTAATTGGCGGACGCAAAATGAGGGTCTTTTATCTGTGTGAATGTCTGAGTGCAGCATGTTTGCAAAAGGAGTTAAACAGCCCTGGGTATACGGGCCGACTGTTAAAACCTTAAATTGGACTGATAAACATTTGAATTTCACGGCTTTGTATCTTTGACACTTAAGTTGGTTCCTGATTTCGCCTTGATAATTTGAATTTGTCTAACCGTCAGGTTCATGCGTGTGAATGCGTTTGACACGTGGTTGAGATGGTATCGTTGGTAAAATGTTATATGGTTGGAATAGTGAAAGAAATATGAGTGTGAAGATTGTGTGAAATAATTGCATGTAAAAAATGGTTATGCATATAAAATGAATATCGGCGTCCTGTTCTGAGAAGATAGTATATGGCTAAAAATAATATGACATTGGTTGGAAAAATTTCTATATGGGAAATATGTACGAAGAATACTATGAAAATGAATCAATGAGGCTAGGTAGACATAATTCGTTATTGGTTTCAAAATTGGTAATGCTCATCTTCCGCGCCACATCCTTGCGTCCTCGAAGACCCACTCATATTGTTCGCCAACAAACATAATATTTAATACTTAATTTGAATATGGAGGATATTTGACCTCGAATAATTTAACAAATTTCTCGTTTTCCCGTCCTTGCATAAGGCTTGTCGTATGCGGGAGGTTAAAATTAAGGCGATAGCGGGAGGGGTGTTTTGTGTGGAGGAGTACTTATGCGTGGACGGAAGGTCCAAATGAGCAATAAGAATTTTACGGTCAACTTATTTTAATGTAATATATGAGTGAGGTACTTACCAGTGGAAGAAGCTGAAAGGGGGGTATGAGGTCGTCATCTCCGATGTGTTGATAGCGCCAGGTCGCTAGTACGCCTTAGTTGAGTCGAGTGGAAGAGGCCGGTGTACGCTGCCGTTGCCCTGGATCATGATCGCGTCGTATCTTGCGGCCTCGTGTCTCTTCTCTCGGCGTGTGAAGCAATTGTCAGCTTTCTTCTCTAACGAAGAACGTGTAAGCGTCGGGAATATGTGTGCGTTGACGACAGTGGAAGTCGCCAACTACCCGGACTCTCACACCAAATGTAAAGCTAGAATTACTTTATCTTGGCTATGCACGCTCCTTCGTTTTCGTACTGTTACTCACTGCCTGTAGTTGCTGGAGTGGGGACTAATCAGAGGAAATCAACGCGAGTCCTGAGTAGAGATGCTTATTTTGGTTTATTTATATTTCAACAATGAAGCTCCCTGGAATCTCGCGGTCCGAATCGTTTCTCTGACTAGATGAATCTCTCCGTGACTGACCCATCTGTGGACCTTATAAAGGGTCCACATGATAGGCCAGGCTAAAACAATCCCCACGTGACACGACGAGTCGAGGGTCTCGCTTGCTGTGGGATGCTGAAATCAGGGTTACACCCCTCCCAAAGAGTGGTGTGATGTAGGATCTCGTGCTGATAATTAAAGGGGGAGGCTTTTTACCCATCCTCCCCAAATAATAAAGTTGAACTTCCACTGTTCAATAAATTTAGAATTTACCCTTGAATTTTGAAAATTGACTTTGTTAAACTAATGGAAGGTTGATGAAATAGAATTTGGATATAAAGTAAAGGGACAGCACGACACGAGCCCAATATATTAGATTTTGAATTTTGAATGATCCCAGGGTAGCTTGGTCATGCGCCAATACTGTTTGACATTGGCACATATCCATAACAAAATAGGTAATTATATAAGTTTACAATATTTTTTTCAAATATTTTGATTTCGCTATCCTAAATGGTATTAAGATAAATATATTACAATAAAATAGAAAGTTTTAAAATATGGAATACTCTAGCCGTTATGACATTAGTTACATTTTCACAGTATTACTCCGCACTAAAACCCAGTGGGAAAAAAGCGATGAGCCTATACTTGAAAAAATTAAAAAAAACCTATTGTGGAAAGTTTTAACTAATGTCATGAAAATTTAAATATACAAGATGGACTTGAAATTTGTGGATTTCTTTGGATGCTTCTTATAGATGACATATCTGGAGGGCTGCCGCATTGGGTTCGCCAGGTGTCGCGCTGAGGGGAGGGGTGTGCGTTTTCCGACGCCTGGTTGAGCCATTGTGTCTCCACTGTATCCTTGGTCAGGGAGACGTAAGCTTTGGCTACAAGGTGTTGGCGCGTCGGGTGAAGGCGATATCTCCCTCTTGTTTGGCGTAAATATACCTGGGAACAAATCAACTGACGGCAGCGATCAGTGTGTCTTGGTTATGGGTAATGTAGGACGTATTAAAAACATGAGTGTTCAATGTGTAAGTGTGAGTGGGTATGTTACTTATGTGTAATATTATAACATCTCAAAATGAATATTGGTGTATCACGCAAAGAAAAGTGTGAGGTGTGTTTGAAGGATTGTGTATACTTTGCATAAGGTGATTGGAGCGCGTGTAGATGAGTGACGGTTATTGCAAAAGATAGTATTTAAGAAAGCTATGCTGCTGTGAGACTGTTTAGAATAGTTATGCCTCAAAGAATATATATGTTGCACATGACCACTATCTAACATGTAAGTCCGGATACACAACGATGTGACACTTTAATTGTATGTGTTGTACGTGCGGGAGAAGATCAATATACACGACTCATATATATGTATTGAGAATTAAATGTTTACGATACTTCTCCATTAATAATTTGATAAATACGCACGTCTTCCCTAAGCTGCAGATTCCTTCATGAGATTATACCCCGCATATACTTGAATAATATAAGATTAGCGTTATGGGTAATGTGTAACATAAAGGGTCGCTAATTTTACGCGTGTCCGCATGATATGCCAGACGGTGCGATAATAGCGCAGTTGACTTCACTTATTGTAAGATTTTGTCTTATCTGCAGACATAGAGGCAAAATAATTGTGAATATAATTGATGATATCATTGTGTCAAGTTTGCGCTGCGTGGAAGAAGACAAGTTTTAGAAGTCTTCTTATAATTTAACCTTGACTCACAGTTTACTGGATTTCGTGTGTGGCGGCAAAGGATGTGTGAGATTAAGCGTCAAGTGTGTATGTCACTTTGAAGACTGCCTTTTGAGACTTAAATTAGGTGCAATTAAAGGGTGGCAGCTTGGGCCTCAGATACGCCGTGTTTATTGGAATTACAAAGGAGTCTGTAATCCTTGATAATTGGCGGACGCAAAATGAGGGTCTCTTATCTGCGTGAATGTCTGAGTGCAGCATGTTTGCAAAAGTAGTTAAACAGCCCTGGGTATACGGGCCGACTGTTAAAACCTTAAATTGGAGTGATAAACATTTGAATTTCACGGCTTTGTATCTTTGACACTTAAGTTGGTTCCTGATTTCGCCTTGATAATTTGAATTTGTCTAAACGTCAGGTTCATGCGTGTGAATGCGTTTGACACGTGGTTGAGATGGTATCGTTGGTAAAATGTTGTATGGTTGGAATAGTGAAAGAAATATGAGTGTGAAGATTGTGTGAAATAATTGCATGTATAAATGGTTATGCATATAAAAATGAATATCGGCGTCCTGTTCTGAGAAGATAGTATATGGCTAAAAATAATATGACATTGGTTGGAAAAATTTCTAAATGGGAAATATGTACGAAGAGTACTATGAAAATGAATCAATGAGGCTAGGTAGACATAATTCGTTATTGGTTCAAAATTGGTAATGCTCATCTTCCGCGCCACATCCTTGCGTCCTCGAAGACCCACTCATATTGTTCGCCAACAAACATAATATTTAATACTTAATTTGAATATGGAGGATATTTGACCTCGAATAATTTAACAAATTTCTCGTTTTCTTGTCCTTGCATAAGGCTTGTCCGATGCGGGAGGTTAAAATTAAGGCGATAGCGGGAGGGGTGTTTTGTGTGGAGGAGTCACTTAAGCGTGGCGGAAGGTCCAAATGAGCAATAAGAATTTTACGGTCAACTTATTTTAATGTAATATATGAGTGAGGTACTTACCAGTGGTAGAAGCTGAAAGGGGGGTATGAGGTCGTCATCTTCGATATGTTGATAGCGCCAGGTCGCTAGTACGCCTTAGTTGAGTCGAGTGGAAGAGGCCGGTGTACGCTGCCGTTGCCCTGGATCATGATCGCGTCGTATCTTGCGGCCTCGTGTCTCTTCTCTCGGCGTGTGAAGCAATTGTCAGCTTTCTTCTCTAACGAAGAACGTGTAAGCGTCGGGAATATGTGTGCGTTGACGACAGTGGAAGTCGCCAACTACCCGGACTCTCACACCAAATGTAAAGCTAGTCTTTCTTGGCTTATGTGCTCCTTCGTTTTCGTACTGTTACTCACTGCCTGTAGTTGCTGGAGTGGGGACTAATCAGAGGAAATCAACGCGAGTCCTGGAGTAGAGATGCTTATTTGGTTTATTTAATTTCAACAATGAAGCTCCCTGGAATCTCGCGGTCCGAATCGTTTCTCTGACTAGATGAATCTCTCCGTGACTGACCCATCTGTGGACCTTATAAAGGGTCCACATGATAGGCCAGGCTAAAACAAATCCCCACGTGACACGACGAGTCCACTTGGAGGGTGAACTCGCTTGCTGTGAGGATTGCTGAAATCAGGGTTACACCCCTCCCAAAGAGTGGTGTGATGTAACCCGGGCTCTCGTGCTGATAATTAAAGGGGGAGGCTTTTTAAGAAGGTATGAGCCAAAATAGTATTATAACATCCTCCCCAACCATAATAAAGTTGAACTTCCACTGTTCAATAAATTTAGAATTTACCCTTGAATTTTGAAAATTGACTTTGTTAAACTAATGGAAGGTTGATGAAATAGAATTTGGAATAAGAGTTATAAAGTAAAGGGACAGCACGACACGAGCCCAATATTATTAGATTTTGAATTTTGAATGATCCCAGGGTAGCTTGGTCATGCGCCAATACTGTTTGACATTGGCACATATCCATAACAAAATAGGTAATTATATAAGTTTACAATATTTTTTTCAAATATTTTGATTTCGCTATCCTAAATGGTATTAAGATAAATATATTACAATAAAATAGAAAGTTTTAAAATATGGAATACTCTAGCCGTTATGACATTAGTTACATTTTCACAGTATTACTCCGCACTAAAACCCAGTGGGAAAAAAGCGATGAGCCTATACTTGACAGTCGTGAAAATAGTAAAAAAAACCTATTGTAGCTAATTCAATTATTAATTTTGAAAGTATTTAACTAATGTCATGAAAATTAAATATACAAGAACAATGGACTAATGCCGTTAAAGTTATTGAAATTTGTGGATTTCTTTGGATGCTTCTTATAGATGACATATCTGGAGGGCTGCCGCATTGGGTTCGCCAGGTGTCGCCTGAGGGGAGGGGTGTGCGTTTTCCGACGCCTGGTTGAGCCATTGTGTCTCCACTGTATCCTTGGTCAGGGAGACGTAAGCTTTGGCTACAAGGTGTTGGCGCGTCGGGTGAAGGCGATATCTCCCTCTTGTTTGGCGTAAATATACCTGGGAACAAATCAACTGACGGCAGCGATCAGTGTGTCTTGGTTATGGGTAATGTAGGACGTATTAAAAACATGAGTGTTCAATGTGTAAGTGTGAGTGGGTATGTTACTTATGTGTAATATTATAACACGAGAACCATATCTGCAACACACCACTTGGCCCGTATTGCGCCTATACGAGAGGCTGTGATGGCCTGGTCCAGTCAATCGGCTGGTGGTGACTTGCCATTTTTATATTTTATATCTCCATTTTCATTTATCCCAGAAAGCAGCTGCTTAATCAGGTCAATCTTATCTATTGATCTTTCTTGGCAACATATAACACATAAATGTTGGTGTGCCGTTAAACCCTATACTTACTTCACTAGTGAAATATGTTCTTCTAATCCTTTTCTTGATTGGCCTGATATTCCCAATGTAATATAATAATCGTCGCGGGCAAACACAGCCTCATAATCAATCCACCAACAAGGTGTAATTCCGAGGCTTTAACCATATTATGTAAATGTTTGGGTACCCAACAATCCCCTTTGATCCCTGTACTACATGCATTAACCCTTATACTGAACCATTCACACAAGATGGGCCTTGGTTCCTTACATACTCTACTGGAGCAGCCAGACCTTGTACCTGCTAGTTGGGTTAATCAGCTATACAATTGGGTCGGTCCCACCTCTTAGAACAATTCTGAGCATTATGAAGTTCTGGCTTCCATGTAACTCTATTTCATAGTCCGGTAATGTGGCGTCCATGTGGTAGGTCATTCTCACCATGGTGTTAGGACGAATCACCGTGTTGTAACTCATGACCGCTCGTTGTCGGACTCCCTGCCTTCTTCCCTACATTCAAATTCAGGTTTTGGCCGTCGAAGAGGAACGTGCTGTTTCCCAAATTCAACACAGTCTCACCTAAATTAAAGAAAATGTTGAGTCCTAGCTACATGTCTGGTTCAATCATACGTCATTTATTCAATTTTGATCTCAGCTGGTCTCCTCACGAAAACCGCTCATTCCCATCTCTCAGCCTTCAGTCATCAACTCGATGTCTCGCACCTTCTTGGGTGGATTTACAAGCGACCGGAAGCATCTGTCAGAGATGAGGGTTAACTCTGCGGCCTCCACTTCGTTTCCGCAAAGTTCCACTTGGAGGTTAAAGTTTGACACAGATCCTAGCTGGCAAATTGTTATTGTAATTTTGGTTTCCTCGAGTCTCTTTGTCTCCTCACTGAGGGGGGGGGGGGGCGGGGTGGTACCAGCCTCCCTTTACGAGGTGCTGGTTCAGGGATGTTCGAGATGCTGGTTCAGGGATGTTGGCTGGGGTTTCTACAGGGCTGGCTCCGGTGTGCTTTTCTTCCAGGTACGAGGGGCTGGCTGGGATGGCACCTGTAGGGGAACTTTAAAGACAATTGCGACAGTCCTAAATTAGTACATAGATTTTCAAGGTTTTTTTTTTGCACAGAGTAAGCTCGTATATAAAGCTAAAGAAATAAAAATAAAATGTATTGGTCTCTGGTGTAAATTTAAGATCCTCATGCTAAGCCAATGGGAATCATGCGTATCTGATAATATTTTGGTTCTATAGAAAAGACCGTACCACGATCGAATTACATTATATTTGACATACAGACAGAACAATATCTGCTTTACAAAAAATCAAGAAAAAAGCGATGTCTCACCGCACTCTACGGTGAGCTATCTATTAATTTATTGTTAATATCCTCCAGAATAGTGTCAAACCTCGATCAAAAAAATTTGGACCGCTGACTTTTGAAGTAAACTTGGTATTCTGTTGCAGTGATATATGTAATATGAACATAAAATAAAAAATGATAGGTCATCGAAGTCTATGGGAAGCCACAATGGATTGTTTGTTTATTTCGTAAGTGTGGTCTATTACAATATTTAAATCTCGAAAAACATATTCATAACTGCTGATAACTGCTTTATTTAGATTCACCACACGAGCTGCAGATACTCTTCGTTGTTCTAGCACGCTCATCTTGAAATTATTTCCTTTTGATCTCATCTTGATCAGTATGGTGAAACAATTTGGAACTTGCGTATCACAAGCCAGAGACCAAGTGGAAGTAGATTTTGTTTCTGAACCTTAGGTCATTTATATTTGAATAGCTTGGATTGTGTCGTACATGAGGTTTGACCTTGATCTAGACTCAACGTAAATAATTCGTCGCTCTGCGCGCACAAATTACTTTTAAGTCAATTAAGGAATTTGGAAATGTGCGCCTGTGTGCCTATAAAAAGAGTATATGGGCCGGCACCCCAAGATGTACTCTATCCTGCTGTCTGACGAGGGCGAGATTAGAAAGGTACAGAGAGTAAAGAAGGTTGTGGTGAAGAAGCATCTACGTCACGCACAATATATGGAGTCTCTGCTCACAAAGTAGCAGTTCCGTCATGGCATGAAGGTCACAAGATGTATGGCCAGCTTTTTAACAAGGAGTCTCTCTCATCGTTCGACTCAAAGCGGTGGATAGCCACGTTAATTTACCGGTAAACTAACGTGGTGGGTTGGGCCTGTTAGGGGCAGGGTCTTAGCTAGCCGTGCACGACGTTTATTAACGTCGTGCAAAGATCGTAACCGAATGCGCGTGAACGATACCCGAGTTCCAATTATACACGATAATTACACAAATGTACATATGAAGAATAATTTTTCACATAAATGAATGTTTATTAACAAGTTGAGTTAGTTTACGTGTGAGATTTCGTCAAAGGCGATTTAATCCGGCCACACAAATTCTGAAAAGTTCATGTTTATTTTGAACGACAAGATCGGTTTCTGCGCGCATGCGCAGACAAGGTTCCTCGCAAGCGAACTTTTTCTTTCTGAATTTTATTATTTGAGTATATGTGTCATTTTGTCAATGATTATCTTTTGGAAATATCTACTTTGAAGGGCGATATGTATTCAACGATATCACATTGACATTTAAAAAAAGATAACACTTATTGATTCCCGCAGTCTGGAGGGGGCACTTGGCCTTGTCCTACGTAGGGTTATGCCCCGGGATCTCAAAAACCTGTACCCGTCATACAAGGTAAAAATGGCAAGAGCATACCCCATCCTACAATTATGAGGTCAACAAAACCCGTCGGGAGGCCGAAAAAAACCTACCCCGACACATGTATACTACCTCTATATACTTAAGTGCCCCCTCCTCCGGGACCTGCAGCCACATGGCGAGTGAAAATGAAACTGCGTCATGTGACGTCATATCTCCAAAACTGGGGCTGCCGTAAACGAAAGTTTTGATTCTAAAAGTTCATTTGACAATTGCTAAATAATCACGAGACAGTGGATAACTAATTTTTTATTTTGCAGAAAGTGCCAAAATATATTGCAGCACTTACTCTTGTGCAAATGCAATTTTACGCCCTACACAATTGCAATAAGTGTGTTGTGTAAACTGCCATCATGGGAACAGGGGCCCTGTTGGGGGTCATCTTAAAACACACGAAACAAAAATCTAAAATCCTGTATAAGCAGAACTGCTGTCTGTTAGACGAGTTAAGTAAGGTGGGCCAGAACCGCTATGGTATATACTACTTGTTATGATATGAGTTTTACGCTGTCTGCATAACCAGATATGTGTAGTTGCCTCATCAGAAATGAATTGAAGAAAAACTAGTGTAAAACACAAGGACTACAATTTCATGGAGCTGTATTTCAAAGGGTCTATGTTTAATAGGTGCAGATGTTAAGAAGATCAATATCTGCTAATTCCAATAAGTAATTTTGTTTTGTATTTATTTTTCGATGTTAAATAATAAAGGTTGGTCCTTTATCACAAAAACACAGAAGCATCTTGGCCAGCTCATGCTTGGATGTGACTCATCACTAGAACTGAGTGGTGATCAAAGGGAACCTTCAGTCTTGACACTGATCTACCGTTAATATTGGCTCAGCCACGGCTAATCACTGAGCCATCCATGAGAGCTGTCATCCTGGCACTGGGCTTGACTCAGGACAGTCATCCCAGTGTTTACCATTGATTGATGAATGGGTCACCCGGGCTGAGATATTCGCTGCGGGATATAAGTCAGGATACGGCAGTCGGTTTGGTTTGGGATACCTCTTCGACACTGAACATGACATCTGTCTGCAGGGGGCGCTGTAGGGGATGGGGCAGCAGTTGGGCCATCCCATCATAGAGTTTGGTCGGATTACGGGAGACTTCACTGATGTATGACAAACCTTTTACATCTAAATCACAAAACTTGTCAAATATGGCCTGGAACAGAAGAGGTAACTTAACTACAGAACCATCCACTGCCCACCAGGAAAATCAGGGTTCAATAAGTGCAAAACAACTGCTACCTGGTATACCTGGAAATGATATGATAATGAATCACCACATTGTAATAAGCTTAGCTTTCATGGTACCAAGAATAAAATTATTTGATGATGCAGTAACCACTTAATAAAGACACAATTTTCATGTCTTCATGAATAGGATGATATGATGTGGTACCAATCTCATCAAGATGAGGATGATGTGATGTGGTACCATGCACATCAATCTTAGGATGATATGATGTGGTACCAAGCTCATCAAGATTAGGATGATGTGATGTGGTACCATGCACATCAATATTAGGATGATATGATGTGGTACCAAGCTCATCAAGATTAGGATGATATGATGTGGTACCATGCACATCAAGATTAGGACGATATGATGTGGTACCAAGCACATCAAGATTAAGTTGATATGATGTGGTACCAAGCACATCAAGATTAGCATGATATGATGTGGTACCAAGCACATCAATATTAGGATGATATGATGTGGTACCAAGCACAACAAGATTAAGTTGATATGATGTGGTACCAAGCACAACAAGATTAAGTTGATATGATGTGGTACCAAGCCCATCAAGATTAGGATGATATGATGTGGTACCAAGCACATCAATATTAGGATGATATGATGTGGTACCAAGCACATCAAGATTAGGATGATATGATGTGGTACCAAGCACATCAAGATTAGGATGATATGATGTGGTACCAAGCACATCAAGATTAGGATGATATGATGTGGTACCAAGCACATCAAGATTAAGTTGATATGATGTGGTACCAAGCACATCAAGATTAGGATGATATGATACGGTACCAAGCACATCAATATTAGGATGATATGATGTGGTACCAAGCACATCAAGATTAAGTTGATATGATGTGGTACCAAGCACATCAAAATTAGCATGATACGATGTGGTACCAAGCACATCAATATTAGGATGATATGATGTGGTACCAAGCACAACAAGATTAAGTTGATATGATGTGGTACCAAGCCCATCAAGATTAGGATGATATGATGTGGTACCAAGCACATCAATATTAGGATGATATGATGTGGTACCAAGCACATCAAGATTAGGATGATATGATGTGGTACCAAGCTCATCAAGATGAGGATGACATGAAGTATGGGTATCAGTAGATCATGACATAATCAATTATAAGACAGCGAAAAATCAGCATTAATAATCACCTCACACTGGTTGCCGTCAGATGGAGGTTCGTGAATGTAAAAAGCATCCAAGAAGAAATAGGCTGAGTTGAAGAGAAGCTTGAGGCTCTGGTGGGAGATTGACCAAAATGAACAAAGCTGACTGAGGCTGAATAATGAGGGCTTTATACAAATATTTTTGTAAAATAATCAATGAAGAGAAAAATTTGTTGAGGCTTGCATACTTGGTTGTCTTCCATGGAGGGAATGCAGTTTGATCGTCCATACAGGATGATGGTTCGGACCACAAAGGGCGGGGGCATCACAAGCGGCGTGGTCACGGTCGGTAAGTGGATATTCTGCTGTCTGTACAACAGTCAATTAATTTGATTCATTAAAACATATAAAATTTGGCCCAGACTAGGGGGATGTTAGACCCGAAAAATAAGGGTCCTGTGTCAGGAAAATGAGAGACATGCTATACATCAAGACTCGTGTCGATTGATATCAATGGTAATGGTTAGAGATGAGGTCTGACAAGAGTTATATCAGAATCTGTGGGGTAACAGCTACTATAATGTATGACAGAGCTAAGCAAGTTCTTCTTTAATTGAATTCCCCAATGAAATCAACAATATTAGGCACAGAATAAGAAAAATGTGTGTGACCACAACACTGTGGATTAATCCTGTCAATGTACACACAAGAAATACTCCAAATGATCCCCACAATTTTGCTTATCTGCTGGATTAGAATCAAGTCTTACACCAGATCAAAGACAGAGGAGAGATCAAAGTTTTCTGTTGGGCTGCAGGAGCTCAGGTCATCTAATATTGTGATGATCTTAGATGGATTTGAGGTAAAGTCGCATATCTACAACAGATCATCCATGCACCACAATAAATGGTAAGTTTTCCAGGGATTGAAGTTGTCATTGTAAATACAGATATGTTCGACACAACGTTATCTCTATCACAGAAAAGCTCATGGTGAGATGGTTCACCCAGAAGGCTGCGTCTTGAAGGAAGATGAGGGCAAACTCATGCTTGTTATTGATCCTGTGTTTGGAGAGCATGAAGAGACCTAGCGCTCGCTTCACCAGTTGCATCGGGCTGAACTTATCTCTGTACACCGCGAGCATATTGATACACCATCATTAAGGGTAACCAAAACATCACCTTGCCCGTTAAGAATATCTCTACAGTGAATACAGTCATAAAAACCTGTCATTATACCACTAGTGGTTGTCACTAGGACCTACCAGTGCCTGCCACTAGGACCCACAAGTATTGTGACATGACAGGCAATAGTTAATAGATGTCAAATTATACACATTATTAATACTGGATCAATCTTAGTGCAATTCATTTTGATGCCATAGTGAGCTTTATATTAAACTCTAACACTATCATACTGATGTTAGCAGGCACCTCTCAATATAGGACCCTTGGCCAAGTCCATTGAGCGTCTGCTAAATACAGGTTCATTGCACTCACCCAACTCTTGACCTAAATGTGGGCTTCTCCATTTCACTGGATATATCCAAGCAGATTATCTGAAATAACATGAAAACAATAGCCATGAATTGGTGATGTGTTTACTGTACAGGGCTGTAGCCTAATGACTCGTTGAGTGAAAGAGGAAAATGCTGTTTCACCCAACATGTCTGCTTATATCATCTGATCATGTCAAACATTGGTCTCCTTTCCGAAAGGGGAAGTACCCAACCCATTGGCTCAATTGTAGAGTGTTGCACATTTATACCAATGGTATCAAAGCCTGGTCTGATCAACAGCTTTGTTTCAAGTAGACATTGGCTTTTTAGGGGAGCTGTTCAAGCAAATCAATCATCATCAAGATTCCATTACAATATCACCTTATTGTTTAAAGTGATATTATACCCAAGTATTTCATTCCCATCTGTGATTTGAAAAATATTATAACCATCCCACAACCAAATGTCGGCAGATATCTAACGAAAGTTCCTCTTTTATCCAACATGATTACATTGACTTACAATCTTTTCTGGACAGCTGACTCTGGGACATTCAAGTCTGATTGTTTCTCTGTCTTGCCTTCCCATTGAACAATCTGCTCTGGTTGAACTCATCTTCCGTTGTACGCCGGTTAAGCACTCCCTTTTAGGAATCTTCTCATTATGTAGTTTGTTAACAGAACGGATATCTGTAGAAGATCGGTCCTCTCTTGAAGGGTCAACAGGCACCGATTTTGCCGCAGAATTGGTGCCCTGTTCGTGTTGGCGTATCTCATCACAGTCGGTGCCTTTTGTAGTTGCGAGATACAACAAGTTGACTGGTTCATTCTTGGAAGTTGATTCTACAGATTGGTCAGCCATGATTTCGTTGCAACGATTAACAGTGTTTTAGGAAAATCCTACCGCTTTTTGGTATCGTCCACCGTCGGCTGTCAGCGTCCTAAGTGACAAGTCTTTCAATCGGTGAATTTACCTTAAATTAAAGTAAGTTCCCCGTATTGGATGTTCCATCTAGCGACCAGAATGGAGTGGGTCGAAAAATTTAAGCGGTCATAACGCAAAAGAACTTCCGCCTTCGTCTTGATCATAATGCATCATAAATGGGCTTTCCCTCCACGGCAGCGTTTTCTGCGAGATGTTGAGGACTGGGGATATATGTAATGTCTAAGTTTTCTCGCGTATGATATGACCCGTGCTGTTTACTAACTATTTTCTGTCAAGTCGTATATCTGTAGTTCGTTCAGTTGATCCTTAAGTTATCAGCAGAGTACATAATGCTTGGGATTTGCCTGTCAAGGGTGAAACAACCCTCACATTGGCTATTGCAAAGATTCATAGAATATCAAACATTGACTAAATGACCCACATGAATGCATATGCAAAGCAATATGATAGTTAATGTAAGATATTTAATTACAAAAAGACATATTTGGGACACAGAGAACAGTTATCACACATCAAGGATCATTTCCCGTTGTTGATTAGAAGTAGATTTCATCGGTGGTGAATCAAACTTCACTATAGCTCTGACAACTATAAGCACCAACAAGATTGCAGCGCGGTAGAGCCATGGAGGATGAAGGGGCTTGGTACTGCCAAAAGGAGCCAACCACAGTCCCCTGCGAGAAGCATCACGCAGATGGTGAGTTGAAATAGCCACAAATATCATCCATGGAGAATACCACACGAGTGGAATGTGCGCCAGCCGGTACAGCCAGGGTCGGATGGTGAGAGAGGCCAGTAGAAGAATGAGGATGATCGTGCTGTTGTGGAGAAATGGCCTATGTTGAAGAGACAATGCTGCCTGAAACAAGCCACACAAAGCACCAGGGAAAGTCCAATCTGAAATTGGGATGGCTGTAAAGCAAAATCAGTTATCAGCCACCAATGCTTTAATTTAGGGCCATTTAGCTTAAGGATAAAGTCAACTTGACATGCCAGGGTGATGATTTACCTGAAGTTGGAAGCTGTGTGCTGCAATAAAATGGTCTACATCAATGGCAGCTGCGAACATGGTACATAGGCTAGCTTCACCCAACAAGGACCAGCATGGTTGCTGACCAGTGGCTACGATCCAGCCCCAACCACCTATGAATGCGTGGGTAGTGGAGTCAACCAAAGCCTTGAAGACCGTTCTGTTGTGGATAAGAGGTAGAGAGAGAATGTTATCTCCCATGGTAGAGATGACTAGCACCATTAGAGCACACAGCAGTGTGTAGAGCGTGTGGGGCGATGATAACGCTGCTATCATTGTTTCAGATGGCTGTCAAGTCGGTTATTCAGTAAACATAAACAATTTATAGACAAGATAAAGTATCACATTTACTAGGCAAAGAAACTTCGCCTCTCACAGCGTCCTAGCCGCGCACGACGGTAATATAAATATATACGTCAATAAGACATCGGGTACGGCTAACAGCGTCCGCGCTATTTACTACTTTCGATCTCTCATATCCGCGCTGAAGACCAAAGCTTTAGACTAAGGCTAAGGTGGCATGAGATCATCAAAGCACCAGGGGCGAGTGCCTTGCCTACGTGATCAGGGGCGAGTGTCTTGCCTTCACAGTAACTGACAGCTGAAATACACCCACCCGGTAAATCTGCATTCACATACTGTCTATGTTGGTCGTTGGGCTACCACCGGGATCCACTCGAACTGTACGTTCAGTCTTATTTACAGGCCATGGAACGGAGAACTATGAAGCGTATCACTCATTACTTGACCACACAAACCAACTAAGAACTGAGCGAGACAAACAGTTTCTGTCACGTCCTGATCTAAAATAGCTTTCGACGATCTTTTACACCCGCTGACGCGGCAAAGATAAACGTATCCTGAGTTACTGTTGAATTAGTAAACCAAGGTAATTCTAGATATAATTTAGCTGTGCATCTTCCGTATTTAATCTTCCATTGGTAGTAGCCAAATACGACACTAGACCAACGTCAGAAAGTTCGAAAGAGCTAATTCAGTAATTGGAAGTTCTGAAAACAAGATCCCATGCAACATTCTCATTCTGATTAGACCAACAGTCGATCGGTTACTCCCTTGTTGAGGGCTCCAAGCTCCACTTGGTTCAAAATAGCTAATTCTGATGATGCTTCATGGTCATAAAAGCCGGTACTCACTAAAACTGCAGCCGTGTTAAGATGGAAATGATGCTGGATAACATGTGACAGTTATCAGTGATGTGACAATTTTGTACCAGGGCAGGTGAACTGCACGAGTATCTTAATGATTGGGCGTGTCACATTTCACAAGCTATGAACGAATGGAATTTCAATGAATTAGCCATGTGCCTATGGAAGAACACTTTTAAAATATGCTGCTACAAATTAATAACTAAATATTGTGTAATAAAGGCCTATTTTTAAACAAATATATGAAGTTTGATCAAACCTCTTTCATTAAAACCAATTATTAGATTTAAGATAAGTTTTATTACATCAGACATCAAATGTTGACGACTACACAAAAAACAAACTTTATCACAGTACAGGGAGATTCCAAGCTGTTAAAAATTTCACCTGTTCACTCACTGATATATTCTCACTATTTTGTGCACACACATAAATAGTGTTTAGACAACAAAGTTCATAATAAGTTATAAGAAGTGTGAAGATCATGATTGCTTTGGATTTCCAACTCCTTTGCATGTTACAAGGTTTGAGTCTCGGCCCAGTTCTTTGACTTCAAATGAAGCCTGAAACAACAACATTAATATTAGTTCATATGAATATGAGTTCAGCCCTTAGCAATTAATAAGTATACATGGATGCTAAAATACTATGACCTGTATTCTGCCTGTGCTGGCATACATCAGACTGACCTGAGTAAGGCTTTGTGCTATATGGATAGCAGTGCGAGTGTGCAGGGAGATAGGACCACATTTCACTTGTGATTCACCAGCAGCCAATGCCATGAGGATGACCAGCTAATGACAGAACAACATATCACAGCTCACAACACTTCACCTTCATCATGAGAAGTTGTGGGTGTATGGAATAAAGATGGGAGGCAGATATGGGCTGGGGGTGGGAGGAGTGGCTGATGATGCGAGGCAGATAGAAAGCGCGGGGGCTGATGATAGAGGGGAACAGTTGAGGGGCTGACGATGTGAGGCAGATGGGATGGGGGCTGATGATATGAGGCACAAGGGGGGATGGGGCTGAGGATATGAGGCACAAGGGGGGATGGGGCTGATGATAGGAGGCAGATGGGGGAAGCTAATAATGACCTGGTCTTGTAGAAACTCATCAACACAACCAGCATGAGCCAGGTTATGCAGCAGCATGTCTGCGGCCTGTACTCCAACCTGCTCCGCTGGCAGTCCTACACCGACACATACCAACAATTATTATCACTAAATCTCCATCCAGGGAGGTACAACAAAGAAAGGATGGTCCAATCGTTTCTGAATGAAATAAGTTAGTGGAATTATAGAGGTGTGTAGGAGATGAGGTGGGACTCATTATCTCAACATCACGTCTTTCATTGCATGCTGTATAGGGACAAGAGGTCATATATTGTATCTGACAAGTTGCAGATGATAAGCTGTCTGACCTCTCTTGCCGAGCGCAGACCCTGCCAGCAGACACCCAGTACTTGTCTCCGCTACAACTCTACAAAAATACATATGAAGAATGTATCAAGCCGGCACTGCTGACAGACCACAACCAACAGCAACGAAACAGGATAACAGTAAATGCATCCCTAATTATGTCAGTGAATGTTATGCTGTTGTCATTGGGTTAATCTACTGACACATTAAGAAGGGGAGGATATAACTGTGGTTGATGGCACCATTACAGCTGGGGGAGAAGACGTACATGATGCCGGTGCCAGTGCCGATGGCTTGCTGCGATGATTCCTTCACCGTCTCAATGTTGACAGGAACATCAGTCAGGGAACTCTCTATCTTGCTTTGAGCCCAGTCAGCCATTGTTTTAGCCACCTGAGAATAAATAATCTTATTTGAAGTACGATTCAATATCAAATGTTGAACTTGAAGAGATTGTGTGTGATTTCAATGAATATGTGGTAAATGCTGAATGCAAAGCCTGCCTTGATGGGCAACACTCCAGCAACAAACGCTCTTCCTGACACTCGAGTGACATGCCCTCGGTCAGTGAGGTGTATGGCCTTGAGAGGAGCGTTTACAGAAGCCGTAGTCACCATCACTTCACCCCCTCCTTTAGGGAAGTAACCTCTGTGAAAAAAAAAGAAACTGCAATTAATGAGGTGTCCCACTCAGCTGTTCCTCCAATGATAGGTTTGTCACATAATGGAGCACATACCTCCGAATGATATCACAGTCAAAAGAACCTCCAAATCGTTGCAACATTGGTCGAAACACCTGGACACAAATGTGATAACAGAACTGAGCCATTCATTATCCTTCTTACTTTGGAATAGATTCACCTTGGGTAACCAAACAGTGTTTGTTCAGCTACCTGGAACAAATTTTACACCAAGCACTACAAGGCTGAATGATGTTCTTGAGAGGTGAAAATTGAGCAATGGCAATGATGATGATGGTGGAAAATGATGAACATGATGATGATGATGATGAGTGCTAAAATATTCCATTCTCCTCTTGGCAAACCACAAAGCTAAAGCAGACTTGCTTACAGTCTAATGGAGCTGAGGTTGTGCAGGTCTTGCTCAGCACTTACTCTGGTAAAGTAGTCTATCTGTGGTGCCATCTCTGCATTGGTACCTCCCTTGAGGTGGAGCTGACTGGCACCATCAGCAAAGAGGAGACAGGGAAGTGCTGCTTGTAACAATAAACATATGCTCCTGGACACAAACCACAAAGAGCACTGTCACAGCAGCAAAGCAAATGCAGAACAGTATTTCAGCAATATATATATATATACCAGGCAATTTGTTGAGAGTGACTGACAATTCACTGCACTAAGCAAACTTACAAGATCAACCAACTTGTACATAGATTTGACATAATCAAAGCTTACTCTTGTATCAAGATGGATACCTTACTTTACATCAAAGATGACCAAAAGATTTTCCCACAAAATGACATCCCTGGAACCCTCACCCAGCAGTCTTTGTATCTCCAAGATATTTGCCTGACTTTATAGAACCTGGATGGAAGGTCACCTCAGTTGAGCCAACCTTGCCTCCATCCAGACGGCCATTACACAAGTCCCTAATGAGCTGGAGCCCGGTCAAGTGTTGGGGTCTGCGAGGAAATACAAAATGAGTGACCAATATTGAGTGTAGATCAAAAGAAGGCCAATGGAATGGAAATATTGAAACATGAACATACATTTATAAGCACTTCCTACCCTAAATTTTTATTTCATATTAAACTTAGCAGAAGGTGTTACATGTACCGTAGTCCTGGTTGACTTCGACCTGCTCGAATGTTGTTAATGGTGACTGGCCGACAGAGCAGACAACTTAAGGCAGCTGCATTCCGCAAAATCTGCCCACCCTGAAGCAAACCCGAGATTTTAATCATGAGGACAGGTAGATAGTATCAAATAGTTATTTAAAGCTGTCTATGACAAACAGTATTATGGTCAGATGTCATAGCAATTTACATTTTCCATCAAATCTTGACCAAACTTTTCAATGACGTTTTCTTGGTGACGTTTGACAATTATCAATAAATTTTAGCATAAACTATGTTACGCCTTCCAACAGTTCGAGATAAGCCTTACCTCGCACTGTTGGAAGGCGTAACCTGTCATCGACAGCTCAATTAACCTTATCATAAGGCTTAATTGAGCTGTCGATGACAGGTCTGCACGACAGCGCCACCTAGCCTGCGATTGAGATAGCATCCTGCCATTGCTACATGCTGGGCTTGGAGATAACCCCGGTCGGACGGTGATATAAATATATACCAGACATCGTGCACAGCTAGGCAATGCGGCTCAACTTGTACTACAACAGTAGTTGTCAGTACAAGTTGTAGCCGGCCAATTTTAACTACTTCAAGTACTTGATTTTAATAAACTGCGTAAAATTCACATTTCATTTGGTTTTTGGCCAGCTTACCCCTTCTAGGAATGATCCATCAATAGCAACAATATTTCGTGCCATCCCACCGCTGCAGTCGACTCCACTTAGCTTGTCAACCTTTTATTGTTGTTGTTCTAATGCATGGGAAGATTGCACCGTCGTCTGCAATAACATCCGGTGGGATTGTAAAAAAATACAGGCATACCGAAATATATCCTCCTTACAGCGCATGCGTCGTAGATGTTCACACGCTTCCCCAGACATCTATGAAAACTTGACGATGGGAGCTTGCGCTCCGATCGATTGTAGGTCTGTTGGGCTAGCCGTACAGAACGTCAAATGCATCCAGGATAATAGTAAAGAGAGAGAGATTGGCATAAATCATTATCATCCGATTGTAATGTAACAACAGCAAACTTTGCCATTGTTATTCGTATTGGGCGACCCCAGCAAGTTAATCAACGTCTTGTGGTTTCCTATTTGTGGATTCCCGACCACATAGAAAGTCGTTAATCCCATAACCGTCACATTATAGTAAGCAATACTTTATACATTTGGGCTTGTCAAATTAGTTGGGATTCCACCCCTGTAGATATTGTGATCCCATACTGGCCATAGCACTTAAGTTTGTGATCTTGCCCAATGGAATGTTGTTGTGGCATCCAAATGGATGTTGTAATCCCACCCCACAAAATGCTGTGATACCACCTCACCAGATGTTGTGATCTCACCCCACCAGACCTTGTGATCCCATCTCACTAAATAGTGTGATCCCACCTTGTTAGATTGTGATAATATTGTACCGAATTGTGCGATTCTATTAAAACCAGATTTTTAAAATCTAGCCCCACTAGATTTTGTGATCCACCACACAGATCATGTGATCCCACCTCACTGGATCAAATGATCCCACCCCATTGGATCTTGTGATCCCACTTCACCAAATGATGTGATCCCACCTTACTAGATCTGGTGATGCCATCCAACTAATATTTGTGATTGCAATCCACCAGATCATGTGAATCTTTCCCACTAGATCTAATGATTGCACACAGCTGGATGTTGTGAACCCACCTCACTGACACTGGAAATGTAATAGTCAAGTTTTATTATAAATAGACATGTACATATTAGTTCCTTGCAAACACATCTCTCTGTAAAAAATCAATGGCTGTAGGGAAGATATCTCTGAGGATGATTAATGGCCTTGCTTGCATGTAAGGGAAGTATATTTCACGTGCCCTGGTCACACCACCTCGTATAATGGCCATGGCTGCATCGGCTGGATCAGCAATAGGTGACACAGAAAGCAGGTGGTCCAGTCCAAAACTTCGCAAGTTCTTCATGGCACTTTCAGTACCTACATTAGAATAATGTTTGCTATATAATATCATGTTTTCTCTAAGGCACAATTATAAATTTTATATTTGAAATATAGGTGTGTTCATAGTTCACGTTCAGCCTAAAACAAAAAGGGATTGATCATTAGGGAAAATGTTTAAGCTGACCTCTGTATAATAACGTAGAGTATTAAAAGTTACCTATAAGTCCAATAATGCAGACAGTTACTGAGACAGGGGAGTTACGGAGGGATAACTCATGTCGTAGTCCACTAAAGAACCCGTCCAGCGCAAACTTGGATGTCACATAAGGTATTAAGTAGGGCTGAGCAATCTTGCCTGTCAAGTCATAACATCATCCCACTGAGCTCCTGGTTGTTGTCAAATAACCATTCAAATGATCAAATAACCATTTCACAGAGCATGTAACCATACAACTATTCAAATAACCATTTCACTGGTCAAGTAACTAATCAACTGGTCACTTCAATCAGCTAGATTTTTTGTGAATCTAATATACTCTCAGTGAGGATACCTAAGTATATTAATTTGAATCAAGTTCTCATGGAAAACATTGAAATAAGCATCAACACTGCAGAGAAGTATTTCACCAGCAACGGAAGACACGACCACCAGCTGACCAGCAGACTGTTCCAGGTGTTGGTAGGAGAGTGGAGGAGAGTTGGGCGTAGGCTCGGAAGTTGATGTCAAGTGTCTTGTCGAGCAGAGTAAAGTTTGCGTTGCTTCCTACCCACTCACCAAGTACTGCTGGGATGATGTGGTTTAGCACCAGATAGTCCAGTCTCCCACCCAACATCTCCACTGCTGTCTTTAGTAATCAAAAGAAATGCAAGTTCCCGGTATTATGGAATCTTCCTCGACATCAACAATGTTACCACAGAACTGATAACTGATAAGTCAAAGTTTTAGTTGAGAATGGGCTTCGTGTTCGCCATACATCAACCTACCAAACTGAGAAGCCTGACAGAGCAATCAGATTCCCTGATTCAATAAATGCAATCCTTCTTAAATAGCATCATGTTGAATGCGTCTTTTGACGCTATATATCAGCAACTTGCTGCAACTTGGGCAAAGATCCTGACCACTAATTGGACTTAATGTGTAACCCAGTGATGAGCAAGGATACAATAGGTCAAAGGTCAGGCCAGTGCATACCATATTCACTGTATACAAAGTAAGTTTCATTGGTTATGTGTTAGCATGAGGCTTGGTTCATTCACCTGAACATTGACCTGAGCCTTGATGGGGGTACCATGAGGATGAAAGCAGACCGCTTTGATTTCTCATTTTCACATAGAATAACTGTGCATTTTAGTCAAATAATGGAGCATGGCTCATGGATTTAATGAAAAATTATTGTTATACAAGGTCACAGTTGTTATGAAGTGGTGATGAACAAGTATAATACCTGAGCTTTTTCTGCAATAGATGGCAGGTCACTCATATCAGCAACTACGTAGTTGTAGATGCCTTGGCTGGGGCCAAGTTCCCGGCATTTTTCCACAACCTAGTTCACAACAGGATGAGATGATGGTATAAATACTCTTATGATTCTGTACCCAAGTAACTTTTGTGTATACAGACTTGGTACTTCTTAACATCCAGAAACAAGGCACTGGTAAATAGGTCAATGATTTTGGTGATATTGCAAAAATTGTCATGGCAACATTTGAAGTATAATTGTTTAATGATACAATATTTTCAGATAAGTAACTGATAACATATGGAATCATTGAGAATGAACTAGGTGGATTAGCAGACGAACTTGTTGGAGGCGAGCTTCCCCGCGAGCAGTAACCACTACATGTGCGCCAAGCTTAGCGTAGTGATAAGCCATCTGCTCACCAATGCCTGTTGATGCTCCCGTAATGAACACCTTCTTGCCCTGTAACACCTCTACACAGGCAGATGTATCAGCCACAACAAAGTGCTACATATATCTTCAGTAAAGAAGCACTTACTGTTCCTGTCAGGGTGGTTCGAGGTTGGAGGTGTGTAGGGGAGACAGGTGCTATAATTGGCATGTAGATTTTTTTCAGTTAATTGAATACAACAGATAGCAAATGCCTGTTGTTGAATCGTTTCGAAGAATAATATCAGCCTAGACTCAGGTGGAGGACATCTTGCATCTTAATTATCGTAATTTCATCAGATGATGTGCAGGGCTCACTATTGTGATGTTCCAGCAAAACTATTACACATGCTGATCAAATACAAATTAAATCTACATGTCTAGGAGCTATTCATGGAATCGCTGACTAAGTATCGCCTTGCCCTGTGTGGACACATCATTTATTCATTACAAGTAGGGCCAAGTATCGCCTGCACCCGACATTTTGCTGTCACATGGTTAAACAAGATGCAGATTCAAATGTCCTCCCACTGTCACCAACTCAGGGACTGAATCAGAATTCCAACCAGTATTGGAATTCCAACACTTGTTGTTTTTTTTTTTTAATGGCACCAATCAGTCCTCATCGTATCATTCCAATACGCTTTGGAGTTCGGATTCAATGCCTGTCATGGCCAAGACCAGTCTGAACTAGCACTTTCGAACTAAGTACGGGTTGTAGTGCTGCATGCACTCCCGACAAGGTGATGAATAGACGTTGGTCTATTGGGCTAGTCTGAACGGGAACCACAATGCCGTTATGACATTACTTTATCCATGGTGTTCATGCTATATCATAACGTTCAGTGGTATGCTACAAATGTCATATTATCGGTCATAACTTACCTGGGTTGAAGTTATCAATCAAAGAATAGCCCATGATAACAGCCACAAAGAAAACAATGATGGTTCGATTCATATCGTCTTGTGAATTGCCCCTGACAGTGAAGTTTTTTTGTAAATTGAAAAGGTCGAACAGAAACAGATAAACTCGTCCGTAAACATTCGACAACGCGCTGTGGGTTGTGCCGAGTATATTACGAAACCAAGCGTCCCTCGGTTCATTATGACGGCCGGTGGACATTGTTCTCCGAATTCTCTGCAGGCCCTCTGTAGTAAGGCAAGTTCCGCTAGCCACTGGCTTCGGGCCATGTTTACCTGTAAATGATATTCAATACTGCGCGTCAGCTAGGGCGAGAAGCGTAACGGTACCCCTGTAGCCTGGGACGCTGACTATCTGAAGTGGCAGGCTGTTATTATTTAAAGATGAAATACAACGATTTTTATCATTTCTTTACGATGTGTTTCAAAATGGAGATGGATAACTCATTAACCACCGGCGGCACGTAATTCACTGCACAGGCACATATAAGCGCTTAAAATCAACCGATAAAGTCCCACTCGGATCAAAATACGACGCCATTTTCCCAATGCCATTTTACATCAGATGGCCGCTAGGCGGCAGGTCCAGTGACGTCACATCGGCTGCTATGCCTCCAGGAGAGTTAGGAAATCAGCGGGATCGAAAAGCGATTTTTTTTTGGAAGTGATACTCTTTCAAGTCATTTTTTATTTCCGTTATATATTCCGTTCCGTATATCGTTATATTTTTCTTTCATTACGTTGATGTTTGTCACATTGTGTTTTCAAGCGGGTTTCCAAAACTCTTCGACCCTCCTCCCTCAATCAGTTTGAGAAAATACCGTGACCTCATCAACACCGCCCCTACCATACACTCACACAACAGCAGTCAGAAAAGTTTATTAACAATTAAACATAAAAGTCCACTTAGGAAGGTACAAGCTTGTGAGTTAGTTACATTTTCAGCAGCTGATATATATATATATATATATATATATATATATATATATATATATATATATATATATATATATATATATATATATATATATATATATATATATATATATATATATATATATATATATATATATATATATATTTGGACATGTCCTAAAACAACCAATATTTTACACATAAATGCAGAAATGAACAGATTATTGTACAGATCACCCGAAGAGGTACAATTTCAATTCTCAGGCACCAAAGGTTTGTCCATTATCATATATAGATTGAGGTAGCCTGTAACTACCTTGTTTTACCAAACGACGAATAGTAATAATACGTTGACTGTATATGTTGCGATACAGACCAGACACAACGTTCTTATCTTAAACGTCAGAATGTATGCCAGGTACGCCGACACAATGCATGAGGTCACCGCTATATAACGCACTATCACCGGTCCTAGAGACCAGCTGCTGGCCCCTGTAAACTCAACGACACACAAAATAGCGATCACCATGGTGACTGAAGCAGAGACAGTCACAAAAAATGCATGGCCTTACAAGACCGCGAATATTGCACTGAACTTAGAATCTCGTAGAATCGATTATACGATACGATTGCAACAACACGTATTTTTCATGAAATTGAAGTCGTCACATTTTCGTGTTCACCGAATCGATATCACGTAGCATCACGATTGCCCAATGGGGTTGGGAATGTTCAAAGGATGCACGCCAAATAAGTATTTTGCTGTAATGTGATAGATTTTCTAGACTTTTCTTGCTTATGCACGTCTTCGTTATTGTAAAGTTACATTTTTGCGTGGGGACTAATCAGAGGAAATTAACGCGAGTCCTGGAGTCGATGCTTTTTGGATTAAATTTCAACAATGAAAATCTCGCGGTCCGAATCGTTTCTCTGACTAATCTCACCTACCTTATAAAGGGTATGATAGGCCATCAATATCGAGTAAACCACGAGCCCAGTGATGGGGTTGGGAATGTTCAAAGGATGCTCATCGCCAAATAAGTATCCCAGGAGCCCGAAGCCTGTGATATGAAATCAGGGTTACACCCCTCCCAAAGAGTGGTGTGATGTAACCCGGGCTCTCGTGCTGACAATTAAAGGGGGAGGCTTTTTAAGAACGTATGAGCCAAAATAGTATTATAACATCCTCCCCAACCATAATGAAGTTGAACTTCCACTGTTCAATAAATTTAGAATTTACCCTTAAATTTTGAAAATTGACTTTGTTAAACTAATTGAAGGTTGATGAAATGGAATTTGGAATATGAGTTATAAAGTAAAGGGACAGCACGACACGAGCCCAATATTATTAGATTTTGAATTTTGAGTGATCCCAGGGTAGCTTGGACATGCGCCAATACTGTTTGACATTGGCACATATCCATAACAAAATAGGTAATTATATAAGTTTACAATAATTTTTCAAATGATCTAATTTTGCTAGCCTAAATGGTATTAAAATAAATATATTACAATAAAATGGAAAGAATTAAAATATGGAATAATCTAGCCGTTATGACATTAATTACATTTTCACAGTATTACTCCGCACTAAAACCCAGTGGGAAAAAAAGCGATGAGCCTATACTTGACAGTCGTGAAAATAGTAAAATAACCTATTGTAGCTAATTCAATTATTAATTTTGAAAGTATTTAACTAATGTCATGAAAATTAAATATACAAGAACAATGGACTAATGCCGTTAAAGTTATTGAAATTTGTGGATTTCTTTGGATGCTTCTTATAGATGACATATCTGGAGGGCTGCCGCATTGGGTTCGCCAGGTGTCGCCTGAGGGGAGGGGTGTGCGTTTTCCGACGCCTGGTTGAGCCATTGTGTCTCCACTGTATCCTTGGTCAGGGAGACGTAAGCTTTGGCTACAAGGTGTTGGCGCGTCGGGTGAAGGCGATATCTCCCTCTTGTTTGGCGTAAATATACCTGGGAACAAATCAACTGACGGCAGCGATCAGTGTGTCTTGGTTATGGGTAATGTAGGACGTATTAAAAAACATGAGTGTTCAATGTGTAAGTGTGAGTGGGTATGTTACTTATGTGTAATATTATAACATCTCAAATGAATATTGGTGTATCACGCAAAGAAAAGTGTGAGGTGTGTTTGAAGGATTGTGTATACTTTGCATAAGGTGATTGGATGTATGATGAGTGACGGTTATTGCAAAAGATAGTAAGAAAGCTATGCTGCTGTGAGACTGTTTAGAATAGTTATGCCTCAAAGAATATATATGTTGCACATGACCACTATCTAACATGTAAGTCCGGATACACAACGATGTGACACTTTAATTGTATGTGTTGTACGTGCGGGAGAAGATCAATATACACGACTCATATATATGTATTGAGAATTAAATGTTTACGATACTTCTCCATTAATAATTTGATAAATACGCACGTCTTCCCTAAGCTGCAGATTCCTTCATGAGATTATACCCCGCATATACTTGAATAACATAAGATTAGCGTTATGGGTAATGTGTAACATAAAGGGTCGCTAATTTTACGCGTGTCCGCATGATATGCCAGACGGTGCGATAATAGCGCATTTGACTTCACTTATTGTAAGATTTTGTCTTATTATCTGCAGACATAGAGGCAAAATAATTGTGAATATAATTGATGATATCATTGTGTCAAGTTTGCGCTGCGTGGAAGAAGACAAGTTTTAAAAGTCTTCTTATAATTTAACCTGGACTCACAGTTTACTGGATTTGTGTGGCGGCAAAGGATGTGTGAGATTAAGCGTCAAGTGTGTATGTCACTTTGAAGACTGCCTTTTGAGACTTAAATTAGGTGCAATTAAAGGGTGGCAGCTTGGGCCTCAGACACGCCGTGTTTATTGGAATTACAAAGGAGTCTGTAATCCTTGATAATTGGCGGACGCAAAATGAGGGTCTCTTATCTGCGTGAATGTCTGAGTGCAGCATGTTTGCAAAAGGAGTTAAACAGCCCTGGGTATACGGGCCGACTGTTAAAACCTTAAATTGGACTGATAAACATTTGAATTTCACGGCTTTGTTATCTATGACACTAAGGTTGATTTGTGTTGATCGCTTTGATAAATTCGAATTTGTCTAACCGTCAGGTTCATGCGTTTGAATGCGTATAACACGTGGTTGAGATCGTATCGTTGGTAAAATGTTATATGGTTGGAATAATGAAAGAAATATGAGTGTGAAGATTGTGTGAAATAATTGCATGTAAAAATGGTTATGCATATAAAATGAATATCGGCGTCCTGTTCTGAGAAGATAATATATGGCTAAAAATAATATGACATTGGTTGGAAAAAATTTCTAAAAAGGGAAATATGTACGAAGAATACTATGAAAATGAATCAATGAGGCTAGGTAGACATTATTCGTTATTTGTTTCAAAATTTGTAATGCTCATCTTCCGCGCCACATACTTGCGTCCTCGACGACCCACTCATATTGTTCGCCAACAAACATATTATTAAATACTTAATTTGAATATGGAGGATATTTGACCTCAAATTTCTCGTTTCTCCGTCCTTGCATAAGGCTTGTCGGATGCGGGAGGTTAAAATTAAGGCGATAGCGGGAGGGGTGTTTAGTGTGGAGGAGGTACTTATGCGCGACGGAAGGTCCAAATGAGCAATAATAATTTTACGGTCAACTCATTTTAATGTAAAATATGAGTGAGGTACTTACCATTGAAGAAGTTGAAAGGGGGGTATGTGGTCGTCATCTCGACGTCTTGATAGCGCCAGGTCGCTAGTACGCCTTAGTTGAGTCGAGTGGAAGAGGCCGATGTACGCTGCCGTTGCCCTGGATCATGATCGCGTCGTAGCTTGCGGCCTCTGTCTCTTCTCTCGGCGTGTGTAGCAATTGTCAGCTTTCTTCTCTACCGTAAGAGCGTGTAAGCGTCGAGAAAATATGTACGTTGACAATAGTGGAAGTTGCCAACTACCCGGACTCTCACCAAATGTAAAATATGTATTTCTTAGCTTTTCTTGCTTATGCACGCTCTTCGTTGTAGTACTGTTACTCACTGCCTGTAGTTGCTGGAGTGGGGACTAATCAGAGGAAATCAACGCGAGTCCTGAAGTAGAGTTGCTTATTTGGTTTATTTATATTTCAACAATTAAGCTCCCTGGAATCTCGCGGTCCGAATCGTTTCTCTGACTAGATGAATCTCTCCGGCTGACCCATCTGTGGACCTTATAAAGGGTCCACATGATAGGCCAGGCTAAAACAATCCCCACGTGACACGACGAGTCCACTTGGAGGGTGAACTCGCTTGCTGTGAGGATTGCTGAAATCAGGGTTACACCCCTCCCAAAGAGTGGTGTGATGTAACCCGGGCTCTCGTGCTGACAATTAAAGGGGGAGGCTTTTTAAGAACGTATGAGCCAAAATAGTATTATAACAGTATCTAGAGACAAGACAGTATATATAACCTACATCAGACTGGAACTAACAAAAACTGCCACATAAGGTTAAGATCCGTTGAGAAATGGTAATATGTTTTAAGACATACGTACACTGGCGCTTATTTCATTATTTAGATCTGACACACAGTACCCTCTAGATTTGTGCAAGTTGGAAAACCGTCGAACAGAGTAATGAATGAATGAAGTATTAAATGCGGCACACATAACGTGAGTGTATCAAGCCAAGTCCAGTTTCTGAGTATAACATCATACCGTAGCCGTATCTTTACACGTTTTGTTGTACTTTATCGTAGACAATACTTACTTGGACAAGAGAACACGACTGCAACTCATCTTGACCACGTGGAAGTCACAAAAAGCTACATAGCTAGCGTCATTAGATGCTCGGTTCTCGATTACTAACGAGTACAGCGATATTAAAATCCCGCACAAGCACAGAACGAAATACCCGGCCGCCATTTTGAACGCATCCGTAAGTGCCATTTTCCTTGCGGAACAGCAGCGAGAAAAACAGCAATTGATATTTGAGCCGAGTCCTAAAATAGCAAGATTCCACTGATAGACGGACGCTCGCGTATTTTCTGACCTTAATTGAATTTTCTGCAGCATAACCGGATGACAATTACGTTGGTGCGTTTCATATTGCTTTCTGAGCTACACTTGTATATACCTTGAAGTGGGGGTGGGGGGGGGGGGGGGTGTTGTGGCGGGCGGCGGCGGCGCTGTTTGTACCGATGATATCACATGATAAATGAAACTGCAGGTGATGTGTAATGGGAGACGACGATAGCGGAATGTCTGCATTTTGAAATGGAAGATAGAGTCAACCTATGTGAAGAAGAACCGGACGTTTTTCTGTTGTGTACATGAAGGAATATCTGACGGGCTTAAGCATGATGATGAGATTTATAATTATGATAAATATGTCCAGGCCAAGACAAATTAATGCAATGCCAACAACGTACGGTATTATTTGTCATGTGCTGTATTGAATGACGAACAATTTCCCCTCAGCTGGAGCCGTTGTTAATTCTTGAAGCTCTTGTATGATATAGATATAGATTGTAGGATCCCTACAACCCGCCATTAGTACGATGAGTAATTGCACTAGTATTGAGTGAATTGAAATAGTGTATTTCGTAAACAATATCAATAACTGAGGTACATTCCTTAAAACCAGCTTAAAATAACAAAACTAGATAAAAATATCAATCCAAATTACGACCACGCAGCAATGACAGATTTACTTCCAATCTTGCACTTTTACTAAATGAATTAACTATCCCATTCAATTGGCTCAACATGCCAAAAAATATAGGGCAACTATTAAATAACGCATCACTGAGAACCAAACCAACACAACAGAATGTGTTTACATCAAAGGATGGGCCAAGCGTTAGGTGGCAAACATCCCGAGAGGATGCCCCATAAGCGAATGAGAATCATCGGAATACAGCGGAATCTCGTTTGTTGCGAGACTTCTACCACGTGACGTAGAGTAGCCCGGCGTTAACTGCGTAGGTAGCGAGACAAACCAAGCAAAGTGTCTTGATTTTAAAGGCCAAAATGAACGCCAGGTAGATCGATCCAACACAAGAGATTAAGACAAGGCAGAAGATGGCTGTGGGTACCCAAGCCGAGCCGGTCAATCCTGATCACATCATATGGTCAAAATTCATTGATTCTTGTTTCGTTTATAATGATATATTCAACTTACGTTTTATATCATAACGATAACAATCTAAATCCACACCGCATGTTTACAACTTAATACCCCCCGGTGAAGTGGAGGCATGAAATTATAATTACCAATGAGTATAAATATAGGCGTATGTAAAATGTAATACCTAGAAGCATGAGTATTGTATAGAAGAGGAGTCCCGTGACGGGGTTAGGCAGGTTAAGGGGGTGATCTTCCCCGAGGATATACTTCACCACACCGAATCCCTTGCTGTAGCTGGAACAACATCGACATCAGCCTCTCATTCATTCATTCAAATGTCTTGATACAAATCCACATGTTAAACGGACATGGCAGACTTACTCTGAGAGTAGAACCCGGCTGCAGTTCATCGAGTCGCAGATGTCACACATGGCAACATATTTTGGATTTTTTATTTTCTTGAGTTCGATGTACAAGGCATAGGCGGACACACACAATCCTAATATGCATAACAAATAGAAATCCCAGTTTCTCACGACGGTAGTTATGATGTACCACAGCATACTGCAGGCTTGTTACGGCAAGTGACGGCTAGGTGGAAATGTGGGGCTGTCGACGTGGCGTCTGTGCTACTGCGGCAGTGTTAATTCAATCTCACCTTCTGCGACTGAGAGCTCCTTCTGACAAAAGGAGGCGATGCTTTATTCTGAGCATAGATTTCTTTGCCCGCAGCACGGCGCTCTAAGCACGAAATGGGATTATCTGGGAATTATTATCAAATAATAGTTGTACGAATACGTCAATCAGCTGAGCATAATAGATGCAAGGGATTAAAGATTCCATATGCAAAGTAGACTTAGTGGTGTTGCCATTGATTACCATATTTTGGTATATGCATATAAGCACACACACACACGCACAAATTCAAACATACACGCGCACACACACGAAATGAGATACATATATATATATATATATATATATATATATATATATATATATATATATATATATATATATATATATATATATATATATATATATATATATATATATATATATATATATATATATATATATATATATATATATATATATATATATATATATATATATATATATATATCTATATAATCTATATATATATATATATGTGTGTATGTGTGTGTGTGTGTGTGTGTGTGTGTGTGTGTGTGTGTGTGTGTGTGTGTGTGTGTGTGTGTGTGTGTGTGTGTGTGTGTGTGTGTGTGTGTGTGTGTGTGTGTGTGTGTGTGTGTGTGACCTTACTTAATTCACATTGAGTAAGCGTTTGCATTCACAGTCACGTTTATTACCATTTGCGTGGTTTGCCATTTTGACATTTGGTGCTAGCAATAAAACCCAACACATAAGTCGTGTTGCGTTTTACGTTATCACCGTATATCAAGGAAATCGTACATTTGTAAAAGACTGCTTTCAAATTATGTCTTGCCTATAGACCCGCCCGGCCCCTACTGGTGGCTTAGCGCGTCGTCTATACACTGATTGAGCTCTAAGATAGCCACCTTCACACCTCCATAACTATTGCACCCTCTGTGATAGAACACTGGAATTTGGTTTATGCTTTTGTAACCATCTATAAAACCGAACCGCTCCTTTACATTAAAAAAATCAGGTTTAAGCGACAAAGTGCTGATAAACACTTGCGCTTTTTTCTACCATAGGTTGCTTGTCACCCATATTAACAACGACGCAGGTGTGGATGCCTCGTCTAGAACCAAGTTCCCGGCATGGGATCGCAACCGGATCCACGCATCAGTGTGCCGCAGATGAGTTCAATATTGTTGTATCCGAATTCCCCACCAATTGTTCTAAGTGATTTTTTTTTGTATTTTCCTAGAAGCGGGTTGTTGTGCAAAACTCGAAGACTTGTATAATCTCGATAATTTTGATTTATTGCATTTGTCCAAGACTGCGACAATTTCAGAGAAAACCGTATTAGTTCTCACTGAATGATAACAGTCTGTGCATCTCAACTTTCCCTTCATAGTTTGGGATTTAAAATTAAGTGGGCGTATATTTATGCCTGTGCTCACATATGTGAGAAGATGGAGCTCTAAGTGGGTGGAGATGCAGTTCTATGTATATTTCATTGTGGCAACTTTAGAATCAAGTCCGAGTGGAAATGAAACCATGCATCCTTCTGTCAATGGCGGTTCAATCCGCTAAACACAAACTCTCTGACAGCCTCCATAAAATTACTTAATATGTTAGCCAACAGAGGGTGAGATACCTAAGGCAGCCCATCTGCATCATTTAACGACATCCTGTGGCAATGCAGCTAAGACTTTTCGTGCCGTTATGATCTAATAAACATTATGATGGTTGTAAACAATGAGAAATCACTCGTGCAAAGTAAACACGGCGCACATTGACCGGCAGCATCTGGTCATATCACGATGATGTCGGCTGGGTGCGTGTTGGCAATTCTCTTCCTTACGTTTCTAATTCTCATATCAGCGTTTATATATCGAGCGAAGAGGCTAAAGATTCCGTCACAGTTTACATATGAGGATAAACCTCCTCTCGTGCGTTTGTACACAAAGGCTTTTCTAGTCTCTCTGTCGCGCAAACAGGGAGTTTTAACGAAGACTGGTTTAGAACAGGAGGATGAAGAAACCTCATCACCTCTCATATGTAAAGAGGGCTGTGGGCTCACGGCGTCGAATTGTGGGTAAGTGATTACAAGGATTAGGCGACGTCATCTGTTCAGGGGACGTTTTGTACGCCGTGTGACGCGCGCTGACCCGCAAGCTGCTTCTTCGAGTCTGGGGTACTCCAATTCGTGTGCCATGCTGTTGGCTCTTGTTGGCAAACCTTCCTTGATGCTCGCGGTTGTTACAGTTTATACGCTGACAGATTTTTAAAGACGACCGCCTAATTCAGCTGCATCAAAACTATCTCATGATGACATGAATCGCTTTGCTGAAATTTAATGTTAAACTTATTTATTCTTGCTGATGTGAAATGCAATGTTAAATCTATTGAGAGCCTTGTAAAGACATTGAATAAAAGCCACAACCTAACAAAAATTACCATTGCTGTCCTTGCCTTTAACAGACCTCCTAGGTTGTGGTTTATTCAAAATGATTATGAGTACAGAATATGTCGTTCGTGTTTCAGATTTGACAAGGAGAGAATCAGCAAGTATGCTAGGGTGTGTGGCTATGGAGAAGACCTGATGGCAGCCTTCCCCTGTTACATAGAGACATATTTCATGCCATTGCTGATTTGTATTGCTGCAAGTCCTAAGTTTAGACTCAGTCCACTTGGTAAGTTTACTGTTGTGGTACAAGAAGTTACTACAGCTTGTACGTCAGGAAATTCACCATGTTCATCCTGTATCAACCAAATGATTTGTTAGAATATGTTTGATTTGACATAAGCTTGGTTTCACTTACTACAACATGTATAACTGGACAGCACCCTCTGCTTTTGTCTTCATTGTGGAATAAGACTGTATTGAGGTATTGTGTTATAAATAGGTCTAATCCATGTTCGGCAAACCATCAACACTTACTCTAAGCTGGCCAGTCTGCTGGAAGGTCCGTGTAGTCTCGAGTGCCGGACTGAATCCTACAGCAAGACCAATAAAGGCATCGAGGTCAACATAATCATGAAGGTGTTTAACTTTAGCCAGGTAATTAATTTACTGACTTTCTTAAGAATTAAAGGATGTAGTTGTGTGTTTTTTTTTTCTGATACGGTTGATGGCTGTGTTTTGATATCTCTGATATGATGTTTGGCTGTGTTTTGATTTTCTCTGATATGATATTTGGCTGTGTTTTGATTTTCTCTGATATGATGTTTGGTTGTGTTTCGATTTTCTCTGATATGATGTTTGGCTGTTTTGATTTTCTCTGATATATGTTTGGCTATTTTGATTTTCTCTGATATAATGTTTGGCTATTTTGATTTTCTCTGATATGATGTTTGGCTGTGTTTTGATTTTCTCTGATATGATGTTTGGCTGTGTTTTGATTTTCTCTGATATGATGTCTGGCTGTGTTTTGATTTTCTCTGATATAATGTTTGGCTATTTTGATTTTCTCTGATATGATGTTTGGCTGTGTATCGATTTCCTCTCATATGATATTTGGCTGTGTATTGATTTTCTCTCATATGACATTTGGCTCTGTTTTGATTTTCTCTGAAATGATGCCTGGCTGTGATTGATGGCAGGTTTGTGTGTGGGACGGAGTGGCTACTTTGCTGTCACGCAGTCCAAACAAGCAGCGAGTAGGAGCCAGCCAAGCGCACCAACAATCCTCCCCTACCAGCTCTCAAAGTTAGTAACACATATAGGGTTTCCTCACAGCGATGAAACAGTTATATCACCATGAACATAATTTAGTAAGCATTTATTTAACAAACTGAGTGAATTATGTTGTAAGAGTCAGAGAGTCAGGAGAAGTTTGTGGTTGAGGATTCAATGGGTGCTGACCTGGGTGTGCAGTACGCCCAGGTGGCTGGTGACTGGAATCCTCATCACCTGTGGCCCTGGACTGCACGCTTCCTCGGCTACAACAAGCCAATAGCACATGGCATGTGCACTCTGGCTAAATCACTGGCATTCATTCACAAACAGGGTACATTACACTAACATTTCAATCATTAAGTTTGAGTAGGGAGTTGTTTTGATTATTTGGAATGCTTCACATTGAGGAGACAAAAGGGTACAGGACATGCTGATTAATGTTGCAGGGATTATGCATTGTGACCAGCCTTTTAAACTTCAAGTGGAGTTTAAACGTCCAGCTTTCCTCCCAGGGACCTCGTTTTTCTCATGGCAATCTCCGAAAAAAGATGGCTCACTGTCATTAGGTGTTCATGACAAACTGACAAAAGCTCCTCAGCTTCTTGGTCACATCACCATATCCTGAGACGTCAAGGCACTAGCTTACTTCAGCCTGCAGTGAAATCACTTTGCTCAAGTGCAGGTTTTGTTGCAAAATCAATAGTGATTTTTTTGTGTGGCCTGTCATCGGGTCGTTTATTCTGTATGCTGGTCTCATCTTGAAGAAACTCAGCATGGTCTAGTTGGTATTATTGGATTGTGAATGCTAGATAAATCCAATAGAAATGGTAGAGACTTTTATTCTCTTGGATATGAACCTTAGTTATGAAAAAGGACGCCATGAAATGTGAATCATTGTCTTGGATTACCCAAGCTGAATTGATTGTTGTCATGTGAGGATACTACTTATGCATACATTTGTATCATGTTTTGACGTTGAATGTTAGTTCTCTGTCTTCACACTTCAAACTCTATTAAAATTTCCATAAACATCAGTGGTCATAAATAAGTTTCACATATTTTTCAGTAATACACCTGCTGGGACAACATCTTGAATTGACTGTCCTCAATTTATTTTACATGACAGCACTAATTACAGAACAATAGGACCAGCCTAACACAGGCTAGTATAAAATAAAATTAAAATCATCAAAACTTAACCTTGTTGCATTGACAACGATATGCAACGATCAGTTATATATAATTCAAAATAACAAAGAAGAGACTGGGTGTCGAAATCACACTAGATACAGACCGTTAAAGGGCATTACCAGCCTAGTTTACAATTGTAAGGAGTTTCCATATAATACATTCTACTATGGCCATAACAAGTACAAATTCAAGTTGCAAATAGCACTGCAACTTGTGCAGTTTGGGTTATCATTCATCACAACGATAAAATTGATATTTAAACCCTGTAGATCATATAATTGTTGGCACTGTTCCCCGACACCATTAAGTAATTCATTCTAGCCAATAATATATAGCCCAGCTGTCTGCTCTTTTGAACAGCAAACTTTCCATGACCTCACCTGGTGTTCCATGACCTCTTTTTGTGTCCCATCAAAGAATCAGCCAGTCCATAACACAGAATGTTGCACACAGCCATGATATTAAAGGTGCAATATGCCGCTCAAACAGAGGAAAAAGAACCATGTTGAACATATACCTAAAAAATCGAACTTGTTATTCAGTAAAGCTGTTGTGGGATAAGGGCATTATTTCTTGTTGAGGTAATGAAGGGTTTTCTGCATTGAAAAAGATTTGCGCAATCTGGAACTGTACGATGGACTTGATGGGTGATGGCAGGTTTCTCAACCGATGTGTGTAGGATTCAAAGAATGATTCCTCGGGGAAGCGTTCCAGTAAGACAGGCGTTGGAGACTGTTTCTTCTTCTGTCCATCTTCATTGAGTATGTTCAAACCAGCATTGCTGGCAGTTCTCTTCTCCGCCCTCTTAGCACTGTTGACTTGGTTTACTGGACTGCCAGGGGTCAGTCTAGGGGCAGCCACATGCAATATTGGAGGGGCAAGGGCAGAGACAAGGTTTGTTGAGTCGGGGTCCCTTGCATGTTCTTGTCTGAAAACAAATTCTTAGTGAAAGAAATCATCCAACAGAATCCCGGGAAGTAATTTAAATGATTGATTGCAAATTGCTAAGATTAGTCAAGTAGAAAATGACTCACTTTATGTTTGAGTTTTCATGTGGAAGATCCTCTAAACGCTCTATAGTATCCATACTATCACAGCGAAAAGAACTGCAACATAAGATTAACAGACTGGTCCACTTAAGTATTGAAATGCACTTTCACAACTTCCATGGATTAACAACCATTCAAAAGTAGTAACATTTAATAAATCCAAAAATTCATACTCTCGATGTTCTTACCCAAAATACCACCCCATCCCCCTGGTGAGCTTGTTCTGTATTAATTGAGCCACTTACATACAGGAGACGGGAAGGAAAGGATCGATGAAGTTCATGCTGTCAGCATATCTCCAATGGGCACATGTAAGTGGCACATTGGACATGCAAGCATGTTTCTTCTTCCTCGTATAAGTGTCGCGCTGGGTTCGCCATTTTTTCTTCCAGTCATTCCCTGAGTACCACAAATGACAATGAGTTATTCCATAGTAAGTCTGAAGTAAAAATTCATACCCTCTTTTAATTCCTACCCAATTATTAGAGGTCATAATGGATAGGTCAAGGTCACAGAAATTGAGACTAATGGCCAAAAGTAATTTGCATATTTATTCTATTCTGATCAATTACAATAATTGTATAACATAATTTTAAAGTTCACACACAAAGCTTTATTATACTCTGTTCGACAACAGGAGGGTATACATTTGTTTAAAAGACGACTGACCGGACATTTCAGGGTCACCCATAATATTAGCTATGTTCTCCCACACGACTGCCAGGCGGGACGAGTCCTTGTGCTCGGGCAGAGTGGGGTCATATACACAGCGGTGCTGACGCACTACACCAATAAGTCGTTCCAACATCTCTGGAGACACTGAGTTCCTCATTATCATCGTGCGTGATGCCACGAACCACACCTGGGCTAAGTCTATGATGTGGCTGCCGAATTGGACGCAGTCATAGCTGGTGTCGGCAGGTATATTCAACTAGATGTCGATTAAAACGTAGGGCTGTCAGTCTGTGGAACAGAAGAAAGGTTCTCGTATCATTGTTGATACGCCAATATCGCCATGCGCGATGAGATCCGCAACAAAATGACTGCGTGATGAAGGACGACTGTGGGTATTTCCAGTCATGATTAAGTCACCCCACAACGCATGCGTGGTGCCGGTAGAGCGTGATCATAACGCGTGCGTAGATCTTTCCTTGACAATCAGTTGGTTTCATAACGCAAGAAGTTATCATATCACAATCATGTCTAGCATTTTTCTTGAGTCTGAAATATTTTACTCGTTAAAGCTAAATATCTTTCAATGTGATAAAAGGAGGTAGCTTGCTTACCCCAATACGGACACCCCAACCATGACCCACATTCCTATACATACCATACTGCAACGAACAGCAACGGGTTTTTTTAATGTAGTCGCGGACAACGAAAATTTAGGCTGTCAAAAGTGTATAAGCTTAATCAGTAAACAGAAGACAACATCTCTAATCTAAGCATGAATTGATAACAGATAACCCTGTTATCAGAATTATACGGTGCCATTTTCACGGAGTCATGTCAGGCTTTTTGCGAGTGAATGGTTCTTGGGAGCAAAGAGTTATACATGTCTCTTTGTTGGGAGCCCGGGGGGGGGGGGGGGGCACTTGGCCTTATTCTGGATAGGGGTGTACCGCGGGACCTCAAAAACCCGTACCCGTCGTACCAGGTGAAAATGGCCAAAAAGCATACCCCGTCGTACAAGGTATTATGCGAATTTATAACCCGTCGTACACATTGAACCTGAAAAACATACCCCGTCGAACAAGTATGAGGCCCAAAAACGCGTCGTACAAGTCGAGAGACCCAAAAAACATACCCCGTCGCGCGGCACATATATACTACCTCTATACACTTAAGTGAACCCCCCCCCCCCCCCCCCCCCCCCCCCCCCCAAGGTTAGGAGGCATCAACCCCGGGACGTCAGCTTGGTTTGATGGACAACGGAAGCTCTATATCCCGACCACCAAATACTACTCCCTGAGACATGGGAGCGTTTGTTTAAGAATATGCGCTATTTGAAATAAACCTAGCATGCCTTAAAATCGATTTGTTAATTGATATTGAATGCCAAGGTCTGAACTTCAACTGTTATCGTATTCAGATCAAGGCGTGGCTAATAACTGAAGTCATTTTTATCTACAGGGATTTTAAGTAAATATCAGATATTGAAAATAATTTAAGTGACCAATAATCTCGACCCTTGGCACGTTTTGTTGTCAGATTTACCAAAGAGTGGTATCGGCCCATGGTTTTACGAATTATATTTGCAGGATTTTCCACTGGTTTCATCAATACTACAAAATACCATAGTTCATTCTACTGGAACTGAATGTAACATTGTTATGATATTAATCTAGCTCTGACTTTTAAAGCCTTCCCCCCTTTTTTAATTATCAGTACGATGTGTTTACACTAGCCCGGGTCACCCTCCGTCCATATGGTGGGGGTGTGACCCTGATAAGTAGTCTTGGCTGGTACCATTCCAATCGGCCAATGACCTTACGAGTCCACGTCCCACGTGGACCGTTGGGTCAAGACCTGTGCGGAACGGACCGGCTTTACCTGAATCAATGAGGTATCAGCAGATCGAGCAGTTTGGGGCGGAATCCAACGCCCGGAATCCCGATATAAGGGATACACTCGCTGGTTTTCATTATAATATTTTGATCGAGATTCCAGAAAAGCAATAAACTTCAATAAAAAAACAAAAACTCTACTACTGGACTCGTGTTATTTCTCTGGGTAGTCCCCACTCGGACAACCACAAGCAGCAACGAAAAAACTACATCGAAGGAGCGCGCATAAACAAGAAAATTAAGTAAAACAACATTACGGTCCATTCCCTGACATTGAAAGATCGCGAGAGTACGTGACGCGCAAAGCTCGTAAGGAGAAATCGTAGCTTGTGCATTTGCATACAATGACGGGCATATCATCATTTGAATTCATTAACAATTAGATTTCCCGGCGTTGCCTACGATGAAAAGTAGCTGTAAAACAATGTCCGGTCATTAGAGCAGGAACAGTTGTTAATGAAGGCATATTCGGCATGGTTACTCGTCTTAGCGAAGCAGTTGATGATTGGATCCCATCATCCGTGTGTGGACAAATTAACAATCAGCAAGCCGAAGCTGTTCAGATGGGGAACATTGAATTCAAGCTGAAGGCAGTTTTAGCCTTGGAAGGCGACGCACAAGCAAACTTTCATGCACAGGAGAAAATTCAATAACAAAAGTTGCACGTGATAACCAAAATTGCAACGGGCTAGGTACAACCGTTTGGGAGCAGATGCGCACACAGACACGCACTAACTGTCCCAAATATTGATAGATTTTAATCGGTGGAGCATCAAATACATCCCTTGTCGACCAGATCGCCTAGCGTTAATATTATAAATACACACTTATAGTCTCTGTATAGATATTCCAGTCCATTTGAAGGACGAATTTTTGTAACTATCCAATTAAAAAATATATATAATCGATACATCATGAGATTAAAGAACCCCCACAACCCACCGGTGGAGGTGGCTCTTTGCCTGGAGTACGCATGCGCTTAACGACATCAGCCTGTGTCATCTGGCGGCATCCGATTGGCGCGCATTTGTCACGTATGGCTGGTTGGAGCCTTGCGACTCGTCCAACGCTGGCTGCTCGTGATTGGCCGAAATTAACCCGTGGTGGTGGCATACAGGGTTTGTTTTATCTGACATCACGATACTTTTTCAATCGCTCACTCATCTATACACGGCTGCGTTACCATCAATACGATACGGCGGTGGCATGTGATTACCTCTGTGTCAGTGGAGAAGGGAGGGGTTGGGGGAGTAGTGTGACACCAGTGTTTTCACCCACGTCATCTGGGCACGGCTGTCAAGCCAACAAACGCTGATTATGGTCGCAGGTGGTCAACTACATTTATTTTGACTAAGCCAAATGGCAGCTTTAGAAAACAGATCACATGAAATATATCACAGATAACACAATGCTCTCCAAATGAAAACAAGACTGATAATTAACCAGCATAGAGCATTAGACCTGAGCTGTTGTCACACTGAAAACAGAAGCAGTTACAAAAAAGACTAATACATGCTAAAATCCTAACCCCCTCCATACATGGTTTAATTGGAGTGTAAGAGAGTGTAACACTGTGGCGAGTTAGCATGCACATTGGTGGAAGTGGTAGACAACACAGGTAAATATTGAATTAAGCAGGTGGGGGGGGGGGGGGCATTGTTTCGGATTAAACCATTCCCATTTCATATTTCACTTGCTTGATGGCTTCATCAAATGTGATGGTTGGTTTCTTGTGTTTCCTCACATACTGGAAAGTAATTCACAACATAAACATCGAGTTATTAAATAATTCATACCATCCAAAATAACCCAAAGGGATAACTATGAGGTGCCATATCATTGCCCCAGGTGGTTGATTGCTATGGAATACCTGTTTGTAGTCATTCATGGTGGTGTAGGCGGTGTTAGGTGAGTCATGGATGCCTTCAAGTGCTGATGTGATGCGTGAATGATGCGACTGCTGCAGGTGGATGAATTGGGAGGTCAATTGTAACTGTTGCCTTAACATGTCATTCAAAGCAAGCACTGAGGGACTGTAAGCTGTCAGACCTGAAACACAATGCAAATAAATATATTATATAATGATATACTACTATATATATATACATGGATGACTACATACTCTCCAGGGCATATATATATATATATATATATATATATATATATATATATATATATATATATATATATATATATATATATATATATATATATATATATATATATATATATATATATATATATATATATATATATATATATATATATATATATATATATATATATATATATATATATATATATATATATATATATATATATATATATACACACATACATACATACATATATGGATGACTGAATACATACTCTCCAGGGCATCTGCACTGACAACATGCGTTGCTATTGGTGTAGGATCAACTGTGCCCAGCCCGTACAGAGGAAGACTGGCTGCAGCAAGGGCACAAGGATCCCATGAGTACTGCAGTCCAATGTCCAGTCCAGTCTGTATCTCCCGAGACCGCACGTTCCTCTTAAACTTTAGGTCAGGAGACGGCGACCTGAAAAATGAATCTATCAAATTTAGAACTTCCCCAGGATTTAGTTTTCTGGTATAATAACTGACAATGAATGGGAAGATGGATGACACTTCATAGATGTACCTGCTCCTGTCTGATGTGTAATCAGTGAATGAGCTGAAGTCATCACTGTAAGAAGCGTTCGAATCCACACTCATTGTGCGACTGTATTTCCTTGAAGAACGCTGACTTTCACTGGCAGATGTGAAGTCATCAGAGTAATCCTCTGAGGTTCTTGTTCGACTGTAAACAGATCGTTTCTCTGATGCACTTCTTTCAGAGAATGAAGTGTACTCATCTACACTTTCTGTTTCAGTCCTGATTGTCTCATCATAATCACTGGATTGTCTGCTGTGGATTGTTTCGGGACTAGGTGATCTATAGGGCACTTCCTGCACATCATCCAGCGAGTAACGGACCCGAGATCGACCTGAGCGAGGGGTCGGCCGGGGACTGGGGGACAAAATGGACCGTAATGGAGTAGTAGACCTCCTGCCTGTTGCTGGCTCAAAATCACTTTCATAATAATCACTACCAATTTGGGTGTGGATCTCACTGTCACGAGCAGACGGCTTATCCTCCTCGCTTGCCTCATCATTGTGGAAATCATTTCCAAGTAAATCATCAACTGTCTGTAGACCCATGCTGCTATAAAAGTCATCTACAACAGGAGGCTTGCTTTTGTTGAAAGATTTGACAGAGGTGGGTTGTTTTCTGCTGTGGGATTTATTTGTGGATGTTAGAGCACGGTGGTTATGGTGATTCTTAGCTGGTTCAAGGCTCTCCAGATCTAACACCTCAACTGAAACACAGACAAAAAAATGAACTATAATTCAATCCTGGAAATCTCTCAATCACACAGCAATTGCAGAATGGTATTATTTTTAAATACTTCTCTAATTACCTTTATAGCTATCATTGGATGACTGAGATTCATCAACAGATTCCTCAACCATGGAGGACTGGTCTTCTTGTTCAGATATAAACTCCATGGTGCTCGGGGTGCGAGGTGGCTTCAGGATGCTCTGCAAACAGCCACATTTGAATGGTACCAGTATTGGAATGAATCTTGCAACACGAAATGCTCTGACTCAACAAGCAGAAGAGCACAGGAAATTGACCCTTATATAAACAAGGTATTGTCTGTTATGCTATGTCTTACTTTTGGTTGTGAGGGTATAACAGACTTTGGCTTATCCCCAGTTTTAGCAGGGGAATAGCGAGATTGTGAATGTACTGGTGAATGATCAGCTGGCATGCGACGTGGTGAGCTGTGAGTGCTACTTGAGAGGTCTCCTATAAAATCTGCCAAAGACTCTTCATCTGTATCCATCACTGGCTTAGCAGCAAATCGTGCAGCACTAGGAAGAGAAGCAAATATACCAAGACTTTCTTTTGGTGGGGAAGCTAGAAAGCAAAATTTCAAATAAATCAGTCCTTATTTAATTGTCAATAATTGATTGAAAAAGGTTAATTTATAAGTTTGTGGTTTGCCAAGTGATGTTTGTTTTTTATATTTCAGGAATTTATTTAACAAAATATCCTTTTGTTAAAAATATCACACAAGAATAATGACTATCAAATAATATTGTTACCATTTTCGTTTTTCTTTAGAGCCTGCACATCTGCTACAACTTGTTCATCCATGCTGAGGGTAAGGTCCATGTCACTGTCTGACATATCCATCTTCCTGTATCCCTTGGTACTTGAATTGTATTTATTGTCATAAGAAGCTGCTTTGTTCAATACTGATGGTCTTGCCTTGCTGTTTCCTGAAATCAATAACACATCAGTATATAATACCACCTGTCATTGCTTATCAGCAAACAGTAACCCTGTGACACAGCCCCATATATTACACACATCCTTCTCAGTTCTGTTTATTATTCACCAATGATGCAATCTGTTAGATTTTGTGCTCATCTTCACCAAGGTAAAACACTACTACAAGAACTTGCATCACTGATTACTAAGTGGTTTGGGGAGATTATGTCAAGAGCTGCAAAAATGTACACCCATTGAAAGGGAGAAACTTTATCAGCATGAAAACCAGAAAACATGAACAAGTAATACAGCACAAATTTATGACCTGCATATACCTCTAATAAATTAACTACCTGCATATACATAACCACAGATGAATTAAGCTTTACTTACTTGCAAAAGTTTGAGATGTTTGCCGTGGATTTACAGCAGTTGCAGGTTGTTTCTTGATGAATTTACTGACAGGCACATTCTTATTAGGTTTTCCATCAGTAATGTTACTGTTGTTTTCATGATTTGTGGATATTTTTCTCATGGCACTGAAGTAAGCCTAAAGAAAAGCAATAGTCAACAAATTTACCTCACAGTAAAAAATATATTATATATTGCAGGTGAAAATTATAAAAAAGTACTGTTGATTTTTATTGAAACATATTACAAAGGAGATTTGCATAGTTAAATTAGTTCGGTAACATGATGGGAGCAAGTGATGTACTTTCTTACATCCAGGTCATCATCACTGTCCTCAGTCTGTTTAGTTTGACTGGCAGGTCGTTCACCGCGAAGCTGTGCTGAGGCTTTCTGAAGAAGCGCACTAGCACCAAATCTGGCATTAGGCCTACCAGCCATGATATCACCTTTGATTCAACCCCTGAAAATATTACATGAAACAAATGTTTATTCAGTTGCCATGTAATAAGTACAAGTTGTGTTATTCAGAAAAACTCGAGTCTCGAACTCCAGCCACAGCCCTAATACAAAACCACACCTCAGATGATAGCCCAGGGCCACTGACATACAGTTTTGGTAAAGCACGATACCCACCCCACAATGGTGAATTTTGACCCACACACAATTGTGGCCATTCTCAGTAGATTCCCCACCCTAAAATTATATTTAATCTTCATGATGCCCCACACTGTTGTGGCTCTGGTTAAGCTTAAAGCGAGCATTGAAAACCAAAAATACAGGGCTCGAAACATCCGCCCACCTGAGTTAAAAAGGCCCAAGCGAGTAAAACTTGCTTAACTGGTCGCCCAGGTGGCGAGTAAACAATTCAACTTGATTAAATCTTTATGATGCAACCACAAGAATGCTGCTAACCACCAAGAACTTTATTTGCTCGCAATGAGGTTTAATTGAAGACGCAGATAAGCCACGAACCTGACTGAGATTGTCTGTGAATGTTTACTCAAAAACGCAGTGATTATTGATTTAGGATGGTCTTAGTATTAAATATACACATTTTGATACATTATGCCACCTTAAATGATGTCATGTTGGTATTGTTAATAAGCACTTATATTCCATGACTCACTTAAGGGACCAGTAAGTTCACATACTTGCCGAACTGATGCACAAATATTTTCCGTATTAAGAAGAGTAGAACATCCCTTACAAACAGCTGTGAAAGTTTGTGTGAGAATGGTATTTGGCTGCTTGTTTATATTTGCTAGTGTTGCAAGGGGCTGGGATATGCTACTAAATTGTTGTTGTTGGTGTAAGTAGTTGCAGGTTAATACCAAGGTTGATGCTGCTGTAACCACCTTGTTTAAAGTTTATTGGAAGCTGTGACAAAAGCTAGCCCTGTTCACAAGACAGAGAGTCCTGCAGTGGTGTGTGCCGTCAACAAGTCACACGTAGCCTCACACATCACGTTTTTGTGTCGATGAACTTACGTGGATATAAAATGCTTCCTTTTGCTATGATTGTCAGCTTCCATATCACCAATTTTTCAATGGTATTTTTGTTGAAGGAGCCAACCCTCCCGATCATGTAAATGCAAGCTATCAGAAGAACCAAGGATTCAAAGTAAAGAGTATGGAGAACAGACAGTGGAAAGGAAGACGTTGTGTTTAACTGCAGAATATATTGAATGAAAAATATGCAAAAAAAACCTAAATCAGTGACTCTGTTGTTGATTACACTCCTGATCATGCTACTGAACAATGTATCATCTCTCTAGTAACAAGTTTCAAGTGAGGAGAAGAAGGATAGACCAGAGGATTATTCATGTTGATTTGTTCGGATCACTTGAGGCCTCACACCAGAAACAGAGATGAAAGTGGCCTGAAAATTTTCCCCACACTACATCAATGGGAATACAAGGATAACGGCGGACATTACTGATCGCGGACGGCAAGTGCCGAAGGCACCCGCCATGATGGGTTCCTGCAAAACGGGAACTCGGTCATTAGAAAATAGGAACTTGGAAAACGGAATGAAGAAAAATGACTAAACCCGGAAAACTATACTTCGAAAATTATATAATTTTCGGCGGGCGCAAAGCCCGGAATTCCGGGTATACCCCGAGGACTTTCATCCCTGCAGAAAGGCAGTTAATTGTTCAGCAGGGTGTTTGATTTTCTGATACTTTAGCACTAGTCTATTGGGAGTTGTATTCAGTAGGTGACATATATTATGCGTGTCATGGCATAATAATAAAGAATTCATAATGACACGTTAGTGTGCGTTGAATCTGTAGGCGGGTGGAATATTTTAATGGTCGGTTAATTCTAGGAGCTGCCAGCCCAGATGACTGGTGGCAAATTTTCATGTCCAGAAAATAAATATCTGTTTATGTGTTCATGTGCGTGAACTCCACTGACATTCGTTGAATAAGATGCAGCCCAATAACATTGTCAAGCCTTCAATGTAATGGAGATACTCTGCAATAACGAATCGGAACCTTGTCCTAGGTTTGCCAAATGCGACTTATGGACTGGAATTATAGACTGGAATAGGACTACACCGAGGAATACGTATGAGAAATAAAACAATACACATTGATGTCTTCACGTGGTAAGCATAACACAAGGAATGTATCGAGTACGATAAATCTCCAGGATTATATGGATAAGCACTGTGAAGTGCCATCGACGAGTCCGTGCAGGACCAGCTGAAGAGCGATAATCTGATAACCTAACGATAAAAATGAGTCTACGTCATTTACTGAGACAAATTGGGATTATTTGGAACAGAAACAAGTAATAGAGATGTCATCGAGTTGTAGTCTGGTAATTTTCCTTAGCAAAATCATTTTACCAGTAAAAGTAAAGAAATTAAAACCGTTGTCAACTCTTTTGTTTATAAGAACCGTCCTTGACCCCTAGAACCGCCAGACAAGTTCCGGACATGATGAGGCTCGGTTGTTTCCGTGGAATGCGGAAGCTGCCGAATTATATAGGTGGTTCCGTGTGATTGGTGGAGACATGCTGGCCAATAAGAGCATTCCATCTGGCCGGCTTGTCACGGAGTGAGAAGAAGGCGTGCATCTGTCATCAGTGTGCAAAAGCTACAAGAGTAGGAGCAACAGGGCGTATTTCATCAAATACAGCTCAAATATGCTTGCCATCGTAACACTTTGCTGCCTGGCAGCTACAGCATTCTCCGATCCAACAGTATATTTCAAAGACGAATTTGCAGGTGGGTTCTTTTTACTTTTAGAACACTTTGAGACCAAGTCTAGGCTCTAGCTCATATTTTCCGAAATGATGTTCGAGCATGCATGGACAAATCTTCAGTTCAATCCTTTCGTTAATTACAGCAGTGCATAGATTGTTGACATAATTTACCTAATTTAAGGGTTTTCCTCTCCCAATAGCCTTTATTTCCTCCCCCAATAGCCTTTATTTCCTCCAGTGTAGTCTTGGGTCTTATGTCAGCTTAATTCAGCGTGAATATTTGGTTGCTGCCTGTGGTTCCACGAAAGTATATGTGCTTTCACGTCTATTTGATTTCAGCTGGATATGAGAGCAGATGGGTAGAGTCCACAAAGAAAGGAAATGAACAAGGCAAATGGGAGCATTCTGCTGGAAAATTTTATGGTGATGCTGAGAAAGACAAAGGTTGGTTATATTGTCTCTTATTTAAGTAAATGGCCATATCTGTCATAACTCGTTCATCCTTAATGAGACTTATTTTAATCCAAAGCCAATGTGTTCTGTTTCAGGTTTAAGAACATCTGAGGATGCCAGATTTTATGGAATTTCATCCAAATTTGATTCCATCAGCAATGAGGGAAAGACCCTTGTCCTACAGTTTTCTGTGAAACATGAGCAAAACATTGACTGTGGCGGTGGATACGCTAAGCTCTTCCCTTCTACTCTTGAGCAAACTCAGATGCACGGTGATAGCCCCTATGCCATCATGTTTGGTCCCGATATCTGTGGTCCTGGTACCAAGAAAGTACACGTCATTTTCAACTACAAGGGCAAGAACTTGCTGACTAAGAAAGACATCCGTTGCAAGGTATGTTTAGCAACTACTCTGTTTGAACACAAATTATATATGCCGATATCAATTAATGTATACTTCTGGGTCACTCCTGTTATAACTGCATAGTCAAAATAAGTGGATGTGTGATGCTGTGTGTTCCAGGATGATGTGTTCACCCATCTCTACACTCTGATTGTCCGTTCCGACAACACATACGAGGTCAAAATCGACAACAAGAAAGTAGAGAGTGGCTCACTTGAAGAGGACTGGGACTTCCTTGAGCCAAAGACCATCAAGGACCCCAACGCCAAGAAGCCTGAGGATTGGGATGAGCGTGAGTCCATTGATGATCCTGAGGACAGCAAGCCAGAAGACTGGGAGCAGCCCGAGCACATCGCTGACCCCGACGCTAAGAAGCCCGATGACTGGGATGATGAGATGGACGGCGAGTGGGAGCCTCCAATGATTGATAACCCCGAATACAAGGGTGAATGGAAGCCCAAGCAGATCCCCAACCCTGACTACAAGGGCAAATGGGAGCACCCCGAAATCGACAACCCTGACTACGTGGCTGATGATGCTCTTTACAAATACTCTGACATCTCGGCCATCGGATTCGACTTGTGGCAGGTCTGTAGTTGAGGAGTACATATGTCTTACAGATATGAATTATTCATGTTTGACAATATGATGACATAAGTTGCTGATGATGTCCTGCAGGTGAAATCTGGATCCATCTTTGACAACGTCCTGATTACTGATGATGAGGCTTACGCTGAGGAGTTTGCCAAGGAGACATTTGAGGTCACCAAGGTAAAAACTGGATTGATTTGTAATAAAAACTGTTTGGAAAAAACTGACGGCTACAATATATTTCTGGCTTATGTTGTGGGATGTGACGTGGTTGTCATGGGTAACGGTTTGGTTGTCATGGCTGTATCAGGATGCGGAGAAGAAGATGAAGGATGCTCAAGATGAGGAGGAGCGTAAAGAACGCGAGGCAGAGGAGGCGAAACGCAAGGAGGAGGAGGGTAGGTGTCCTCGAGTTCACTTCCTCCATCCCTGCCTCAGTTCATTGTTGCCAGTCTCTTAAGAATTAGATGTGTAGATTAAGTGTATGTTTCAAATGTTTGCAGGTGATGATGATGAAGATGAGGACGAGGATGAAGATGACATGGAACCCCCCAATGGACTTTGATGTAAGAAATTATTTCTTTTTATGATATCATTATTTGTGATTTAAGGTTCAATGTATGATACATGCATGTTCTGGATTAGCAGAAACAAAAAAGGGTGCTAAAAATAATGTTTAACTTTGTGATGTTGCTGCTGTTGTGTTCAACGGGTTGTATATTGTTTCAGGATGAGGATGGGGACATGCACGATGAGTTATAGAGATGTTTGGTCGTAGGCTGCTGAAGCAGCGCTGTTTCATCTTCATCCCTCGTCTGTTTGCGCTTTTCTCATACTTCATTCGTGCAGACTTACCATTGCCAACAGGAGGTTATCATATTCATTCTCGCCCACTTATTTGTTAGCGATATGTTGCTATCTGATTCATCGACTTTGTTACATATTGGGTCTGTGTCTTCATTGGAAAGCAACCTGCTCTTGTGAATGTCCGATTTTATTGCTGTCTCTGAATGTCCGTTTAAGGAAGGATAAGATTTTTTTCACTAACCAGAACAACTTGCTCGTTAAGATGACAAATAGTTTTTTTAGGTAATCAGGTCAACAGCTATTTATTTTCTACCATGCTTGGGTATTGTTTAAAGTCATCTGTAGAACACTTCATTGTATTGTGAGATTTTGAATGATGAATCTGTGTAGCAGTTAGTCTTAACTGTGACATAATCTCTGGAACGTTCACAATTGTCTTGTTGTAATCATCTGGGACTTGTCAATAAAAAAATGAAAAACAGATTTCTTTGTCTTATCATTAGCATTAAAATATGAATACCTGTAAACAGTCCCTTTTGGATAGACCTCCCCATTATACTTTGCTGTAGCAATTTTGAAGAAACTGATTCAAATGACTAAAAGCCTCCTTGAAACTGGTCGCCCTATTCTTAAGTTGGCATACGATTTTATATATATGGCTAGGCCATTATGTTTGTAACAGAGTACAAAGAATACTCGTTTGCTTTGAGTGATAACTAGACCATTGTTAGGTGGTGGTACGATAACTGAAAAACATTTGACGAGAACCGGGGTCTTAGCCAAGATTTGAAAACTGCCCATCCATCCTCACCCCATGCTCGTCTATGACGTTATGATTAATTATCATAACGTATTTTTGCTTTCATGAACGTTTTGATGCTACTTCATGAGAACATCATGATGGCACTCGTTGAATCGGTGATAATATCATGAATATTTCAAGTTACCGTAAATGTCTCGCTGTCAGACAGAATGATTCATTGATGACACGATCATATTTTGATGTTCAAGAACTTCAGATGGGGTGGGGGAGGGGGGGGGGTGATGTGTGTGTGTGCGTGTGCGTGTGTAATGTGAAATATCAGACCGTTGTTCAAAAGAAATTTATTTGCAAATTAATGAGGACGAAGGACCAGGGTGCTCCGTGACGAGACAAAAACTTACACCGCGGCGCTTTCCTTTGACATCACCCTTATCGTGTTTGCAAAGTTTGCACGACTTTATCCTGAGCTGGCACAAGCATACGCGCGAAATCAAAACTAAGTCAAAGACTTCGCGTCGATATGATATTTCATCTAATTGCAATTTGTGAGCTTCATTCCCTAGCCAACAGTGTAGACCAAAAGTTTATTAGATCGTGGGAAAGCGATACCGCGAGGCAGACATTTAAGAATGATGCTCCAATCGACCGCGCACTATGTATGCCAGCCTTCTAGTTGTCATTATTCCTACAATCCTCGAACATATCATGTATCATTATAGAGAAGGTATAAGATCGACATGGACTGAGACCTTGTTTTGCAAGGAGGCGAAGCTGGTCGTAACTCCATAAACCATCGTTTAAGTATTATGGCGTTGATTAAACCCCATGCGTCATAAAAAGTTTTATCAAACAGAACAGTATTTATTTTGATCGTAGATGAGCGGCCAGCGTGCTGCATCGCTGTTTGTCTTTAAATGAGCTGTTTAAACTGGCCTGGGCTAATTACTTGTATCCGGTCTGGGAGACGCGTGGACAGGCTGGCGGGTGGACGGGTCTCTGGCTAAGACACTCGTGGCCAATGGCTAAACCGTTATATACTTGATATCGCATAATATTGTACAGTCTGATTGAATACAGGTGAGTCATATATTCACTAAAAACCGTGTTCAAGGCTATTTCTTTTTATTTTGACGAACGATAACGACGGTAGACTAGTCTATTATGCTAAAAAATCTTGTCGACTACAGACTAGTCTTGTCAGTTATCTCGATGTCTTCGTCTAAATCGATTGTTCTTCCCTATTTTATTTTCTGTCTAATGAACACTTTAATAACATATTGTTCTTATTTCATGTAAGAAACCAACTGATCGCGATGATAATTGTGTGAAATTATAGCCATTACTTTTTTTTTTTTGGGGGGGGGGGGGGGGGGGGGCTGTTTGCCAGCCCGAGCTGGCGGTCTCAGCTGAGTTCGCTCACAATTTGTTTTGTGGATACACCTAAGTTCGCAGACTCAGCTAAGCTCACCGACTCAACTGAAGACGACTCAAGTTAAGATTCTTTATGGATACGACCCCAAGGGTTCCGCTACGCTTCTCCCCCTAGAGTCTACGACAAGACAAGGTCTAAAACTGGTGCGTCCGAATATTCATTAGACATATTCGTTAATCTTCGTGACAGGCCCTGCTTGACCAATCAACGCAAAGGTGGTGACCAGGATTTACCTTAATTGCGCGCGTCTGGCTCATGAAACTGGCTTGTGTTACGCACCCTCGGTTTTATGTGACGTCATGTGCATTGTTGTGGTCTGCGTCCAATGAGAGCACACTGAATGTCTTCTGGAATTAGGGGGCGTCTCACAATCGCTTAGCTGCATGAAAGTATGTTTACTTAATACAGTCAGTTAAAGAGACCAAGGGCCGTATCCATAAAGAAACTTGAGTCCGCAAACTCAGGCTTTTGAGACGACAAGCTGAGCTGGCCGTCTTAACCGTATCCATAAAGAATCTTAAGTTTCCTAGCGTGCTCAACTCTGAGTCAGCTAGGTAGCTGACTTAAGTTCGCTATCTCTAACTTCTAACCCTGGCGGTCCAACGTTAATTCCAGGAAAATGCTTTCACAGATATGAATAAGAACGTGTATGTTCTTAAAATAAACCAAAACATAATCAGCCGTTCGTTAATTATGACACGCCAATTTTTGTCGGGATATTTAAGTTATATGCGTCGCAAGCTGTTTTCGTAAAAAAACATTCCGATTCATTCGATTCAGACAACTACCAAACATCAAACATACCCAAGTGATAGATACATATATGTTCATTCATTGTGATTAGAAAAATAATAATGCTAGTACAAACGAACAGGGTAAAACACATAAAGACAAACATGTAACACGTCACAAGGCTGCGTTACATTATGATTATAAATTCATAATGATCAGACATGCAAATGGTTGCCCAATACACACACAGTCCAGGGGCTGGATGCTTGTAGTGGTTCACTTAGCATTTAGCTTCAGAGTTCTTATGCTAAATGAGTTGAATATATACTTTCCCAAGGGTTTACATATTTCTTTGTCCTCGTTAGTGAGTAGCCAGAGAAACATTTGTTCATTAGTCAGCTACCTTACATTGGGGTTCTTGAAAATTGTGTCCTTCAGTTTTGTCTTTCTGTGTGGTACAGGGGACATTTGAGCAAAAAGTGTTCCTCATTTTCAATGGCTTGTGCTGTACAGAATTGGCATATTCTATTATTGGGGTCTTTTATTATTCCTCGTTTTGATTCAATGTCCAGGGAGTGGGAGCTAAGACGAAATTGTGAGATAGCATTAATGTGTTTCTTGTCATCAGTGTTAGTTACATATTTCTCTACTTCAAAGTTTTGTTTAAGTTTTTTATAAGTTCTTAGTTTGTTTCCACCGTTATTTCTGGACAAACTAATTGGACTATTTATTTTGATGGGAAGAACTGATGCCAATATTGTTCAAACATAATTTTAATTTTTTGGTGAGTTTTCTTTATAGATTGTTTTATTTTGCTGGCAGGAATTGGGTTGTAACTGATGTTCAGATTGTCAAAGATATGAAGTAGTTTGGAATACCATACATTATGTTTCTTGTCATGCAACTTCTGTGAGTGCTTCTTTTACCAGTTTGTTGCCAGGTTTGGTTGTTATAGTATAGTATATAGACTTGATTGTCTCGTTCAGTGTGGCTGAAAATATAATTGGAACTGCCTACCCAATGTTAATCATGAAGTCTAATACCTAGAATTGGTGTGTGTCTCTTTACATCCAGCAGTCAACCTTCAATAGAATTTGAGCTCTGCGGTCAATGAGATGTTTATATTGTTTTCAAAGAAAATTCTTGTCACTGACACTAATTTGACCATCCTTTAAAAAACTCCTAGTTCTTATGATCTCCGGTCTTGCTAAGATTGACAGTCAAACACCATTTGTCTGAAACCATTGGAATGGACTAGTAGTAGATGGGTCAATGCCACTCACAACCTCGCACTTTGGTAGAAATAAATCTTGTCGTTGGTGTCCCTGGGCCGAAATTTGCCTGTTAAGGAAGTGATAAATAGACCTGTAGGCTACTTGCTTTCCTAATGTAATACTGTTGCGGTTGTTCATATTGTAAAGTTAATTGAAATTAATCCAAATTAAAGAGAATTGCGTGATTGAAACACCCCTATGTAAAACTAATTCAAATTTATAAACATTGTTTCTTATGTCCGAAGCGTTTACGAAGAATTCCCCGCTACGTTTTTATGAAAACAGGCGGCGTAAATAATTGAAATATCCCGATAAAATCCATGGGTTCATTTTAAGAACATACATGTTCTTATTTATATCTGTGAAAGCATTTTCCTAGATATATTAAAGTTAGACCGCCATTTTTAAGTTTGAGATAGCGAACTTAAGTCAGCTACCTAGCTGACTCAGAGTTGAGCACGCTAGGAGACTTAAGATTCTTTTTGGATACGGTTAAGACGGCCAGCTCAGCTTGCCGTCTCAAAAGCCTGAGTTTGCGGACTCATGTTTCTTTATGGATACGGCCCCTGGTCCCTGGTCAGGATCATTCATGCAGTGTTAAATGCTTTCCTCATATAAGCAGGATCATTTGATGCAGTGTTAAAGTGCTTCCCTGATCATAATAGTAGTATCACTTATTCAGTGATAATTGCTTCCCTGAGAAGGATCACTAATGCTGTTCTAAGTGTTTCCCTGATCGGAGCAGGATAACTCATGCAGTGTTAAGTGCTTCCCTGATCAGGATCATTCATGCAGTGTTAAATGCGTCCCTCATATGAGCAGGATCATAAATGCTTTGTTAAGTGTTTCCCTGATCCGAGCAGAATCATTGATGCAGTGTTCAGTGCTTCCCTTATCAGGATCATCGATGCGGTGGTAAGTGCATCCATGATCTGAGAAGGTTCACTTATGCTGTGTTTAAGTGCTTCTCCGATCTGAGGAAGATCACTGATGTATTATCAAGCGCTTCCCTTATCTGAGAAGGATCACTAATGCTCTTTTAAGTGTTTCCGTGATCGGAGCAGGATCTCTTATTCAGTGTTAAGTGCTTCCCTGATCTTTGCAGGATCATTGATACAGTGTTAAATGCGTTCCTCATATGAGCAGGATCATTAATGCAGTGTTAAGTGCATCCCTGATCTGAGCAGGATCACTTATTCAGTGTTGAGTGCTTCCCTAATCTGAGAAGGATCATTGATGCAGTGGTAAATACGTTCCTGATCTGAGCAGGATCGCTTATTCAGTGTTAAGTGCTTCTTTGATCTGTGCAGGGTTATTGATTCAGTGTTAAATGCGTTCCTGATCTGAGCAGGATCATTGATGCAGTGGTAAATACGTTCCTGATCTGAGCAGGATCACTTATTCAGTGTTAAGTGCTTCTCTGATCTGAGCAGGATGAATTATGCGGTGTTAAGTGCTTCTCTGATGTGAGCAGGATTACTGATGCAGTATTAAGTGCTTCCCTGATTTAAGCCGGATCATTAATACAGTGTTAAGTGCTTCCCTGATCTGAGTAGATTCATTGATGGAGTGTGTTGGGTGTCACTGATTTCAACGGGAACACTGATATAGTGTTAAATGTTTCACTGATTTGAGCAGGATCAATAAATTAGCGTTTATCGTTATCACGGGTTGAACTTTAGTAGTTAAATGCCAACCCCAGTGGTGGAGCAGAGATCTTTTTCTCCCGCTTAAGCTGTTCTTCCGTTAAAACCATGACCGTATACGTGTGGGAAGCTATCAGGAAATGCCTGACCCGTAACATAAAGTATATCGCTAATTATAATTCCACAGGCACGTTCAACACAAACGCTGTCTAGAAACTGTTCAAGAAGTTAATTTGGGCGCATCATTCATGGGCATCATATCTGGGGTCAGAGGTCACCTTAATTGTCTTTCCAAATGTCGAAGACTATACCTTGTTTTATACAGCGACAGTTCGAATTGAGTAATGTGCATTTGGCTGAACTGTTATTTATCTTTGTGATTTCGAATGCTGTGCTATGCCGTGCGTGTGGGAGGAAGATCCAATCATAGAATTCACATGCGTCACCCGTCCGCACCACAGGGGAACACGGCACACAACAACATACGTCACTAGCATTTAATGTCATCATGGCTGGTAGCATTAGAGATACCACTTTGTAATAAGTACAAATTGTTTCACGGCCAGAGCCCTTGGGCATTACACGCCCTGAGCACGTGCCCCTGCATGTTTCTCCTCCAGCGACTGGCATTGTGCGTAGGTCTTTACTGGCGTGTTCCCAGTATGGCCGTGTTATCGCTCAAGTAGATGATTTTATTGCTCCGGGTGTTTGCACTAACACCCACCATTTGAAACCACAGTGCTGGCTTCAGGACGACACCAGGACATGGTGCTAGCTATTACAAGAATAACAGAGGTGCACTAAGAGCATTCTTGCTATGGATATTGAAGTAACACAATATCGCTCACCTCAGCAACACGCTCCTAGGTCGCCAAAATCGGCTCTGAAGAAAAAATCCCCCAAAAAGTTTGAGAAAAAAAACAAGCAAAAGCCACAAAGGAAATACAGTGACAGTTCTACTGCGTTGTCGGATATCAGTCGAGCGGATAGCAGCAACAGCTCGCGACGCCCAGTGCCCAGTAAACCGATCAGTCGTGCTCGTGGACGAAATAGTCTGCAGGAAAAATGGCATCATATGGTACACGAGTTCGAGGACACTTACATGGACGGAGAGGAGTCCCACATGAATGAACCAACGGGAAATGTTGGCAGGGTTGGTCACAAAATGGATGGGGTCACCATCCCTGTGTATGCGGTGTCTACCGGCAGAAAAGCCAAGGATATTGAATGTGAATCGGCGACTTCGGCGGAGTCTCTGCGAGATGCTCATTACCACAAGGCAACATCGATGCCCCATCGAGGAAATCGAGCCAACAGAAGACAAGCTGACAGTGGTGGCGGAAGAGATCGTCGCCTTGGAGACGTATCCCAGGTAAGCCGAGTCGGCGCAGATGGATATATGGACGTGGGAAGAGTGAGTGCCTCCGAGCAGCGCCTTTGTCTCCAGACGGCGCCACATGACATGAGTCTACATCCAACGGAGGGCAATCATCTCGTTGGCTACCAAGAAGTTACAGACGAGTCGAGCAGGAAAACTTCGCACACCAAACAAACCAAGCGTACTGTTCACACTCGTTTGCCCCAAAAGGCGGTAGCAGTTTCTAAGATGGGAAAAGTTGTCAAGAAGAAAAAGACACTGGAGTCACGGGCTGGTCACATGGTCGATCACGTGATCGACAAAGCTATAGATTTCTTATACGGTTCTCCCAAACCTAAGCCCAAGCAGGGAACTATGGCTACCTCTTCCGATGTTACCCACGTGAACAACACAAATGTCATCAATTCGTTGGAAAGCGTCAATGTGGTCGACAAGAGAAGTGTCATCGATAGAAGACGTGTCATACAAGACCATGACGCGACACCACGTCATCAGATACGAGATGTACAAGGCCACTTGACGGAGCGCGTGACGTCAGCTCGGTCAGCCGGGGACGATTTGGTCTACACGCCTGAAGAAACGAGCCTACATATTGCGATGCGGCAATATGGCGGACAACGGGAACATTCGTCAATGATGAGTCCCAGTGATATGAGTCATCATTATACGTCATCAGGGGAGGCGTACAGCCCGCCGACGATGTCTCCCATCACGAGGAGGAGGAATCTGGAGAGCGACCAGCCTGCACAAGCTGCGCTTGGCACGAGAGACACTGATCGTGTGCCCTACACCAGTGACTCGGATTATTCTACGACACTGGAGCTCAAGCGCCCGCAGAGCAGTTCCAATTACGTTGGTAAGGCTATCAATACCAAATGGCAATTCAAACCAACCCCCAACCCTGTTATGGTGACCAAAAAAGAGAAACCTCCCACGTTGTCGAAAGGATCCGTGACGAAAGTTCTGCACATGATGGACAAAGAAGCGAGAGAGTCTGAAATACAAGACACAGAGAGCACGTCAAAGTTTCCAAAAGAAGAGCTGAATCTCCAGAACGAACAGTCACACGTGGCAAGTACAGTTCTTACAAATATTGATAAGTCTGAGAATTTACTGATTCCTGACATACGGATTGGCGAAACGGTCAGCCAGAATAATGCTTACTCGCATATACATCATAATGGAGAGGGTTCTCAATATCTGATAGCAAGAATGTACCACACAATACCAGCCAACCCCGAGGTGAGGCAGCCAATGTACAGCGGGCAACATGTACATGTCAGTTCAGTTGCACTTGAGAGCAAAGACTTGCCAACAATCCGTGAATCTGACGAAACAGAACGAACTATGCCGTCACATCAACAATATACAGTTTCTGGGAGAATTGATCACAGTCAAACTTTCCCCAGGCAAACAAAGAGTGAACTGCAAGACATCCCTTCATCTGCATACACACAGACAATGACACAAGTTACCCAGCCCGATGTTAGCATGAACAGACAGCAGACTCTCAATGTTCTGCTCTTCAACAACGTTAAAGGAGATCGCGAAGGGGACTGGTCCGATGTCTGTGACGACAGAGAGCAGCGAGGTGACTGGGCGGGAGCTGGGCGTGTCGACAGAGAGCAGCGAGGTGACTGGGCGGGAGCTGGGCGTGTCTCCACCAGCAGCTACTCTGGTTCCACTGACAGCCTCACGCTCTACGATACGGAATACCGAGATGTCTACATCCATCACAAGCAAACACAAACACCCCGTTCCAGAACTCAACCAGCGGCACCAGCAGCAACAGCAGCACCAGCCCAGGCTAGTGATAGCCTACATGCAGAGTACGTCCTTGTTGCAGATACCCCGTCATCACGACGACGTCCCCATGGAAAGGACGTCACTCGTCAATCAGTCATGTTCGAGCAGGCCTCTCAGACTGAACACGACCAACAATACCCGATGCCCAGAGCCAACTCATTGCCTCGCACGACCAATAGGTGTTCTATGGACGTCCTCGACCACGCGAGAACACTGCCACAGCAGCATAGCAGAGCCACTCAAGCTGATACACCAGACTTCTCTCTCGATAACAACAATTCTAAAAGTATTTATGCTTGTGGCGATCAACGTGACCCCAGAAGCGCTTCCCAAGAGTCAGAAATGAATATGCGTGCGGCAAAAGGAATACAGAGTATCACGCCGACTAATAACTCCCAAGTAGCCATAAAAGAAGTAGATTTCAACAGCAAACCCATGACCGCTCGTAATGTCCCAATTCAAAAGTGCCAAAAGCACGTGGAAGATGTTTCAGTATCATCTGATTCACACGGTATGGTACAAAGGTCCGACACAACGACCTCTGACCCGGAAGACGATGATGAAGAAAGGATCTTAGAGACAACTGAGATCGAGCACAAGGAACAGAAAATTGAGTTGGCAATATATGAGGAATATACATTTCACGCTCAAAAGAAGGAGGGGAATCATATCGTTTCACGATCGGTTACTGGGGAAGGATTTGACATTCCTATTTGGGATGTTGATCGCTATGAGGGGGTTGTTGAACATAAAAAACAAGCCAGAACGAGGATCACGGAGAAGAAACACGAGGGCGAGGGGGTGAGGAGCAGCCAGGACAGGAAGCTTAGCGACATCGAGAGAAGTATGAAAGATTACATGAATCTTGACAAGGCAACTGATGACCCAAACCAAGGATTTGTACAACAACAGGATCCGTCCACTGTTTCCAAAACAAGAGATACCACTGATGAAGGCGATGCCTCTTCAAACATTGAAGCTGACCAGGGTATAGTTGTTGAAGCACCGAGGTCATTGAAGATGATCCAAAGGTCATCGTTCAGCTTCCCGAATGTTCCAGCCAACAATTTATATCAAAGGGAAGATGAGGAATTACCTGAAAGTTTGGAGCATTTTGATCAAGTTGTGACCACAATGGAGCGGGAATTACCAAAACAGACAAAGTCTAAATCCGATTCTTCGATAAAGTGTTTCGACGAAAATGCAGTGGAAACTGCTCAACCAAGAAGTATCGATATCAGGCGCCGATCTTTTTATTTCCCTGAAAATGTTACGTTTAGTCGTAAAACGGGAGCTGATATAGTGCGAGAGACAAAAGACATTGAGAGATCCCATTCAGTCGATGATTCGTTGCTCGGACCAGTAGAGCCTTTAGGCAGAGAGGCTTCAGAACAGACCCTTAGAACGAAGATTGTTAAAGACAAAATGGGGAATCTGATCAAAGTCACAGAGCTGCAGCATTCAGGGGGAAGAAATCAAAATCTTCCCAGCCCTCTTTATGGCGAAATCTTGCAAAACCGAGAGGAACTGGGCGATACTAGCTATCTGGACGTGAACTTGTTGGAAGTTGACACCCTCCCCAGTGCCTCTGAGCCAACAGCTGACAAGTGTTTGACGGATGGCATGGACGACTACAGTGGTCCTGAGGTGGTGTCGGAAACATCAGTCGTCCAGAAACCTTTTGATTTGGAAGCTCAACAACAAACCCTAAACATTCGTGATGATGATACAAAACCTGGGGAAGTTATTTTCTCTTGTGACGTCAGATCACCAGATCCTTCTTTCGCTTGTGCCCCAGGGCTATACACTTCCATGTCAACTCAACTGTAACTTCGTCGTTTATGAGACACTCAAAGCAGCATTGGAAAAAAACCTGTGAGCTCTATCAAAGTTCGTAGATGATTCGTTATTTCTTTTTTTTGGATCGAGAATGGCGTTGGGGTATTGATACACTAACTAATCCAGCCTCTATACTAATGTACATTGCATGAAAGTATATATTGAGTCCTTACTTATCATACGATGTTATCTGTACTTATCAGGTAATTCTGTTCTTACACATAATAGGCTGTGATTTGTTGATTATAAAGGTCGTACTTTCTTCCCTATCTCTTGTAAATTTGCATAATAGGTGGTTTCCACTGAGTTGCTACATCCATACATATGAACCAAAGAATAATGATAGGAGCTGCAATGAACCATTCGACAAAAACCGTACACTTCACATATTTATCGCTTCCAAATAATGCAGTACATGTGAACCCAATGAGGTTTGGAGAAGATACCATGTCCGATTCGACGGAATTAATACACATATCATATTTATGATCAGAAAACATATCAGATATTTCTAATGATCAGAAAATATCCTCAGATCCATGATAGCAGTACCCTGAAACGTGAGTGAGGATAAACACAACACACTTTCTCCGTTGGAGCAATGATCAAAACACTATAAAATTTGGGTTCACAAACAAAACTGTTGACAAATCAAGATACATAACAAGCAATATGCTGAAGAAAGCCACAATATGTCCTTCGTGATGCTTGAGAAAGCCATCATATGTCATTTGTGGTAGTAGATGAAACCGTAATGTTAGATGAAACAAGAGTAGGCCTTTATTGGTGTTAGTTGAAGCCATAACAGGCCCTTCTTGGTGTTAGATGAAGCCATAACAGGCCCTTCTTGGTGTTAGATGAGGCCATAACAGGCCCTTCTTGGTGTTAGATGAGGCCATAACAGGCCCTTCTTGGTGTTAGATGAGGCCATAACAGACACTTCTTGGTGTTAGATAAAGCCATAACTGGCCTTCTTGGTGTTAGATGAGGCCATAACAGACACTTCTTGGTGTTAGATGAAGCCATAACAGACCTTTCTTGGTGTTAGTATTATATGAATCCATAATAGGACCTTCGTAATGTTGGTTGAAGCCGCAATAGGGGTTTCTTGATATTAGTGGAGGCTACCTGATATCCTTTATGGCTTTCAAGGATAACTAAATTATCAAAATGCAGCATTTTATATTGTACACATCATCAACCATGCAATAATAGCCACCAGTAACGTGTTGATGCCAGGGGAAGATCCTTGGTTAACGGTAGTCTCCGTTATAATACAGCATCCGATGCGACCCCCCGCGTCGCCAGTAGATCGGCTGGCGTCCGTCCCTCCTCTTCCCATGTCGTCCGCACGCTCATGTACCTGCATCGTACAACATTTGATTTGGTTTTTAATGTAGTGGAACAGATAACTTGAAGTTGTAATTATTAAACATGGCATTAAACGGCATGAAAAATGATGAAAAATAACTGACGACGACAGCTTTCCCGATGACGGAGTATCGCCCCCGTAACGACACTTCGCTGTCAGTCAGGGTGACGGTGACGTCACCGCGTTCGTCCTCCATGATGTTTCCCAGGTCGCCGACGTGTCTTGACCTGACAACATCACACACTCAACTCCAAAACCAAATACTAGGGAATACAGACATGAAGTCTGACGTATAGAATTTGAAATTGATGGGTACGATCAAATAATCACTTAGACACTGATAGTGATTGGTGATTGACATCTGACATCAGTAACGTACGTCTTATTGTTTCTGGGAGAGCCGTGTAATCTTCCAAAAGGATTAAAATGACCCCCAGCATCTTTGCATTGATTGCCAAGTTGTCCAAACTCGTGGATGTGAAAACCGTGCTGTGTGTGGTTGTCGTCCGTATTGAAACCAGTCAATCGAAGCTTCATCTGCGTCACGGCGCTGGCTGACTGTGACGTCATAAACACAGGTGTCATGAACAGCGCAGCCAATGTTATCATACCTGCATAAGCTCTGCAACTATTCATGATACACTTATTAAGGAAGATATATCTCAGAACACACCAATTGTTGGAACATAACTATTCCTTGGATTGATTCCGATGGATTGCCGGAGTTGCTCTCTATATTGCATTCAGCATGAATCTCCCTCACTGAAACAGTTCCAAACAAGCCAATGAACATGTCCTTATTAGAAAATGACGCGGGGGTGTGTAGGATAAAAAGGCCGTGCTGATTTTACCATCGCGAGGGGTGATGACGCAACACCCTAAACGACCTCCCGCATTGCCGGTCGTATTGCTGTCCACGTGACCTCCATCTCCCAGATCATCCTCGCCCGCGTGCACCTGCGCAGAGCGGGGTATGAATGACACATGAGCCTGCAAGCTCAATCACATGTTAATTGTTATACTAAATCATTTGTTGGTGTAACTCACAACGACAGCCCTGCCGACGATACTGTTAGCGCCGGCCAGTTGTATGACGTTATCTGTCATGGTGGATATAACACGGCCATCCGCATCTTCTATGATGTTACCTAGGTCACCTGTATAACACGGCCATCCGCATCCAAAAATGTTACATTCTATGATGTGTTGTCGGACCCTAGGTCACCTGTGTGTCTGCAGCAGCAGCATCAGTCAGACGCAATGATTGCAGCGATCGGTATTCGTTAGTGCAGGGCTTGACTTACTTATTCTGCGTTAGAGAATGTAATAACGACTTTCCCTGATTGCCTGGTAACTGTCCCGGGGATGACCCGTGGGTGTCCCGGGGAGACCCGTGGGTGCCTCCGGTGGGGTTAAAATGCCCGCCGGTATTGCGGCATTCGTTGGCGAGATCTCCACGAGAGTGGATATGGAAGCCATGGTGGGTGATGTTGTCTGACGTATTGAAACCCCTCAAATCGATGTCCACTGTCACATTGCCGCCCGGCACATTCTGACAATCAACAATGCCTATGGGCTTACTACAATAACCCAGTGGTCAACGGGTTGTTAACCTGGTTCAAGGATTTAAATATAAAAAAAACCCGCCGTTTCCGACATCACAGAAGCCTTACCTCTTGAATAAAGGTGACCGTCCCTGCAATCGGTACATTGGACATCCCAGTCTCAGCTTCCATGAAACAGTCTGCAACGATGGCACCGCCGGGCACATCTGCATGAAAGGCAAAGCCACTTAACTCCCCGGATGTCAAGGCCGGGTGAATCTATATATCAAGAGTTATAATTGGACATTTATAGAGCTTTCATTGATTATTGATCACGTGCTTAAACACTACCGATTAGATTGTGGAGACAGATTGGGAAGTTGATCTGGATCCGGGAGACGGGCTTAAGGAGTTTATTAATATATCACAGCTATATCATGATTTCATGTTATTACCCAGGGACCCCAGTGAGAATAGTTTGGTGGAGATCTAGCAGTGCATCCAGATCGAACTGTCGATCCGAATCAATAAGAGGATGTGGTAGATTTTTATTGGATAGACTCCCGCAGAGGTGTGAATTCAAACCAAGACTTTACGAGCAGATAGAGCTCCGTGCCCCACACCTTTAATTCGAGCCGCGCAACTGGCATCAGTTTTCCACAAGTTCCAATTCAATTTGTGCCCATGCCAATTCCACATGGGTCGCTAAATAGATTTAACTCGAATGAGACAGGGCCTTGCCAGATAAAGCCTTTTCATAAACAATTCTCAATCCAATACGAGAAAGCACAATGAGACTTGCTAACCCTGAAGAAGACGTAGAAATGATAGACATTGCGTAAATACCACTTGGAAAAAGTGGCATGTATTCATTGTGTCAAGAAAATAACTCAACCACGACGACTCATCTCTCCACGATTGCCTCATAACCTCAAATTGCATCATTATATTATTCCCTCCAAAATAGGAAGGAAGGGCTTAAATGGGGGGTGAGTATTGAATATTGAGAGAGAGAGAGAGAGAGAGAGAGAGAGAGAGAGAGAGAGAGAGAGAGAGAGAGAGAGAGAGAGAGAGGGGTGTTGGGGGTGGGGGGGGAGTGGGTGGTCACAGGAGTGGGAGGCAGGGGGTCCAAGTTAAACAGACGTTATGGCCAGTCACAATTTTGAATGGAAACTATTGCCGTAAATAAATTTTGGCTTCAGAAACTTCGTCGCCGCTTTACTCGCCTACTTGCTTGAAGCAATATCTAACCCCTGCGGGTGATAATTTATGAGATGGGCGTTAAAGTCGCCGAATTGCTAGCCTTGAAAAAACCCACTAGAGCTTAGGTACATATGCGGTGCATATAATTGATAAGCTGTGAAATTTAGTTGTGAGGTGAGGGGCGGAACTTATTGACTGATTCCCTATAATTTGGAAATAATAACTGTAAAATCGAGTCCACGGCAATTCATATAATTGACAGGATTAGACCAAACATGACACATGGTACACACTATAAGACATGCGTAGCTGAAAAAGGGCGTAGTTTAAGCAACAATGTCAGAGAATGAGGGCAATGCGCATGAGTAGTCACTCGTCCCGGGCGATACTCATTTGCATTTGGTTGTAAACCTTGTCGAAGGCTGTTCACAAGGAGCCAATATCGATCAATTATCGGTGAATTAGAATTTTCAACACAAAGAGAAGGTTTACAATAGTGTCAAAACGTGAAAAATAATTATTGCACCAAATCGCACTCCCAGCCCCACCCCCTAATGTATTTTACAGACTAATCAATGCATATCTAATTAACGCATGCTCATATAACACAGCGAGACAGGCATGCGAAAAAACAGCTAACTTTTTGAAACATAAACCCAAGTGGCCATACTAATTGCTGCTAGTATCATGAACACTTACCTTCCAATTGACCACACTGGACTACAGCCAGCAGAATGATCAGCTTCAGTTGGTTGGCTGTCATTGTTGGGCTTCTTCGGTTGCTTGTGCTAACCAAAGGCGTTGTGCTTATTCCCCACTCAAGCTGGAGCGTCATCGACGCAGCCGCTTACCACCAGGGGGCGCCGTCTTCACCAACTGTTCGCTCGGAAAAATCCACCCGAATGCCTGTTGACCGTTCACAAGGATTGTGTTTGTAAAACCTCTGTCACACCGTCACGAGTTCGAGTTACGGGTGTTCACGAACTCGTGAACTTTATCGTAGCTTTTTTTTGAAAAATCTTGGATTATCGAAACAACCCGTCCTACGACGGGAGGCGCCACGAGTCTAGGGTTCTCCTGATGCTATTAATAGCCTGCTCGGTAGGGAGTTGCGGTAGTCTGCCCCATTGGCGTTAAAGCGACTTTCCACCTTGTTGATTCGGATCCGACTAAGAAGAGAAGTATGGGTTGTTTTGATCGGTGATTTTGTGTTTGAAATATCAATCCAGTTTTTTTAGCGACAAGACGAAAAACAATAACAAAGTAAGAATTTCACAAAATTGTAGAAAAATGGGTAAAGTTTTCTAGGACATGTGCGGACGGGGCTATTGTTGCCTCTAACGTCTGATTGTTGATATCGCTTCTTGCATAAATATCACATACATGGCGACGGCCGGGGGCTCTGTATGTCCTTTGAATGATACAATGAGTAATTTGCCAGATATCCACAAAATCGGGTTTTCAAACTTGGCATGTAGTTCTCATTCAGGTCACATAGTAGCGTTATGACGGTAGTGGCGATCTTAAAGCGTTATGACGATAGTGGCTGTTGCATTATGAAGCCCTCACTAAAATCATAACGTCCCACTTCATGCGTTGCATTGTGGTTAAAAATAAATACAGTCTTCTTCCGGTCTACATGGTGCTTGAATGTTTCGCAAATAGTTTGTTGGATATAACATAACAGTGGCGATCTCCTCCTTTCTGACTGCTTCTGTGGTCACAAATACCACAACTCCTTGCTCATGGAGCTACCAACCAAAATAGGTAGATAAAATTATGTTGTCTGGTTATTTTTACTCAGATGAAACCATACACTGAACATACGCTTTTAGATATGAAACCTCAGTGATCATATGTGGACGCGTATTTCATGACTTAAACTGATCTCACTGTCTTTAACACCAAACTTCTACATAGTATTATTTTTATTTTACTTATTACTTCTAGCTTTTACCCTGGTGATTTTAGAGGCAAATTGTCATTTGTTATTGTCAGTGTTAGGTGTATGATCATTCTATGCTCCTATTTACACTGTAATTTTTGTTATCTCCTGAGAGTTATGTCAGACATCCTTGCTGATGTACATTTACGGTGCTTTGGAGGGTTAACAAACAATTCTTTCTGCGAACTGGTAAATGACATTGAAGTTGAAAATGATGAAAGTAATGTCATTCAAGTTATAAGACACTCCCCATACTATGAAGACCATGCACTTGAATTCCTAGCATCACAAAAAGATTCATTTACTATTTACAGCTCTAATATTGACTCAATTAATGCTAAATTTTCTGAAATTACAATATTCATTGAATTACTAAAAACACACAACATAGAATTCTCTGCCTTATGTTTTCAAGAATGTAGAATTACAGAAGGAGATGACTTGTCTCTCATACAGCTACCTGGTTACACATTTATACCTCAGGGCAAAACTTGTGGTAGCAAAGGTGGCTTGATAATATATCTACTAAACAAATACAATTACCAACCAAGACAAATATGCATACACTCAGAGATCTGGGAATCTCAGTTCATAGAAATTCATAGTGACACACTATCAAATAACATAATCTTGGGCAACATCTACAGACCCCCTCGCAATTCAGAGGAAAGCTATAATACTTTCACAAGTGAAATTTCATCTTCCCTAAAAGTACTTGAAAATTACAAACAAGAAGTCATACTTGCTGGCGATTTCAATATCAACTTACTTAAAATAAAAGAAAAAAATATCTTCTATGACTTCTTTGACACCATGGTCGAACATAGTTTTTATCCCAAGATAACTTTGCCAACAAGATTCTCAAACACATGTTGTACACTTATTGACAACTTCTTCTGTAAATTAACAAAAGCATCTCTTCATTCATCAGCTGGTGTCATGTTGAACAAACTCTCTGACCATCACCCCTACTTCATCTCTATTAAATTAACTACAACAAAAAATAACAACCCCAAATTTATCAAAATTACTTCAAAAAAGAAAACAGCTGTCGAGGACATGTTAAATGATCTCCATCAAGCAAATTTTTGTGACAAAATTAATCAAAATGATACAGCTGATCCAGAGGCAAACTACGATATTGTAGAAAACATTCTTCAGTCATGTTATGAAAAACATTTCCCTCATAAATATGTCAGATTCAACAAACATAAGCACAAGAAAAACAAGTGGATCACAAATGGTATAATCAAATCCATTCGCTACCGAGACAACCTGTATAAATCCAAAATCAAAACACCACAAAATTATGATAGCTACAACGCTATAAAACAAAATCTAGCCAGTAACAATCACATATTGAAAAAACAATAAAAGAAGCTAAAACAAGACATTATGGCAAATGCTTCAAAGACTCAATCTCAGACATGAAAAAAACATGGCAAACCATCAATGAAATTTTAAACAAATCTGGAAAAAAAGGAGAAACTTCCTGATTACTTCATACATAATGGAACACAAATAAACAACAAAACTGAAATAGCAAACAAATTTAACTCATTTTTCACAAATTTGGGCCCAAATTTAGCAAAAAATATAAACCCACCTTCAAATGAGGATTTCACTTTGTACTTAACTGAGCAACAACGGAACAATTTTAATTTCAAAAATGTAAATGAGTCAGAAATTTCCAAAGTTGTAAATGACCTGAAAGGAAAACAGTTGTGGATATGATAACATATCAACAAATCTCTTGAAGCATCTCAAACAAGCACTCATCAAACCAATTACCATAATTATCAACCAAACCCTCAATACAGGCATATTTCCCATATCCCTAAAGACAGCAAAAGTCATTCCCACCTTCAAAAAAGGGGATAAATTTCTATTTGATAACTATCGCCCAATATCACTTCTTCCATCCATATAAAAAATATTTGAAAAAATTATTTTCCAACAAATATATCAATACTTCCAAACCCATAACTTATTTTATGACAACCAGTATGGTTTCAGAAAAGGGCATTCCACTGAACTAGCAGCAGTAGAACTGATTGAATCTGTACTTAATGACCTAGACCACAATTTGCTACCAATCAGCATATTTCTTGACCTCAGCAAAGCCTTTGACACAATAGATCATAACATACTGCTTTCAAAACTAACTTATTATGGATTCACAAACACCAGCAGCATATTAATTAAAAACTATCTACAAGACAGAAAACAATATGTTAATTTTGAAGACACTCAGTCTGACCTCCTCCCCCTTACAACTGGAGTACCTCAGGGATCAAATTTATTCAAAGTTATAACATATGCAGATGATACAACCCTTACAACCACCCTCAACTCAAGAAATTCTACATACAATATAGACAGATTAAACAATGAACTTAAAAATGTCAACAATTGGCTTATGCACAACAAGCTGTCTCTTAACACAAGTAAGACCAAATTCATGATTTTTCATAAACCGCCGAAAAAAATCCATTCAAGGATCCAGATCCTTATAAATAATACAGAAATCAAACAAGTGCAATATTTCAACTTCCTGTGTCTCAACATCGATCAGCAGGAAAAGTCATACTGATAAAATTCATAGCAAACTTAGTCGAACAATGGGCATTATAAGTAAACTAAAACACATCCTCCCCTTAGATATTAAAAAATTGCTCTACAACTCACTAATATTACCACATCTAAACTACAACTTGTTACTTTGGGGTCAATATGGTAATAGAATTGCAAAACTTCAAAAAAAGATCACTCGAATCAATACCTGCAGCTCCTACAATGCTCACACTGATCCTCTTTTTAAAGAAATACAGATCTTGAAAATTGAAGATCTATTTTCACTGTCCAGATATAAATTCTATTATAATTACTGTCATAACAATCTACCCTCGTATTACAATAACATAAACTTAATAAATCAAACATCTGACATTCATAATCACAATACTAGAAATCACAATAATCTCTTCATCCCAAGAGTAGAACACTCTTTTGCAGTCTCATCCATTCGATTCAGCATTCCAAAATTCATCAACAATGCCCCAAATATCATAGTAACAAAAATATTCTCTCATTCTTACAAAGGATACTGCAACTACATAAAAAATTGGTTTATCAATAGATACAGGTATATGTGCACCACTCCCAATTGTTATACATGTACTTGCCCACATTAACTAGTCAAGCATTTGTTATTGTATAAATTCATAATGTGACCTCATGTACTTTTATTATCTGTGTACTATGTTTCTCTTTTGTTCATAGTCTATCTTTAGTGTTTTTCTTCTTTTATATTATTATTATTATTATGCCAGGGCGGCTCCAGCAGCAGCGGCTTACCAGCCTTAGTTGGAGTCTCCTTATCAATTGTTCATTGTATATATGTTCAATTGTTAAATAAATTGATCTGATCTGATCTGATCTGATCTGATCTGATTGACATTGACCGATTGAGACTGCCTCTGGTCGGACGATAGATCGTGTTTGCTGTTACGTTAAGCGTCGAATCTTGATGCGAAAGTGGAGACCGCCTGCAGCGCCTGATGTTGAAGAGTTTAAATAGATTCACCAACTTATTTTTCTTATGGGATATCGCCAGTGTAGCGCGGGTTCAGCTTACAATAGTCCTCGTAGTGGTCATTTGGGAGTTTAGAAAACTAGGAGCAAAAAACGAAATTTTGATTCACCAAGAGTGCAGAACGACGCTCCCTATTGTCGTACTTGTTATGACTAACAGATTGCGGGTAAGCCAAATTAGTGGCTGCCGGGAGGCATGTTTGGAACCTTTCCCTCTGTTTTCGGGGCCATTTAGCAGAGTCGTTGTCGGTTGTTTGGGGCCTTTTAAGATAATAAAAACGGGCAATTAATGTATGTTGACTTTAATTTGTGGGCCATCTCAGTGTTCTCAGGCAACAAGTTATTGTTGAAGCCCTGATTATGTTTTTTTACTCTTGTCTGGATTCCTATTTGTGGGTAGTCGGATCAAGGCTCCAACTTCATGACGGGTGATTCGTGAATGAGGTATTCAGTGCGTGTTTATCGTTCTCATGCTCAAAAGGAACCAGAAAGGTTTCTTCTGATCTCAAATGAATTTGATAAGGTACGGTTCACCTATTAAGTGGGTAAACAATATTGATATCAAAATGACAGATGATTGTATCTAAATGCTCAATGTGTAATGTATCATTCTACGTAATGTTTGTGAACTTGAGCAAGCTTAAAAAGGACACCTAACGTAAACATTTTCGCTGCTATTGTTGCATACTTCATAGTTCCAAAAATATGGGAACATGGAATAAAATATGGAATACGTGCGCGCGCTTGTGTGTGTGTGTGTGCGTGTGTGTGTGTTTGTGTGTGTGAGTGGGTGCTTGGTAAGGAGTTAAGCAATGGTTAGAGATTGAGAGGTTCGTTTGTGGAGCGTGGTGTCGCTTTTACCGAGCGACGTGGTGGTGGTTTCGGCACATGGCAAGGGCTATTAAGGTGACGTATGAGTCTTGGAGGGAATAATAGGGTAAGATGAGGGTTTGTGTGTTGGGGTAAATATATATGTCCGTCTGATTGACAGTGTTGTAGTTAGTACCTCTTGACGTGTCACCTTTCAAACATGGTGAATATTATTCTCCAAATTTTAATATGAAATTATTGTTGATTTGTCGTTGATCAGTATGGGACCACTGAAATATCTAGTGGACCCCTTACTTTGGGCTGGAAATTTTACCCCGAGGGTCCTTGCACCCTTGAAAAATTTGGGCTAGTGTGGTAAAAAAAAATTGCTTAAGAAAATTCAATCTACAACAGCCCCACAATAAATCATGCATCGCATGACCTCAACTAAGGTGTGTCAAATGCTTACTCGGTTGCACAAATTTGCAAAAGAAGCCATGGCAATCATGCATCGGATGTCCTTTTAAAGTACTACTCTTTGCGCCAGAGAGAATTCAAGAGTTTAATTTAAGAAATGTAGAAAAAGACATATTGAAGCTGAAACCATTATGCCAGACACGATGGTTTGAAAGATAAACATCAATCAATGATATGCATCAAACGTATGGCCCAATTCTAGACACCGTGAGTGATTATGAAGGTCACCACTGGAATTCCATATCTTTGACTGAACCCAATGGAAGGGGTCAACGAATGAGGTATGTAGTTGAACTGACGACACAGGGGGTCTGAGAATGAGGGGTGTAAGTGAATCGACGACAGAAATGGTGTTTCTAAACAACATATATGTTACAGCACAGTATAAGCTGTCTTAACCAACAGTTGTACATTGAAGGCACCATTTCTACCATTGTTGGTGACTCCATGTAGCTGGCACGGGCATCAAGCATACAACACGTCCCTGAGTTACAATCACGTTGACGACACCATGCCTTTAGTCAACATTGCAAACAGATTCACAAATAGAATCACACCGCAAATACATATTAAGATCGGACAATACCACAACAGATACTGAAGACAATCCTAAAGAACTCCTTGTATAGCTATAGCAGGGTCTTGGCTGGGTGATAAATAATGAATGTGCTTGTGGCAAGAATAAACAGGCTGAATGAGCACCAGGTGGTGATTTACATGAGTAGAGTATAACCCAGCTAACTATCAGTTCACCAGAGACACCCCCCCCCATACAGCCTGGGTATCCACAGCCGGCATTGTCAGTTCAACACCACACAATTTCTAACATCTGATGACTACTGACGACAATGCTGTCTTTTGTCCGTCCATGTCTTCCATGCCGTAGCTACAACAGGCTGACAACTTCTATATATTGACAGCAGACTAATACCATTCTGGAAAATACCTATTACCAATTAACTTTATAATGATCCCGTAGTGGCTATCAATTCATCAAACCACACCAGCCATCACACAATACCATCCGTCATGATCAGGATGAGGCTGTCATTCAACACCTGTCAAAAAAGCAAAGCTGTGCCCGGTTGCTAAAGGGCCTATCAAACACAATACGAACAAATAATGACTTTTGGACACCTCACAAGGTGATTCCATGATATGGATTACCTGTAAGAACCCATCAGGAGTTCCCATGGTGACATCGAACGTTGTATTTCCCAGAACGAGACTTGTGCGACCAGACTTGTGCCCATCTGTGAAGTCCTCAAATGAATACATGTCAAGTCTTCCAGCAAGAGCATCCTGCAATGTCGACAGAAATGAGTACTACAGTAAAAAGCAAGGTGAGAACAGTTATTTAACGTCAAAGCATTAAAACGTGTAGTTGACATTTTCCCAACAGTCTATCCTAATAAATGTAGGAGTGTTTCCCCTGTTAGCAGAAACCAGCCAATGACAGAAGTTTGAGTCTCTTGAGAGTGCATAGAATGTATATACTTGGTGCAAATATGAATTATCGAACAGAACTTATGTTGCCACTATGACATGAGGCCACGAACTACCTGGTTTGTCTTCACATGACAGAGGAGTCTGTGATGCTTAAGATGGATGTGAGGCCCTCAGTTGTAATGATGTTGATGTTGCCTGGTAGGAATCTTAAGAAAGCTACTGACGGACACGTGGATGTAACTAGGTATGGTTTGTTAGGGGAGAGAGTTTGTTTTATCTAGAATTAGCCACATCCATATCTATATCAATGACTGCATTATTTAATGAGGATTTTCAAAGGTCATCAGGGTCCATATTTCTGAAATCTATGCTTTGAAAATAGAGCTATGTTTCACTGATAAGTTGAGTACTTCTTTTTGTGAATTCCGGTGCTTAATGTGTGTTCACAACCCACTGCTTAGTACAGACTTAAGCATTACAGCGGTATTTAGCAGCATTGATAGATTCAGACCAACACAGCAGTTTTTAGCAATATTAAAGCTGTGCAGACAGAATTGTAGGTAATTGATCCAGAATTTAAGCTTAAAGTGGGATTATTTTCCATTCAAATCAACGGATAAAATATCCAAATCACTTGTCTCTTCAAGGACCTTGTATCACTTCCTTCCTTCTCTCCTCGGTTGACTGTGGCTGCTGCTGCTGCCTCCTGCCGTGAGCAGGCAGGTCATCCGATACTTTACTTGGTTCCCCTGGCAACACATCAGGGAGCTGGAAGAACTGTAGCTCGCCAAACTCTGCAGCCAGCCACATGACTCGTGGTGAACATCCAACAGCAAAATACAGACAGCAGGGACAGAAAACTCTCACACTATTTCAATATAAGCAGATGTAGTAGATAAGACCTGATTTAGAAGCTTTGGTGAGGAGTCGAGCAGCTGAGGTATGTGGCTGTATTGTGTGGAAACCGACTAATGTAGTCTGTTTCTCTTGTAGGGATGACGTCACATCAGAACTGACCTCCATTGCCTCTGGGGAACATTGAGTGACCTAATCTACAGCCTTGTCAGACTGTTTCTTCGCTATAGGAACAGCCAATATCTGGTGAATATCAGGGATTATTTTGTTAATACATTACTGCGTTTGACGCAGCAAATGAATAAGGCCGTCTTTTATTCTATACGGCAAATTTTACTTGAAAAAAAAATGGCATCACTAATGTCCTTCACCTATTTAGTGAGATCATCTCCAAACAACCAGTTGGTAGTTACATTTTTGGCTGCACAAAGCGACCGAAAGTTACTATGCAAGTCTGGCTTGATGCTCTCCTTTCTCTTGTGGTTGATGTCAGTAAACACAAACGCATCAGTTGCTGCGACTGCACAATTGTTTTTTCTTTTTTGGATTTCAGCAGCAAATCCATACCAGTTAATAGAGGAGTAAATGCCTTACCCATCCAATTTTGCAGTTTTTGTAGTTTCAGGTCTTGTGCCCTAGTCTGGGGCTGCATTTTTGCCCAGATCTCCGGGTTGACTTTAGGAACACACAGATTGTCACAATTATCCGGTCGAAGGAATTGTTTGCCTTCTTCCAGTTTCTCCTCACTGACTCTGGGTTTCATGCCAGCGTTCACAATTTCGGCGAGTTGGACAGAAATAGGGGGTCCAGTGTTATCTTGTGTCTCATAGAAATGCTTTAATTCGTCCATCACCCCATCATCATCGTTGTCGGACACCTCAGACATCTTGTCCATAGATTGCATTAGCCCATCAAAACCGTCATTCACATCACCGGACTCAATAATCTCACCATCACTATGAACGCTATACTCATTCTCCGCACTTGTGGAGGCATGTTGCAGAGTATTCCCTGAAGACTGGGTTTGGAGGAAGTGTTGCAACATTTGCGACTGCTGCGCCATCATAACGGTGAGCATCTCCAGACTGTTGTTGTAATCCGCTATCTTCCCAGAAGATGACGTAGCAGTGGCACTTACTTCCGTATCCGCCGTATCTGCACTCATTGGTTTCCCACAAGATGGCGATCCATTTTCTAGGACAATGGCCATATAAGTGTCTGCCGAACGAGATGCCACACTCTCAATCACCTTGTTTTTTACCTGCTTTTGCGAAGCACTCTTTTTTCGAGGTTTCGGCTCATGAACGGTTTTTTCTGCGTTTACAACGTCCGACAGTTCTTTGTTGCTTGTAGAAGCCATGTCGGCGGGAAGTTCGAGTTCTCGACACAACACGGCGACAGAACAATTAGGGCCTACGTGCGCACACGTCGCCAAACAGCAACTTTAAGCTCTTTCAGAATCACCCGAAGCTCCGATAAATAAAAAATTCTTCGTTACAATGTCTATGCCGAGTTTGGCCACAGTAGTTAAGAAAAAATCACGATGCGATAAAAACTTTTGTCCAAGTCACACGAAACAAAGGCACGAACTGACGTCACGCGCATGCGCACAGCATCTCACGGGATCCCTCAGTGTTTGATAGCGAGGTAGAACTGGAAATACACATGATGCATAGTACAAATCTGTTTTATCAATTTGTGTCGGTCCATCGATAAGGGTACCTCCATAAAACCGAGAACAACACGAGTTGTGGGCTGTAAATCATTACGCGCGCCCTAAAACTACCTCGCTATTGATGTGAATACTTCCGCGAATGAACGTCCTTGGAGAAACTATGATGTGTGTTTTTGAATCGTTTTTTAGTCTTGATACGCTGGCTATGCTTCAGGTCGTGAAGTTATCAAGCTAACACGCTGGCTATGCTTAAGGTCGTGAAGTTATCAAGCTAACATGCTGGCTAGCCTTAAGGTCGTGAAGTTATCAAGCTAACACGCTGACTATGCTTAAGGTCGTGAAGTTATCAAGCTAACGCGTTAGCTATGCTAAAGGTCGTGAAGTTATCAAGCTAACACGCTGGCTATGCTTAAGGTCGTGAAGTTATCAAGCTAACACGCTGACTATGCTTAAAGTCGTGAAGTTATCAAGCTAACACGCTGACTATGCTTAAGTTCGTGAATTTATCAAGCTAACATGCTGACTATGCTAAAGGTCGTGAAGTTATCAAGCTAACACGCTGACTATGCTTAAAGAGACTGTTCAGCCCACATATAAGGCAATCAGGGATCATTTCGTTATTACATTACTACGATTAAAGTCAGACGTAAGTAATGACATCTTCTAATTTGTGCCGCCGAGTTTACATGATGGAAGTTTATGTTGATAAGTTTTTAACATTATTATTTGACTGGAAATGTTCGTGATATACTGTGGAGATCTGTTTTATTCAGTTATGTCGTTCCATCGAAAACGGTGCGTCCTTAAAACCATAACTACACGAATGTTAGCTGCAAATCATAACGCGCTCTGAATTTACCTCGCTAACGATGTGTATTCTTCCGCTTTAGTTACATAATGTAGATTTCATAAAATCTTCACTCATTCAAGTTGTGGGCATAATTGTGCACACATTAGACAAGACAAGCAGGAAGGATAATGTCCGACAACATAAATGGCGACTGTCGAAGCAAGGATCTTTTTTCTGAGACCACAGCGCCGCGTAGCGACTGAAAGTCTGAAAATGTAACATTTTTGGTTTCCAAGGTGTGTTACCAAGCAGCTTGCTAGGCAACCACTTTCCTTATATGGGGCTGAACAGTCTCTTTAAGGTCGTGAAGTTATCAAGCTAACGCGTTAGCTATGCTTACGGTCGTGAAGTTATCAAGGTAACGCGTTGGCTATGCTAAAGGTCGTGAAGTTATCAAGCTAACTAACACGCTGGCTATGCTTAAGGTCGTGAAGTTATCAAGCTAACACGCTGGCTATGCTTAAGGTGGTGAAGTTATCAAGCTAACGCGTTGGCTATGCTAAAGGTCGTGAAGTTATCAAGCTAACGCGTTGGCTATGCTAATGGTCGTGAAGTTATCAAGATAACACGCTGACTATGCTTAAGGTCGTGAATTTATCAAGCTAACACGCTGGCTATGCTTAAAGGTGGTGAAGTTATCAAGCTAACACGCTGATTATGCTTAAGGTCGTGAATTTTATCAAGCTAGCACGCTGACTATGCTAAAGGTCGTGAAGTTATCAAGCTAACGCGTTGGCTATGCTAAAGGTCGTGAAGTTATCAAGCTAACACGCTGACTATGCTTAAGGTTGTGAAGTTATCAAGCTAACGCGTTAGCTATGCTTACGGTCTTGAAGTTATCAAGGTAACGCGTTGGCTATGCTAAAGGTGATGTAGTTATCAAGCTAACACGCTGGCTATGCTTAAGGTTGTGAAGTTATCAAGCTAACACGCTGGCTATGCTTAAGGTGGTGAAGTTATCAAGCTAACGCGCTGGCTATGCTTAAGGTGGTGAAGTTATCAAGCTACGTGCGGGCTATGCTTAAGGTTGTGAAGTTATCAAGCTACGTGCGGGCTGTGCTTAAGGTCGTGAAGTTATCAAGCTAACACGCTGGCTATTCTGTCCATGAAGTGCATTGACAGTCTATTGTTTTGTCTCACTACCACTGATACGCTGTAAGCAGCTTGTTTTGCAATGACTAACTCACCTTTCTTGATTAGAAATAGTATCAAAGTTTTGAAATGAATATTCAATATATAATCCACAAGTACACCTACTTGCATATGATTAGCCACAACCACTCATGGAACATCCAAGATCGGTGGCTATGGTGTGGAAGTCATAAATACTGAAGCTAGAACAATGTGTACCTTATAAGTGTACTATTACAGTGTACGTTAAGTGACCGTGTCTAATGACGTGATTTCCGGTCGACCGCACCAAGTTGCCTGTGTGTTTGTTTGTTATCGGGGACCAAGACAAGCAAGCCAGTATCAAGGATGATGTCTCGTCTAGTTCATACGTTTGCCGCAAGGCAACTAAAGGTATGGTATTTGGCATGTGTCCATAAAGATAGGAATTTAGGGCAATAAATTAAAAACTTCCTCTTGACATCCTCTTGACGCGAAAGGGGGGTTCGGATGTTAGTGGACATACGGAGGTTTTAAGCCCGGAGCATTCCGTGTATTACCAGGAATATAGCTTCACAAGCGATATGACCTCACACATGGTGACAAACGTTTTGAAAGTAGTCGACTTGATTGAATGTTTTATTCTCTTCCATGTATACCTGACACCAATAACGCGACATTTTGTATCTTATAAAAATTTTTCATGAATGCATATAATCACATATCATATGATGGCTGATATGATTAATACCTTCATCATTACGTGATATATAGCATATCGCCATATCAGGATATTGGTATAAGAAGCTGAACTTGCAAAGTGTTTTAAAATCTAGCGCACTTAAATTGTATATATTCAGAAACTGTTCGTGCATCATTGCATCAGGTATCCGGTAGCATTAACGGGCACACGTACCGTACCAAGTACTCCCTGTGAAAACGCGTTTGGGGCCGGCAAAGTTATTACTCTCAGCAAAGTGCTGTTCTCATGAAAGTTAGCGTTGCAATGCTCGTCCTATTTGCTGTGAGGCGAGTCTGCTATTCATTCTAGAAGCATTCTCTTTGATTCGACTGATTGATTTCATAACACGACGAAGCTTGTTTATTCTGTGTTGAAGATCAAGTGGATCTCACAATGCCAGTGATCCCGTCCTGGGCGTCATGGCCATGAATGTCACAGTGGATTACTTACATATTCTGCTTGTTGAGACCTTCCCTGAGTGTGAACAATCAACACCTAGGTAGGATTCTCATAATGCACCGACTAATTTATTTCACTATAAGCAATTAAAGTCATTAGTCGTGATTAGAATTCATAAAGCTATGCTTGCTTGTATTCGTGTGTAGTAGTTTCGTGGTCGACTCGGCTGGCTGTCTGGTCATGCATACATATTGGTATGTTGATCAACAAGGCGCACAGGAACACATCATTAAGAAGGAACCGTCTTGTGCTAATTACTAAACTCAGAAAACCTAATACTTTTTCAGGGTCAGTGGGATGTCTTTGAACCCAAGCTAATGTAATGGCTGTTAAACCACAGCTTCAGGGTCACTGCTTGTTCTATGAACCATTCAGAATGCATGCAAACCGGCTAATTAAGTTGCTGCACACTTCATATTATTTATTTCAGCTGATTGAATAACAAGTGATGGGTGCCTGCAATAGTTCACCCTATTACAGGTACGCCTATATCACAATGTGTGGATTTGCTTCATGGTTGATGCTCTAGGGAGTGTTTGTGTTGATCGTTGTGATACTGACGCCACGGCTGATACTTTCTCAACGCTAACACCGTTAGTAAAAGTATCAAACGGCAATCAATGTCGCTTAAACGTTCATTTTTATATTAAATTACTTCAAGAGGCACCAGTATGTTGTTGGGTGGTGCAGCTTCCATAGAACTGCATAACGTACAATGTGCCGCTTACCACGACTGATCTGCATACATTCTGTGCATGATAAACACAATCCCTATATGTTGTAATCAATTTGTATGTACGTATCCAATTTGGCGCTTGGTTAAATGGGAGACGGAAGTATCTCTTGGGAGCATGGCTTAGTGAGTTCAAGGTATTGATATGCTGCTACATTGTAATTCAGAATTTATCTACTCATGTTACTGTGGTTTTTATTACATGGCTACTTTTAACATACTTTTATAGCTTTGATGAGATGTTGTACATGGTATGATACAGCATGATTGTTGGTCTTGGGGAGTCGAATCGACGCTGTGGATGTAGATGTAGAAGTCAACTTATCAGTAGAAGCATAACAAACAAACTTGCCTCGCCGCACAAAAAAAAGACTACTTTGATAGAGTTGGCCAACTAAACAGAATAAATACATGACACAAATGGTATAAACTGCAGAAACTCCCAAGAATTCAAGGTACAATATTTACACAACGCCCGTTGAAGGCACAATTTGGCGAAACCCATTATAGAATCATGGCCTCTAAGTTAGGCGGCTATAGTTTACATCGCTTATTAATCACTGTTCAGGACAGAGGAACAACAAAGAGATCCGACATGGAAAGTTCTGAGTCGTTTTCAAGGAGCTGATTGAAAGAGTAACTGATGGGAATAACTGACTAATGTATCACTTGTGGCTACTACGGTAAATTGTGATCGAATATGTCTGTTTCTCTTGTAGGGATGACGTCACATCAGAACTGACCTCCATTGCCTCTGAGGAACCTTGAGTGACCTCAACTACAGTCTTGTCAGACTGTTTCTTCGCTATAGGAACAGCCAATATCTGGTGAATATCAGGGATCATTTTGTTAATAAATTACTGCGTTTGACGCAGCAAATGAATAAGGCCGTCTTTTATTCTGTACGGCAAATTTTACTTGAAAAAAAATGGCATCACTAATGTCCTTCACCTATTTAGTGAGATCATCTCCAAACAACCAGTTGGTAGTTTCATTTTTGGCTGCACAAAGCGAGCGAAAGTTACTATGCAAGTCTGGCTTGATGCTCTCCTTTCTCTTGTGGTTGATGTCAGTAAACACAAACGCCATGAGCCGGAAGCTGTCTGCCAACAGAGGCATCAGTTGCTGCGGCTGCACAATTGTTTTTTCTTTTTTGGATTTCAGCAGCAAATCCATACCAGTTAATAGAGGAGTAAATGCCTTACCCATCCAATTTTGCAGTTTTTGTAGTTTCAGGTCTTGTGCCCTAGTCTGGGGCTGCATTTTTGCCCAGATCTCCGGGTTGACTTTAGGAACACACAGATTGTCACAATTATCCGGTCGAAGGAATTGTTTGCCTTCTTCCAGTTTCTCATGCCAGCGTTCACAATTTCGGCGAGTTGGGCAGAAATAGGGGTCCAGTGTTATCTTGTGTCTCATAGAAATGCTTTAATTCGTCCATCAACCCATCATCATCGTTGTCGGACTCCTCAGACATCTTGTCCATAGATTGCATTAGCCCATCAAAACCGTCATTCACATCACCGGACTCAATAATCTCACCATCACTATGAACGCTATACTCATTCTCCGCACTTGTGGAGGCATGTTGCAGAGTATTCCCTGAAGACTGGGTTTGGAGGAAGTGTTGCAACATTTGCGACTGCTGCGCCATCATAACGGTGAGCATCTCCCAGACTGTTGTTGTAATCCGCCATCTTCCCAGAAGATGACGTAGCAGTGGCACTTACTTCCGTATCCGCCGTATCTGCACTCATTGGTTTCCCACAAGATGGCGATCCATTTTCTAGGACAATGGCCATATTAGTGTCTGCCCGAACGAGATGCCACACTCTCAATCATCTTGTTTTTTACCTGCTTTTGCGAAGCACTATTTTTTCGAGGTTTCGGCTCATGAACGGTTTTTTTCTGCGTTTACAACGTCAGACAGTTCTTTGTTGCTTGTAGAAGCCATGTCGGCGGGAAGTTCGAGTTCTCGACACAACACGGCGACAGAACAATTAAGGCCTACGTGCGCACACGTCGCCAAACAGCAACTTTAAGCTCTTTCAGAATCACCCGAAGCTCCGATAAATAAAAAATTCTTCGTTACAATGTCTATGCCGAGTTTGGCCACAGTAGTTAAGAAAAAATCACGATGCGATAAAAACTTTTGTCCAAGTCACACGAAACAAAGGCACGAACTGACGTCACGCGCATGCGCACAGCATCTCACGGGATCCCTCAGTGTTTGATAGCGAGGTAGAACTGGAAATACACATGATGCATAGTACAAATCTGTTTTATCAATTTGTGTCGGTCCATCGATAAGGGTACCTCCATAAAACCGAGAACAACACGAGTTGTGGGCTGTAAATCATTACGCGCGCCCTAAAAACTACCTCGCTATTGATGTGAATACTTCCGCGAATGAACGTCCTTGGAGAAACTATGATGTGTGTTTGAATCGTTTTTTAGTCTTGATACGCTGGCTATGCTTCAGGTCGTGAAGTTATCAAGCTAACACGGTGGCTATGCTTCAGGTCGTGAAGTTATCAAGCTAACATGCTGGCTAGCCTTAAGGTCGTGAAGTTATCAAGCTAACACGCTGACTATGCTTAAGGTCGTGAAGTTATCAAGCTAACGCGTTAGCTATGCTAAAGGTCGTGAAGTTATCAACCTAACACGCTGGCTATGCTTAAGGTCGTGAAGTTATCAAGCTAACACGCTGACTATGCTTAAAGTCGTGAAGTTATCAAGCTAACACGCTGACTATGCTTAAGTTCGTGAATTTATCAAGCTAACATGCTGACTATGCTAAAGGTCGTGAAGTTATCAAGCTAACACGCTGACTATGCTTAAAGAGACTGTTCAGCCACATATAAGGCAATCAGGGATCATTTCGTTATTACATTACTACGATTAACGCAGACGTAAGTAATGACATCTTCTAATTTGTGCCGCCGAGTTTACATGATGGAAGTTATGTTGATAAGTTTTTAACATTATTATTTGACTGGAAATGTTCGTGATATACTGTGGAGATCTGTTTTATTCAGTTATGTCGTTCCATCGATAACGGTGCCTCCTTAAAACCATGAACTACACGAATGTTAGCTGCAAATCATAACGCGCTCTGAATTTACCTCGCTAACGATGTGTATTCTTCCGCTTTAGTTACATAATGTAGATTTCATAAAATCTTCACTCATTCAAGTTGTGGGCATAATTGTGCACACATTAGACCGACAAGCAGGAAGGATAATGTCCGACAACATAAATGGCGACTGTCGAAGCAAGGATCTTTTTTCTGAGACCACAGCGCCGCGTAGCGACTGAAAGTCTGAAAATGTAACATTTTTGGTTTCCAAGGTGCTGTTACCAAGCAGCTTGCTAGGCAACCACTTTCCTTATATGGGGCTGAACAGTCTCTTTAAGGTCGTGAAGTTATCAAGCTAACGCGTTAGCTATGCTTACGGTCGTGAAGTTATCAAGGTAACGCGTTGGCTATGCTAAAGGTCGTGAAGTTATCAAGCTAACACGCTGGCTATGCTTAAGGTCGTGAAAGTTATCAAGCTAACACGCTGGCTATGCTTAAGGTGGTGAAGTTATCAAGCTAACGCGTTGGCTATGCTAAAGGTCGTGAAGTTATCAAGCTAACGCGTTGGCTATGCTAATGGTCGTGAAGTTATCAAGATAACATGCTGGCTAGCCTTAAGGTCGTGAATTTATCAAGCTAACACGCTGGCTATGCTTAAGGTGGTGAAGTTATCAAGCTAACACGCTGATTATGCTTAAGGTCGTGAATTTATCAAGCTAGCACGCTGACTATGCTAAAGGTCGTGAAGTTATCAAGCTAACGCGTTGGCTTTGCTAAAGGTCGTGAAGTTATCAAGCTAACACGCTGACTATGCTTAAGGTCGTGAAGTTATCAAGCTAACGCGTTAGCTATGCTTACGGTCTTGAAGTTATCAAGGTAACGCGTTGGCTATGCTAAAGGTGATGTAGTTATCAAGCTAACACGCTGGCTATGCTTAAGGTCGTGAAGTTATCAAGCTAACACGCTGGCTATGCTTAACGTGGTGAAGTTATCAAGCTAACGCGTTGGCTATGCTAAAGGTGATGAAGTTATCAAGCTAACACGCTGGCTATGCTTAAGGCCGTGAAGTTATCGAGCTAACACGCTGGCTATGCTTAAGGTCGTGAAGTTATCAAGCTAACACGCTGGCTATTCTGTCCATGAAGTGCATTGACAGTCTATTGTTTTGTCTCACTACCACTGATACGCTGTAAGCAGCTTGTTTTGCAATGACTAACTCACCTTTCTTGATTAGAAATAGAAATAGTATCAAAGTTTTGAAACGAATATGGCTATTCAATATATAATCCACAAGTACACCTACTTGCATATGATTAGCCACAACCACTCATGGAACATCCAAGATCGGTGGCTATGGTGTGGAAGTCATAAATACTGAAGCTAGAACAATGTGTACCTTATAAGTGTACTATTACAGTGTACGTTAAGTGACCGTGTCTAATGACGTGATTTCCGGTCGACCGCACCAAGCTGCCTGTGTGTTTGTTTGTTATCGGGGACCAAGACAAGCAAGCCAGTATCAAGGATGATGTCTCGTCTAGTTCATACGTTTGCCGCAAGGCAACTAAAGGTATGGTATTTGGCATGTGTCCATAAAGATAGGAATTTAGGGCAATAAATTAAAAAAATCCTCTTGACGCGAAAGGGGGGTTCGGATGTTAGTGGACATACGGAGGTTTTAAGCCCGGAGCATTCCGTGTATTACCAGGAATATAGCTTCACAAGCGATATGACCTCACACATGGTGACAAACGTTTTGAAAGTAGTCGACTTGATTGAATGTTTTATTCTCTTCCATGTATACCTGACACCAATAACGCGACATTTTGTATCTTATAACAGTTCTTCATGAATGCATATAATCACATATCATATGATGGCTGATATGATTAATACCTTCATCATTACGTGATATATAGCATATCGCCATATCAGGATATTGGTATAAGAAGCTGAACTTGCAAAGTGTTTTAAATCTAGCGCACTTAAATTTGTATATTCAGAAACTGTTCGTGCATCATTGCATCAGGTATCCGGTAGCATTAACGGGCACACGTACCGTACCAAGTACTCCCTGTGAAAACGCGTTTGGGGCCGGCAAAGTTATTACTCTCAGCAAAGTGCTGTTCTCATGAAAGTTAGCGTTGCAATGCTCGTCCTATTTGCTGTGAGGCGAGTCTGCTATTCATTCTAGAAGCATTCTCTTTGATTCGACTGATTGATTTCATAACACGACGAAGCTTGTTTATTCTGTGTTGTAGATCAAGTGGATCTCACAATGCCAGTGATCCCGTCCTGGGCGTCATGGCCATGAATGTCACAGTAGATTACTTACATATTCTGCTTGTTGAGACCTTCCCTGAGTGTGAACAATCAACACCTAGGTAGGATTCTCATAATGCACCGACTAATTTATTTCACTATAAGCAATTAATGTGATTAGTCGTGATTAGAATTCATAAAGCTATGCTTGCTTGTATTCGTGTGTAGTAGTTTCGTGGTCGACTCGGCTGGCTGTCTGGTCATGCATACATATTGGTATGTTGATCAACAAGGCGCACAGGAACACATCATTAAGAAGGGAAGGAACCGTCTTGTGCTAATTACTAAACTCAGAAAACCTAATACTTTTTCAGGGTCAGTGGGATGTCTTTGAACCCAAGCTAATGTAATGGCTGTTAAACCACAGCTTCAGGGTCACTGCTTGTTCTATGAACCATTCAGAATGCATGCAAACCGGCTAATTAAGTTGCTGCACACTTCATATTATTTATTTCAGCTGATTGAATAACAAGTGATGGGTGCCTGCAATAGTTCACCCTATTACAGGTACGCCTATATCACAATGTGTGGATTTGCTTCATGGTTGATGCTCTAGGGAGTGTTTGTGTTGATCGTTGTGATACTGACGCCACGGCTGATACTTTCTCAACGCTAACACCGTTAGTAAAAGTATCAAACGGCAATCAATGTCGCTTAAACGTTCATTTTTATATTAAATTACTTCAAGAGGCACCAGTATGTTGTTTGGGTGGTGCAGCTTCCATAGAACTGCATAACGTACAATGTGCCGCTTACCACGACTGATCTGCATACATTCTGTGCATGATAAACACAATCCCTATATGTTGTAATCAATTTGTATGTACGTATCCAATTTGGCGCTTGGTTAAATGGGAGACGGAAGTATCTCTTGGGAGCATGGCTTAGTGAGTTCAAGGTATTGATATGCTGCTACACATTGTAATTCAGAATTTATCTACTCATGTTACTGTGGTTTTTATTACATAGCTACTTTTAACATACTTTTATAGCTTTGATTAGATGTTGTACATGGTATGATACAGCATGATTGTTGGTCTTGGGGAGTCGAATCGACGCTGTGGATGTAGATGTAGAAGTCAACTTATCAGTAGAAGCATAACAAACAAACTTGCCTCGCCGCACAAAAAAAGACTACTTTGATAGAGTTGGCCAACTAAACAGAATAAATACATGACACAAATGGTATAAACTGCAGAAACTCCCAAGAATTCAAGGTACAATATTTACACAACGCCCGTTGAAGGCACAATTTGGCGAAACCCATTATAGAATCATGGCCTCTAAGTTAGGCGGCTATAGTTTACATCGCTTATTAATCACTGTTCAGGACAGAGGAACAACAAAGAGATCCGACATGGAAAGTTCTGAGTCGTTTTCAAGGAGCTGATTGAAAGAGTAACTGATGGGAATAACTGACTAATGTATCACTTGTGGCTACTACGGTAAATTGTGATCGAATATGTCTGTTTCTCTTGTAGGGATGACGTCACATCAGAACTGACCTCCATTGCCTCTGAGGAACCTTGAGTGACCTCAACTACAGTCTTGTCAGACTGTTTCTTCGCTATAGGAACAGCCAATATCTGGTGAATATCAGGGATCATTTTGTTAATAAATTACTGCGTTTGACGCAGCAAATGAATAAGGCCGTCTTTTATTCTGTACGGCAAATTTTACTTGAAAAAAAATGGCATCACTAATGTCCTTCACCTATTTAGTGAGATCATCTCCAAACAACCAGTTGGTAGTTTCATTTTTGGCTGCACAAAGCGAGCGAAAGTTACTATGCAAGTCTGGCTTGATGCTCTCCTTTCTCTTGTGGTTGATGTCAGTAAACACAAACGCCATGAGCCGGAAGCTGTCTGCCAACAGAGGCATCAGTTGCTGCGGCTGCACAATTGTTTTTTCTTTTTTGGATTTCAGCAGCAAATCCATACCAGTTAATAGAGGAGTAAATGCCTTACCCATCCAATTTTGCAGTTTTTGTAGTTTCAGGTCTTGTGCCCTAGTCTGGGGGCTGCATTTTGCCCAGATCTCCGGGTTGACTTTAGGAACACACAGATTGTCACAATTATCCGGTCGAAGGAATTGTTTGCCTTCTTCCAGTTTCTCATGCCAGCGTTCACAATTTCGGCGAGTTGGGGCAGAAATAGGGGTCCAGTGTTATCTTGTGTCTCATAGAAATGCTTTAATTCGTCCATCAACCCATCATCATCGTTGTCGGACTCCTCAGACATCTTGTCCATAGATTGCATTAGCCCATCAAAACCGTCATTCACATCACCGGACTCAATAATCTCACCATCACTATGAACGCTATACTCATTCTCCGCACTTGTGGAGGCATGTTGCAGAGTATTCCCTGAAGACTGGGTTTGGAGGAAGTGTTGCAACATTTGCGACTGCTGCGCCATCATAACGGTGAGCATCTCCAGACTGTTGTTGTAATCCGCCATCTTCCCAGAAGATGACGTAGCAGTGGCACTTACTTCCGTATCCGCCGTATCTGCACTCATTGGTTTCCCACAAGATGGCGATCCATTTTCTAGGACAATGGCCATATTAGTGTCTGCCGAACGAGATGCCACACTCTCAATCATCTTGTTTTTTACCTGCTTTTGCGAAGCACTATTTTTTCGAGGTTTCGGCTCATGAACGGTTTTTTTCTGCGTTTACAACGTCAGACAGTTCTTTGTTGCTTGTAGAAGCCATGTCGGCGGGAAGTTCGAGTTCTCGACACAACACGGCGACAGAACAATTAAGGCCTACGTGCGCACACGTCGCCAAACAGCAACTTTAAGCTCTTTCAGAATCACCCGAAGCTCCGATAAATAAAAAAATTCTTCGTTACAATGTCTATGCCGAGTTTGGCCACAGTAGTTAAGAAAAAATCACGATGCGATAAAAACTTTTGTCCAAGTCACACGAAACAAAGGCACGAACTGACGTCACGCGCATGCGCACAGCATCTCACGGGATCCCTCAGTGTTTGATAGCGAGGTAGAACTGGAAATACACATGATGCATAGTACAAATCTGTTTTATCAATTTGTGTCGGTCCATCGATAAGGGTACCTCCATAAAACCGAGAACAACACGAGTTGTGGGCTGTAAATCATTACGCGCGCCCTAAAACTACCTCGCTATTGATGTGAATACTTCCGCGAATGAACGTCCTTGGAGAAACTATGATGTGTGTTTGAATCGTTTTTTAGTCTTGATACGCTGGCTATGCTTCAGGTCGTGAAGTTATCAAGCTAACACGGTGGCTATGCTTCAGGTCGTGAAGTTATCAAGCTAACATGCTGGCTAGCCTTAAGGTCGTGAAGTTATCAAGCTAACACGCTGACTATGCTTAAGGTCGTGAAGTTATCAAGCTAACGCGTTAGCTATGCTAAAGGTCGTGAAGTTATCAACCTAACACGCTGGCTATGCTTAAGGTCGTGAAGTTATCAAGCTAACACGCTGACTATGCTTAAAGTCGTGAAGTTATCAAGCTAACACGCTGACTATGCTTAAGTTCGTGAATTTATCAAGCTAACATGCTGACTATGCTAAAGGTCGTGAAGTTATCAAGCTAACACGCTGACTATGCTTAAAGAGACTGTTCAGCCACATATAAGGCAATCAGGGATCATTTCGTTATTACATTACTACGATTAACGCAGACGTAAGTAATGACATCTTCTAATTTGTGCCGCCGAGTTTACATGATGGAAGTTATGTTGATAAGTTTTTAACATTATTATTTGACTGGAAATGTTCGTGATATACTGTGGAGATCTGTTTTATTCAGTTATGTCGTTCCATCGATAACGGTGCCTCCTTAAAACCATGAACTACACGAATGTTAGCTGCAAATCATAACGCGCTCTGAATTTACCTCGCTAACGATGTGTATTCTTCCGCTTTAGTTACATAATGTAGATTTCATAAAATCTTCACTCATTCAAGTTGTGGGCATAATTGTGCACACATTAGACCGACAAGCAGGAAGGATAATGTCCGACAACATAAATGGCGACTGTCGAAGCAAGGATCTTTTTTCTGAGACCACAGCGCCGCGTAGCGACTGAAAGTCTGAAAATGTAACATTTTTGGTTTCCAAGGTGCTGTTACCAAGCAGCTTGCTAGGCAACCACTTTCCTTATATGGGGCTGAACAGTCTCTTTAAGGTCGTGAAGTTATCAAGCTAACGCGTTAGCTATGCTTACGGTCGTGAAGTTATCAAGGTAACGCGTTGGCTATGCTAAAGGTCGTGAAGTTATCAAGCTAACACGCTGGCTATGCTTAAGGTCGTGAAGTTATCAAGCTAACACGCTGGCTATGCTTAAGGTGGTGAAGTTATCAAGCTAACGCGTTGGCTATGCTAAAGGTCGTGAAGTTATCAAGTTAACGCGTTGGCTATGCTAATGGTCGTGAAGTTATCAAGATAACATGCTGGCTAGCCTTAAGGTCGTGAATTTATCAAGCTAACACGCTGGCTATGCTTAAGGTGGTGAAGTTATCAAGCTAACACGCTGATTATGCTTAAGGTCGTGAATTTATCAAGCTAGCACGCTGACTATGCTAAAGGTCGTGAAGTTATCAAGCTAACGCGTTGGCTTTGCTAAAGGTCGTGAAGTTATCAAGCTAACACGCTGACTATGCTTAAGGTCGTGAAGTTATCAAGCTAACGCGTTAGCTATGCTTACGGTCTTGAAGTTATCAAGGTAACGCGTTGGCTATGCTAAAGGTGATGTAGTTATCAAGCTAACACGCTGGCTATGCTTAAGGTCGTGAAGTTATCAAGCTAACACGCTGGCTATGCTTAACGTGGTGAAGTTATCAAGCTAACGCGTTGGCTATGCTAAAGGTGATGAAGTTATCAAGCTAACACGCTGGCTATGCTTAAGGCCGTGAAGTTATCGAGCTAACACGCTGGCTATGCTTAAGGTCGTGAAGTTATCAAGCTAACACGCTGGCTATTCTGTCCATGAAGTGCATTGACAGTCTATTGTTTTGTCTCACTACCACTGATACGCTGTAAGCAGCTTGTTTTGCAATGACTAACTCACCTTTCTTGATTAGAAATAGAAATAGTATCAAAGTTTTGAAACGAATATGGCTATTCAATATATAATCCACAAGTACACCTACTTGCATATGATTAGCCACAACCACTCATGGAACATCCAAGATCGGTGGCTATGGTGTGGAAGTCATAAATACTGAAGCTAGAACAATGTGTACCTTATAAGTGTACTATTACAGTGTACGTTAAGTGACCGTGTCTAATGACGTGATTTCCGGTCGACCGCACCAAGCTGCCTGTGTGTTTGTTTGTTATCGGGGACCAAGACAAGCAAGCCAGTATCAAGGATGATGTCTCGTCTAGTTCATACGTTTGCCGCAAGGCAACTAAAGGTATGGTATTTGGCATGTGTCCATAAAGATAGGAATTTAGGGCAATAAATTAAAAAAATCCTCTTGACGCGAAAGGGGGGTTCGGATGTTAGTGGACATACGGAGGTTTTAAGCCCGGAGCATTCCGTGTATTACCAGGAATATAGCTTCACAAGCGATATGACCTCACACATGGTGACAAACGTTTTGAAAGTAGTCGACTTGATTGAATGTTTTATTCTCTTCCATGTATACCTGACACCAATAACGCGACATTTTGTATCTTATAACAGTTCTTCATGAATGCATATAATCACATATCATATGATGGCTGATATGATTAATACCTTCATCATTACGTGATATATAGCATATCGCCATATCAGGATATTGGTATAAGAAGCTGAACTTGCAAAGTGTTTTAAATCTAGCGCACTTAAATTTGTATATTCAGAAACTGTTCGTGCATCATTGCATCAGGTATCCGGTAGCATTAACGGGCACACGTACCGTACCAAGTACTCCCTGTGAAAACGCGTTTGGGGCCGGCAAAGTTATTACTCTCAGCAAAGTGCTGTTCTCATGAAAGTTAGCGTTGCAATGCTCGTCCTATTTGCTGTGAGGCGAGTCTGCTATTCATTCTAGAAGCATTCTCTTTGATTCGACTGATTGATTTCATAACACGACGAAGCTTGTTTATTCTGTGTTGTAGATCAAGTGGATCTCACAATGCCAGTGATCCCGTCCTGGGCGTCATGGCCATGAATGTCACAGTAGATTACTTACATATTCTGCTTGTTGAGACCTTCCCTGAGTGTGAACAATCAACACCTAGGTAGGATTCTCATAATGCACCGACTAATTTATTTCACTATAAGCAATTAATGTGATTAGTCGTGATTAGAATTCATAAAGCTATGCTTGCTTGTATTCGTGTGTAGTAGTTTCGTGGTCGACTCGGCTGGCTGTCTGGTCATGCATACATATTGGTATGTTGATCAACAAGGCGCACAGGAACACATCATTAAGAAGGAACCGTCTTGTGCTAATTACTAAACTCAGAAAACCTAATACTTTTCAGGGTCAGTGGGATGTCTTTGAACCCAAGCTAATGTAATGGCTGTTAAACCACAGCTTCAGGGTCACTGCTTGTTCTATGAACCATTCAGAATGCATGCAAACCGGCTAATTAAGTTGCTGCACACTTCATATTATTTATTTCAGCTGATTGAATAACAAGTGATGGGTGCCTGCAATAGTTCACCCTATTACAGGTACGCCTATATCACAATGTGTGGATTTGCTTCATGGTTGATGCTCTAGGGAGTGTTTGTGTTGATCGTTGTGATACTGACGCCACGGCTGATACTTTCTCAACGCTAACACCGTTAGTAAAAGTATCAAACGGCAATCAATGTCGCTTAAAAACGTTCATTTTTATATTAAATTACTTCAAGAGGCACCAGTATGTTGTTTGGGTGGTGCAGCTTCCATAGAACTGCATAACGTACAATGTGCCGCTTACCACGACTGATCTGCATACATTCTGTGCATGATAAACACAATCCCTATATGTTGTAATCAATTTGTATGTACGTATCCAATTTGGCGCTTGGTTAAATGGGAGACGGAAGTATCTCTTGGGAGCATGGCTTAGTGAGTTCAAGGTATTGATATGCTGCTACATTGTAATTCAGAATTTATCTACTCATGTTACTGTGGTTTTTATTACATAGCTACTTTTAACATACTTTTATAGCTTTGATTAGATGTTGTACATGGTATGATACAGCATGATTGTTGGTCTTGGGGAGTCGAATCGACGCTGTGGATGTAGATGTAGAAGTCAACTTATCAGTAGAAGCATAACAAACAAACTTGCCTCGCCGCACAAAAAAAGACTACTTTGATAGAGTTGGCCAACTAAACAGAATAAATACATGGCACAAATGGTATAAACTGCAGAAACTCCCAAGAATTCAAGGTACAATATTTACACAACGCCCGTTGAAGGCACAATTTGGCGAAACCCATTATAGAATCATGGCCTCTAAGTTAGGCGGCTGTAGTTTACATCGCTGTTTAAACACTGTTCGGGACAGAGGATCAACAAAGAGATCCGCCAATCCACCATGGAAAGTCTTGAGTCGTTTTCAAGGAGCTGATTGAAAGAGTAACTGATGGGATAACTGACTAATGTATCACGTGTGGCTACTACGGTAAATTGTGATTGAATTTGACCAGTTTCATGTCGTTATCAACTACGCGATAGGATTGAAGTGAAATCTTTCATTCGCCACTTATCGGATCCGACAGAGGAGCGGTTTGGTAGCATTTTAGGATTCAAGAAAGAACTTTCCTACTAAAGTTATTTCCACACATTTCAAAGCGCTCACGAGTGTTGACAAACTTTCAAAGTCTGTTTTAATCATCATCCAGATTTATAAAAGCGACCAAATTCATCAAAACTCAACATACTTCATTCGTTGAATTATACATGAAACATACTTTGACGAGGAGAAAAAACAAGTGGGTCATTAAGTGTGCCAGGTCAACTTCGACAAATTAAGACTGTGTTAAAATGAGAAAACCCATGTAATCGAATTTTACAAGTAAAATTATTCAGGCAGAATATTCCAATTGTTTTCTATTTTGTTAGAGTCTTTGTACTTTCTTCCTTCGAAAACTGAATATGTGAACAGTGTTTTCTGAAAGCGCATCACAATATAGCGCTCGGCTATTAAAAAATGCCAACTTCAATGGTTCTTGACAAACGTCTTAGTGCGCTTATGTAGACGCGCATTAAGTTCTCTAACAAAAATAATAATTGACAACAGCCTAAAATCTAGTTATGTTGGTTCCATTTTATTTTGCTGATTTTAGCCATTTTGACCTGTTGTAAAGTTAATCATGGAACTGATTCTGAACTAAGTGATTTGTTGCAGAAATGGCCCTCGCAATGACCGCTCCACTCATCCACCATTGTAGCACTTGTTATCATCATGTCTCATGTGTACTATCATAATGTCTCATGTATGAATGTACCTAAAGTGTGTTGTACAGTGGGACAAGAAAAGTAAACGCATGTGCTCTCACCCAGGTGAGGATGTTTGTCATTTATTGTAGCTAACGGGTAAACCAGAGTGTTATAGCCATGATGCCGTCTTCCTCTTACGACATGCAGAAGGATGCAGTGGGCCTATTCTACCCCAGCACCCAAAGAGAGACCCCACTTTATATATAGTATATTATGTACCACTTCAGCATTGCACACTATGAACGTACCGGGATTTGCATTGGCCAATGCATAAACGTTACTGGCAAGTTGTTATGTTAAGCGTATGTAAATGTTGATGTAGTTAATGTGAAGCGAGCGACTAAGTCGAGATCATGTAGCTAACATAACGCAGATAACATCCTCATCTTCTCCTGGTATAATACAACAGTGTTCAATTAGCATATACGGGAGGCAAAACGCCAGGTGGCCGAGTTCTATCATACTGTTCAGCCCGACAAAGTGCACAATAGGGCCGTTCTGCATACCAATATACACTTCCGGTCCGTCACCATCGAGACCGCAACAATGACACGGCACCGAGCTGCTATGGGTGTACGTTATGATCCATCGTCTGGCCATCGCTATTTATTCATTCTTTTGAACTGTGTACCGTGGAGGTTTCATGTTTTACTGCATATAACACAAAGGCATTCGACACCTACAGGCCAGTCTGGTGCGTAAATAATAACAATGGCCTGTATGAATAGTAATTTAAGGTTGTTCGTGGATTCGTATACTCATTACTATTCTTCAAAAGTCTGTGCACAATGCCAAATTACAAAGTCTCATGTTTTTGGCAACATCAACTTCACCCGACACGATGCCAAAGAAGATGCCCAAACATTGCAACCAGTTTTCCAACAGTCGAGGAAAAGCCTCGCCGCTCATTCACTTCCCCTATGCACGACGCTTTGCATTGTGGCAAACGAGATGAGGCTGGCGAGAAAAACCTGTCAATTTTGACCCTCTTCAAGGTGCCTACGTGATGATATCCAACTAGCATATGAAGGGGAAGGCACCGATTGAGTGAAACACTGATTGCAGGAAAATTATATCAATAACAGGGTTCGCAGTACAATGCATCACTGGAGAAACTTTCAAGCTTTTTGATATATAAATACCAACATCCATTATTTTTTCCATCCACTTTTCCTATATATCTGTTTATGTCAAATTAAATAAGATGTTACAATTTGACGTGGTCATTACTTGAACTGATTTCTCAGCATCGGATTAACTCAAATGTTGGAATGAGCGCTAGGTTCAATAGCTCACATCACGGTAATTCTGTCACATCTGCTTCAAATGAACCACTCTAGAGATAGCACCAACCCAGTGACATCCTATCTGTTCATCCGTTTGTATGGTATTCATATAAAAGAAGAAACTACTAAGATTTCCACGCGATTTCTACTGGACATTAATTCTCAACACAAGTGAAACTCAATTGTTGTCACGAGCGACCCGTTCAATAGGTTAGATCGCAGTGTTAGAAAATAAGTTGCTCTGGCTTCAAAAGAACCTACCTGGTACAACAAATTACTCGGTGTCCCTTATTCTATTGTTCTGTTATGTGGTAAAGATATACCAACAAAGAAACTTTTCAAATTTCGTGCAATTCCCCGTGGAAATAATGTTAACTCAATAGTATTAATTATCCGTATAGGACCTCGATTGAGACCCCACGGAGACGAGATCAAAATGAGTCAAACGGGTGTTACAGGTATCTTCAAAAAATCTACTTTTATGTCAGACATGACTCAATCAATGCCGCCCTAACAGTGTGTCAGGGTTTCTTCCGGTCGCGATGGCAAGAAGCCCATCCATTCAAAGACAGATGACAATAACTATGTTAATGATTCATACACAGATATTTTATCATGTCAAATCATCTATTTACAGAATACTAAAGCATTGATTTGATTCAAGAATTGTTTAGTCGTGAGGAGCACCCGTTGTCTATGGGGTCTGATGTTATGTCGACGCGGACACAGTTTACATTTCGTACAAAACTACTTGCATTATTGACAGCCCCACATATAGCATGTCACATTGGGAAAGAGCACACGGATCGCTCTTCTCTACAACTTTTATATTTAATTCAAACTTCATAATAATCGTAGCCACCAGTAGACTGCTGGCCTGGTTCGCCACTGTCAGCAAAATGTCTGTAATCCGCTCCGTACAAACCGTCGTTACAGTCGTAGGGATATGCGGATGTTGAGTCCGGGTTCCCGTGATCCGTGTACGTATATCCGTAGTCTGCTGGGGGTAACTGGGGAGAACGATCACCCTTTGATCCCCGCGATCCGCCGCAGGGGCCACGCATACTTTTCTTCTCCTCATCGGTTCTGAACGAGGAGATGTGCGGCTTCGCTGTCTTGGTGAATTTGGACATCTTCCATAGCGGTTTATTTTGAGCAAGGATGCGTTCTTCTTGCTTCATCTAACGAAGCATGGCTGTTTTATTCGACTTAATGCCTGTTTTGTCTTGCTTGCCTCTCTGGGACCGCGCAGAGCGGTTGTGGGCCGATCCTTGATGTTTTTCTTCAAGCTCAGCGCGCGCCATGTACTGAGCTAAATCCTCGTTCGTGGCTCTGTGCTCCTCGGGATCGCCACATTCCGGTAAGTAGTCCAGCGCGCCATCAACCTTCCTATCTCGTGGCCATCCCCTCAGAGCCTCAATCACCGTACCCTCATCATTCTCTTGCTTGTGAACCTCTACAGGTGTGTCATAGCCTCGGGAAGTTGCCTTTCCTATATCAGCTTTCTGGGGCCTGTGTCGAGGGGGCTGCTCGGATGGAGGGCGTTCCGCTTCCTGCTTGGGACTCTTTTTAGATTCTTGCCCTCTTTTACCTTGCTTCTTGGAGGACGAAGATTCTGGTGTCTTCCACACCAAGCAATCCCTTACTCGGAGGTCCGGTTCTTTTTTGCTCTGCTTCATCGCTTACCTGTGATTGAAGACAGCAGGTTTTAAACGTACGTCAAATCAACGCTACCGAGTTTATCATCCGTCACTTGTTAATGGTTTAATGATGAACCAAAGGAAATTACACACATTCAGTGGCGTTAATTTTTCAACGTAATTTTACAGTGACCTGGTGACACCTAAAAAGTTGTTCTGGAATCAAGATCTATAAGACTAACCTTATCAACGTGATTACTCCCGGAATCAGCTGCCGCCAATAAAGTGATTTCGTCTGCTGTGTTTTTGTCTAGCCCGGTTGCTAAGGCGGGCCTTTGTATAGCAGACGACGTCCTCTATGTTCAGGTAACGTGTCTCATAGACAGCGTTCAAATCAATAAACGCATGTTGATCTTCACTGAAGCTATATACATATAAATCCACCAATAGTAAATATGCTTGAGCCTTTAAGTAAAGTGGATGTGTGAGTCGTTTATGGGCTTCACTGCATACCGATTGCGGTGCGTCCTTGTCCGCTGTGCGCGTGTATCCTTCGTCTTCTGGACGCTGGGCAGACACGTGGCGCAGGTAGGCATCAATGTTACTGTTGCTATGGTGATAGGAGAAAGCAACAGCTGCGCACCTGGGTCTTATGAATGGTGGGGTGAACTGGGTGAGGGGTTGATGTAGCGGTGTACGCGATTAGGGTAGCAACCCACGTTGGTGTTTGCCGTGCCAAGCGTGGAAACGTCAACAACCTTCTCTCTGGCAGATCGATATGACATCTATCTTTCATGCTTCTCTCTCATCGATTGTTGCTCGAGCGGGTCACTAAGTTCAGGTGTCTGTCAAGCCGGACTGAAGTGGTGCTGTTGCTAAGGACGGTGGTGGTTAAGGGGGTAGGAGGCATTGGGGCGGTGGTGCACAGGGGGTGGGGTGGGGGTTTGACTGCCGTCGAATTACAGACAAGACGTTGAAGGGGAAAAAAATCGTATATAAAAATAAAAAGATTGTTTTCTTTCCCAATACTTCTTTACTAGCATACAATTTGCATTATAACTGTTGGTTGTAGAGTTTAATAGAAGACGTTAGTATGTTTGAAATATAGCCGATAAGAGGGATTTGAGTTTGTTATGACTGTCTCGTAGATGTGTTGGTGTTAACTTCACATGTTGATACATGTTGTTGATAACCCCTTCCCAAGCGTTAACAACCCAACAGGATACGATGGCGATTATGGTGTTATCATGAAGATGAGATGTGGGATCCGGACCCCTCTTGAAGATGAGATGTGGGATCCCTCATGAAGATGAGATGTGGGATCCGCTTTGGAACCCTCATGAAGATGAGATGTGGGATCCGCTTTGGAACCCTCATGAAGATGAGATGTGGGATCCGATTTCATGAAGATGAGATGTGGGATCCGCTTTGGAACCCTCATGAAGATGAGATGTGGGATCCGCTTTGGAACCCTCATGAAGATGAGATGTGGGATCTGCTTTGGAACCCTCATGAAAATGAGATCTGGGATCTGCTTCAGAACTCTCATGAAGATGAGATTCGGGATCCGCTTTGGAACCCTCATGAAGATGAGATGTGGGATCTGCTTTGGAACCTTCATGAAGATGAGATGTGGGATCCGCTTTGGAACCCTCATGAAAATGAGATTCGGGATCCGCTTCGGAACCTCATTAAGGTGAGATGTAGGATCCGCTTTGGAACCCTAATGTAGATGAGATCCGGGATCCGCTTCGGAACCCTCATGAAGATGAGATCCGGGATCCGCTTCGGAACCCTCATGAAGATTCCGGAACCCTCATGAAAGATGTGGGATCCGCTTTGGAACCTTCATGAAGATGAGATGTGGGATACGCTTTGGAACCCTCATGAAGATGAGTTCTGTTCTGATATTCAAAATCAGCCTATAAACAGAGGCTGGTGCACAAAATACGGAGCGAGTGGTGGTGCAGACCCTGTTTACCGGACAATCCCCATGACCCGTAAAATGATAAATAGATACTATAGATCAGAGACCATGTGATCTCGTTCATGGCGTCATTTGGATGAGGCAGTCACCAAGCTATAGAATGCAGAAATGCCGGACAGAGCTAACCACTCAGGGACTTTTACAGAGGCTTCATTTGATTGAAACAAGCTGTTTGACTGGATTTGAATCTATGTGAACTCTGGGGTAACTTTTGTCTCCGCGAACAAAGTATAGGTCGTACAGTATGATCTCTGTTTAGTGTGGATGGATGTAACAAGTAATCTCAACAGCTCGACCACCAAATGGGTTCTGCCAACTGAAAACACCAACAGTGACAAGAACAAGAAGAACAGCAGCAGCAGCAACAACAACAACAACAACAACAACCTTATGTCAGTCTCCTATTTAAGACAAGATTGCAAAAAATTTGTCAAAATATTCAGATTATTAGTATAGCATATATAGTATTTAGTTATATAGAGTATGATACATAAGTTGGTAGACAGAATGTTATAGATTTGCCTTGAATCTGTTGGTTTAGATGGGTTAGTATTGAATAAAAGTGGTAGACTGGGCGAAATTCAACTATTGGGTTTGTCTTGAATCGTCATGTGTCAATAATTACTGTAACGTGTACTATGACATCATCATAACAGCGCATGCCTATGGCTCGTCGTTGCTTAGAACTTATTTCCTCTGACTGCCTTCGTCGGCAATAAAACACGACGTCTGTGCACATATTACTGCCTACGTCGGCAATAAAAACAAGATGAATGTCCTCTTCGCAACACAATATATGACGTTAATCACGGATTGATCACTAATGATTTGACGTAAATCACGGATTGATCACTAATGATTTGAAGGTGATTTCACGCATGCATGGACATGGACGCGGACACATACAAGGATCGTGGATCACAGATGAATGGATGGCTAGCTTTAATCAGTCATCAGATATTTTCCTTTACTTCGTCCTTGCTTTACGGAATATTGTCTCTCAATCAGATATTTTATCACGAAGTGTCTGCTTCTGACCATTGATAAATCGACATCATCCTAACTGATCCCATCTTCCATGGGGCTTATGACGCCTGTTACGTATTGTCCCAACATTTTCAATGACTTCATTGTAGGTGGATATTCATTACTTTTATTTCAGGCAGATTATTTCCCTTGCCGATGGAGAGATTTCTGACAATTTTAATTTGATATTTCATCAGCTTGGTATATCGTCAGAATAACAACTCACAGGTCATTGATTGCTCCTGCACTGAAAACAGGTCATTGATTGCTCCTGTACTGAAAACAGGTCATATATTGCTCCTGAACTGGCAACCGGTCATATATTGCTCCTGCACTGACAACAGTTGATAGATTGCTCCTGCACTGACAACAGTTGATAGATTGCCTCTGCACTGACAACAGTTGATAGATTGCTCCTGCACTGACAGCAGGTCATATATTGCTCCTGCACTGACAACAGTTGATAGATTGCTCCTGCACTGACAGCAGGTCATAGATTGTTCCTGCACTGACAACAGTTGATAGATTGCTCCTGCACTGACATCAGTTGATAGATTGCTCCTGCACTGACAACAGTTGAGAGACTGCTCCTGCACTGACAGCAGGTCATAGATTGCTCCTGCACTGACAACAGTTGATAGATTGCTCCTGCACTGACAACAGTTGATAGATTGCTCCTGCACTGACAGCAGTTCATAGATTGCTCCTGCACTGACAACAGATTGCTCCTGCACTGAGATAGATTGCTCCTGCACTGACAACAGTTGATAGATTGCTCCTGCACTGACAGCAGGTCATAGATTGCTCCTGCACTGACAACAGTTGATAGATTGCTCCTGCTCTGACAACAATTGATAGATTGCTCCTGCACTGACAGCAGGTCATAGATTGCTCCTGCACTGACAACAGTTGATAGATTGCTCCTGCACTGACAGCAGGTCATTTGATGATCATGATGCTGGCCAATATGTGGTAATGATAGATGATGTGAGGTATCAAACCCGCATCCCTACGGTTATCAGTTAAAACATTCTAATTAAAAATGCATGCATTTTAATAACTTAATATAAAGTTCCAATGGGTATTCCCTGCGTTTTTTATGATGATCAAATGACACACCGCCCCGTTTGGACAAGGGAATTTTCTAAACGGTGTATTTAATGCGTCAATCTGTGTGGATCCTTATCTGTTGTGCCGGCGTCCTGTTAGTTGTACAATTCATTTGATAGGAAATGAGAGATAGCACATTAACACGCATCAAAGTCGGTGTTGAATGCCTCGCCTTCATTGGACGCTTTCTGTTGGGTAAGTTGGTCGATTTCAGCTACAGATTTATAGACAGAAATTGTCCATCATTTATTATAACATTCACTTCTCTTCTTATCCCCAGCATTCGACAGATTCCATGTGGTTAGTATTTAAATGAAAAGAATAAGTCATAGGTGAAAAGGTCAACTCTCAGTTGACCTGTTCACCCGTATTCTATCTCCTGTCGCTCACAGTGCAGACGCCATTAGTGTACATGAGGTTAAAGGTCCTCTCCAAATCAATCTGGACAGTCTCACTTTCAAGACGCACTAAAGCAGGATCATAACGGCAAGATCATAACGGGGATTTTCTCCAAGACTCTTCAAGGACCAACTCCGGTAACTAGTCATTATGATTATACACTGAGCATTATGATAAGTCTGTTTTATATATCCGCTAATGAGGTTTTGAAGGAAAAAAACCTGTTCATCAGTAATTTTATTTGCCTGTCTGTCTGTCTGTCTGTCTATCTCTCTGTCTCTCTGTCTGTTCGCAATGTATAATTTTACGGTATTCGACAGGAATCAAGGTTAATTTTAATGAAACTTTCAAGATTGATTGGTAAAAGAGCAACAACAAAATGGAAAAAAAAATTGTTAAGGATTTATATTTGAAGTCGGTTACGAGATCGTTTGATTTGTCTTTTGACCATTGCATGAGAACTACCCGCGCTGTAGGTATAGCTCCACCAAGTTATTCTTCTGGGTAATGCATAGGCCACCATCGATCATTAAGATGAAGGTTCGATACAGCCGTCCAATGATGGTGAGAGGTGTTTAGATAAGCGTCATATCAGATTTGTTGGTTAATTGTGGTTCGCAAAAATCGCGTCCTAGCTTTGTGTCAGTGAAATGTCACGAATTCCAAGTTTGTTACCACCGTGATTATGACGATTATGGGGAAGACGAATTGGGTTTGCTGTTGATACGAGGTACCAATCTGAGGGATTGTAGGAGTAACCTGTAATAAGCGGACGTTAAGTAGTGATACTTTGCGTGGTCATTTTCGTCTCCACGAAAGAAGTACCGTTCATGAAGTGTAGTCTCCTGTGGTTATTCTGGATGTGTGTCGCTGGTTTACTGCACATGCCACATGGATAACGTTGTTCAATAATCATTGATTGGGGCAACTGTTAATCAATTAACCTTTGACATAATGCAAACTTCTAGTTACAGATTGATTTGAAATTCTCTCGTCGTAAATAAGGAAATAACTGACACTTTTGACCTAGCTTTTCTGAGGCCCGCGCGTGAGATTTAAACCCCATCCAAACTGATCTAGCGTGATCGTTACCAACATTCACATACGAAGCCTTATGCATGCAGACATGCCTTGTAAGTCGAACACAATACTCGGCTGACCCGAGCTCACTCGAACCAATCCAGCAACGTTAAACACACTATTCCCCGTCACTTACTAGACCCATTGATGTCAAACCCTGTTTGACGAACAAAAACCCTCGTGGAAGCCGTAAGGTACTCCTGTAAGGTGGCATGACTGTCGGTTGCTTTGAATAGAGTTTACTTAGGGGCAGGGGTAGTGGAGAGGAGTTGGGGGTGAGAGTAAGCACTTGAGGAGAGAGTGAGAGAGGCCCGGAGCGTCGGGCGGTGTGGGGAGACGAGCTCGTTGGCCTCCTGGTTTGGTCAGGTGGGTGGGGGAAGCTCGCGGACTACCACACCAGTCATACGCAGCATGCGGCCAATGGTTTGCGTGAATTTTTCCGTCGCAAAATGGAAATGGGGGCAATTTGTCAGCTGTTGGCTTGCTGCCGGCGGTGGGTTTAGGCTTAGTGGGTGGGGTAGGAATGCAAGGGGAGGGGGGGGGGGAGACAGGGGAGGAAGGGGCGGGGTGGTGGGGGATAGAGTGGGGATCGATATATATCTGTCTGTGTGTTATCACATTAATCAGATGACAAGACATTTTTTTATCATCATTTTATTAATGCCAGTGCCATAGATATGTTATTATAATATATCCTGTCTTAAGCGGACACCTGAGTATAACGGACACCTGAGTCTAAAGGACACCTAAGACAACAGACACATTCTCTAAGTCTGCCCTTTATATTTTGAAATTTAAATAAGCGGGGTCCGTAGTCGATGGGTTTGTCTTCGTATGGATGAAGGTATATAGGGTTCGCGAGGGTGCGGATGTTGTGGGGGGGGGGTGGGGTGGTCGTGGGGGGGGGGGGCGTCTTCGCTCCTTTGGAAGGTGAAGTTGTTGGCGGGTAAGGGAACGCGGTAACTGATGAAGCGAGACACTGACTGATCTCAAAAGCCATGTTCCTACAAGTGGTCCTTGTCAAACAGTGACCGCAGAGCGGAGATCAGAGCGGTTCATAATGACCACTGGTCAATCAGCACCAGTAGAATAACTCGCCTGATTGGCGCGCTATAATAGGCAAACTACAAGAAATCAATAGAAATCACGACTCGGCTTTCAGCCCAAACCACCAGGTGCGATTAATACGGTAGAGAGATGGGGTAGGGTGGAAAATTAGGAGAATTAATTGTCATTAATGACATTGGAACGGACATGGGGTTAGGGAGGAATAGGGGGCGGGGACTGTGAGCTATTGGCACGAGGAAGGAACCTTCTGTTATTTGAGCCACAGCCCAATACCACGAGCAGCGACCAAGGCCGGAACGAATTGATCATTGCTTTCTCACAAGAGAGCAAAGCAGCATTCATTGATCAGCAGGCCGAGCCTCAGTCACATTGGCGGTCTATCATAGATTGCCCATTTCTCTTCTCCCAATCAGCTTCCCCTGTTCAAGTCCCGGCCATTCCAGTCAGCTGCGGCTTTGCACGGCGCACCAATCAGTCACGTGATTCAATCATTGCGGTTGCCTTGACGAACATTTACTCTATGCATGCTTCACACATGTCCTCATAATTATCATAGTTATTTTTTCGTTGTTTGTAATAAGGGGGTGGGGTTCTTTTTGGGATTCAGGGTTATTATCAGGTGATTTTGATAAGGTAAGCCTTGGCGGTATGTCGTTTTGATTCGTTCTAGTGTCAATTGCTCTTTGTGTGTGAACACGAAGACGATCATCGCTGGGAGGGAGCAGGAGAACGAAAGCGCCGCCTGGCGGCCAGCGCGCTCGGTGATTGCAGAGCATGTTGTTAGTAGCAGCTGGGGTGGACAAGCCGTACGCGAGGGTACGCGGAAAGCGGGTAACTCACCGCATCCATAGCAGCGCGCTGCTGCAGAGAGCAGCTTCATTAAGGCACCCGTCCCTCTGTCTTTTAAGACTTGGCTACGTCGTAGCGCGTCTCTCCGATTAAATTCCCGTTAACAGCCAATCAACGCTGTCAACACCAGGAATGTCAAGCCGTCATCACGGACCCGGCGCATCTCTCATGATCCACCGCGAGTGCCAGACGAGAGATCTTTGATTCTCTGAAGATACCTACCTACCAACTCACAAGCCATGTATGATATTGGGAGAACTCGAATTGATTTGTGTGTGCTGTGGATAGCTATTTTGACTGGTGAGTTGTATATCACACTTACACAACACACACACACACACACACACACACACACACACACACACACACACACACACACACACACACACACACACACATATATATATATATACATATATCTGTGTTTGTATGCATATATATATATTTATATATATATATATAATATATGCATATATATATATATATATATATATATATATATATATATATATATATATATATATATATATATATATATATGTATATATATATATATATATATATATATATATATATATATATATATATATATATATATATATATATATTATATATTTGTTATATAAATAATTGTTTTGTTGGCATTGGACGGAAAATGGTTAATCATTAAGTAGCGACAGATCACGGGGTGTGCATTGCCCGAGGGACAGTGACTTGGGACTGCACCGTGGTCGAGTTGGGCGCGGATTGGTGGCCGTCTGTACTGCTTGAGCTGGTGTGTTTCAGGATCGCACGAGACAGCTTGTCACACATATACAAGTCACTAGTGTACTAGTGTGTGTGTGGGCGGGGGGGGGGGGATGGTGCGGGGGTGGGGGGGGGGGGGGGGGGGGGGGTGGCAGGTCGGCGACGTGGGATGGCTGGGTAGGTGTTGCCCAGAATGGGTTTGGCTCGGATTGGAGCGCATAAGAGGAGACAATGACGTTAGAGGATGGGACAAGAGGCGGGCGATAATGGGAGGTAACTATACTAAGGGCTGTTTATGTGGGACTGGGTAGACTGGGTTTTGGTGAACATGAGGGGTGTCTAATAAGTAAATCTGAGTCAGGGGACTGTCCGTGAACGACTTGGTTGGGTATGGCGGGGGGGGGGGGGCCTGCTGTGGGGGTGGGTGGGGGTGTGGTGGGGATTTGGTGGGGGTGGGGTGGGGTAAGGGTGTGGTGGGGTTGGTAGGGGGTGTGATGGTGGTGTGGTGGTGGTGTGGTGGTGGTGTGGTGGTGGTGTGGTGGGGTCGTGTGGGGTGGGGTATGGTGGGGTATGGTGTGGTGGTAGGGTGAAGTGGGGTGGGGTGTAGTGGGGTTGGGCGATGGTTAGGCGAGAAAGACTGAGAACTGTCTTCAGAGGACGCCACAAGATTAATTGTGTATATGGTGACCTATGAGAGGGATACTATGTAGTGGTGGGTGCTGTGATGTAGGAAGGTGCATTGGGTACTGTGTATGGAGGAATCTGTATGGGGGACAGTGTATTGAGGGATGTATATTGAGGACTGTATAGTTTGAAAATGTGTGAGTGATTAGTGTATGGAGGAATGTGTAGCGACGAATGTGTAAGGTTGACTGAATGAGGAGGACTGCGTGAGGAGGACTACGAATGGGGGACTGTGTGAGGAGGACTGTGCGAGGAGGACTACGAATGGGGGACTGTGTGAAGAGGACTGTGTGAGGAGGACTACGAATGGGGGACTGTGTATGGAGGAATGTGTGAGGAGGACTACGAATGGGGGACTGTGTATGGAGGACTGTGTGAGGAGAACTAAGTATGGGGGACTGTGTGAGGAGGACTCTGTGAGGAGGACTACGAATGGGGGACTGTGAGGAAAACTACAAAAGGGGGACTGTGTATGGAGGACTGTGTGAGGAGGACTAAAAATGGGGGACTGTGTGAATGGAGGACTGTGTGAGGAGGACTACGAATGGGGGACTGTGTGAGGAAGACTTTGTGGGGAGCACTACGAATGGGGGACTGTGTATGGAGGACTGTGTGAGGAGGATTACGAATGGGGGACTGCATTAAGGACCGTGTGTTGTGGAGTGGGGTATTGCGCTGCACATGATGGCTTTCTTCATTTTATATTCACATTGAAATATTACCTGTCGAAAACGGAAGAAGTCAGTAGAGCCATGACGTGTGGATTAATTATTCATACGTCACATTGTTCGAGTGGTGATGGTAATTAGCGCTTACCTTACAATAAGAAATCTGAGTCCCTGGGTGATTTGATAGAGGTGGTCATTTGCTATTCTGAGCACTGGTTCTATCCTCGCATCTGTTTCCGCAAATGCTTGCCTGGAAGTCATCAATATTTCATGTAGTCCTTCTTTGTGCGAACGCGACTGAAGAACGCTTGTTAACGACACAGACGTAAGATTGCCATCGACGCGTAACAGTGCAGCGTCTACAGACGTGATGCGTCGCTGTGGAACTGGCCAAGTGGCTACAAGTCGATGCGTCGTGGATCTTTCCGACGCGTCGTGCGGGAGATAGTGACATGCCTCAGAGCGCGGTGCGTTGTTGATAAATGATTCACTTATTTGGACACAAAGCCCTCTCTTCGCCTGTTAGACTTGACCACGTTAAATGCTCAGTCGCTGATGGATGGCTCTTGCTTAAAAGCTTACCTTTACCAATCTCTACACCAAGTGGGTCATTGTTGGGCCTCTTCGAGACTGGCATATTGTAATATCGGGCCATACTGTTCTGAATCGCATGATTTAACCATAGCAACGTTATGGAGATCTTACCGTATATCGATGTTAATATATCCCTCGCTCTCTCTCTCTCTCTCTCTCTCTCTCTCTCTCTCTCTCTCTCTCTCTCTCTCTCTCTCTCTCTCTCTCTCTCTCTCTCTCTCTCTCTCTCTCTCTCTCTCTCTCTCCTCTCTCTCTCTCTCTCTCTCTCTCTCTCTCTCTCTCTCTCTCTCTCTCTCTCTCTCTCTCTCTCTCTCTCTTCTCTCTTCTCTTCTCTCTCTCTCTCTCCTTCTCTCTCTCTCTACTTCTATCATCTCTCTCTTTCTATCTGTCTCTCTCTTTCTATCTCTCTCTCTCTTCATCATACACGTACTCACTCACTCTACATACATACATACATACATACTCTACATACATACTACATACATACATAAGACATACATACATACATACATACATACATACATACATACATACATACATACATACATACATACATACATACATACATACACATACATACATACATACATACATACATACATACATACATACATACATACATACATACATACATACATCTCATACATACATACATACATACATACATACATACATACATACATACATACACATACATACATACATACATACATACATACATACATACATACATACATACATACATACATACATACATACATACATACATACATACATACATACATACATACAGACATACATACATACATACATACATACATACATACATACATACATACAGACATACATACATACATACATACATACATACATACATACATACATACATACATACATACTACATAATACATACATACATACAGACATACATACATACATACATACATACATACATACATACATACATACATACATACATACATACATACATACATACATACATACATACATACATACATACATACATACATACATACATACATACATACATACATACATACATACATACATACATACATCATACATACATACATACATACATACACATACATACATACATACATACATACATACATACATACATACATACATACATACATACATACATACATACAGACATACATACATACATACATACATACATACATACATACATATACACATACATACATACATACATACATACATACATACATACATACATACATACATACATACACATATACAGACATACATACATACATAACAACATACATACATACATACATACATACATACATACACATACATACATACATACATACACATACATACACATACATACACATACATACATACATACATACATACATACATACATACATACATACATACATACATACATACATACATACATACATACATACACAATACATACATACATACATACATACATACATACATACATACATACATACATACATACATACATACATACATACATACATACATACATACATACATACATACATACATACATACATACATACATACATACATACATACATACATACATACATACATACATACATACATACATACATACACATACATACATACATACATACATACATACATACATACATACATACATACATACATACATACATACATACATACATACATACATACATACATACAGCCATACATACATACATACATACATACATACATACATACATACATACATACATACATACATCATACATACATACATACATACATACATACATACATACATACATACATACATACATACATACATACATACATACATACATACATACATACATAAATACATACATACATACATACACGCACACATACATACATACATACATACATACATACATGCATACATACATACATACATACATCATACATACATACATACATACATACATACATACATACATACATACATACATACACATACATACATACATACATAACATACATACATACATACATACATACATACATACATACATACATACATACATACATACATACATAGCCATTCATATATATGCCATTCATATATCTTTGCAAATATTGTAATAATTCGATTCTTTGTGTGTCGACAGTCGTGTGGAGTGATGGTGACATCGATGTAGCCGACCCGGTGGTGTAAGTCGTTTTCCTTGTATCATATATATATATATATATATATATATATATATATATATATATATATATATGAATATAATATAATATATATATATATATAATTGACTTAATTCGTATGAGCACAGTTGCATTTATATTTAATATGAATATCAACATTCGTGGTTCATCTCTGTAAGACGCCAAGTTCTGTCTGGTCAATCATGTTTGTATGGTGCTATTCATTATTACAGCTGGCACAATTTAAATTTTGGTCATAAAATTAGAATAGAATATAGACAGTGTCCATGCGCTGAACAAGAGGTCAAGGTCACGTAGAATGTCACAATCGAAAATTGCTAAATACTCTCTCAATGATTGTCCGACTGCTTTAATGTTTATATTTCCTGATAGCATCATTTAATTAGTTCCTACGATGTATTTTTTAAATGCACAGTTTTTCCAAGCGCCCCAGGACAATATATAGTGGCGACATTTCCATGCGGAAGTTAGGTCATCGTAACAAGGTCGAAAATGGCCGTATCGTTAATTTTCTGTCGATCGAGGTGAGGTCGTTCTATTGCCAACAATTGAGTGAATACTTCTGACTTAAAATGTTTTACATGTTCGTCTCAAAATACCTTTAGAGAATTAAGTTCTCCCGTAAGACTGGTTAATGCATCTCGTTACAAGTGTCCACATCATTGGATGCTGCATATGATGGTGATGATGACAATCACGATGAGGGTGATGATAACCAGAAGATCATAATCAATCTTATGCTGATGATGATGATGATGATGATAAAAGAAATGAATACTCCACCAAGTTCACCATTCATCAACGGAATTCCCATTTTCTACTTACATCGACATTTATCTAGAAATATTTATCGGTTGCTACCCTTAAAGATCAATTCGCCTGCATCAACCACCTGATCAGATCCGGGATATCTCAAAAGAAAGATACAACACTTATATACACCGGAAAATGTTATGCATTCATGTATGACTTGCACGGAAGTTAATAGTCAAATGATTTTTTGCTGATCTCTGATGTACGGCGTCGGCTGGTTCCCGTGAATGAAAAGGATGGGTGTGGAGGAGGGGTGTTGTGGGATTAGGGTCGGTGTGGGGGAGGGTCGTGTGGGATTGGGGTGGATGTAGAGGATGGGTCGTGTGGGATAGGGGTGGATGTAGAGGATGGGTCGTGTGGAAAGGGGTGGATTGGGGTGGGGATTGTATGTAGAGGATGGGTCGTGTGGGATTGGGGTGGATGTAGAGGATGGGTCGTGTGGGATTGGGGTGGATGTAGAGGATGGGTCGTGTGGGATTGGGGTGGATGTAGAGAATGGGTCGTGTGGGATAGGGGTGGATGTAGAGGATGGGTCGTGTGGGATAGGGGTGGATGTAGAGGATGGGTCGTGTGGGATTGGGGTGGATGTAGAGGATGGGTCGTGTGGGATTGGGGTGGATGTAGAGGATGGGTCGTGTGGGATTGGGGTGGATGTAGAGGATGGGTCGTGTGGGATAGGGGTGGATGTAGAGGATGGGTCGTGGGGATCGTGTGGGATTGGGGGTGGATGAAGAGGATAGGGGGGATGTAGAGGATGGGTCGTGGGGATTGGGGTGGATGTAGGGGATGGGTCGTGTGGGATAGGGGTGGTAGAGGATGGTCGTGTGGGATTGGGGTGGATGTAGAGGATGGGTCGTGTGGGATTGGGGTGGATGTAGAGGATGGGTCGTCGTGTGGATGTAGGGGGGTGGATGTAGAGGGTGGGTCGTGTGGGATAGGGGTGGATGTAGAGGATGGGTCGTGTGGGATTGGGGTGGATGTAGAGGAGAGGGTCGTGTGGTAGATTGGGGTGGATGTAGAGGTAGGAGGATGGGTCGTGGGGATTGGGGTGGATGTAGAGGATGGGTCGTGTGGGGTAGGGGTGGATGTAGAGGAGGGTTCGTGTGGGATTTGGGGTGGATGTAGAGAGGGTGGGTCGTGTGGGATAGGGGTGGGGTGGATGTAGAGGAGGGTCGTGGGATGGGTGGATGTAGAGGAGGTTCGTGTGGGATGGGGTGGTGTGGGATGTAGAGAGATGTGTCGTGTGGGATAGGGGTGGATGTAGAGGATGGGTTCGTGTGGGATAGGGGTGGATGTAGAGGATGGGTCGTGTGGATGTAGAGGATGGTGGTGTGGGGATTGGGGTGGATGTAGAGGAGGGTTCGTGTGGGGTTGGGGTGAATGTAGAGGATGGGTCGTGTGGGATAGGGGTGGATGTAGAGGAGGGTTCGTGTGGGGTTGGGTGGATGTAGAGGATGGGTCGTGTGGGATTGGGGTGGATGTAGAGGATGGGTCGTGTGGGATAGGGGTGGATGTAGAGGATGGGTCGTGTGGGATTGGGGTGGATGTAGAGGAGGGTTCGTGTGGGGTTGGGGTGGATGTAAAGGATGGGTCGTGTGGGATAGGGGTGGATGTAGAGGAGGGTTCGTGTGGGGTTGGGGTGGATGTAGAGGATGGGTCGTGTGGGATTGGGGTGGATGTAGAGGAGGGGTCGTGTGGGATTTAGGTGGATGTAGAGGAGGGGTCGTGTGGGATTGGGGTGGATGTAGAGGATGGGTCGTGTGGGATTTGGGTGGATGTAGAGGATGGGGTCGTGTGGGATTGGGGTGGATGTAGGGGTGGGGTCGTGTGGGATTGGGGTGGATGTAGAGGATGGGTCGTGTGGGATTGGGGTGGATGTAGAGGATGGGTCGTGTGGGATTGGGGTGGATGTAGGGAGGGGTCGTGGGGATTGGGGTGGATGTAGAGGAGGGGTCGTGTGGGATTGGGGTGGATGTAGAGGAGGGGTCGTGTGGGATGGGGGTGGATGTAGAGGATGGGTCGTGTGGGATTGGGGTGGATGTAGAGGAGGGGTCGTGTGGGATTGGGGTGGATGTAGAGGAGGGGTCGTGTGGGATTGGGGTGGATGTAGAGGAGGGGTCGTGTGGGATTGGGGTGGATGTAGAGGAGGGGTCGTGTGGGATTGGGGTGGATGTAGAGGATGGGTCGTGTGGGATTGGGGTGGATGTGGAGGAGGGTCGTGTTTTATTTGTCAATGTAGGATATGAAGATGGTCAGCGAATTGTGAGAAGATTACTGGTTCATAGCCCCTTCAACCTAACAGCCTCGCCCCAGCCTCCCCAACTCCAGCAACTACACCCACCACTAAGCTTTATACTGACGCAACTTATCCAAGGTCTAAGAACAAAACAGCAAGTGACGTCAGCCAATAGCATCCATGTTCCTGGACACGAGCCGGCTTTCTATTCGATTGCAGCTTAGGAGCAGATACATTGCGTTGAGGGTCAAACGTGAAGGTGTCAGAGCTTGAGATGCTGCCATCTTTATGACACCATGAAGTGTATGGCTAGTTCTGGCCATCAAAGGCGATGTGGTCCTTATAAGAACTCTAATGGTACAATGGTGGTTTAGATGGTTCTCACTTTATTGGTTGTCAGGCTGTGGTGTTCTCAACACCCATGGGTGCAACCTGTTGTTTTAGTCTGGTTTGAGACGAAATTGGGAGCCAAAATTGGGTTGGTGAGGTTGTCTGTCTGCATCAATATGCGCTTCGTATTTTAGCGGCAGATGTTGAACTAACATTGAGCGAGTGTAAGATATATCTCAACGATAACTCATTGCTGATGATGATTATGATGATGATAATGACGAAAAATGAAAACAGATGCTAAGCTAAGACACGTGGTTTGAAGTCGAGCTTGCCATATTTCCACTGCAGATTATATGGTAATGTCGATCGTCTCAAGATTGCTTTATGGATTGGTCTTCGTGAGTGGACTACTGTGTTCGTTTTGGTAACAGCAAAGCTGCCATTAGTGCCTTCGCTGTTTTGCAGTAAAGTTTTCATCTTATCTCGCGGAATAGGATCATTCTGTAGAAGCTGATGTCTGCCATCGAACTTAATCTGTGTTACAGAAAACGAAAAGTGGGTCAGTTAGGTTAAACGTTTACAAAAAAAAATGGGTCAGTTTGAAGAAATATGGTGGATCGCCCTAAATCTGTATATTTATTAAGCCTTGTTTTGATTTGGCTGCGGAGAGGAATACAATTCAAACTTGAGGTTCAATTGAATAGATCCATAGAAATTGCCCCAATTGCTGAAGCTATGCCAAATATCACCGAGAGACACCACTGCTTGAAGGGAATACAGTTCCTAAAGCCTTGAGTGACAACTATGACAGGTTCAATTTAACATATATACCATCCAGTACAGAAGTGAGGTATACATTCTCGAGAGAACCTATTACATTTATTGTTGGCTTCATGATATGGCATAACACGAAGGCATTAAGGCAACGAGTCCTATATTGTTCATACGACGGTTGAATAAGACATTAGGAGGAATACAAATCCTTATTCCTCCTTGACGAAATAATGTACAACATATCAGCTGATGTCACACAGCAATGCTTTATCCATGAACCCGTTTTTATTCACTGTCGATTTTCATCAGTTTAAAGGGTGGCGTAGTTTTAGTGTCAGCAATGAATTTGTTGCGGCTAACGACGCCCGTCGGAAACGTGCGGAATCGGGTCAACTTCGTTTCATATACACTACAATCGTCAGGACAGTGTAATCTCATCTGTTATCAAAAGCAAACGCAATAACCAGACGACTTTTGAAATTCCCACAATGCATCAGCGAAAAAAAACCAACAACCCAAGCATGGCAAATATGTCAAGAAGGATAAGTCATGCACTCACGGTCATGTGTATACTTATATTCCCTTTATTGCCAAATCAATTCACCGTCCATCTTTGTACTGTACGTTGTTAACGCAAGCCGATGAAAACATTCGCATCTCGTCACTTACTTTCTCTGAGAAAACACAACTGCGTTGATTTTTATTTGTGAAAAAGATAAAATGACGAGGCAAAGGGAGAGATATTTTATATAGAAAACCCCACTGACATGAAAATACTCGCTGATTTCTGAAGGTATGAAAAAAACTGATGTTAGTGTCAAAGTCACCCTAAAAAACCTTCATTTCGTCTGAGCAGGTGTTGCGCATGTGCGATCAGAAGGTCGCCGTGGTTTGCTCCCGATAAACAACCAGGTACGAAAACAATTGTGTTTTTCTTCCATTGTGATTTCGCATTGATTCGGTTGTATTTTCTCTCCAAACGTAGCTTAATCCGAGCCGCGTATATCTGAACAATGCCATGACGAAACAATATGGTATGCCTCGTGATGAAAACACCTTTTTATCTACTGCATCAGCGACGGAGAACTTTGATATTACAGCTGGCTTACTTCAGCCGCCTGGAGCCATGCAACGTGTACGTATGTTGCATCGATGTTCCGACGAGGAAGAGCACGTTCGTATCTGTTCTTGTAGGTACGAAAACCGAAAAGCTTAATAATGTGTTCCCCCAATCTGGGTGATTGGTTTAACTTGTTGTCTGTTAAACTGGGAAAATAAACTTTTGCATTATAAGAATATTTCGTCGTCACCGTTAGGGATCAGCTGATGGTGAATATTAGCTACCATTTTAAATGTTACATTTCAGTGCCTTTTTATTTCAAAATGACTGGACAATCGACATGCTGGGCTTCTTGAATGGCTGGAGGGATGGCATATTGTCAGTTTGAATGACTTGCCATGACGCGTGCGTGTGGACGGATAATGGACGTTGCTAATTGTCCATATTAAACTAATTACAGTATTCTGCTCTAGTTGTGTCCAAGATGGCGTGTTGACATCCGATTTGGAACTAGTAGTAAAATAACCAATTTGTCGATTCGGATATTAATTGAATCAACCAAAATATTTTTATATATTCAAAGAGAATTTTTTTATTCTAACTGATGCATTTCACAATGTAAAGCAGGAATGCAGCATTGATCAATTTCATCACCAGGTATTACTGTTTGCCCTGATGGTACCATTTGCGTACACTGAGTGTGTAGTATCCCATGGGCTCGAACCCTTCTGCCAAATCCAACCGCCTGTACCCCCGGCCCCCGCCCCGCCCGACATATCGCCCCTCTATCTCTAAGGGATATATGGCTATGAATTTAAGTTCACCAATGTAAAGGACAAGGTATCCCCAAAGTCTACAGGGAGCGCATACGTGAAGAATTCAGATTATGTCTCCCTCCCGAGAAACACTCTGATCTTAGGACATAAAGACTTAGGGCAAGCAATACGCCATTAGGGTTGACAATAGCACCTGAGACTGACATCATGTTTGGACAGAGGAGGAGGGTGAGTAGAAAAGTGGACGGTCTCGCTCGACATTCTCGGTTTTAAGTTTCCGGTTAAGTAAACACCTGTTTTCGTCATCCACCCAGGTGTGTTTGTTGCAGTTATGTAACGACTCGATTACACAACACCTATCCATTGCGTTTCCAGGCGAGACTTTGATGTCGTTGCGAGTCTCCCTCCACTTAACCGCACCTAAGCCAACTTATTTAGAGCCCAGCTGATACGGGCAGCTCAAACTTGGCCCCCTCTTCAGCGTCAAGTAGTTGGCAGTCACTGTTTGACCTAGTTGGGTAATTTGTGGATGATGGCATTTGGACAAGGGGCCTTGTCTGTTGGGTTTGGTGGTGTCATGACGTGATGGGTGCTTCAGGCTGTCACTGACAGTGTACCAACCGGTGTAGTATTGGCAGCCATGTTGGTTCTGATGTCGACGGCGACAGCCTATGGTCGTGCCAAGCGGGGGTGGTGGTGGATTTGTTCGTGAGTGCCGGGGGTACCAAGTCGATTGGAATAGACATGCATTTGCACTCTGGTACTTGAAATTCTGATCAATAGAGAACAATAAACTAACTATCTCGTAACGAGCAATGATGCGTTCGCTTGTATTGATTCCGCTTTACGCAGAGGTTAATTTTCTTTTCAATGGCGATTTCTTTGTCATCTCCTAAATGAAACAGTGCTACTCGGTGTATATGAATAACGAACACTGTATATAACAAAGTGATGAAATGTTCACAGTTATCGACGTAATGCTTCCCTGTCGTTAACGGACATTCTTCCATCACAGTTATCGACGTGATGTTTTCCTGTCGTTAACGGACATTCTTCCATCACAGTTATCGACGTGATGTTTTCCTGTCGTTAACGGGCATTCTTCTATCACAGTTATCGACGTAATGTTTCCCTGTCGGTAACGGACATTCTTCCATCACAGACATACCCCTCCAACCATTCTAGCTTCGATATCTCAGTCAAAGGATAATTTCACCGGGAAACAAAATCCATGATGGGTCATGTGGATGGTAACACCAAATGGATGCAAACATACACTTAATATGCACTCAATTCTGCCACAATTGACCGACAAATATAGCCATGTAACGACACCAGCGATATACTGGGGTCATGCCATGACCAGTATTAGGTAGGGGTGTTGACGTATCGCCCAGCAGCTCGTGACAACGATGGTCCATTCCGTGCACTTTATGATCCCATTAACATAAATAGCCCAGGGCTAGACAAGGGACGATACATATGAGTAGGTGTATACCGCAAACTCTATTGGTGGATGCTGTAAATAATCTACAGGGAATAGCTTCCATTGATACATGTGACCTTTTAGCTTTCGGATGTGGGCAGGTATAATAGCATGATTAACAGTATACCTGTCAAAATAGAGCCGGTTGGCTGTTATTACTCCATGACTGCGATACCATGGTCAATAGAGCAGATTTATATGAGGCATAGACAGGCGCAGGTGCGTTGGTCATGGCCTTGGGGCAGGTATATATTGATCTGTGAAATCGATATCTTGGGGCAGTGAACAGTACAGATGGATGTATTGGTTAGAGAAGTGGTGCTTTATTATGAAGAAGAAGCATGTGACAGGTCGTTCTATCACAATAAGACCAGACAGGTAGTTGACTGCAAGTCTGCTTCGGAGAGATCTCATTAGTGAAGCAACGTTGAGTATGTGATTGTTTTGATGTGAGTGTTTTATTATCTTAGGGTGTGGTTCGGATACATAACGGTCGCTTATAGGCGGATAAATCGATGTATCGCACGCTGTAGTGATGATAAATGCACCAGGATCGGTCAGGAAAAACACACCTGAACTTACCTTTAATCACGTCTAATAAATCACACCTCATTTTGGTTTAGTCCCCTATGAAGTCGGATTAGCGGGTAGTAATTGTCATTGGCAAAGCTCAGTGATTTCAACGGTTTGTAAAGTTCATCCTGAGATAAGAGGCTTCGCTAGAAAATGCAAGAAGTCTACATCAAGGCGCAGATAATGCCTTAATATAGATTAGATGGACTGGAGGAGGAGTCGGCTTTTATTGGAAGGGACGGGTGATAGGGGGGGGGGGGGGGGGGGGGTAGGGAGATGGGGCGGGACGTTATTTCAGTCTCATTGAAAACGTCTCTACGTCAGCGCCGTCACCTCGTGATACGTGGTCTTGCTAGACTCGTGTACGACCCAGGAAACCGATTCCCTAGATGTTATGTCAAATTATTTTAATTTTAAATGTCAGTTTGTTTTATTTTTACTCTCACACAAACGCCGTAATAGAATGTCCTATTTCATGCAACATTTATTGAAACTGGAAATGCCTCAAACGTGGCTTTTCATATTTCCTTGCCAATTTCAAAACTGGCCCTTTAACGGAAAAAACCTAAGCGTTTGTTTTCTCTTGAGGCTAGGCGAGGTTATCTTCAGTGGTGTTCGGTGAAAGTGGCTGAGCAGATCGACAAAGAGAAATTGTCTTACGTTATCTTCGACTTTCGACGCAGCTCGAGCGAGAAAGCAAATTGATTGACGCGTTTTCTTGCCGCACCTTCAGCCAATCACGTACTAGCAGTCAATAGCTCTGTAGCCAATAGCCGTAGCGCGTTCTGTGGAGAGGGGGTGGGGGAAGCTAGTGCGAGTGTGTACCAATGCGAAAGCCCTGACGGCGAAATGAGTGAGAAGCGATGGCCGCCGTAGCAACATCAGCTGTAGTGCTCGCGCCGTAAACTATCTACTATAAACCACGTCTATAGCAGCTCTCGCCCGTACATCGCCTGGCTGTCTCGCAGCTTTCATTTACTTCGCTACAAATCACAGGCAAAACCAGCTTTCGGCGTGAATGACTCCGAAGTACCCGTAACATTAAGAGATTAGCAGTGACATCGGGACTTCCCCGCCAGCTTATGGAGATGCTGATACAACTGGTGCTGCGGCAGATAGTCAAACGGGATTTAGATCAGCTTGAATCTGTGGTGTCGTGTCCTGGCAACATCACGCGAGAGTTTCTCCTCAACTTCACGGCCATTCATCGCGTGCCTTGACAGCCAGTCGCTTCATGGTAAACTGTTGGTTTAACACGGGGTAATTGTGTCGGAAAGTACGGAAGGGCTTATTGCCGGAAAGCTGTTGTGAGGCTCCAAAATAGTTAATTTGTTTTATCGAACTGAGATGCGACGGCGAAAGTGTATAGAAGGGCTTACTTGTGCTCGTCTCCCCAGGGCACTATACGCGAGACAGCAGTGAGAGCAGCGAACGTCGTCGTCTGCAGTAATTTGACCAGCTTTGAATAGAGTCGGAAAGGAAGAACGTTTGTGTATACTTTCTCCAGAGGCAACTTTATATAGGTAGCGAGTGTGTATAGACACAAGATGGCCCGGGGTATTTCAAGTCGCCGCCACCGCCAAAGAGCACCCAGCCGCCATTCAACGGCTCCAATAATCACCCTACGCGCCTATACGAATCTCAACTGACAAGTTACCTGGCTTTGCGACGACTCTCTCTCTCTCATTACTGAAAACACCAGCCAGTTGCAGAATAAGGATTATAACGCAAGCTGAAGCCGCCCCTTGAAAAAGATCGTCTGTTTCTCGTGTGATCTTTGGTGATGTTCGAACGATTTCGTTGCCAATCTGGGTAAACCCGAGGAATTGTGTCAGCTCTGCTTGAAATCTTTTCATGACTCGTGAAGTTGAAGACCGTTAAATCGACGGGGCTCCGCGTGGATTTTGGCGACGATTAAGATCAATTTATTACGTCATCGTGACTATAGATGTGACCGTGACTGGTGACCAGTGACATACTGGCCTGCCCCAGGCGTTGATTGTTAATCACTATTACGCATAATTACTCCTCAGTTTTATCTAATAGATTTTTAGGTGACATAAACCCACAACTATTGTTCACGAAACGCTCCAAGCACCACAAGGGGAGATTTGAGCCTCCGAGTCAGCTGGCGTCTCCCGTCCAGTTTGAGATTTCTATTCAAGGTTGATTACAATCCCACCAGTCCTTTTGACGTAGTCTACCAGGGCAACGAAACAGACTTTACCTATTATCATTAGCGTCGGTTGCAATCAAAAGCATTTCGCCATTTGATGGGAATTGTAATGACAGTTGTTGGTTAGCATATCTTATGTTTGGTGCAATATAAACGGAGGTGGCGTGGCCGGGTAATTTTATATCAGTGACGTCTGCCATTACAGGCTGCTCATATTGAATCAGGTGGAAACAGGACGAGCTCGCATAGGTAAAAACATTCCGAGGCAACTACCTTAAGAACAGGCACATTATATGCAATAGCAGGGGATATTCAAATCCTAGACCAGCCCCAGAGTTCCCGTCGTGGAAATATGATCAAGCGATTTGTTGATTTCCAAGTCCCAGCCTCAGAAAGCAGACGAGACGGAAAACGATCCCGATCCACAGCTCAGCCCGCGCTTTCTCTATCATCGTCAAGCGATCCTGTTGTAGTCAGATAGCGCGGAACCCTAGCTGTTACCAGGCCCATACCATGGCTGGGAACCAGGATGCATGGATGAAGTCGGCTGGGGCAACTCGTAGCCGTGCCTTATCCACTGTCTTCCTATCTGTTTTGACACTGACATGGAATATTGTGGTTTGCTTTTCCAGAGCAGTGACCCCGACCCCCGCTTCCTCAGGCCTCGCCGGCTACACTACACCCGGGGGTAAGTGTATACATTAATAGTAAATAATTACTGTTTGGGCATAGACATGATTTTTATGATAAGCTGCTTTTACTTATGCATGAATATGTCTGTATCTGTTGCGTACAAATGATATATTAATGGCCGGACCGGCAGAGAATATACTAGCATTTGTATGCCAATGCTATGCCCGGTTGTATATCTCCTCCGGATGTGTTTGTTTATTGGCAATAAACACAGGTTGGTCATCCCACCCCGACCCCTGCCCTGTCAGCATTCAATCCATAATATACATCTCTACAATTCTCGTGGTATGAAACGGGCCATTCATTTACACATGGAGCGCCACTCATTCAGAGAGCTGTTCCCTAGCAGACCCGTATAGCACCAACACCTTCCTTATTCCCGTCTCATTTTACGCTAAAAACCAACAAATGTGCAAACAAACCGCGCTGGCAAAAATGACAGGTGATCCTATAGACACATGCCACTCTATAATCACTTCACACCTGGCACCTCTATGAATATACGATGTTTTACAGAGTGTTGGCTAGTACGGCTTCTCCAGTTTAAACACAATCAATCGGTCGATCTGCTTTCTCTCAAGCCCCCCATATTTATTGACCTGACATATTTAGGTTTCCTCTCCGTTAAAAATGAAACTTTTCTGGTGCTTGTGTATAACTGTATGCCATAGGTCCGACCATCGCGGAGAATCGTTTATTTTCCGCAGCATATTCAGGGCTAGCGTTTTACGGCACTGATACTTTCCATATTGCAGTACTCTTCGTGAATGAGGCTTGCTCTTGACAAGTCTAAGCACTCACGGAGCACGCTGAAGATAGGCAAATTATTCTCAGGCATAATTCTTCATAAGCTGAGATGGTTTTTCTGACATGTTGCCGTGGAGAAATGAGGCTGATATACCCGGAAATGTATCATCAAGTGGATTAGTTGGCACTAGCACACTCCGAGCCGTCACCGGTGTTTGTCAACTAGAAGCATTGCTTCACTATGACTTGTTATGCACTTAGTTTGCCAAGATTGCCATAAGTTCGCCAAGTCGTATTACCGTGGCTCCATTGCTTAAAGTTCCCTTGACATCAGTGAATGGGTTGCTGGAATAATTTGCTGGAATTAGTTGGTCAGACTTGGAGATAATATATTCATCTTTTTCAAATTGTGGTTTCTAAGTCAAATTTCTATTCTCTCTTGCCTATCTACAATGGAGAGGAATGTACAAAATGATCCCGGACACAGTTCGACACATGGGTTTCCCTCAACAGCACCTCAGTTTGCCTGTGGTCCGTGAGCCGAAGACTCATTACACATTGACTTGGTTAAGGTATACAGCGGACAATTACGCTTTCCGATCCGCCAATTGCTGATAACCCGTACAAATGATCCGGCTCCCCCGTCTTGTTGGGATACCCTGCGAATAGAAACACTATTAAATTCGCACGCAGACGGGCAGACGCATAGACAGACTGATACAAATGTATATGCGAAAACATAGCCTCTTGTCGGGGACAAAAATGCAATCGTTGGCCTGACCTTGTCAAAGAGCCCACGATCATTGATCGAGGCTGTGTCAGAGCCAGCGGCGCGCAATGCCCCCAGCTCTATCGCTCCGGCATGGTGCCTAGTTATGACCCGCGCATCAATTCTTCACACCCCTACCTCTACTCAGCTTGGCACCTGCAGCGTGATTGACAGGTGGCATGTCAGACATTGAGTGGCTGCCATCTCCGTGTGTAGGGCCGAGACATCTCCTCCTTCTGTCTCGTCCCCTATTCTCATATCTGTCTGCCTGTCTGCCAGTCTGTCTGTCTCTCTCCATTTTATATATAAATATAAGTACACACACACTCACACACACACACACATATATATATATATATATATATATATATATATATATATATATATATATATATATATATATATATATATATATATATATATATATATATATATATATATATATATATATATGTGTGTGTGTGTGTGTGTGTGTGTGTGAATAACCGTAACTTTGAGAAGGAGGCTCTGCATTAGAACGTACAAATGGTGATGACAGAATGCAATCTGCCCGCTTGTAGCATGCTGATATTATTATAGTATGTCATCATTTCTTTCTGCGAAGGTAGTATCGTCAGGCTGTTACACCCTCCCCCTATCAACCCTCTGTCCACGACCCTGACCTTTACCATCCGTCTTGGTCACGGGCATATTCATGCTTTGAAGCCGACCCAAAAGCTAAGCATGCAGCGTGTTCCATGTGGTGGTGATACATGGCCAATGGACGATGTGATATGGTACTGTCTGGGGAGACGCTTGCGGCGTTGTCTGACTCGAGCAGATATCGCCACTGGCACGCTCGACTCACTGATACTTTACCTGTAGCAGTACATGACGCGCAATCAGTTCATGTCTTTGGTTGACGCTCGGAATTATAACTTAGAGATCCGTGCGCGTGTGGTGTCGGCTGTGTACTGCTTTTGTCGGATTGAGCGAGTGTCATGTACTATGTATGACCTAATAGCGTATACTGTCTAACTGGGAGATCGAAAATCGGTGTCAAAGATTGGTATTCTAAGAGTACTGCTTAGTATGTAGTTCGAGAATCGGTGTCAAAGACTGGTATTCTAAGAGTACTGCTTGAGAGGGAGTTCGAGGATCGGTGTCAAAGACTGGTATTCCGGGAAAACGAGGCGCAGTGATTTCGTAGATATACAGAATGGTGACCATAGGTTGATAAATCTGTTTAACGTTTGTCCTCGTCTGTACACGAAAGGCAGTAACTCTCGAGTAGGATAGGGTGTCCAATAAGTACTTAAAGTGGCTGTTCATGTCAAGGATCAAGGTGTCTCTCCTTGTAACGGTGCTGCAGCCGACGCGGCGGTATCAACACACATCACTTTCATTCAACTGCTTCTCCAACCGGCCTATACTCCAATATTGACGCTGTCTGTTTGGTCTTCCGAATTTTCCCAAAGCCTTGCGGGAAATAGATCGCTACCATGCCACAAGACGCTGGGGTCGCATTCGATGAGGGTATTGACCTGCCACCCCTCACATGACCCAAGTGACTACACCTATATTTAGGAATAAGGGCTTTGAACACACTCCTCTGTTGTTACCTATATGGTAGCTAAGAAAACAAATTACTTGGGGCCCAACATTCCCTGTTTCGTGTATCCGATTTCCTCTAGGTCGTAAGCGCGTATTGTTTGCCGAGATGGGCGTAAAACAGCCCGACACAAAGGGAGCGTTCTCGTCTTTCGGGTCACATTTGCCACAGGAGTACACCAGCGGCGTCCTCGCTACCTCCATATCCCATTTGCTTTGAAACCCTGTATTAACTCTGTTTTGATTTGATCTAAGATTTTACTCTGTAAACCTTACAACTACACTTTCACCCCACAAGCACCACCCTCGGCCACACAATGGTCGCTCAAGAGTGTCCTTTTGATCCGCGTTTCCATCAAGTTTCTGACCCAACCTCGTGATCCGCAAATGGTTGAATGAGTGCGCTGAGTTTACTGATAACAAAACACGGAAAAAAATATGGAAGGTGATAGTATGTATTCACTGAATCTTGATTGCATCTTCAAATATACAGAACTGCACAGTTTATAGCGTTTAGCATTCGCTCACTTGGAGTTACCTGTCTTCGTTACTTGATAAACACATAAGACAGGTGTGTCCTATAAAGCTGCATTTCACACACACCATTTCACTCGCTGTCTGACTGACTGACTGACTGACTGACACACACAATCTTCTCTCTCTCTCTCTCTCTCTCTCTCTCTCTCTCTCTCTCTCTCTCTCTCTCTCTCGCATTGCGGCTCTGGTTGTATAAGCTCAGAAACTCAATTTAGGAGGTTTCATAAGTGTGTTGACGAATGAGTCAGTGCCTTGTCAGTCTTCCGTCTAATCCATCATATGTCTATCTATCCCCAGCGTCTCGCTCCGTCCCTGTGATGCGTCTCATCGCCTGAGTGCCTGGCGTATTTTCTTAATCTCAGTGAAATGCGTCTTTGGTGATCTTTAGAGTGTCTTGGATCTCACCATTAGATTAATGTAAATATGAGCCTTGTTCTCAATCTTTGAAGTTGGTAGGGGCGGAATTTTCTCCTCTGTAGGAAGCTGTGCTGTAGAATGTTGTAGCTATGACGTCATCTGCGGAGTCAGCCCACCTGGGTGTTGAGTTTGAGTCGATACGCCGCCTCATGTGAGAGTAAAGAAATGGTATCATCCGTGGAGGAACGAATCGCCAATGTCGGGCTCGTGTTTGAACGACTGACACAACATGACGTCACTTCCTACAGCTAATCAAAACACTGTACAGCACAGGCACTCGAGTCTCAAAACGTCCTTACTGGCCCCTAATGTATAAAGAAATAAGAAGGAAGAAGGATATATATATATATATATATATATATATATATATATATATATATATATATATATATATATATATATATATATATATATATATATATGAATGAGGCTGGAGAGGAGGGATGTTTCAGGATTCGAGTGCATGTATACTCTACAATAGAACCTCTGCTTCCAAATGGACATCTGAGTTTTACGTGCACCTGTATACGAGGGAAACATTTTCATATTTCATATTGTTCAGTGCGTTTGCTAGCCTAAGATAAAGGGCATTGAGGCAGCGCAGTAGGGCAGGGGATTGCCTGCATATACTGAACCACAGTAGCTGTCTTCATGGCCTATGTGGACGGTGATATACAAACATCATAGGCCTGACCTTCCCTAATGCCACCCTGCGTCTACTCCCTCTTGTCAACACCTGCTCGGTCGCGCTCGTCCATCCGTAAATGAACCAGATTGCCCGTCAAGGAGTGCATTCTCAACGACTGTTTGTACACATGGAAATATATGCGCTAAGACGAGCGAGGAGTTTTGCGTTGTGTGAAGAGAAAGGCCATTTATGAGAAGGATGAGTACTGGAGCACGCGCATTAAGTTTACAGTAAAACTACACCTGTGTAAAACGCACGACTGTTTTTAATGGACACATTTCCATAGATCTATTTGTCCAAATAATCTTGGCGGTGGGTGGCATTGTCGCGCGATCACCTGTCTACAACGGATATTTTTTCCAACATTCGATGTGCAATTTTTGTTGTTGCTGCAGAATTATTAGATAGTAGAGGGAAGGGCGGCATCTGAAATCATGTGCTAGATGTGGGGCGTTGGGGGGGGGGGGAGTTGGGGGGGGGGTGAGCGAGGGAAGTTCAATATTCAACAACATTGGTCATCTGCTCTCTGAAATCTGGAGTCGCCATCACAGCGCATGCGCGCACCACCCCGGAGAACGCCAGAAATTGTATCGATGCATCTGCGGCGCTCTAATCATCGACCTCCTTCCTCATTATAGAGGTCTAGGATAAAGACTACGCCATATCTCGTGCGAGCGTTTCGAAAATGTGACACTATCCCCACAAGTAGACTTAATATTACATCATAAGGTTACCCATTTCTTCCACATAACACATCATTATCGATGACCTATATCCTGACGGCGCGCTCGCCAGTCATGCAGTCTGAACAGCAATGTCATCCCCTTCCATGCATTCGTGGGTCCACCCCACAACCCGTGACAAAGAACCATTCATACAGCTCCCGATGGCTTCCATCTGACAATGGGAGTTAATTTGCGTGTCAGATGGCATTAAATGGGAGGTATCCATACAAGCTACATATTCATTATTTATCTATAAATAAAGCCCCGCTTACTTTATGTGTTTTTCGCCACACCTTAATGTTCTCCGCCAATTACTGCTAAGTGTCTGCCAATAATACCATAGTACTTGAGTTAACTGTCAGGGGAATGTTTTAGGTTGAAAACTGACCCATACCAATTCTCTTGTGCCCTGCACCATCCGTTCTGTTTGCCCCTTGAACCTCTGTTTATACTTAAACACTTCCTTAAGCAAAACTTGTGATCATTGTCTCATGCACTCTTCCAACCATTGCATGTATTGCCGACAGCAATGTGTTTCGTAAGACGGCTGAGATTGTGGGACCCAGTCCAGGGATTGCTTACACAGGATGCTATACCTGGATATATACCTCATGTATAGTGCTATTGTTGCCAATGACCAGACATAAGTTTATGGATAAAGGATGTTGATACAACAGTCCTGTTCAACACCGGAACGAAAGCTGCTAACAGCGTGATTGGTATTTCACAGATCTGTTTATCAACATCTACCCTACGGGGTGCTTTCCCGGTATAATTGTCCGTTATGCTGAAGTGTCTATTAAATGCAGTAGTGTCCGTTATACACAGGTGTCCGCTGGGACAGGTATTACCAAATGCTGCCGACCTTTGAATTCTCCACTCACCAGTACCGCCCAAAGCTTGCGCCGAGGTGAGAATTATGAAGTTCTACAGAGGCTGCTCGTGACGGAGTGAATTATGAGGTTTATATTTTGGGAAGGTTTATGGGTAAAAGATCACCCGTGCGTTACGACGCGTAAGCAGATTGCACCGACTAAGCTATCGCGCTTCCCATTAGCTGCGAACTGTAACACTGCGAACCCCGTAGTATGTATTGGTACTAGTTTGTATATCATTGTTTTCGGGCCCTTGTGGATTTGGGTCACCGCCCCCCCCCCCCCCCCCCCCAAGTCATTCGTTAGTTCTGACTTAGCTTAGCTAGATATGGGATGGTCCGTCCACAGCGTAGCATCGATTTGTTCATTAGCAGTAAAAACCTACAGCAACCGTAATAGACCAAGGTCGTATTTGATTAGGCTAGCTTTCTCATAATGCCGGCTTTAACCACCTTCACACATCCGCCTTTAGTTAATGACAGAAGTATGTAATGTTTGTCCATTACGGTTGACATTACCCATTGGTCAACTGCTATTAAAAAAGTAACCGACTGTTGCAAATGTATGTTTATTTTGATAGTTCTCGTGCGTAGTGATTACGGCTGACTAAGAATGATGTTTTGTGTGTATATAATGTTCGCTGGATGTCAGTCGTGTTTGGGCGTTTGTTGATGGGAATTCATCATCACCAGTTCCTGACTTGCGCTCTATCATTTCCGTGATGATGCTCAGTAAACCTGCCGTCGCTTTGCTTTTAACTGATGAATCATTATTATATCATAGATCCAATCATTCTTTAAATAATCATGGAAATTTACTTTTAATCTTATGCGTGGTCAATGAGACCATGCTTCTCGGGCTAAAGAAAGGGGTGAAAAAGGTCGGTGATGATCATTTGCTGGGATGTGACGTCAGACTGTTGTCAATTATCGATAATATCCCAATTGATGGATAATCACTGCCGTATAATTCACAGCTAAGGGGTTAGTTGCTTGCAGACTCATTTCGAGAAGCTCACAGTTAGACTGTGTTAGCATTAATGGCCTTTGTAGGTTGGGTGATTGGGGACGAAATCGGAGAGAGCACCTGCCTGCTGATAGGAGAGGTCAATTCTCTGGTGGCTTTTGGAACGAGCTTGGGTCATTATCTCATTCCGTCCTCACTGCCATATCACATGCTCGCGTGGTCTACCAACTAGAACAACCACACATATTCAATTCTCTGTAGCTACCAACCAGAACAAAAGCACATATTTCCTCGCGAGGCAGGGTCAGTCGCTAGTAGCCCCCAAACCTATGCACCCTTATTCCCTAACCCGCTATATTCAACATAACAGCCTGAATAAGGACCGGCCAGCGAGCCCACACAAAGCGTGATTTATTTCCTGAGAAAGCCTTCGCACTCCTCTCGTTGGCATGCGCAACGTAAGGTGGAATCCCGAGGCCCAAAGGCGTACGATAGCCTGTGCTCGGCCTCGTGCTTCTTGCCCAGGCCCGCGCTTTGGCCAGTAGATTTCGCGACACGACCAATGCCATTATGTCGTTTTTTGAGCAATATCGTTTCGTCTCCGCTGACGCCAGTAAATTACCGCACGAGCTCGCGCATCCTGACGCCTCAGATGGGGTCTGGAGGGGGGGGGGGGGGGGGGGGGGGGCGAGGAGGGGGGGGGGGGGGGGGGGGGTCGAGGAAGGTGGGGGGGTGGGTGATGGTGGAGGGGGGGGGAGAGAGGGGTCAGTTAACGCAGCTATTTTGTATTGCAGTAGTTATTTCCTCCAAGAGAGATTATTGTCGTTTCGTGTGGGTTATTGCTCCAGTTGTTACTGGCGTAGTACCCGCGCACCTTTTAACACCATCCTCAGGTAATTAGCCTTTTGCTATTGGCCGCATGTGGAACCTTTCAGGTGTGCAAGTATCCGCTGTGAGAAATCAGGTGTTAATTACAGAGGCTGCTAGCACTCGTCTAGAGATGGTCAGCATCTGTAACACTCCCTCCCAGCCTCACGCGCTCGCCTAGCAAGTCTCCCGCGTGAACTGTCCGATGTGTTCCGTTTCTTGTCTCCGGACACCATGCATCGAGGAAAATGCAATGCCAGTTGGAGCGTGGTGCGCGCCACACTCAGTACCGCTGTCACTGTGGTTTCTGGTTTATCAACATTTCCTTCTGCTTCAAAATAATATGACGGTGTTAACCCCGTCTCGGCTGGCATCAACGCTACCGGTTTATACCATGGGTGGTCCGACTCTCGAATATACAGCCTTTCTACCACCAGACCCATAAGACACCGCGTCTATGACGACCAGCCGCTCGCTTGACAAGACCTACGATGCTCTAGTATACGCTGATGAATGAGTGCACTCAATGGCAAACCTCTCTCTATGTAATTGGTGACATTACTCGTCGAAATAACTACGCTCGTCTGTGACTATCATACGTTCGTGTGGTTTAAGTCTACATACGCCTAATAAATGGACTCGCGTCGAATTGTGATGCTCGTCTGCGGTCTGCGATATGTAAGCCAGGGGAACTGGCTGGTGTGGGGGGGGGGGGAGGTAGATGAGGAAAGTGGGCATTGGGGGCGGGGAAAATATTGTTGAGGAAAGTGCCCCGTCCGCGTATTTTACTCCTGATAGCTGTCTTGAAATGTTTGCTACACCGGATTCATTTCAAATGTCAGACTGACGTTGTTGTGACGTGACGTAAGGAGGTGTTGGCATGGGAAGTGAGTGCGTGCGTGGGTTGGCAGGGGTGTTATTGCGTGGGAATTGGCAGTGTTTAGGGATTGGGAGGGATGTTGGGTGGGGTGGCATGGAGGTCACCGTGTCGGAGTTATATTTCCACTGCATCATCATCATCATCATCATCATCATCATCATCATCACCAAATTTCATTATGTTCACCAACATAATCATCAACATCTACGTCATCATTGACTTTATCGTTAAAGACTTCATCTATGTATTCATCATCATCGAAATCATCACTCATTACACCCCCCTCCCCCCACCCTGCCCCCAGTGGAAGCAGGTCATGCATGTCACGCGCCTATGATTCTCCTCCATGCACGACGCACGCACCCACCTGAGTTAGACACTGATCTACGAGATAACAAACCTATCTCATTATCAACAAAACCTGCCCGACCCCGGACCTCGTCAGCGCATGTTTCACCCGTTCACTCGACCAATTCACCTCCTCAATCCTTCACCCAATATTATTCCCCTTTGATGTGGAAACTGAATGAAAAAACAATAAATTACTCGGACATCCACCTATAATACAAACCATTTCTTGAGAGATAAATTTCCTGCCATACCATCACATGGCGCTCTCCCATTCAATTGAGACGCCATATTTTAGTCTGCGGATCTGTGGTTGACCTTTGTGAGTTATCGTCCGTTAAGGGTTCAAGTCTACAAGCCCATTCGCGGTCACAAATACCGTTTTCACAAAGCCCGGGACATTTTGATGGCTGCTTCGACCAATTGACGTTCAAAATCTGGGCGACTTTGTGTTGTGTATCCGTGCAGTTACTATCGCTGTCAGAGAGATAGCATCCCGTAATCCCGCGCTGATTGGACGCTGAAGGTCTGCCATCCCCTCTTTGTTACCTGGCTGACTGATAAAGACGCCAATAAACGACCCTTCGTTTTTGCTGACATGCATGATATATATATAAATATATATATATATATATATATATATATATATATATATATATATATATATATATATATATATATATATATATATATATATATATATATATATATATATGTGTGTGTTTGAATGTGTGTATGTGTGTTTGCGTATGTGTGTTTATGTGTGTTTGTATGTGTTGCGTGTTTGTGTGTGTGTGTGTATGTGTGTGTGTATGTGTGTTTGCGTATGTGTGTATGAGTGTTTGCGTATGTGTTTGTAGTGTGTCAGGGCGAAGTGGACACGACCCATGTGTTTTCCATACTGGTTTCCAATGACATGGCTCGGTGACTATAATTACATATGTAGTTGTCTTCATTTGGCGCCATGCTGTCGCACATGTGTTATAAACAATGCCATGTCACTTGGTAGTCACGTTGTATTGGTCGTGTAGGCACGCGAGGACGATGTCGACAGCGATTGGTTTGAAGGCGACGGTGGATCGTGCTAATGACGGTTAACATGGCTAGTCGGACAGCGAGGTCACTTATATATGTGGTTCGTGTTAGGTCAGTTCCGTGCGCTATGTCATCAGGGGCACGGGTAACAGGTACTGATTGTTAAGGAGCTTGTGACTAAGTTGCAATCTTGAGCTGCCAATGCTGATGAATTATGATGCTGATATATCATAATGCTGATATATCATAATGCTGATATATCATGGTGCTAATATATCCTGATGATGCTGATATATCTTAATGCTGATATATCATATTGCTAATATATCAGATGATGCTGATATAAGCTGATGATGTTGTTATATCTTGGTGCTGATATATCCTCATGATACTGATACATCCTCATGATACTCTGACGTCATAATATTTGGCACCGTTAACTGACCCCGTTCAGCACCACACCCTCATTTGCACCCCTACACCCTTTGACATCACCCCCTGTAACGCACATCCCCATCCTGAATCCCCCCGACCAGACCGGCCCCACCCCACCTACGATACACTTGATTCATTGGTGCAGCTCAATATCCAGGCAGAAAAAAATAGAAGAGAAAATCTCTTGGGTAAGCGTCTTCTTTTGTTTGCGCGCTGGGCCGCCACAGTCACACCAAACATGTCCCGATGCAGCTCCAATTCAGAGCCATACTGCCACAATGGACGTGATTGCCTATGTGCGTTCGTCTGGAGATAGATGTCGCCTTTCAATTCACCTCTCTGCTTGTTGGCGACATGAATTCCTCCCGTTTGTTGGGTATTCTCTCGACAAACACCTTTTGAGACTGCGCATCACATTCTGCATCGAGTTATTAAACCTACGTTTTTTTGTTGCTCGCTGGCATCTGGTTCGCAGACGGAAGACATCCTCCATCCTTTGTAGCGCTTCTGGGGAGGGATCAGTCAAGCTTTGACCTTGGTCGCATGATTGGAACAGCTCGTCATCTCAGTGACCTCAAAAACTCATATTGGTGCCACGGCATCTGTCGTGAATGAACCATCCACATATATCCGGCTCATACCCAGCATTTCTCATTCACGGTTTGTGGCGCGAGGCACACCACTGGTGGTGAACCTGCCTCTTGTCAATGACGAACTACAGCGACTTCACCTACTCACCATTGCCTACCAATGACTATTTATTTCACCATAACATACCGATTACCCATCCACTCACTATAGCCTACGAATGACTTACTCACCATAGCCTGCGAATGACTTACCATAGCCTACGAATGACTTACTCACCATAGCCTGCGAATGACTTACTCACCATATCCTACGAATGACTTACTCACCATAGCCTGCGAATGACTTACTCACCATAGCCTGCGAATGACTTACTCACCATAGCCTGCGACTTACTCACCATAGCCTGCGAATGACTTACTCACCATAGCCTGCGAATGACTTACTCACCATAGCCTGCGAATGACTTACTCACTATAGCCTGCGAATGACTTACTCACCATAGCCTGCGAATGACTTACTCACTGACGGTAACTTATACCAATGACTCACCTTCTCGCCATTTATCTTCCTGTGAATTACTAACTCTTCGTAACTGACCAATGACTTAGCCACCCGCCATAACGGCACTATCTGTACGCTGTCCATCACAGCCAGCCATCGCACGCCCCCAGGCCCCATCCGCCGCACGCCATTGATACAACCGATCGCTAAGAAATAGTCATGAAATACTCGTACTATCTGCGGGTTCAGTCGCACGAGCAATACTTTAATGCAGGTGCACTATGCGCGGAGAAATCACCACGCTGTATCCCCCTACCCCGGCTGGGAGGGCGGAGGGGTGAATACCAGGAAAAGGTGAATATGTCTATATGACCGCCTGGGAGATATGACCTGTAGCAGCAGCAGCAGCAGTAGCAGCCAGTGATGAGGCGTTATGTCCGAGGGAGACATTCCTATGCCTCACATACCAGCGAGCACCATCCTCGTTTCTGCTGTTAATGATCATGATGATGGTGACGACGACGATGATGGTGACGACGACGACGAGGATGACGCTGGTAATAAGGATGATGATAACCATGATGAGATGGAGGATGGGGGTGGTGTGTAGAGCTCAACGGGAGCGCGGCGTAGGGTGTGTCCGGGTTTTTCGGGGCAGGGGGCGGAGTGGGGATATGCATGCGGTACAAATCTAAAATGAGATGAGCGACTTTGTCCGTCAGCTGCAAATACCAGAAACCGAGCAGAAACCGAAATAGACTGATGAGGTATACTTCCTTATAAGGTAACTATTTCGTGACCCACTTGCAGCATCAGTACACGACAATAGACAATTTTTTGAACTACTGTGCCGGGTATTCTATAATAGACAGCTCGCTTGAGATTGATTGCCCTCCCTCGTATATGCGTCTATCATTCGTGTCAGGCGGCGTAAAAATAGAGAGATGTTGTTTTACACTGTGAGTGATGTATACTGAATGTCAAACCCTAATGACACGTGTCTAAATATTCCAAATCGTGTTATTATGATAATGTAAACATAGATTCGCCAGCATCATTTCTCGCTGGAGATGCAACCACAACAAAATGTCACGAACGACTACACTTCTGTTGGTTTCTACGCTCATCACCAGATTAGTTTTTCGCTTCTTGCAATTATAAAACTCGGTAGGCGTCCGCTGTTCTTGAGTGAGTGTCTGGTGAACCCGCTGGGGGTTGTGTAGGTGTCAGGGCCCGGTATGTCAGGATAATCGTGGAGGTTTATCAAAGCAATCAGCTCTGTTTGGCAGCGTCACTCGGAAAAGAGTCGAAGCGTGTCATCAATCACTGCTGATACACGCCCCGCATGATGCACCACGCATGCGCACTCACGAGCACTCTAGAGCGCTTGTCTGTTTCGACGCAGAATGCTCTTGTTGGAGAAAGTAACTTGACGTGGTTGGGATAAGTGTGATAGTAGGAATTGTATATCTCAACCCAAAGGCTGCCAACAAAAAACTGTATCTCCCCTAATCTGTGTTTGATTGCCGCATCTAAATCGGCCCCTGTTTTTGTGATATGACATCGCAATGAACGCTACATCGTTGTAACATCTGGATTCGTTCCCAGCGTTGACCTCGGCTTGGCTTCGTTCAGAAGCACTTTAACGGGTAACTGCTGGGTGTCTTAAGCGCACGTGTAGGTTTTAATTTGCTGAAAGTAAACGATTTTTTTTTTATAAAAATGGTGTTTTAATACAGATCAGAACACGACTATTTGAGACCAATATTTGGCCGGGCAAAATGGATTTTTTTTTTCATGTGGAAAAAATATATTTTCACTGAAATATATATACCTTTCCTCACGTATAAAGTTTCTGTGCCTTATATTTCCATAAGGCTGTAATGACTACTTGGTGTTTCCCTTCATCAGGTTAGGGAACCGCAAGGTCGAGTTAATTGAATAATGGCCCAACTAGGTGAATAAACTAATAGATGAACGAACTTAGCTTCTTAAACAAATGCAACAATATGTTCATGCTTAGTTAGGATTAAAGCAATGTATCCCCCGTAAAATACACAGCCATGGCGGTTTTGTTTTCGCATTAAATAAATCGCTAGAGGGCGACATTAGTTTCCGGTGGTATCTCATTGCGCGGGGCGACGTAGCTGCTCGTGCCTGGCGAGGACTCCAATCCCATATAAGGTGCCTCCGACTTCTATGAAGAGGGCCCCGTTTGGATTGAGGAGCACTGGCGCCCTCAAGGACAAAGGCTAGCTCCTCTGACCCCGATGCCCTCATCCAGTAACAATAGCATGCTCTCTGCCCAAGCAATCGTGACCTCTTATGACCTCTTAGGAAATCTGTATTTGTACGTGACTGCGCTTTGAAGTATGAAGAAGCGGCAGTTGCCATAGAGACATCACGCCCATAAGGGGTGAACACTATTGGTTTGTAGATCTTCATTTTTCTACGACAATTAACACCCCCTCTCCCACCCCCTGCAGGCCACACACAAACACACACCAGTATCTCTCCATATGCCGAAGGACCCCGCTGTTTCAGATCTCTTTTCGCTTTGAATGAATGTTTTTTCGCGGGTTCCTCGTTCATATTCAGTTAACTCCTGTTTAGAACGGACGCTGGTGGAAACTGACATAACGTCCTGGAAAAAAAATGGTCCATTCGGTTTTATGTCTGTAAATCCAAGTATTTTCCAAGACACTTTCTGTTGTCATCGTTCCCAGGGTTCCCACGAGCACAACGCTAGATATGAGTGGTGTTGTTGCTAATGGAAACAGCGAAAGGAATATGGCTGCTAGCCGTCTTTATCTACACAAAGCAGAACGCTGGCGATGACTTATGATTATTTATTCAAGCGCATCTCCAGATTTGTGGTGCTTTCTTCCCTGTGCAAGTTGGATGCAGCTCCTATTATCCGCGCGTAGTTCATCCAGTTAGTTTCTAACGCAACATCATGCTACCTCTATCAACTCAAACCGGCGCGGTATATTGAACTCACAGTTGCATCGTAATTGTAAATGGGCTTTGGGGGGGATTCGCTGTATCGAAGCATGTATCGTATCGCTCTGATCTGTGTATCACTTAGCGTCCATCCTTTTGGAGACTGGGGATGGTTCAGTTAGGCATGGAAAAGATCTAGACGGCGCGATACATAGATAAACAAATGTTGTCCTGTAGAAACAGTGAAGCGGGAGTTCCACGCTTGGCCAGTATACCTCCCACTCAACTCACAGCTAATGTTGCCTCCCAAACAGCAAACTCGTCATCATCCCGTACGCGTTGCTTCCTCAAAGGTCATAACACAGACATGACCTTCAGTAGAGGTCATAGCATCCAGCCTGGAGCTAATATTATGTGTAAAGTGGAAATATACTGATTGCATATTGCGATGTTAAGATTATCTGTGCGGTGTTATTTCACTGACAGTTCTTGTGTATCGGTAAGGCGGGGTTGTGGTATAAATAAACTCCATCTAATCCCTTCCCCGATGACTTTGTGTGGGATAGCAACCACATACGCTTATCTTCTGTTGGTCATTGACAAATGTTCGGACGTATTCAATCCCGCCCAAGCTGCCCGAACTGACCGCGATGTAGCGTCGACTTCATATTAGCCGCGGCGGGAATTGCCGTGTTGTTTACGAGTTCACGGGTTCATGGCTGGTTCAAGTTGCTATTCCATCGATGGATAAATGTCTTCCTGTCAATTCTTGTTTCAAAACAAATTATCTTAAAATTGACTCGACAGCAGTAGTCTCTCGCATCGTCTCCCTTACGCGGCGCTGTTGGTAACCGCAGTCGGATGCGAGGGAAGTCGGCTTTTTCCTTTTTTTCCTCCGACTCGCTGATAATGGTAGGCATTGATTTGTTGTGACGCTTCAGTCGTAGCGTATATACGTCAGCGTAACCTCTTCGCAAGGTGGCATAAGTCGGCAGCGACGAGCAGAGAATCGCACATTGCCATTACTGCCCTCTCTCGGTTCTCATCTGTTGCGAATCATGGTTAGTATACAGCACCACTCGCCACCAGTTTATAGGTGAAGTACTCGTGAAGTGCTATCTCTTCTGCGAGGCGCCATTATCTCTAGGCGAGGATACTAGCCCGGTAGCTTTACGCGACAGGTTTTCGTCCTGTCTCTTTGAGGCCTGATGTAATGAAGTAGTACGCCGTGCGATCTCAAGGAGTACCAGGCTGATGAGGTACCACCACCTCAGCCCCTCCCTACTTCGTCCCTTTCCTACCTCATCCCTTCCCCACGTCGTCCAATTCCCATCTCGTCCTCCCCTCGCCCCCTCCCCAGCACCCCCCCCCCCCCCCCCCCCCCCCAACCCCCTTTCCTTCAATACCTCTCAACAGATGTTTTAGCTAGTTCCTTCGCACGGGAAGATTGTGTCTCTTCAAACCATAACGCTGTATATAGGACGTGGTTTTCACACTTTTGGTCAGCAGCACAAACGCGACGCAAATTCGGTCTAGTAAGCAGATCTTACCGACGAGCGCTCGGACACCTGACATCGGGATCCGAGCGCAGGCGCCACAATGTGTCCAGGTGATGATGTGCAAGCACGATATTTAGCGCGCTTTAACTCAATCTTACTCCTTGCAAACCTCCCTTAATCTGTAAACACAGCCAGTTATTCGCGCCATCCTCCAAGGCTGTTAACCCAGAAAAAAAAAATGCACAAGAAAAATTCAACGGTGCAAGACAATCACACGACTTACTTGAGGTGGCGTATGTGTCGGCGGTCTACCCCTTCTTCGCCCCATATACCCGATAACCTTGATCTACAGGATCAAATATTGTTATGTTTGGCGCCCTCCCAAGACTGACAACATCCACTCTACCAGCTATTCTCTTCTTGTTCGCTCTATCCGCACTCTTTCCTCGCCTGCCAGTGTTTCGTGCTGAAATATCATCCTATCGTCAACATATACTATTATCCGAAACCCAGAAGATCGGAATGCAGCACATCTCAAAGGAACAAACAGCTTTGAGCCGTTGACATGCATCAAACGTGACGTCAGTGCCACGTCACTGTTACCACGGTGTTCGTGTTGATTTCATATTTGAATTTAATCAGTTTGACACTTTGTTTTTACAAGTTCGATTCAACTTTTCCAGTCGATACATGTTTGATTTGATCTTATTGTTTTTATTTAAAACAATGTAGGTTTCATTCAAAGACTTCGATGTTGATATAACATTCTCGGCTTTTCAAATCATGGTTGTCAAACACACGATATACCGCATTTGTTTCTATCCTTTATGACCACAAACACGTTGATCAAAGCTTCCTTCCGTCCCATCTGTCAGATCATCTCGTGCATCTGAGAGGTAGATAATTTGACAAGACATGCGCTTGCAGTCGCAAACGTCAATTTACCTGTTGTTCACCTGCCCTGGCTCATATATACTGACCACAAATTGATACCCTTGGCGAAACTGCTTCTCCCCCGTCCCGCATACCATATCCCCGCACTGCGTAGCTTTCTAACTGTCTCCCTGACATTAAGAGCAAGCCGACTGCTAACGCAAGGGCATCTGCTCTCCGCCGATACGATGCTGCTTCTGTGGCTGCTGCTGCTGCTGCCACTGCTGGCGAGATGTAAACACGACGTGCGCTGTCATTTCGTAAACCATGTACCCATGTGGTCGCAGCAGATCCACGAGGTCGATTATATATATATATATATATATATATATATATATATATATATATATATATATATATATATATATATATATATATATATATATATATATATATATATATATATATATATATATATATATATATTTATATATATGTATATATATATGTATATATATATATATATATATATATATGTATATATATATATATACTTATAAGTTAACAATAACTGCGATATATATATATATATATATATAGATATATATATATATATATATATATCTCTATATATATATATATATATATATATATATCTATATATCTATATCTCTATATATATATCTATATATCTCTATATATATATATATATATTATTGTTTCCCTTTTAAGTTTCTGGCAAGACTTCCAGAATGCCTTAACGTAATTGCGTTAGACGGTTAGAATAGTGCAATTCATGAGGAACTGACTTGGAGCATCAAAATCTTGCAGATGAGAATTTAAAAAAAATGTTTGGGTCCCTGATTTTCCTGATTTGTATCTATCTAGTCCTTGTGACAATCGGCCCTCCATATCTTGCCGAACTGCCACTCGGTCGCAGACTCGTAGCTAGATACTCACATAAGGGTTATGGGCAACAAATTGGAGTAAAGACAAGGCAGATGAATTGATGGATGGGGTAAGTGGATAGCTATATCGATCTAACACCAATGGATGCGGGATACGGACAGTACAGGCACTATATCAGCAAATCACTGCCACCATCATCCCCCCACCCGCGTCCTCGTGCACCCATAGACGCTGTGTCCATTTGACAGCCCAATGAACATACTGAGATATTGGGTGTGACGTATCTACCAATGCCGCAGGTCGTATCGTGACTGCGGCCATGATCCAAATCAAATGCCGATTTTGGATAGGCCTTCTTCGTGTCATATCACGTTCACGACGTTAGTGCTTACGTGAGAATGACTACTGAAAAGCCGGGTAGTTCTACTAATAAGTAGCTAATCTGAACTGTACTAGGCCATATACACAGATCTGTCCAGTAAGTCTTCTTTTCTATGGGCAGGAAACGCGGCAGACACCGTCATCAGTATAGTAAACGAAATGTATTTGGTCAGAAAGTCGATTTTATTATCAACACCTGTCACTGGAGATGTTCGGACAGTTCTCCTTGAGATGTTGCTATCAATTGTGTCCGTGTAGTGACGTCAGAATACGATGTGCGTGTTGTGTTACCGCACGGAATTTGAGAAGAGCGCGTCTGTGTGTCTGTCAAGCTGACGTACTTTCTATACGCGTTCTTAGCGTACAACGCGTTCCTTCCTCGCAAGTCGAGTTGATGTTGCGATAATAGCCGAAGCTGTCGAGACTCAGCTTACATGTAAAGCTAGTTAGATGCGCGGCGGGCGAGGATCGTCAATAAACAGTACCCCCATAGAGCGATTGTGGGATATGTAGTTTATGATATGGTATAAATAAGATCAGAGTTAGGGGTCAAAGCCACAACATCAAATGTGAATATTTATCAATAATTACTGCCTCACTAATCTGTTATAGGATATCGACTTGGATGTAGATTGTTAGTAAAGGCTTTGTTTATTTATAGTTGGTGCTTTGAGCAGATCTCTCGCCCTTTCCACTTAAATCTAACCGTTGAGTATATGCGCCTTTATGCACTGCTACTGTATACGTAGACTGGACAGCGTGTTTACCGGTAAGCCTTTCGTTAACGGATATATAAGCACTGAACTTAGGTGAACGTTCATGTTTTATTATTTAGAATATCCGTTATAGGGCGGTGGCCGTTATATGAAGTTATATGTAATGGCGAAGTGTCCGTTATAAGGAGGTTTCCATCAAAGGGAGGTGCCTGTTTTCGACAGGTGATCGCTAACGTCGGCGGAACTCTCCGGCTTTATCCGATCTCAAATCTGAACGGATCCTGAAAAATACCCAAGCTGTAATCTTGAGTCTTCAATCATGATCGCGTCGCGCATATGCCTGTCGCATACGCGATGCGATGTGTCGCGTAGATACACATGATTGATAATCAATGCGATATGATGCATAAATAAGATGCGCAGACCGGCGAATGTGTCAAAAATATATTGTCGATTGATCGCCTTTAGCAATGGCCTGCTCTGGTTAGAGACACGTCCAATTCAACCTTCAACAACAGCAATTTAAAGAAAATATTCTTCTCTGAATCAATTAATTCAGCTAAATAACGTTCCATACGATAAGCAGTTTCGCTTAAAGACATGGAAGCTCTGAGGTTGTGTGGCATTCATGGTGTGATGTGTATATAGTCGCGATGCTGCACAATTTGCATGCAGCGTGTTGATATATTCACGTCGTGTGAGGTGACATTACAGTAACTGTTGATTTATAAGGATATTCCAGTGCATGGGACATGGGATATTCCAGTGCATGGGACAAGGCAAATGCTTGATATAGATCAAAGAAAATGTAATATATATTCGCGTCGGCCGTATTTTTGGCTGTTAAATATAATGCAAATAGCAATATCTGGCAATAAAGCTCGATTCATATACGGGTTGGTTTGAATCTGCGCCCACAAAGTCAAGTGTTTTAACCCTGTATAAAACTTTACATTAAGGGGATGGAAATGTTCGCAATAAAATCAATGTGCTTTTGAATGCTACATGGTCCAGAATATGAGGCAAAACAATCGGAATTTTCCCAATGCCTGCTCGTACCATTACTTACCTGTAAAATGCGGCGATGGAATGCAATCAATGTCTTTGAAAACGTGTCCATTTCGTCGGGATTGTTTTGTGCGAGTGTGCGAGTGTGTGTGTGTGTGTGTGTGTGTGTGTGTGTGTGTGTGTGTGTGTGTGTGTGTGTGTGAGAGAGAGAGAGAGAGAGAGAGAGAGAGAGAGAGAGAGAGAAACAGAGAAACAGAGAGAGAGAGAGAGAGAGAGAGAGAGATAAGCTGAGAGGGTGGGAGGAGGAGAAGTATAAGATCCCAAACCCGAGCACGCATAATCAATTCCATTTCCTTGTGCTAATCATGATAGTGGAACAGCAATCTCCATTTAAGTATTGTTCAACGAGTATCAAGTCGATGTGATGTGCTTTGTTCATTTACCAGGGTCCCCTATCGAATGTTCTCGACCTCGGACTATTAAACAATTATTACCAAAAAACCTTCACATATATACATATCCCACCCACATCCCTCCTCCTTTGGCCTATTCGTATATCCAGTGGTCCCTCCGGAATCTGTTTAATTAATGAGTCACCACGACCTGTTGCTGTTTAATTGATGTGTGTGCACGCGTGTGTGTGTCAGGTTACGTACAGCTGGATATTCCCATGCGCAACATGACTAAGTACGAGGGAGAAGTGATCCGAATCAAATGTGAGATCACAGGATTTCCGCTGCCACAGTACCGCTGGAGTCGGGATGGCATCTCTGTACGTGACCTTGTTGATCCGAATGAGAGGGATCGGATTAGCGCCAAGCCGACCCATTGGGGATCCAGGTGAGCGATTATCTTTCAAGAAAATCCCAGACTGGAATTTTAATGAGAAAGTTTTTTTATTTCATAGTTTGACATTAAGTTGCGCAGTGTTTGGAGATATGACGAGAGGCCGTTACGGGTTATAAAGACATGGCTAGAAGTTATTGTACTTCTTCATGTGCAACGAGTGGCAGTTGAAGTGCTTGATATGCAACGAGTGGCAGTTAAAGTGCTTGATATGCAACGAGTGGCAGTTAAAGTGCTTGATATGCAACGAGTAGCAGTTGAAGTACTTGATTTGCAACGAGTGGCAGTTGACGTGCTTGATATGCAATGAGTGGCAGTTGAAGTGCTTGATATGCAACGAGTGGCAGTTGAAGTGCTTGATATGCAACGAGTGGCAGTTGAAGTGCTTGATATGCAACGAGTGGCAGTTGAAGTGCTTGATATGCAACGAGTGGCAGTTGAAGTGCTTGATATGGAACGAGTGGCCGTTGTATTTTTTGATATACGACGAGAGACCATCGTAGTTACTGTGTGTGTTTCACGACGCCATCACAGATCAAGCCAACTTTTTTGCTCATCTAGACAGGATAACATCAATTGGCGTCCATATTTATAGTTTATTGGTCAAGCCGGAGATAAATCCAGGCCTCGTACATCGCTCTCGCGACTAAGTAAGGGTTTAATTCGTCCCTTGAATGATGCGTCACCTACGTGTGCCAGCACAGCAAAAGTCATTATTCCTCTCATCTTGTGGGATTTAAAAACCCAAGTGTCAGAATGCTGCAAAAACCTCATATATCCTCCGCCAGATCCCTGTGTGAGATATTACTTGCGGAATGCAATTACCAGCAAATCCAAGCATTTTGTCATTTGTCATGGCGCATGATTGTCCGATTCTACTCCCTAAATACTGATAAATGAAGTGTTAGACCGTGTTCCTGTTTATCACATGTTTGCGTTTTACTAGCACCTTGGATAAATGTTGCGAATTCATAATACTGAAAAAGTGTTGTTTTTTTAACTCCAAAATGTTGTAATGGTGACACAGATTTCATAGGCCAAATCAATTGATTTCTTCCCTATATATACAAGAAGAATATATGATAATATGTATCAACTCTTTTGAACTAAGTTTGGGAGTCTGTTGGTGTGTTGGGCTAATATGAATCCCCACGGAACATTAGAGCTTGAGGGGAATAATGTATCCCGGTGCTTTCATGATGTCATATCTATATCTGATCTGAGTCGGTCCTTCCTTGGGACCATGGGTCTTTTTACCCACAAATGTCAATCAGCCAAGCGACTATGCATAGAAATTAAAACACAGATAACAAGTCATTTGGCAGAATGCATTAACACGTGAATGAGTCATTTATGAGCATATTGAGTAACGATTCCCACTGCGCCTTGCACGTCTGGAGACGCTGCTTCTGTTGCGTAACTGGCGTCTGTTCATTAAGATAACGTCTGGCGACCGAGTTAAGCGATTGGAAATCCCTCCTGCTTTTATATCATCCCCAAGAAGATTTCACGGGTTTCTCGGGGATGTTGTTATTTTCTGTTGTTTCTCAACAACCACTAAATATATTGTACCCCAAACGTTCAGGTCCTCGTTTGATTTCTTCTGAAGATATCTTTGTATTAATTTTAAAATTTCTGTTGTAAATTTTCCCTGCTGGCTTGTCGGGAGGCTTCAACATACCTCGGGCTGCTGTCAATTTTTCTACTCCGATGATGACGCTAGTACTAGTATCACAAGTCCATGGTCTTTTTTTCCAGCCATGTCAGTTATGGCTTCTGGCACACCCATTGTTGTAGCAATAACTCTTAGTCAACAAATGGAGGGGACGAGACAGTGTAATCAAATAGAAACCTCGAGGGACAGTCATTAAATAAGCTTAACTACGATATTATTGTCATTTCACGAGAGAGTACACATGACTCGAGGCACCCAACATCTCCTTGTTTAATGATTGCCCTTTTAAGGTCTTGGGAACTACACTCTTAACGTCTACATCTCAAGTCTCTGGGCTGCACCAGTGTCCCCGTGATTTGGTGTGGTCTATTCCATCTCTCTGACCTATCCCATGCTCCTTATGGCCCCAAGAGGCACAAGCGAGCACAAGATAGAGGCCATGTCCAACCATTGCTGACTATTTCAGTCTTCTTCAAACGAAATAATAAATATTAAGCTTCAAAAATACTTAAGTATATAGCCCGTCATTTTTCAAGCGACTACTTTCGTATCTTACATCATTAAATCATCATTTATGTTCGCTTACAAGTTAAAGTTAGAATGGTTTTATTCAAAGAGTGTAGACTTTTTAACGTAGATTTCAGCCATTAAATATTTTATAGTATGTTGTGGCGTTCGGATTTTTTCGCGCGCTGCTACACAAATCATTTGTCCGTTTCTGTGACGACTGACACGGCTGAATGCCGGCTCAATTTCCATGACGCGAACGTCCCATCAAAAAGATTGTGACGATTATTTTATTTGTGAAGACTCGTTATTTCACCCTGTATTCTAAAATGGTCGAATGAGTATTCGGGAATGATAGGTATGATTAATGTTGTTATTATGAGCTTTTAGGCAGCCATTGGTCGGGGATGATTCGTTATTTGGACTATACAAGTTGGGCATCAATTACCTGTGCGCTGCGAATGAACAGCGCGGTGAATCTTTCATTTGTTGTAATCGACATAAAAATGACGCAACAATAAAACGGGTGACACCGATCACGTGATCGAATAACCGAGCTAATAATAGATCACAATGTACCACAGGTTTGCCTTTATGTTTGTGATGTCTGCCATTGTGTATGCAAGTCGGTCGTTTCAAGTCGTAAACACTGAAATGTGCCAACGCAACCTGAAAATCAGTAATGGAAGAGTTATCGTAGTATATATTCTCATCTAAGCTTGTCAGCCTGGTGTTAAGATACTTGAATGGAAATTTCTTTCTTCCTAACTCGGAAGGCAGTTCATCGCCTCAACTCACTCAGAACTGTGCACAGCCTTTCAGTCTGTCACGTACTGTCGGGACTTACGCACGCTTCAGGAAGTTGCATTATTTGAGGACGAAAGATGTCAGTGGGTTGTGGTAGAACAGCCCATTAACAGCAGTAGCCCTCATGTGAAGACCTTTTTATATGAAAATGTGGACAGCAAAACATAAGTGTGGCAATCAATCATTTAGTTCAATTCGCATTTAACAGTCTCTCTTGGGACAGTGCCTAAGTGTACTGTACAAGGAAATGTTCGCTCGGAATAGAGACAACTTGTAGCCCAGGCTGTTGTGTAAGTGATTCATATGACTCTAGTGATTGTTCAAAATGCCAGTGTAGCTAGATGATGTTTGAATGTATATAACCATCAATTTAACGCCTGGTCATTAGAAAACAACGATCAATAATTACATCATAATTTCGTTCAACTTGCTGAGCGCCATAATGCAGTATTTAAATAAATGAAATATATCATGGCCGTGTGTGAGTGTGTGTGTGCGTGTGTGTGTGTGTGTGTGTGTGTGTGTGTGTGTGTGTGTGTGTATCGAATTATAATTGTTCATAGCAATCAGACTATGTACGGCTAGCAGTAAGCGTAAAAGATAATATGACCAATTGGGACGCGTTTGTTATATATGACCAATTGGGATGACCAATTGTTATATACGGGTGTCCATTTCACCCAAGGAGTCATTATGATGGGTGTTTACTGTCATTAGTGCATGTCTTATTATCAAAGCGATGTCGTTAGCGTGTGTCTTATTATCAAAGCAATGTCATTAGCGTGTGGGTTATTATCAAAACGATGACACTTGCGCGTGTCTTATCATCCAAGCGATGTCATTAGCGTGTAGATTATAACCAAAGCGATGTCATGAATGTTAGTACATTTTTGCTGACTGAGTGTTTGTGTGTGTTTACAGGCTGCGCATGGCCGACCTACGGGAAGCCGACTCGGGCATGTACGCATGTGAGGGCATCAATCGATTCGGAAGACAGTCAACCTCCGGATATCTCACCGTCCTTCCAGGTACAAACGCCCGTTATTACATTGTCCATCGACCTTTTCAGCTTCATCAAGTGCGATCATCTGAGAGAAAACCGCCCCCTCTCCTTCACAGGGCGTACTTGCCACACAGACGGGCTTACGGTTTCCAAAGATCAGGATTCCGAGCACCTTGTTCACAAAGCATATGAGCTAGACCAATATAATCCTTCCACTAAACTCGTATACAGCAGCGTTGTTTCGTCATCTTTTCAATATTACTGCATGTGAGCTTGATGGTAGGATCATAATGTTCTCGCGCAAGCGCCATTACTCTCATTCAATGTTCTGGTCATACAAGTCTCCGCCTCCTTCAGATATTGCCCGGCTACGAACTAAACTGATTATCTCTGCTAATTGTCGAGCGTCTACCCAGCCATCAATTCCGCCCATCAAGTAACTGGAGCCCCCATGCAGAGTCTATCCACTCCACTATGGCGTCATACTCAATTCAATTCCGTCGATGATTGGATTGAAATACGTCATGCCGTGAGTCAGAGCAACCCCCATCCCCCACCCCCACCCACCCTCCCATACCTTCTCCTCAGTGGTTGTGTCACTCGGCGTCTTATTGTCCAGAAAACATATGGTTAGCATCTGATGCCAGCGTCCCTCGTCGCCAGCTCCATTCGCTGCCCACCCATCATAAACGTCATCTTAGATTGTGCGCCGAGCTCCCTGCTATAAATGTCTTTGTATTGATTCACTCTCAGATCTTTCTGAATGTCCGTTTTGTTTGGTCACTGTAGACAACAAACCAATCACCAGCCTAGACCAGCTTGATTTACACAGCAATCTATGAGCAAGTAGTTTATACATCACATACATATTGGATACTTCAAGCAGTTAGGACGTTAAAGACCTGTTCGATATCACAACCTTTCATATTATGAGGTCATTGACGTACTTGGTCATTTTCCATAACCAGCTGCCATCCTTTGTTATTAGGCATTAATGAGGTATTCTTTTTATGGGAACGCGTCATTGTATGAAGTGCTTCTGAGATGAGATGCGGACATTAGTGCTGTAGTCACGCAGGTGTTTCTTCGAGGTGTGCTTGACCTTGACATTGACCTTGCCATCAACCCCCTTTCTCACTCGTAATTTCCCCCTCTTTCCCCTCTTTATCTTCATTCTTTCATTCCGCCTATTCCAATACACTGCTAGTGGTGCAGTCGTTACGCTGGCGTCTAATTCCAGCACGTGTGGTCAACCTCTCGTTTTATCCCGCGATTCAAACGTGCACCTATCACATCGGCTTCATACGGTCTAATTATCACCCACCAGCTGTACCAGGCAGTGTAGGTTTCCCTAGTAAACAAGTCCCTCCTTAAGCCCCCTCTCCCCACCCCCTCCCGCACCAGACGAAGCAAGAAAAGCAACCCATGCGTTCCCTTATCTGGATCTGCCAGGGTGATCAGAGGTTGACGGTGTGTTTTGTTATGACTAGAATTTTCAGTAATTTATCATGCAATTTTCGGTGATTTTGTGCAGTTAAATTTTCTCTCCATTTCTTTTGTTTACATAAATATGCAATTGGTTAATAACCGGCACGAGTAATCATGCATACACAAAGCAATATTTTCCGGTATAATCGCTCAAACCCTTCACGTTTTAATCTTAAGGCGTCTGCGTTGTATCTTTATACGGGCTATATATCACGTCCAGTCAAATATAAGCAATTGAACTTTATAGAGGCCATCAAAATGGCCCATGTCATCGATGCGACTCGACTTGACCTGTTCGACAAGCCGATCGCTGACCCGAACATACATTGTTATTCGCACATCTATCCCGACATAATAAATGACGACTTGCATCCCACCAGTTCGGGGTAATTTAGATTCTAATTCTGACTTGTGTTCTTCGTTTATAAACCATGCTTCCTCTATCAGACCTCCAATAGAACCCCTCATCTCTGTCTGTGTTGAATTACCCTCTTATGCCATTCTTACCGTGGCCCAGGTGTGGAATGACGAGCGTCTTTCCCCATGGCCGTCCTACTCGTGTATGTGAGTCAGAATAGTGATTTTCTTATTCTGGTTCCATTAAACCTTGAAGAGCCTGGCACATATAGCTCATCACCACATCATTTGAGATGGAATAGGTACAGATGTACGTGAAGAAGGATTATTGTTGTGAATCTATCTAAGAATTTAATCTTGGAGATTCATCAATCCTGTAACTTATTGACTGGGTACAATTTGGCGACTGCTATGTGGGGTTGTCGTGAGGGGTGTGGGTCAGTAGGTAGGGAGTAGGAAATGAGGTCCTTGCAGTGTTGCAGTTATAAATAGGGACTATGATTGAATGGACCGCAAGCGGGGTACCGATACAGAGTAACAGTCACCAAACGTCCCGATCATCAGTCATCAAGTCTTTACAGACCGAAAATTCCATCATCTGAAATGCATGCAGATGTCTACGAGAAATAACCTTCGCCTATCCTCAAATGACTCAAAAGTTTGACCAACGATAAGAACGAAGATGAGAATCCGCGAAACACCCACCACCCACACCAACACACACAAACACACCCAAACACATGCGCATACACGCGCGGGAACAAATATCACACGCACACACACAAACACACAGATATACATGTGCATACGCGCGCGGGAAAAAATATCACACACACACTAACACACACGTACACACATATACACACACATACACACAGAAACACACACACACACATATATATATATATATATAAATACATGTATATATATATAAATTTGAATATATATACATATATATATATAACATTTGAATATATATATATATATATGCATATCTATATACATATATATATATATATATATATATATATATATATATATATATATATATATATATATATATATATATATATATTAATATGCTAAAGTTTACAAATTTGTATGAATGTTCATCATACCAATTCGTGCATTCATATGAATATATTTCGTTATATATAAAAACATTTGCATATGTAAATCGATATATGTTCATGAATATATATATATATATTATATATATATATATGCACATATATATATATATATACATGTATATATGTATACATATATAAATATATATATATATATATGCATATAAAAGATTATATATATATGTATATGTATGTATATATTTACATATATAAATCAGCATAATAAGACATTGATATTTGTATTTGATCTGGGTATATTTCGCGTGTTTTCATTGATCAATCGTCGACTATGGTAAGGTAGCTGAGGACAAGTGATAAAATCGAATATATTGGGTTGCTAGTTCTCCAATATGACAATATCATTTCATAGGATCCCTACTGACGGTAATGCATCTGACATGAGGAGGCATAACCATTTGATTGATTTTTCCTCTCCGCACGACCATCTTGCCTTATTATTGGCCCCCTAATCTCACGCACATCCAAGTAAAAATCGCAATGTAAAAACAGCTTTTGTTCACTTGCGGTTTAATGCTAACATATATTTATTTTCTCGAATATGTGCATAGATATATGTTTAAATATATATACTTAACATTACTTATGTATATGTATATTCTGTTACATATTAATTATCATATATATATTATTATATGCATACATATGCATGTATATATATATACTTATATCTGTATTTAAATATGTATATATATATTTATATATATATGTACTTATATATATATATATGTATATATATATGTATATATATTCATATAGCTGCAAATATATTTACATATAGCTGCAAATATATGGGCATATATGTGTTAATATATTAATAGATTTATATATAAGTGCAATTATATTAATATGTATATGCATTTGTATATATATGTTTTTGTATATATATATATATTTATTTATTTATTATTTATATATATATTGTTTGTATATATATATATATTTATTTATTTATTATTTATATATATATTGTTTTCTATATATATATATATTGTTTATATATATATATATATATATATTTATTTATTTTATTATTTATATATATATATATCTATATATATATATATATATATATATATATATATATATATATATATATATATATATATGCTGCATCATGTTCTTTTGGTCACGGTATAATGTTCTGATTAAAGAGTTAATAGGGTATTCGGTAAAGGCCTCTTAAATATCTAATCATGTATCAATCAATGGTCTTCATTGCCCTGTTGCCTAATTAATGTCTTCGCATCTTCACAGCCACTCGTGCAAACTGACGCATTCTCCTCGGAACCTAAAAATTTCATTACCCTCGTTATAATGAGGCCTCATTTGGGGCTATGGTCTGAGGGTAAAAATTGTATTTTTGTTTCTAATATGGCGCCAGCGAGTTGGTGATAATAAGGAATGATATGGGGACTTGACAGGACCATGATTAATGAAGCTCCTGCCGGACAACGCAGATGTAAATATCCGCGCGTAACTCGGCATTGGAAACAGTGCGTTTCCCGTACTCACAGGAAAGGTTGCTTTTTTCAGTCTTGTTGTACATCCTACAACGTGTTATAACTCACTATACAAAGCCAGCTCGTCGCCTAGAGTCCATTCTCCCTCCAACTCATCATATACATTGATCCATAAACTTGTTAGAGTTCCTGACTGTGTTGTAATATCAGGCTCATTCAGGAAGGACGCGCATATGTCCCAGGACGTGTTGTGCTCATTAGATCATTTGCTGCCGCTGTTTGCCGAGGATTTTGGAGAGGGTAAAATTTATTGCGATTTCTTGGATCCAAGGAGAAATCTAATTGGTAGCGAAGGTGGATATATAGCCACATCTTTGCATAAATATCCCACTCTTAATCTGCTTAAGGACGCCACACGATCGCTTTAATTTTATGAGGCGATTTATCTAGCCATTTGATGGTAGTTCTTTGCGGCCCAATTGATGCTGTCGTCAGGTTTAATCATATAAATCCTCGCTTTGGTCAAGCTTATAAATGATTGAGATATTGCTGACGCATATACCGTACGTCCACCTTCAATGCGTCACGCGTGACTCACACCTCATTCAAATGCGCCTTGCAGGTTTTGTCTTCAGTGTTTATTTTGTGAGCCTAAAATGCGATCATTTTAAATATTCAGGACATAAGACTGGAAGCATTCGGGTCATGATCGACAAACAGCCGACGTAGTTCAAAATGTATAATAAAATATCCTCTTATTTATTTCCAAATACTACTCAAATGTAAGGCTTCGGTGATAAATATAATGACATTTTTCACCATCAGCGACGTTCCTAGACACTACGAATATATTCTGTTCTTTTCTATCGCAGCATCCAGATAATCAATTAACTCGATCGACTTCTTCGGTCCCCACCCATCAGCATTGAGTCATAGAATCCTATAAACCGGATGTTGTCATGTGTCACATTTCTTCGCGTTCCTTACTTATTGCCAGTCATTGCATGCACCACACATTGTGCAGAGAATGGTCAGAAAGTCTAACACGGCAATTTAGGTTGGGTAGTGGACAACCATAGAACGTGAACAATGTACGAATTTATTTCATCATTATCTTCTTTATTTTTTAGATACTCTAAACCTTCCCTGCATTACACTCGCGACAAATACATCTTGATTCTTGAATAAACAGTTTTTTTAATAGTTGATATCTGGCTCTTGTAAGGCATTCAATGAATACGAAACTCCCCATGCCTTTTTTATGCCGTTTGGAGCTCAGATTTAATTTTAAATCATCCCCTCCCTCCTACTTTTATGTCAGTTTGAATAACCGCGTTGGCCTCATTTTCGTGAAAAGATACCGATCACATATCTCGTGTTCAGTCTTGTAACTGCTGTATTTCCACAGCATAAATCTTCCCAGGGTTTTTTTCCCTCGCTCATGAATATGATCCTGTAAGTTGCCGTTTTTCTCGACAACATAATCTAGCTATTATTACTGGCGCGGCTCAAATGTTAGAAGAAGCGTAATGAGGGATGCTTGCGGGACAGCAAAACGTTGGGGTAATCGCGCGAACGTTAGTTGTGTAGAAGGTCATGCAAGTGCTGAAGTCTTTATTACCACGAATGAAAAATCCGCAGCATGTCCGTTGTAGGGTCATGCTAAGCTTATATTAGGGTTATGTTTTCAGCTTGTAGCGGATTTAGAAGTATATGTCTCTATGTGTGGATATGTTATGAGCCTGATCTGCTTGTCTTTGCTGAATATGTCGTGTAAAATACAGAAAGCAGTACATTCTGCAGTGAAAACCCTCGTCTTGTTGGAGTCATTTAGGTAAATGAAACATGAACATAGCGGCACGAATGTGGCTATATTTGGATCTAACATGTGACCTTGTATGTTTTAACGAATGACAGCTGCTTAACCATTGGTGTAACTAGTTTGAGAGTGTACTGGGGCGATCGTTCACTCTTAACAGCAGGGGTTACCCACCACCTCTATGTCTACAAAACAACACCCCTTCCCCCAAGTATCTATAGACAAGCCCCTTTCCATTCTACCCGACAATTATAGTACATGTTTACAGTCAAAGCACTCGAAATGAAACGACTGTTTGTGTATATGTTAAGACCAACTGGAATTACTATTGACTTACCCACCACAAATAATATATCCTGCGTTTGGCATATATAAGACTTGGTGGAGCTGGAGGAAGTCTCCATTAACTGGCTATGTCAGTGTATATAGGGATGCATATTAACAATGATTGGCACGAATTGTGTTAACGTCAGCGAGAACCAGGATGTTACTTTCGTATCCCCCTGGGTGGCAAACGTATCAGTGCGCCTGCAGGGAATGTATAGACACAGTAAACAGCATTTGCTGACAACATATGTAGATATATAAATTGTACGTTGAATTGTCTGCTATGGGTTACCACCGCTTCTAGTTGTATTATTAAATTGGTTATTATCTTGCGTGTGAAACGCCGGTATTATTTTCACTTTCTCATTACGTTTTTTATATTATATGTGGGCAAATATCGTCATGACATCCAATGATGATATTGCATGTAACGTCAAATGCTAATATATGCCCCCAATTCAAGCCAATAACATTGTGCATTTAGTAGTTATCTTTAAATAACACCCGCAAAAAAAGGTAGTCTGCAGCGTAGGCATCTTTTAACGTTATTTCTGTGGGAGATGTGTTGTGTAAATTATTATTCTGCGAACGGATAATACTTATATGTTTTGTAAATTGTTCCAATGCTGTTAATGGTTCTTTTATTCGAAGTTTGCAGTCAGTGCCTTTGTCCCACTGTTCAATGCAGCATGTGATATTTGCTTCCGCCACAAATTTCCGTCGCATTGCCTTTTCCTTGATTACACAAGAGACACCATGGAATTTGAGATCTCGCGCATTTAGTTATTGAATTAAAGAACGAGGAACCGAGTATTCCATAATAAATACGAGTTTTGTATAAATGACACCAATTGTTCCATTGTAAACACAGAGCTGGTTAGCCACTCATTTTCATGTTGGAAAAATAAATATCACAGCAGCAACTTTTGAATAGCTTTGAAATTGGGCAATTGATTTCATGGGAAATATTTATTTTGTGCGGCTGCTGACTACCGTTGAGTTGGGGAGGAAGTGATGTGTGAGATCTAGAATTACTTTTCGCACATCTGTTCCCATACTAAGATTTATTTTTATTGGAATTCCTTTCTCATGTACACGGGCAAAAGCCTATTGGTTGAGGAATGGTGTTGCTCCATTACATAATGGATATCAACCATTGTTTTTGGAGCTTGTTAAATCCCTCACATTCAATAAACCTCGAGCCGCATCAAAACAACCTAAATGCTGTCTCTTCGCAAGAATGAGCTATGCGGTTTCTTCAGAAGGATGCCATGTGTGTACGTAGGTAAATGGTCGTCTTACAAACTTACTGCCAAATAATAATCACTGATATGTCACGTTTTATGGTAATGCATACTGTGTGGGCTGGGAAGTTTTTATACAACGAGCTGTTTTTCAGTGCCGTTTAGTTAGTTTTCCAAGCTAAGTGTTTTTTTTGTCAGTTTCATTTGGCAAGCACTGCTGAGCAAGACATTCTCGTGTTTCACCCCTGGAATATTTGGAAAAAATCATTGCACCAATCACTAGCTGTATGTTGTGTACATTGGCGTAGTCAAAATAAATGTCTTATTAGCGTGTTGATGAATGACAGTTGATGCATCCAGCGTTATTGGGGTGGATAGCTTTGTGGTTTACATCAACCCAGGCATGAAGCTTGATTGCCCTCCCCAGACATCCTTCTCTGCACTATGTTCTCCATCAAATGATCAGTCCAGATCATGTTTTATCGCAGTCTCTGTACTCGAACAAAAACTTCCAGCACTGTGTACCCTTGATGGGATTCAGTCTGGAACAAAGGGTCCATTAAAAAGACTCCACAAGAAGATTTTGCAAGATGATCCGCTTCGATGGTCTAGTTCTATAGTCAGCTAGTCTGGTAAGTTCTTGTATTTCCTGGAATCTGACAGCTACCTAAGCAGAGCTACGGCAGAGTTAACAATGTTGCTTACAGCATCTGCTGTGTAAGGCTGGTTAAACTTGCCTGACTATTCTGGGATGAAAGAACGTAGCATTTGGAAGTTGATGTCATGGAGAATGTGTCTGGGGTCTCCTGTTTAGAGTGCATGTAAAATCTCGCAAGTATCCTCAATACTGGTCGCCATTTACTGTTTGCTTTATCAGCAAAAAACAAATGTCTTGCGTCAGATTCAGCAGCTGGTGGATGACGAGCATCTCCTCGATATCAGGCCATGCGTCGATTCGCATTTCCAGTTAAGGCCTCACTGGAACAGAGTGGGTAACTCAGTCACGTTCTTTTGGCAAAACTTTTCATTGGGTTGTCGTTTTGGAAACTATTGAGCTAAATGTCTGCCCCTCTTGTTGTCATCATTTGTCTCCTGTCACATCACTTACAGTCTGTGGCCCAACTTATCTTCAATATTTAGCCCCTCGCTCACCATCTTGTCGTACTATGTGTGCTCTAGTATGCATTACAGTGGACGATGATTACAACTTGTCCATTAGGCAGGCTCGATGTTGGCACATTGATACGGCAAACTGAACCACCCTGAATACCCTTAACCCTCATCCCCCCTCCCCCAAACTTTCACCAACCCACCCATATACTGGCCAATCTTATTGTCGACACGCGGCTGTAATAGAAAATCTCGATGATACATCACTTCAATGTCAGTTTCCATGGCAGCTCAGTATAGACCACATGGTCATTGCCTTATTTCAGGCAGACCACCTCTGCTGATTGTTGCCTTGACACTAAATGAAATAAGGCCATCAAATGTATCCACTCAGCTATCCCCTGGCCTCGAATCACAGCGCTCTAGTCCAAAAGGTGGCCCCAAGAACAATGTCCTTAACAAGATGAATGGCAGTTCACTTCTGTTGGTCAGTGAGAGGTCTTCCATCTTCCCATAGGGACTCGTAAACAGCCAATCTAGTCCGCAATTGGCTCTCAGTGTACCCGTATGTTTGGTTACTAGCCTGACCGGTGAAATGAGAGATGTAACTGACCACGCTGCAACCCTGTATACATCGGCTAATTTTATTATTCGGAATAGCTGTCATGAAAAGCTTATGTATGTGTAGTTGGGGTTATTGGTGCTTTCACGATGGCTCTATATCTCAACGTACTTGTTTTGGAAACTGCGGGTCTCGGGTTCGAATTCTGCTATGGGAAACTATGATAGGCCATTGCTCATCCGTTTTATCACATCGACTATGAAAAACAACTGAACAAATTATTCAATTTCAAAATCTAGGTTTCATGACATTGTGATATTACCGATAACTTCGAAATATGAGCAATGAAAATGTTAGTCCTGCCGATCTTGGTTTTAGCTGGGGTTTATTTCAATTTGTTCTATTTGTTGTTCTGACTTTAGGTCCTAACCCGAATCCGGATAGGAACCCGAACCCGGATATTTCGTATGAATTAAATCCTGGAGACTATGACGACCACTCGTGGCCGGATGCCGGGGGTGACTCTGCCGGAACGTGGAATGGAGATGACGAGGATGATATTGATTATGGTCCTGGATACCACCCGGATTCCAACGTGTAAGTTTATATATGTTGATCATGGTTCTTGATTAAACCTGGATCCCCGCGTGTAAGACTAATGATATTGATGATGTCCTGGATACAACCCGGATTTCAAAGTGTAAGACTATAGATATTGATGATGGTCCTGTATACAACCCGGATTCTAACGTGTAAGACTATAGATATTGGTAATGGTCCTGGGTACAACCCGGATTGAAAGCCTATAGATCGACATGTTCAATCAAATTATCTCGTTGTCCTGCCAACTAAACAACGCCCTTTTTTTTACTATAAATTATTGTCAACCTCTAGTTTGTTTGTTCGATGCTATATTTTACCCCTATATTAACCATTGATTAATTCTCTTTAAAAATAGCAGAATAGTAGACAGCGTTTAGTGTATGATTTGACACCAGATATTTACACTGGTTTGCTGAACACAAAGCGTCGCAATGAAGACAGGTTTATGGGCACGTTTAAGTCTCGTGAAATCATTTCACTCGACATCCTACAAACTATATTCAACCCACGGGTGGTCCTCTTTCGTAGATTGATTTGCCCATCTCTTTTCTGAGGATTTCCGTTTTGAAGACTACTTGTTTATGTATAAATATGGGCAGGCGAAAACTTGCTACCGACTGGAACGGATTTTAATTTCCACCGCAAGAAAAGTAACTGCGTTATGGGTCCACTCGTCTGGGTCGGCTAAGTTATACAGCAGTTACTCGCTTTCACTGAAGGCAACAAACGACAGGTCAGCACCCTGTCAATCAGAAGAAAATTGATACAAATGCGTTTGTCCAACCATCGCGTTTGTCTGCCGCTTTCGTTTCGAAAATATAAAAACTTTTATTCACACATTGTTGGGGGCGTGGCGGAGAGAAACAGCATGAAATATTTCACTGACACATGTCATTTTTTTCAGGGCAAGTCCTTTAATTGAATTCAGTCAGAGAATCGCAATACTCTACTTTGTAATGCTTGAAATAGCAACAAGGTCGGAATTAATTAATTGCATGGGTGCATGCCATAAATTCTGCCTTGTTAAGCGGAGAATTGGTGGTTGGGTGGGGATCCATACTTGGACTAAGTTTACACAGTGAGCAGCAAAGAAGAAGGGAATAATGTGTCCCTTGCAAACGACGCCCCGCTTTCCTATTGCCTTTATCTGGGGAAGGTCAAGTGTGGTAATATTGCGATGGAGATGACACAGAATAAGAAGAGGTTGTCAGCAATGCGCGTTCGTTGTAAACCTCGGCCTCCGTACACGCGACATCAATGTGGAAACACAAACGAACGACCTATAACAAACGGTCGTTCTTAACTCCATCCGCGCAGAAACACCTCCCTCGTCCCATTCCTCAATATCCTCCGCACACACTGCTTTGTATCCCAGAGACAACGAAAAAACATCGCCTCGCCTTATTCAAACGTCTGTTTTTACCACTTTGTCAATACAATATCGACCAACTTATAAAGTTGGCTTCGGTTCATTTTCGTGCGATTTCTTGTACACACAAATGCATGCCGGATATTGCGTTGGTTTGTGTGCCCTGTCCTCAGGCAAGCTCTCGTGCAATACTTACCGCCCGATTTCGGGGTTATTATGAGAAGTTTGCACGAGCGCCCTGGGGCTTCAGCGAGCAGTTGGCTTCCTATTTTCCGAGGTAAACATTTCATTCGAAACACCGTGTAGCATCTTACCAGGAAGGGTCTACGCAGGAGCCGCGCGAGGCTAGGGATTACTATTACACGGCATACATACCTGAAGAAGCAGTGATTTAGCTGTATACCTGGCCCAACGAGCCACAGGGTCTGGAGGATCTCAATGATGATTGACAAGGTAATCATGGACCTCGGTGAAACTCACTCGTTCCCTTCAATCATTTCGAATATTACACTTTGACCTCGTGTAGCCACTACATATGGAACCCCTACACTGCAACCCGATACTCTCGCCAACTATAGCTTCTTATCGTTATAAATTGATGGAAGCTGGGTCAATTTGGACTTCCTTTACAACTGAAGCTACACACAACCGATGACAAATTGCCACCAATCACAAGGTGGGCGGGTCCTGCAGCTGATTTAATTGAAGTTTATCGCGACTGCTTTCAATCGAGATGTAGAGAATAAAACTTACGGATAGTAAGGGTTCTTTTTCCACTTAAATGCACCGATATCTAAGTATTGTAAATATTTACCATGCTTTGCTTGTCTGTAATTGTGTTCGCTGTTCTATTACCAGTATCTGTTGCGCGATCACAATCCATCAAAGCAGTCAGTAATCTGACCACCGACAACTGACTCGCCAGACAATTCTTCACCAATGCGACTTCCTGACAAAATAAGCCTTGTCTTGATTAGTCTGGCTAGACAAGGGAAAGATGGCGGTCAGGGGGAAGGTCGCAGTGAATATGAAGACAAATTTAATACAGTCATAGGTAATCTCATAACCCAGCGCCATTCGCACCGTGCAGGTAGTCGGCTGACGGCACAGGTAGCCAGCTAACAGCACAGATAGTCAGCTGGCTACACGTAGTCAGTTGGCGACACAGGTAGTCAGCTGGCGGCACAGGTCGTCAGCTGGTGAAACAAATCGTCAGTTGACGGCACAGGTAGTCAGCTATCAGCGTAGGTAGTCAGCTGACAGCATAGGTAAGTAAGCAAGCTGACAGTGCAGGTAGTTGTTTGACGGCACTGGTAGTCGACTGACAGCACAGGTAATCAATCGACGCACAGGTGGTCAACTGACAACACAAAAATAACTACATACGCTCTGTGTTTGGCTTTTAAAAGGTAAAAGTAGCCTGAAATGCCGCGTTGAATGGTCAAAGAACGAGGTCTTGTCAAATATGGCTCACAACTGTACACGTTCGTGATTGTTTTATGGAATTACGGTCATTAATTAGATAATGCGTTGATAAGTCGATGTGCAAATTCTATGCAAATTAGGAGCTGCCACAAGACGGCATTAAATCGTGGAAAAGTGTTGGGTAGAATGCGGCCTCCAATCAACATACAACCCGAAGATGACAAATTCAATAAATGCTATTTCACATGATTGACGATTTTAGCTTCGTCAGGCTGCGATAAACAAAACAAACACACTGGCTCGATAGATTATTATTTATTCCCAAAAATGATAGCATAACCAAGCCGTAACTAAGTGTCGAATTACCCGTGCGTGTGAACGAATGCGTCGCTCGTTAGTCAACAGTCAGTTGTTTTCATCTGCAACCACAAAACACATACGATTGGGATTGATGGTGAAGTAATCCAGCAATTTGCTAAGCCCGGCGTTTGGCCTTACCCTCGTACTAGCTGATTGGTTGTATTTTCTGGGTTTTTTTTATCTCTGCACATTCACCTGTCTCGCCCGCTGTGTTATAACCCTCGTCGGCGTGGGTAAGTCGTTTTGTTGGAAGAGCAACTCGCCGTACCAAACGGAGCTCGTCTGCTTCGATAAGGGAGGTAATACTGTGAATTTGTCATCATGACAACGAACAGCATCCCACCCTTTATTCTGATGTATCAAGAGAAGAACACCTGTCTATTGGATTTCCTCGTCGACCTAGCCGAAAATTCCACTTCACTGAATACACGTTTTCCCTATCTCCATACTTAATACCCAAGACACCGTAAGATGGTATTTTTTCCTCTTCCCAGGCCACCAAGGGCGCCCCATCTCGTCCGATCATCGCTGAGACAAGAAGTCTGTGAAAGGATATTTTTTTTGCTCTTCTTTCCTGAGTCTGCCAATAACTATTGGCCACGATGAAGCAATCTCTTTCTGCCCTTTATTCGATGTCTCCCTTATCACGTCATGTTCAGTTGGATTAAGTTGGCAAAGCTTGGAAGTCTGTGGTGCATTTGGAGGCCAAAGAGAAAGTTTTATGGAAACCAGGCGGCAAGAGGGAGAAACTGTCGGTTGTAATTGTCAGAGCGGAGGTTATAGGGAGAGGCTGTACGGATCAGGAGTCAAATTAGCCCCTTATAATGCTGGCAGGAGTAAAGGAACCTTCTTTGTTCTGAACATTTTTTAAAATTTGTGTCGTCGTCATCATCATCAATGATCACCATCATCATCATCATCATGATCATCATCATCATTATGATCATGATCATCACCATCATCATGATCATGATCATCATCATCATCATCATGATCAACATCATCATCATTATGATCATGATCATCACCATCATGATCATGATCATCATCATCATCTCATCATCATCATCATCATCGTCATCTTCATCATCATTATCCAAATGTTTGTCATCGTCATCCAAATGTGTCATCGCGAAGGTAACGTCAAATATTCCTACTCTACATTCCAGCTTTAGTAGTATGCCAATTCTTCCTCTGTCTGCGGTGGTGTTTATCATTTTAATGTATTCATTTGTTACTGTTATATGTTATTACACCAGTAGGATATGCATAGAACTTGTGGTCATCATTGACAACTGTACTAACTTGAACTTAGGAAAGAACTGATATGCATAAGTTTAAACGTTATGATTGTTGGAGAAATTCACCGCGGTTTTCATAGCGTTGCCTTTTGTATATTCATCGTCAATATTCTGGGATGTTAAATACGTGCAGTCAGCATCACTCAACAGCAATTTTGAATTCTTTGTAACATCACACATATCATGTACAGTCAACCTCGTCATAGCAGGCATCTGTGTATAAAAGATACTTCCATATAACAAATAAGAGATCTACCAGCGTGTACATGAACAACTGTGCCCCGTCCCGTGAATCATAGTTTCTGTCAGTTTCTGATTTGATTAATCTAATAATCCTATAATTTGTGTTGTACAGGTATTATGGTATCGGCGAGGACGGTAATCCACAGGAGGGGTTCTGCCAGCCGTATCGAGGAGCGGCCTGCTCCAATCATATTGGCCAGCAGAATATCTACGTCAGGAACGCCGCGCAGCAAGGCGACATCGAGAAGAAACTCATGGGTAAGTCTCAGACTGCATTTGTGATAAAATATCACCTGGATTAGTTCGATTGTAAATACTACCTGTTCATAACACCTGTTAATTATTTTCGCGTTGTGGACGTCGCCTAGCAGCCATGATTTCTTTTATCATATCATCTGGTGTACGTCATCTATAGTACGTCAGCTGTTGAACGTCACCCAGAGTACGTCACTTATTGTACATCAGCTGGTGTACGTCATAATTTGCAAATCAGCTGTTGTACGACACCTGACGTTCGTCCCCTCGGTACATTTTCCTGCGCAACTCATACATATATCGCTTCCCTACCACTTTCCCTAATTCACGCGCGGAGGAAGTTCCCCCGATGAGAATCCCCCCCCCCCCCCCCCCCCCCCCCCCCCCCCACCCCGACCTACTTCGTGGTTCTATATGCACGTGTGTTTCAGCTGCGGCCGCTATGACGAGCGAACTTTCACCCCAGTGCCGAGACTACGCCATCCTCTCCATCTGTCGCTTCCTCTTACCACTGTGTGACGAGTCGGGTGGCGCACCCCAGCCTCGACAGATCTGTAAAGATGAGTGTCAGATGGTGGAACGAACAATCTGTCGAGACGACTACCAGGCCGCCAGCAGCTTCACCCTCATAGGTACATATATAGGAATTTATATATATATATATATATATATATATATATATATATATATATATATATATATATATATATATATATATATATATATATATATATATATATATATATATATATATATATATATATAGCGTATAGAGAGTCTGTGAACAATAAAAATACACGATTTGTTGGTATAACATTTGATTGAAACAATGCGCTACCTGGCGGAGATGATCAATGCCACATCAGCTATGACACTTGTGTTCTTTCAGATCATCACTTGGTGTTACCTGACTGCGAGAGTTTACCTGAGGTGGGCACCACGCTTCACGACAGGTGCGTTCGACTCAACCTACCTGCTGATCACCATAGTAACCCAAGTCGGGGTGAACTTCCAGTCGGGGGCAACAACCCGAGTGGAGGTGATCTGCCATCCGGGAGCAACCCAACGAAAACAGGGACCGTTTATTCAAGTAAGAATGATCTTGCAGTGCTTCTCTCAGTGTGGCGTGTCTCGTTGGAGCCTACGCGATAGCGTTATATAGAAGACTCCCTCGATGGTTATGATTTGTCTGTCGAATTGTTAGTTCGTCGGAAAACTCTCAGTCTACATTTTATTATCAAGCAAGCATTTACATGTGCATATTTTCATTGAAGCTTCATAGATATTATTCCTTTCCTTTACTTGTCAGCATATAGACTCTAGAATTAAATCTCAAGAAGTTAATGTCAAGTGCGCGTCAACTGGTGAGTTATGCCCAGCCTACCAGATAGTGTCATAAGTCCATGAGTAAATGTCATTAGTCCACTGGTAGATGCCCTAAGTCTACCAGTTAGTGTCATAAGTCCACTGGTAGGTGCCATTAATCCATCATTGTGTCATTAATCCACCACTAGGTGCCATCCACTAGGTGTCATTAATTCACCACTAGGTGTCATTCGTCCACTATTGAATATTAGTGTAAGTCAACACAGGCCAGTGTAGCCTTACTTATTTCTTCATGGTGTTTTCTCTCGGCAGAGCACGCGTGCTACAATGGTACCGGGCAGCAGTACCGCGGTACCGTCAGTACGACTGCCAGTGGTTATACCTGTCAGGTGTGGAGCGCCCAGTTCCTTCACATGCAGCCCTACAACACGGACCAGTACCCAGAACTCGGTGAGACACAACTCCATCATAGTTTCCGCAAACAGTTTTCTGGGGGTGGCTTGACGGGGTCGGCCAGAGCTTGAGTTTAGGCGTTAAAATGCAATTGAACTTGTTTAAAATTTCTGCATCTTTTCTCAAATAAATTATCTGCAATGCGTTCTTTCAGGAGATCATAATTACTGCCGTAACCCTGGTAACCGTGAAAGTGAACCCTGGTGTTTCACAACGGACCCCCTGGTGTTCAAGCAAAGTTGTGCCATCCCAAAGTGCAGTGAGTCGTCTTTGTCTATACATAAGTGTGTGCGTGTGTGCGTGCGCATTTGTATGTGCGTTCGTGTGATTTATACGGTGAATATCATTATAAAATCGGCCGTCCTCAAGTGTCTATGAGCTGTGTTGTGTGTGTTTTAAAGCTTCCACCAAAGAAGACAAAACCAAGACTCTTCTGATGATCCTCCTGCCGTGTATACTGGTGCCCATAGCTCTGGTAGTTCTTCTCATTGTGATCTGCGTGTACCGGCGAAACAGGGCTCAAGCACGCCCAGGAAGCCTAAACAAGAAGGAAGCTAAGAACCAGATGGAACTCAACGCCATGTTGTCTACCAAAGCACCCCCACTGCGCACGCGCGAATTTCCCATGTCCGCCATCCGGTTTCTGCAGGATCTCGGGGAGGGAGCTTTCGGTAATGTCTACAAAGGGGAATTAGTTGGGTATTATGGGGAAAACAGCATAGCGCCTGTAGCTATAAAGACGTTAAAGGAAGGCGCCAATACGAAGGTGAAAGCAGATTTCCGACGTGAAGTCGATCTGATGAGTGAACTTCAGCATCCTAACATCGTGTGTTTGTTAGGCGTGTGTATGAGTGAGCAACCGATGTGTATGCTATTTGAGTACATGTGTCACGGCGACCTTCACGAGTACCTCACCGTACACTCCCCGCATGCGGATATGACGTCACCGGAAGATGAAGACGGTTTGCATATCATGTCCCATAAGGATATGATACACGTTGCCATCCAGATCGCGTCGGGTATGGAGTACCTGGCTAGCCATCATTACGTCCACCGGGATCTGGCCACCAGGAACATCCTGGTATCCGATGGACTCACCATCAAGGTATCCGACTTCGGGCTATCCAGGGATATTTATTCGTCCGATTACTACCGCCTCCAGAGCAAATCCCCGTTGCCGGTCCGTTGGATGCCGCCCGAGTCCATCCTCTACGGTAAATTCACTGCCGAGAGTGATATCTGGTCTTTTGGAGTTGTACTTTGGGAGATCTACAGTTACGGCTTGCAGCCGTATTACGGATATGCCAACCAGGAAGTTATTGAAATGATTCGCGGCCGTCAAATCTTGCCCTGCCCTGACAAATGTCCGTCGCGTATGCATGCCCTCATGGTTGAATGCTGGCACGAAAACCCGACTCGTCGACCAAGTTTGAAAGAAATCCACAAGCGCTTGCGAACCTGGAACGCCGAGGGGTTAACAGGGGAGCTTCCTCATGGCGTTGTGCAGAGCCCACCAGGGGCGCTGGGGTCGCTCAGTCACTCAGGGCACTCTAGCAGTACTCGAAGCAGTGGGCCAAGTCATCATAGCGGAAATGGACCTGGGGCACAGCCTAACTACATGCAGTATGTAGGCGTCACGCGGCAGCCTATGGGAGCATACCAGGTCGCTATGAAGCCTCCAATGGGACCGGGGTACGCACAGCAACAACAACAGATGAACCTCCAAGCCAACCAAACTGGTCCGCCACCACACTGGAACCACACCAACCAACAGAATCTAGGGCTTTACCGTAAACCTTCTCCCCCTGGCTCCAGCACTAGTCAGAAATCTTCCTCTGTTAACAGCTCCGCACCCTCAACATCATCCAACTACAAGGGTGAATTGCCCGCGGCACACGCTCCCGGCCAGCACTTCTCAGGCAATATTACAAGTCAACAGAATATTATGAATTCTAACTGTGTTTACCCGGATAAGTTACACACGAACAAGGATGTGTATATTCCTGGGACTTGCGACGCGTAGATGTGCTTCTTTTCACGTCATATATCTTTCCTTATAGTGCCATTGTGGGGGCTGCCATCTTGAGCCTCGTTTCGGACAGTCACCAGGATGCCTTCAGTTTGAATTTGAAACCGACATTAACAGGGTCACGTGGGTTTGTCGACATCGTCGGTACGTCGACTTTCGGTCTGAGGCAATCAAGCCTCATTATTAAGGAGTCGTAGTTGATTAGACAGTGTTTTTTTTGTGCACCGTTGCCAGACTTGCTTATAATTGTGTGTGATATATCATAAAGCATAGGGTAAATTTTGAAATGCTTTTACAATATGAAATGTGTATTCTTTGATTTTATGTAAATGTACCATAAATGTATGCACCATGTGGTAATACCAGAACACAGCAGTACTTTTATCTGTCAGTTGCCTTCGTATAATAAATATTCTCTCCACAATGATCCCCGCAATGTACAATTGAAGACTTTTTTGCCGTCTGAATCCTGCCTTATGTGTTTGAATGTTTTGTATGTTCAACATGTTATTACTCACAGCTGAAATGAGTACACCATAGTGGATTTAATGTTATAAGAGAAGACCAATTTTCAGGTGTGTTTACTGTCGCTTCAGTATTGTGCCAATAAAAACCAACACCCCCCGACGGTCCATCGAACAGGGCAATATTTGTATTCAAATCGTCGCTTATTTATTGACTGGGATTTGCCTTTGATATTATTTATTTATAGCATTGTCCAACTCGGGGTAATATAATCTATTCTGCCTTTCAAGATTTAGCATTATTGTAGCAGCCAACTGTTTCAAGGTAATTTGTTTTATTGCTTATATATATGTATATATACACGCATATATCAGTTTCGTTTTGTGCATATACGTTGCAAAGATATGTGTTCAATTTGAGTGTAGCAAAAGCGTTTTTCTAAAAAAGATAGATATTGTTATTTTGATGCTTGACTGTTGCTTATGTTGATACATGCTCGATATAGGGTTAACTATTTGGTTTGTTGCGAATGAATGTAGATCCGTGATTGTCAACAGTGTTGCCTTCATGCCAACATTAGCCAACACATGTGTGAGATCACCTGACACATCCAGTATTACACTCGCAGGTGGAGACGCACGTAAAGGAATGAATGAACTACATTTATAATATCCATTTACTTAATATAAAAGGCTATGTTAAATAAAATATTTGCAATATTTATACATGTGTTTATCACATTCATTGTTTGATTGCATATTTTGTTAATTGATTGTTTGTAATTAATTAATTGTTTTTGTCACACCTGTGCTAGTAATGATATCGGTAACCTAACAAAAGAACCGTGGATAGACTTTTGTGAATTACCTATTAGTTATCCTTAATGCACTGCAATGAAGATGCATCGTAAAAATACCAACGTTTCCGGTGGGACTGATGTGGTTGTTTTAATGTATTTTGACGACACCAGCAACAGACTGCTAAAGAATAATAGCATTTGTGTTTAAATAAATAATTATAACAGTAACCAATGACGAAACGGCCCAGACAATAATGTGAACATTGTAAATTAAGTGCCACAATCATTGCCAGCTGCAGTATATATTATCGATTGAGCAACATGTTACTTTGTTTCAATGCCACTGACAGACCACATAGTATATACCCCATCATTATCATTTTCAAGCTGGTTTTGCAATTTCGCCTTGCAATGAAGGCAGCCTAGTAACATGATCGGTAAAATAATGACTTAAAATAATCTTATAATCGCATAAAGAAATAAATTTAGCTGAAGATAATGAAGGGCCCAAACAATTGTGTGAACGTATTTAATGAAGTCACACAACAATTGCATGCTACCTTACACCATTTTACTGACTGAGTAAACACCATACCTATTTGTTCTAACGCGACAGAGCCCAGTTATTATTCTTTAAGCTGACTGTTTTATATGTTTACTCATGTGGAAGACAATTAAGTAACATGCTCGGTAAACGTCTAATGAATGCAAATATCATAGCTTTGACTTGATGATAATTTTAGGTATTTTTTTTTTATTGCTGGATAAAAACCGACTTTACCTTCAAATATTGACACTGTCGTCCGGTAATCGGTAACCTCGCTATTGTTTTCGGGAGGTAATACATAAAAATTATATGGGTCGTGAATGATTCTATCAGATATCTCAAGCAGCGAAATAATTCACAAAATGGTAGAAATGCTAATGCATTACTGTTCACAATCTCGCTATTGATCGACACATTTTTGTAACTAAAAGTATTTGCCTGTATCAGTCAATTATCAATGATTTGGGGTTCCCTAAACACAGTCGGGAATACCTTCGAGTGATTTAAGTAATAAACATGCATCTTTAACATGCATCTTAAAAATGCGAGAAGCATTGGTTTAGCATTATATATTTGAACAAATTGCATTCTGCAAAGAACAGTTTGGTATCACTCTGGTTCAAATACTGTGATGCAGTGGTAACAAAACTAACTTCTAATTGTTACTACGTTAGGAATGGAAATTGCAGATTCCATTGTCTCTAATGCAACACACAGTTTACTTCCCGGCGTGAATGCAATTTTGTTATAAAAATGGTATGTGAGTTATGCACTGCTGAGGAAAATAACTCAATTTAGGTTTGGAACATTGTTTAAATGCCATATATATGAATGAATTGCATATATTAAAGTGAAGTACCCTCAAATGATATATTTTGTAGTTGTGTTGACTAGACACTTTAAGTGTGCAATGAAGAATTAATCTACCATCACCGAAATCTGATAAATCTCAAGTTCAATTAAGTGTCATTGTTAGTATAAAACTGCGTCCATAGTAACAGCGATGTAAGCTGGGATGACACGATTCCTATACCTGGAAAAGATGATAATTTCTTTTTCACTGCCGCCATATTTGCGCTGCAACACTCTTACTGTGATTAGAAAACACAATATAAATTGTGACTGTTTACTAATGTATATAAGCACAGACCAAAGCATATCGTATATGTCCATATTGCAAATCAGATAAAGATTTTTGTTGGGCTATATAAATCTTTTATGATGGCTAAATTGTATGAAAAAGTGAGATGATCAGATTATTGTATTTACAGACTCAACATGGTATTTGGTTGATATGAGTAGTCATGACGTAATCGAAAACGGAGATCAATCAAACTCATTAATACCTTATTTTTTGTCATTTAGTCTCATGTTAGGAAAAATTCACTTAAGATAAATTGATAGCAGACATCAACATGTGAGCATGTTAATAGTTGGTTTAATTATGATACTTAAGATTTCTGTCACGACCCCCGCATCAAATTAATAATTTTTGTGGTAATATCACAGAGCTTATAGCTACGCTAAGAGGGTTACTTGTGCCTCCACCCGAAAATATGTGATCATGCCATCTGCGAGCAGCGTAGAGCTTTATCATAGGGTCTCTTAAAATTCGCTGATTAATAGGGGATGTGATCGCCTTGCTTTCAAGCAAAGACGGATTCAGTGCTCCAACTTTCACTTTATAATAATGGATAATAGATTGTGGAATGACGGTTACTAATTAGCTTGTGGGTGTAGCCGACAACTTTAACGGGTGTAAACTTAATGAAATCTACATTTTGTAACTTTAGCGAAAGTATACACAGTAGTAGTGAGTTAGTAATAGGGAGCGGGGAATTCTTGCGGTTCTTGGTTTGAGGAAGGTGCTGCTAATGGATGAACCGATACGAACATCATATTTATTGCAGGCTTATGATAATGTTGAAAATTGATCAGCATATTTCTCGACATGATTTAGATGCTGCGTTAAACGTAATTATGTAGAAACTACAATATTTGTTATGAACGTTTGTGCGAAGTCGCATATATCGGTGTCTAAGCTAGCCCCGGTCAGACGGTGATATACTTATTTATCGCATGGCACCCTCCTCTCAGCCAATCAGAGCTCGAGAAAAAGCTCGGTCTTTTTCCCATATCACCTCAAACGCACAGTTTGCCATGCGATAACTGCAACCGTGTCGCAATATCACGAGAAACAACTTCACCTGAGATGGTCCCTCACAGAGCACCGCGGCTCTAGCATGGCAACACTACGGAGGTTCTTAATATCACGCACTCTTTACAAGTGCAATAACGAAGGTTTTCTCAAGAGTCATTTGCTTGCCAGCCGCTAATGTGGTTGCGTAGCGCTCATAGGGAAGTCACGGTATTACCCCATCTCTCCGGAATCATGCTGAGGCGCGAAATTGTAACACCTGCCGAGCCGAGTCTTCTGCGCTACAGTGTTGCTAACTTCAGCAACGGCGAGCTTCCTCGTCCTTCTGCGTCACGGGATCTTTCGTCTTTGAACGCACGCCTATTCCTTCGCCTATTAGTTCCTTTGTTCGTTTTTCCAATGAATTCTGAAATGTCTTGAACGTCATGTCCTCCTTCTTAAATAAAGCGACATTATAACCATACTCTTCTATGAGATGTCGCTGAATTCCAGCTGAAAGACCTCGAAGAGAACCGGGTGGATAGGGCGATCCATCTCGACGTTTAGTTTCGCATATGAATCTTGCAAGCCAGTAGTCTAGTTGCTGGAACGAAGCTTGCCCAAATTCGGGAATAGGTCCATTAGGGTCCCTAACAGTTTCCGGCTGCCTCCAATCCCGCCAGTCTTTGAATACACTCACAGCCCAACTTTCACATCTTCTAGTGTTTCTTGGCACCCTGTTCTTCAATGATTCTTTAAATTTGTCTGATGTCAGCGGGGTGCTGATCCGACCAGCATAGGAAGCTTCGCTAATTTCCCATTTATTATCTGAAAATAGATCCATGGGAGCACCGAACGCACCATCAGGAACACTAAAATCCGTCTCAATATCACTGGCTTCCAAAAAAGATAAATCTCCGAGATCTCCTATGGTTGAAACCATCATGGCAAGCAGCTGAGGCCGAATGTTGGATTAAGGGACTACCTCTCATATTTACAGGTTCACGCTAATTATCGTCATTAGGAGACAGCGTCGTGCTTGATTATCGCGTGTAGGTGCCATCGCGATAAGTATGTTATCGCATGGTCACGCGGATGATATGGTGAAAGACACTCGGACGCTCCGCGTCCTCGTGTTCTTTACCCATATCACCCACGTGACCATGCGATAACTAACACATACTCAGACGTCCTGTAGGGCTAAGTCTACCCCTGTTAAGCCCCGGGTATCTTTGAGATGGAATCTAAGAAGTTGCTCACATTTTGATACTTTCATGATGTTTTCCCGATTGAATGATATTTGATTGTTCACCCAGACCTACATCCACTGAATCAACAAGCTTCATTGTCGGTTGATGGGGTGCCCTGTGCAGACGTATCATTTTATTATGTAGCACTGTCATATGCTCAGAACATAGCACACAATTCTTGCTCAAGTGCCCTGGGGATTTTCCAATTAGATCCCCAAGCCTGGTGTTTTGCAACCATTTCAAGCATATGAAATGAGACCAAAAGCAGCATGGATTTTTACCTAGAATATACAAATCTTGCAATTCTTGTTATCAAATAAAATGCCCTTAATTTATTATCATCATACTACGTATTCCAACAATATCATCTATATCTTACAGCTCACAAATTAGAAACTTCGATGAAACCTCTTAAATATGTGTAAATTTAAAAGAATTTATTCACTTGTTCTAAATATTTGCACAAAACAACATTCTTTTTCAGTAAATATCAGTAGAATAAATCAATTGTATGGTGAGATATGACAGTATTAATCCTAAAGTCATTGGTTATTGGCAGTGAGGTGAAATCAGAATAAAACACATCTCAGCATGCCAGCACACTCATTCATTGATATGTGATCATGAAACAAATTCTTCAACATCAGTTTCATCTTTGACATAGCATTGACAAATCATTTGATTATATTTAAACATTCAAAATGGATATATCCATATCATGTTATATCATTTAATAAGATTTATTGCTTTGCAATTGGGGCATTTATTGTTGATCTGGCTCAAAAAGCACCAGCACGGCACCATCCTTAAAGTTGCTGGCGTGCCACTGGAAGTAAACACTTTCGTTAGTGCTGGGACTATACAACTGGTAGTATAGGTGGCAAAGATGATCATTAGCACTGGCTTCCATCAATCTTTAAAATACCTAATTCCAAACACAACCACAAGTTAGAAAAAAGTACCTCAAAGTAGATATAAATATGGGTCAAATCTCAAGACAAATAAACCTGGAACATATGTAATAATCATGAATAAATAAATGTTGGTCAAGTATAATTAATTCAACTATTGTTCACTAGGCAGATAGAGTTACAGCTGGGCTTAATTATGACAATATGGCTGGGAATCCTTCTTCATGTATATAACGGATCCCACCTAATAGTCAAAACAAAATAAAAAAGCACAATTGGGTTCCCAACCTATAATTATCCAATATATTGCATTGGCTCAAACAACACTTTTCAACCTTGGCATGTATACATGGCCGTCACATAAACGGATAATAATTGTTTAAACATAAGGCAAATGCTCTGTGATTGTCGATTTAATCGTACAGGGTTTTTTATTGCCACCGATAACTTTCTTAATCTGTTATGTTTACATTAGTTATGAATAAAATAGGTTCCTTTATCGCTCACAAGAACTTTATTTGGCGAATCTTATAGTACTTTCAACTTTCAATCCTACCGTTCCTTATCTTTAGGGAACCGAAATAAGCTTATATCCCTGCGGTTCTTTCTACAATTTAGACAGTTAGTTGCAGCGTAGAAATGCCCATTTGTGTTTGACTTCCAGTTAGACATATTCGCAAGTCATAACAAAATTGGTTGGTTACTGCGCGTCGAGCAGCTTCAACATAAGTACGGCCGCTGCCTACACAGTATAACGGAATTTGTCGGGCGAATCGCTGAGTCGGGTATCTTATCATAACAAGATCTTAGGTACCATGCACTACGTGCATTTTGCAGTCTCTTGCATTTATTTGACAAGTTTGTGTCCATTGCCTGAGGTTTCAGAAGGTTTTCAGTTGTTGGTAGCGGAGTGTGTGTTCTTATACCCATCATCCTCTGTGCATATCTTGTGTTGGTGTGTTTTTCAAGTCAAGCATTGCTAGAAATGACTCTCTCCCACTATCCAAGGCTTTTCCTATCATACGCTTGGCACTCTTTGCCGCCATTCCCTTGTGAATGACCTCGACTGCTTGTCTGGTGTTCAATATCCCAGTCTCTGGTAAAGTTAGCAAACTGTGGTCCATTGTCACTTATCAGCACAATTTATTTTGTAGATACGCCTGAGTTCGCGGACTCAGCTAAGCTCGCCAACTCAAGTTAAGACGACTCAAGTTAAGATTCTCTATGGATACGGCCTCAGGGTCTGCAAACTCAGGTTTTTGAGATGGCAAGCTGAGCTTGATGATGATGATGATGATGATGATGATGATGATGATGATGATGATCATCATCATCATCATTAGATCCGTTAAGTCGATTCCTGCTACACGTATAGCAGCATGCCACTGCTTATCTTTGACAGGACGTGATCAATATATCTTATATGGCACTTGGTTGGCACAATTAGACATCCGAAACGGACAACGAACAAGTTGCACCGATAATACTAGATTATGGTGGAAGTGCGCATGCGTAGTTACTCAACCGGATCGCTACGTTTGTTTAGATCTTTAAGCAGAGTTCGATGGCTGGAATCATGGCGCCGATTTTGATAAATTAGCGAGGATTTGCCATGAAAGATAACAAACAAATTATTTGAGACGTTACACAACATCGATACGCGATAACAATTGCTCGAAACCTTTTAAAACCCTTAGTTATTCCTCAATGCAAGCCAGTGCTAAATAAACCAGATGAAGCTTAAAAAAACCCAAATGCATGGATTCATGCGTTTTGACAGGCGGTGTAAGCTGAAGATGTGTATTGACTGGCGTTCTAAGTCTATAGTGTGAATTGCCAGGCGGTGTAAGATGCAGGTGTGTATTAACTGGCCTTCTAAGTTTATTGTGTAAATTGCCAGGCGGTGTAAGCTGAAGGTGTGTATTGACTGGCGTTCTAAGTCTATAGTGTGAATTGCCAGGTGGTGCAAGCTGAAGGTGTGTATTAACTGGCGTTCTAAGTCTATAGTGTGAATTGCCAGGTGGTGCAAGCTGAAGGTGTGTATTAACTGGCGTTCTAAGTCTATTGTGGGAATTGCCAGGTGGTGTAAGCTGAAGCTGTTTATTGATTGGCATTCTAAGTCTATAGTGTGTATTGCCAGGTGGTGTTAGCTGCAGGTGTGTTACGGTAAGGTGGTGTAAGTTGGGGTGAACTCCCTTAGCATAGCTGTAAGCTCTTAGTTGATTCTGGGTAAATTAAACGGAGGCAGTTGTTATAATACTGTTTTAGTTAAGAGTACCTCCTCCCTCCCATCTTGATTATCAGCGCGGTACGACACGCCAATACCGAGGGAAATCGTACTCCCGAAGGGCTAAATAACCCACCCTCGCATATGAGTCAGGGAGATTCAACGGAGATAAAATCGGTCCTTAAATATTTCAATTCCGTCCAAGAGATATCGCATTGAGTGTCTGGACGTAGTAACCACAGCAACATATTCTGAAGCAGCAGTTAATTATTCGTATCAAGGTCGGGTGTTTGACGTCACCTTGCTATTTTTCACTGCGTGATATCACACCAAAGATCGCGGGGACGATGGTTAGCCTACTCTGACAACCAAATGATAACTCTATTATGATTCTGTTGACGGAACGTGGGTGAGATTTTTAACACTTCTCTTGGAAGTCGCTTTTAGTATCTTACTTCATTCATCCAGTGGTTGACTAACTATACTCCAGAGGTTTGACTGATCAAGCCATCATAGCATCAGTCACGCTAACAACCATCTGTCATGGCCTATCAACACGTACCATCGGCTTACATCACCTGTCAGCACGCACAATCGGCTAATAAACAACCTTTCAACACATACTATCAGCTTACAAAACCAGTCAACGCGCACAATCGGCTCACGCTAACCTTCGACGTACACAATTGTCATGCACAACCTTTAAACTCTCACTATAGGCTTATACAACCTGTCAACATATATCAAATGCTTACACAACATGTCTACCCGCACAATCGGCTTACACAATCTGGCAGCGCGTACCATTGGCTTGTCAACGTGCACAATTGGCTTACACAGCCTGTCAACGTGCACAATCGGCCTTCACAACCTATCAACTCACACCAAAGGCTTAAACAACCTGTAAACATAAGACAGGCATATACGCGACGCGATGCTGATTAAATACTCAAGGATACAGCTTGGGCGTTTTTCAGGATCTGTTTACATTTGAGATCTTATAAAGCCGGAGAGTTCAGCTGACGTTAGCAATCACCTTTCTATAACAGGCACCTCCCTTTGATGGTCATCTCCTTATAACGGAAACCTCCTTATAACGGACACTTATTCATTACAGACAACTTCATATAACGGCTACCGCCCTATAATGGAAATCCTCAATAAAAAAACATTAAATTTCAGTGCTTATATATTCGTTAGCGAAATGCTTACCTGTAAACACGCTGTCCAGTCTACGTATACAGTAGCAGTGCATAAAGGCGCATATACGGTTTGATTTACGTGGAAAGGTCGTGATATGTGCTCTAAGCACCAAGTATAAACAAAGCAGAAACTCAGAAAGTGTCAAAAATATATTGTTGATTGATCGCCCGGCAATGGCCCGCTCCGGTTAGAGACACGTCCAATTCAACCTTCAACAATAGCAATTTAAAGCAAATATTCTTTGCTTACTTGATTAATTAATTAATACATTCAGTTGAATAACGTTCCATAAGATGAGCAGTTTCGTTAAAAGATATGTGTTTTCTTATATGGAAGCTCTGAGGCTGTATGGCATTCATGGTGTGATGTGTATTAGTCGGCGATGCTGTACAATTTACATGCAGCGTGTGGATATATTCACGTCGTGTCAGGTGACATTTACCATAACTGTTGATTTTCCAGTGCATGGGACATGGGGCATGGGACATGGGATATTCCAGTGCATGGGACAAGGCAAATGCTTGATATAGATCAAAGAAAATGAATTATATTTTCGCGTCGGCAGTATTTCTTGCTGTTAAATATGATGCAAATAGCGACACAATGAAGCTCCATTCATACACGTGTTGATTTGAATCTGCGCCCACAAAGTCAAGGGTTTAACCCTGCATAAAACTGTACATTAAGGGGGCGAAAATGTAAGCAATAAAATCAATGTGATTTTAATGCTACATGGTCCAGAATATGCTGCAAAACAATTGGAATCTTCCCTTCTTGTACATTACTTACCTGTAAAATGCGGCAATTGAATGCAATCAATGTCTTTGAAAACGTGTCCATTTCGTCGTGATTGTTTTGTGTGAGAGTGAGTGTGTGTGTGTGTGTGTGTGTGTGTGTGTGTGTGTGTGTGTGTGTGTGTGTGAGAGAGAGAGAAAGAGTGAGAGAAGTGGGGAGGAGGAGATCCAAAACCCGCGCATGCTAATCATGACAGTGGAACAGTAATCTCCATTTAAGTATTGTTCAATGAGTATCAAGTCGATGTGATGTGCTTTGTTCATTTACCAGGGTCCCCTATCGAATGTTCTCGAACTCGGACGATTAAACAATTATTACCAAAAACCTCCACATATATACATATCCCACCCACATCCCTCCTCCTTTGGCCTATTCGTATATCCAGTGGTCCCTCCGGAATCTGTTTAATTAATGAGTCACCACGACCTGTTGCTGTCTAATTGATGTGTGTGCATGTGTGTGTGTATTAGGTTACCTACAGCTGGATATTCCCATGCGCAACACGACTAAGTACGAGGGAGAAGTGATCCGAATCAAATGTGAGATCACAGGATTTCCGCTGCCACAGTACCGCTGGTGTCGGGATGGCATCTCTGTACGTGACCTGGTTGATCCCAATGAGAGGGATCGGATCAGCGCCAAGCCGACCCATTGGGGATCCAGGTGAGCGATTATCTTTCAAGAAGATCCCAGACTGGAATTTGAACGAGAAAGTATTTTTATTCCATAGTTTGACATTAAGTTGCGCAGTGTTTGGAGATATGACGAGAGGCCGTTACGGGTTATAGAGACGTGCACTTTTTCATGTGCAACGAGTGGCCGTTGAAGTGCTTGATATGCAAAGATTGGCAGTTTAAGTGCTTGATATGAAACGAATGGCAGTTGAAGTGCTTGATATGCAACGAGTGAAATGCAGTTTTCTGATATATGACGAGGGACCATCGCAGTTACTGTGTGTGTTTCACGACGCCATCACAGATCAAGCCGACGTTTTTGCTCATCTAGACAGGATAACATCAATTGGCGTCCACATTTATAGTGTATTGGTCAAGCCGGAGATAAATCCAGGCCTCGTACATCGCTCTCGCGACTGAGTAAGGGTTTAATTCGCCGCTTGAATGATGCGTCACCTACGTGTGCCAGCACAGCAAAAGTCATTATTCCTCTCATCTTGTGGGATTTAAAAACCCAAGTGTTAGAATGCTGCAAAAACCTCATATATCCTCCGCCAGATCCCTGTGTGAGATATTACTCGCGGAATGCAATTACCAGCAAATCCAAGCATTTTGTCATTTGTCATGGCGCATGATTGTCCGATTCTACTCCCTAAATACTGATAAATGAAGTGTTAGACCGTGTTCCTGTTTATCACATGCTTGCGTTTTACTAGCACCATAACTTGGATAAATGTTGCGAATTCATAATATTGAAAAAGTATTGCTTTTTTTTACCTCCAAAATGTTGTAATGGTGACACAGATTACATAGGCCAAATCAATTAATTTCTTCGCTATATATACAAATAGAATCTATGATAATATGTATGAGCGCTTTTGAACTAAGTTTGGGAGTCTGTTGGTGTGTTGGGCTAATATGAATCCCTACGGAACATTAGAGCTTGAGGGGAATAATGTATCCCGGTGCTTTCATGATGTCATATCTATATCTGATCTGTGTCGGTCCTTCCGTGGGACCGTGGGTCTTTTTATCCACAAATGTCAATCAGCCAAGCGACTATGCATAGAAATTAATCCACAGATAGCAAGTCACTTGGCAGAATGCATTAACACGTGAATGAGTCATCTATGAGCATATTGAGTAACGATTCCCACTGCGCCTTGCACGTCTGGAGACGCTGCTTCAGTTGCGTAACTGGCCCTCTGTTCATTTACATAACGTCTGGCGACCGAGTTAAGCGATTGGGAATTGCTCCTGCTTTTATATCATCCCCAAGAAGATCTCCCCGGGTTTCTGGGTTTCTCGGGGATGTTGTTAGTTTCTGTTGTTCCTCAGCAACCACTCAATATTGTACCCCAAACGTTCAGGTCCTTGTTTGATTTCATCTGAAGACATCTTAGTATTAATTTTTTAAAATTTCTGTTGTAAATTTTCACTGCTGGCTTGTCGGGATGCTTCAACATACCTCGGGCTGGTGTCAATTTTTCCACTGTAATTCTCCGAGGATGAAACTAGTACTAGTGTCATGTCAGTTATGGCTTCTGGCAAACCCATTGTTGTAGCAATAACTATAATTCAACAAATGGAGAGGACGAGACAGCGTAATCAAATAGAAACCTCGAGGGACAGTTATTAAATAAGCTTAACCACGATATTATTGTCATTTCACGAGAGAGTACACATGACTCAGGCACCCAACATCTCCTTGTTTAATGATTGCCCTTTAAGGTCTTGGGAACTACACTCTTAACGTCTACATCTCAAGTATCTGGGTTGCACCAGTGTCCCCGTGATTTGGTGTGGTTTATTCCATCTTTCTGACCTATCCCATGCACCTTATGGCCCCAAGAAGCACAAGCGAGCACAAGATAGAGGCCATGTCCAACCATTGCTGACTATATCTGTCTTCTTCAAACGAAATAATAAATACTAAAGCTTCAAAAATACTTAAGTATATAGCCCGTCATTTTTCAAGAAACTGCTTTCGTATCTTACATCATTAAATCATCATTTATGCTCGCTTTCAAGTTAAAGTTATAATGGTTTAATTCAAAGAGTGTAGACTTTTTAACGTTGATTTTAGCCATTAAAGATTTTATAGTATATTGTGGCGTTCGGATTCTCCGCGCGCTTCTACACAAATCATTTGTCCGTTTCTGTGACGACTGACACGGCTGAATGCTGGCTCAATTTCCATGACGCGAACGTCGCCTCGAAAAGATGGTGACGATTATTTCACTTGTGAAGACTCGTTATTTCACCCTGTATTCTAAAATGGTCGATTGAGTATTCGGGAATAATAGGTATGATTAATGTTGTTATTATGAGCTTTTAGGCAGCCATTGGTCGGGGATGATTCGTTATTTGGACTATAAAAGTTGGGCATCAATTACCTCTGCTGCGTGTGAACAGCGCGGTAATCTTTCATTTGTTTTTAATCGACATAAAAATGACGCAATAGTAAATCGGGTGACGCCGATCACGTGATCGAATAACTAAGCGAAATAGATCACAATGTTCCACATGTTTGCCTTAATATTTGTGATGTCTGCCATTGTGTATGCAAGTCGGTCGTTTCAAGTCGTAAAAACTGAAAATTAAAAATCTTCCAACGCAACTAGGAAATCAGTAATGGAAGAGTCTTCCAAGTATATTTTCTCATCTAAGCTTGTCACCCTGGTGTTAAAATACTTGAATGTAAATTTCTTTCTTCCTTACTCGGAAGGCAGTTCATCGCATCAACTCAGAACTGTCACGTACTGTCGGGACTTACGCACGCTTCAGGAAGTTGCATTATTTGAGGACGAAAGATGTCAGAGGGTTGTGATAGAACAGCACATTAACAGCAGTAACCCTCATGTGAAGACCTTTTATATAAAAATCTGGACAGCAAACCATAAATGTGGCAATCAATCATTTAGTTCAATTCGCATTTAACAGTCTCTCTTGGGACTGTGCCTAAGTGTACTGTACTGTACTGTTCGCTCGGAATAGAGGCAACTTGTAACCCAGGCTGTTGTGTGACTAGTATAATTCTAGTGATTGTTCAAAATGCCAGTGTAGCTAGATGATGTTTGAATGTATATAACCATCAATTTAACGCCTGGTCATGAGAAAACAACAATCAATAATTACATCATAATTTCGTTCAACTTGCTGAGCGCAATAATGCAGTATTTAAATAACTGAAATATATCATGGCGTGTGTGAGTGTGTGTGTGCGTGTATCGAATTATAATTTTTAGCGAACTCAGCTGAGACCGCCAGCTCAGGGCTGGCAAACAGCCAAAAAAGATTAGTGGCTATAATTGTACACATGTACCATCGCGATCATAGTTTGTGTCTTACAGTAAAAGGGAACAATATGTTATTATGTGTTCATTAGACAGAAAATGGAATAAAATGGCGAAGAATGATCGATTTAGGCGACGGAAATGAAGTAGTCTAGTCTGATTTTTTTTTATATAATATAGTCTAGACCAACCGTCGTTATCGTTTATCAAAACAAAGTGAAAAAGAAATAGCCTTAAAACCGGTTGTTTATGAATATGTCACTCACCTTTATTACATCAGGCTGTACACTATTATATGATATCAAGTTTAATATACGGTGCAGCCCTTGGCCACGAGTTTCAATAACACATATTCTCAGCACTCCGATCTACGGCATTGTTAAGTTCACAACGCTAACGGCACGATGAACCACTGTTTCTTATGGAGACGATTGACACACTTACTAGGTCTTATAATCGGAAATATAATCACGGCTAATCCACACGATAGGGAAATAATTCCATCGACCATGCTTGCACTAATAACATTATTATTCCGCGATAAATACAAACAACCCTTGTTGAGTTTTGTTGTTTGACTGTCCGTTGGAATTCGCGCTTTACTGGGTCACTGCGCGTCATTAGTCTATGACGTGTCGTTGTTTTTTTATCGCAAAATAACCCTTGTCGTTGGTGTGCTTTGGGGGCACTTTCAAAATCTGCCATGTTATCATGAAGTGGATTCATAGACTTGTAGGCTTGGCACCTGCTTTTCTTATATTCAATAATACGAAATGTGAATCTTGGCGCCGTTGTTTTGATTAATGAAGTTTAAGAAATTTATCT